>OY757923.1:12486258-13154185 GCA_963585895.1 Sepioteuthis lessoniana
CATTTATGCAATTCTATTTTTGGTCACAGTTTTGATATGGTAGAATGTAGCAATAAATAATACCTAATAATATCTGTTTTTGACCACATGGTATTCCACTAGAAATAAAATCCTTGTATATTTGGTTTAAAAGAAAATTAACTTTTTATAAAAAATCATTAGGGGTACTTATTTATGGGTGATACTGTATTTTAATGTACTGTTTTTATCCACCTGGAAATACCCCGAATCTGTTTCTATACGAAGTCAGCAATTTCCAACAGTTGAATTACATTTACATGTTTATGATTGGCTGGCTGGTAGTTTTTACAGTATGTCAACTCTTGTTAGGTTATTTTTTTGCCAAAGTCTTTTTTAAGCAATTACATGGTTTCAAATAAATATTCCAATATAATAATGATGATTTGTTTGCACAATCATATGGTTTCAAATACCAACTATTAATAATTTCCAAACTGAGCAATTTAACTGATTTAACAAGTACTACAACTCCAGGACAGAAAAGACCTGAGATGAATGGCAATGAAGAAATATTCTATACTCCAGAACTATAGCCTCAAAACCAGATACAGTTTAGCGTCATATTTAGCATACATTATTGCGGGGAGGGCAACAGGGATGGTCTTACCTCTCTGCAGAGGAAGCTGTCCGCATATTCTAAGCCTTGCCAACAGGGTGACTCATTTATAAGCGATATTCTATCTGCATAAGTTAGGATAGCATAGACAGGGTCAATGGTGCTTGATGACTGTCAGTTTCTCACATATAAGATCAAAAAAACAAGACATGGACTTATAAGCAAGAAACTGATAGTCATTAAGCCCTGGTGACTAAGTCTATGTTATCCTAGCTTAGATATACATGCTCTATCACTGAAGTTTGGCCTGGTTTGTTTGAATGGCATATTTAATGCCAAAGCTATCCTTGTAGAAAAACAATAGTGGTGAGATAAGGGTGTTTGTATCTTTCCCAAAAGTATTGCTCTGAAAGTAAACATAATAGGGCAACTAAAGTTTAACTCATTTACTGTGATGTCACAGTCCAATATGTTAGCTATGCCATAAAGATTCCCTCCTCTAATATTGGACACTATTTGTTTATGAATATAACAAATTATATATATATATATATATATATATATATATATATATATATATATATATATATATATATATAAATATATATATATATATATATATATATATATATATATATTTGTACTGGCCCATTGGCCAAGTGGGTAGAGTGTTGGCCAATGGCTTGGGAGACAAGGGTTCAATCACAGGTTGAGTCATACCAAAGACTCAAAAAAATACTAGATGCCTCCTTGCTTAACACTCAGTATTATAAGGTATGGATCAAGGGTAAAGTGGAGCAATCCAGAAAAAAGAGTAGCACCCTCCTCTGTACCTCAATGTTGTAGCAAATGAAAAAGGAGACTACAGTCGCCAATTTTACTTAAAGATTATATATATATATATATATATATATATATGAATGATCATTATGATAGATAAACTGCTTTTAAATTGCATAAAAATTATTTTTCTGAGGATTATCACATCTAAAAATGAAATTTTTTTGACAATTATTATCTCTATGTATTTATTCAGCTTAGTTTGTTTTGGTAAAAAGCTGTAAGCGCTGAACACATGAAGAATGAAATCAACATTAAATCTTTTAAGACTAGCTTGTTAACCATTACCTATGGCAATATAACAAATGAACATATCGAAAGAAATAACAAAGACACTTACTGGAATCAAGTTCTGTGGTCAGCCAAACAGTAAAGCCATCTTCCTGCAACCATTGTTTTATTTGGCAACCCTGAAAAAGACATTTTTTTCAAAAAGCATAAGGGCAGGAAAAATGGTTGGTTGGTTTTATGGTATGTTAACCCTGGTTGGGTTATTAAATGCCAAAGTCAGTCTCTTTTTTTGTCAATATGGTTTCAAGTAATTATTCCTATTTAATAATAAAAATCATTTGTTCGCACAGTTATATGGTATCAAGGGTTCCCATCTTACACCAATATGCAACCAAGTTTAATCCTCAAAGGAATTCAGAACTGACACACAAGCAAAGCAATTTAAAAAGAATACTAAAAACATTTATATACACATATAAACTTAATACTCGAGAACCTTCACGGAACTTCGAACTACGTCCTTTATTGAATCCATGGGGGTCGCCTGTTCTGATTCCATTAGCCATAACTGGGTACAAGTGTTAAGTATTCCTGTATTGTTACTCGCCTGCAGTCAGGATTGAACCTGCAACCTCCAGATGATTGTCTTAGAAGTTTAGGGAACCAACGCCTATAACCGTTACACCATGTGTCCTGCTAAAGGTTCCCAAGTTTGACAAACACCTGAAGAAGGCCAGAGGATATATCGGCCGAAACTTTGTGAAAATAACAATAAAGATGAAGACAATAGTCTGAAAACCCTTAATGATAAAAATCACCAAGCTACATCTCAGAAATTTAGACAACTAAACTTAATACTCACATGAAAATATTTGTAAATTATTGCTTATCATCAAAAATAATTTATAAAAAGATGTCCTAACCTCCTGTTATTTGTGATTCATTTCAGCATTAATTTTTTATCACATTAACCCAGAAGACTCCTCTACTACAATATTAAGTTACATTTTGTTACATTAATTAAATATGTTAATTCCCACAACCCTCATATCAGTAATAGTAGGGTAGTGGCACAAATACTAGCCATTTAGGTTATAAGGTTGAAGCAAAAAAAATATGTCCAATTCGGTGGGTGGGCACTGAGTCCAACACTTATTAGCAGATTAATCTTTTTTCTCCTCCTCCTGTTGCTACAAAGGGTTTAGTATATTTCAAAAGTTTTATGAACATTGATACTTACAAAAGCATACTGTTCCTGGTGAAGACTAACAACAATAAGGGTTTTCTGGTTATATGTTGAAGGACCTTCACCACAAAAGCTCTGTGACTGGACAGCACCTATAGGGCAGTTGTTGATCTTAGATGTCTAGAAAAAGTACAGAAATTCAAGGATAATGAAAGAGCTTTAAAAAACATTTTAAACTTTGTATAAAAATTCATACTGTAAAAAAATTTATTCATTGTAACCATCCATTCAACAAGACAAGAAGAGAAGAACAGATTTTTAATAATTTTCAAGTATGATAACTAAAAAAAAATCGTGATATAATTAGATCCTTGTTTTTCAAACATTTTTGCAGGCATCCTCCCTCTTTACTTTGTACAAAGCCTAGGACCCTAGACATCTAACTCACACATTGAGAAGCCATATTCCAACAAGACATTTATTTTTGTCAACTCAAAACTTGTTTTAGAGATTTTTTTTATCTTGCGTATATTTTTTTCCATAGTACAACCAACTGTGCCTATGACAATTTCATGTGCTATTCAGCATTTAAATCTATTATACAGCTTATTTTCATTAGCACTGAATCAGAACATCCAGCTTCACTTAAGTTAGAAATGGTACCCCTCCACCACAAGCAGGATGTGACACAGTCAAATCTCTTTAAGCAAATTAATGCTGATGCAATGCAAGTTTTCCTTCTTCGAGACTAGTTGCCTAACCAAGGCTAAAGAACTCAGTTTGCCATACTATTTATCCATAGGTGAAGAGAAAACAGATGGATTCATGCCTTTCCAAAGAACATTAGCATAAAGTGAAATGCAAACAGCTTCATCCAGGATTTGAACTCAGGATGCCAATAACTATTATGCTAAATTTTTATAAATAAATCATTGAGAAAAATAAAGAATTACTCTTTATCTACATTTCTACTATAACAACTAATTATGTATTACGAACAGTAAACCTTTCAGAAAGAACCAACATGCATGAAATTTACTCTAGGAATGGACTGGTCACTTTCAATATAAATAATTATATTCTAAAATAAATTTGAAGCATACCCGTCGAGTTAAAGTTAGTTTCCGGTCCATAGAATGTGATCTGTTTTCATTTAAAGACTTCAAACACTGGTGAATCTCTTTAGCAATCATTTTGACATTAACTGGAAGACTGTCAGGTTTTGGACTTAAATTCGGTACAGCGAGATGAGGAGACTTACAGGCTTTAAAAGAAAAAAAATGGAAATACTATTAAAAGGCAGAAAAAGTGTTTTATTTACATGAGAATACTAAAAAAAAAAAAAAAACAAAAAAAAAAAAAAAACATGTGCATGAAGTTATATCAATTTGATAGAGATTTTTTTTTTTTTCATCATACGTGTGAAAGCACGTGCGATACCATGTCCTCATCAGCCGCCATCCAGGGGTGATAACACAGTTTCGGTAGCTCAAGGCAGTACTGCCACCCCTGGCGCTACCAAGCAGCTTTTGCCACCAGACAGGGTATTAAGAGAATCATAAATATATATATATATATATATATATATATATATATACGCCAGATCAAATAAATGCAGAGACTATATTGGACATTAATCTTCATTTTCTGAGTGCAGTTTGTGATTTAAAAAACGCGTTTACTTTCAGCGGTTGATGTTATGCGTTTATAGTAACCGTTTCTTACGTAATCACACGGGAAAGGTGGTTCCGCGTGTATTACCTTCATGCTGAAAACTTTCTCGTTTTCAACCAAACCCAACTTGATACATATCGCGCCGTGGTCTGAAGACAATTCAAGGCAACTTTCAACCTTATGCCAGTGATTCCTATTTTTGAAAGAAACGAAATGACTGAGTGTCCTATAAAACCACGACAACCAACCTCAATAGGAATCACATGGCATATCCAACCCTTTTCCACGCAGTCGGCACGCAGTGTCTCGTAGCGGTTTTTCTTCCGCTCGTGTGCTTCCTCCCGGTTTTCTTCCCAAGGGACAGTCAATTCTATGAGGACACTCTTCTTTGAATCGGACCATGCTACAATGTCCGGCCGCTTTTCCGTTTGAATAATGTGAACTGGAAATTGTAGAGATGTCTTGAGATCTGTTTACTATATAAATACGATGTCAAAACAATTGCTGGCTTTTCAATATGCATGTATACAAGTTATTTTTCCTTTGGTTTTGCATACAAATGTTGACTTTGAAATGCTCACATCATTAAAATTTAGGTCCTTATATTTTTCTTCTACTCCTACTATTATGGATTCTCCTCCTCCAAAGAAATACTAAAAATACAAACAAGAGAAAATTAACTGGTCCACATATGTATTGGAAAGTAAAAGATCATTTCACTATAGTATTTATATTGAAAATAGGACTACCTGTTAAAAATCATAGAAAAATCAATATTTTTCAAATCTGAAAAAATGCAATAAGTAGAGGAAAAGTCTTCTGATTACTAAATCGGAAAAATTGTTTTCTGATTTTTTTTTTTTTGTAGACAGGACCAACCTGGTTCATATGTACCAAATTATTGTTATTTTTCCAGCAACTAAATTTCTGTAGCTTATTTCATAGGCTATTTTCACCAAAAAACATCATTAAAACAATAAGCTTAATACATAGCCATATGTCTGCAGTGAAAATATCTTATTTACAACCCTCCACAAGAGGCTTGGAATCAAATACAAAATTAAAGGGGTATAAAATTTAACAGAGAGAGAAAGAGAGGTGAGGTTGTTTTTATTTATCTTCCATGTGGCTTTATTCACAAATTTCCACTTTGAAATGGTGAAACTTGGGTATTAATAGTTTTATCCCACTCCTACTATTATGGATTTTCCTCCCTTTCTTAAAGACTAATAAAAATAAAACGAGGGAAAAATAACTGGTATGCATGCATGTTGGAAAGTCTGCAATCATTTTGACATTGTAATCATATTGTAAATAAGAACCTTCTAAAATCATATAAAAATCAATATTTTTTTTAAAAAGATAAATAGTTTTAATAAATCTTCTGAATACAAAGCAATAAAAATTAGTTGAAAAAATAAAGTTAAAAAAAAAAAATTTTATTGACAGGATCCATGTGTTTCAGATAGGTCAAATTTATTTTTTAACATTACTTGTTTAAAAAGGTCATTAATTTTGATGTTGAGACATATGCAAGGCTATACCAAATAAAGGTTTGTTAATCATACAAATACAGTCTTTGTGGCATGTGCTGGCTTAAATTATTGAGAAAAGTTTTAGCAAGCAACTTGTTAGCAGAGATGTACATGTAAGAGTAAGTCAGAAAATGATATCAAATTTTACAAAAATACTCATCAATGAAGCATAAAAATTCTTTTGAAAGAATAAAGAATAACTACACTCAGAGAAACAATTTTGATAATGTACCAAATCTGTCAGCTCTACATCAAATTATGTACAAATGTTGTTTTAAAAATATATAAAACTTTAATAAGACCTCATATAAAATATTGTACTCAGGCCTGGACTTGTGTGTCTAAACATGGAAATTGGAGTGTAATATTAAGATTGGAGAACAGCAACAAAAATAATAAAAAGAGTAAAGGATGACAGTTAGAGAGAGGGAGAGAGAGAGAGAGATGAGAGGAATTAAGATTAACTACTTTACAGGAAAAAATAATGAGAGGTGATCTAATTGAAACTTGAAAATAATTAATGGAATTTCTAATTACAGTAGACATTTTTTCAATATTTCTCCTGGAAATTTACTGTCAAGACAGAATTCAAAATAACTAAGTCTATAAACCAATTGGATTTTTTTGGGAAAAGATTGGCTAATCAAATCAAAAACAGCAACAAAATAAAAAAAAATTATAATTAAATTAGAGGGTTTCAGAAAAATGGTAGGAAAAAGAATTTAAGGCAATTTTGGGAACTATAGAATTAATTACTGAAGAGAATTTGATTGGTATATAGATATTGTATTATTCATGTATATGTTCAGTAGCCAATCCAGTGTACAGTAACATAGGTCTACAGAGGCAATCACTCAATAAAAGCCAGTGTATCTACTAGTATTGAGAAAAATGGGTGGTGAACTAGGGATTAATCATCTCTAGTAGGGTCTAACTGGTAAAGGGAATATTATGTTGAAAGACACGAAATCCCCTAATGAACCAGCCATAACATAACTGATGAGACCACCCAGCATCCTAAAGTTAGCAGCATATTTTTAAACAAGTGCAAAGATTCTTTCCTTTTAAGGTTGATGTGAGAAGATAGTAAAAAGTGGAGATGCCTAAGGAGGCATAACAAACAAGTTGATAGAGGACATACAGACAAACTAATAATTAATAGAGATACTACATTAATTTTTTTTTATTATTATTTCAGTTGAATTTTTTAAGGGACATTTACAATTTGGATTATTTGTTCAGTGGTATATGAATCAACTTTTGTGGGTTATTTAATGCCAAAACCATCTATGGAGAAGAAAAGCAGTGGTACTATTTAACCTATAACTGAGGAAATAAGGGGGTTCCTACCTTTCCCAAGCATATTAGTTTGAAAGTGAATGAAATAGCATGACTGGAGATTGAATATGCTTACTTTGAGGCCACAGTTTAGTACACTAACCATTATGCCACAGGAGTTCAATCAAGTTACATTTAAAGAAAATATTTTAAAAATATATATTTAAAAAGTGATATTTAAAGAAAACGTTTTTTTTAAATAAATTTGAACATCGGACATTTATGGTAATTCAGCAAAAGTAATACAAAAATGGAAATAAAACCAAGTTTATTTGTAGCAAAGTAATTTTCAACCATTAAAAACAAAACAAAAAATAATATTGATGAACTCACCTTCAGAAATCTTGAAGCCATCAATATACTGAGTAGTAGCCAGTTGGATGGCCAGGCAACTAGGTGGCCACTCATTTTGGAGGTTAACAGGCAGTATGAACTTTCCTAGAACATCAGCAAGTTTTACCTGAAAATATGTATAAATGATATATTGATATGTGGTTCATTTTTACCTATGCCATGTTTCTCCTAAATTTCCCCAGAGGTAAACTTTAATATCTTTCGTGGACTTTAATAGTAGGTTTGCTTAAAGAACATTCTAGTTTTCATTCCTTTTTTTAATCTGAATAAAGATCGACTGGTTTTGTTTATCTGTTTGGAGCCATTTGAACCCTTTCTGGCTTATTTAATGCTAAAACTTGAATTCAAGTTTTATCATCCATAGTATTTATAAAGTAAAAATATAGTAAGTATATTTGTAAATATGTTTATAACAAAATTATTGTTTTCAAGAAACTAAATTATTATCTGTTGTAAACAATAGCGTCAAGTAACTATTCTAAATACAAATATTTTGCAGTTATATTATTTCATATTATGTCTATCTTATGTTCTACAGCCGATGCAGTTGGCTCTGGTAGTTGTCCTATTCTATTTAAGTTTCTTATGTTAAATGTCGCTATTTGTATTGTTTGTTTGCATCATGAAAACTATCCAAATTAGACAAACCAGACATGCAGGACACTGCTGGAGAAGCAGGGACGAGCTCATAAGGGATGTACTCCTATGGACCCCCACCACATATGGCCGGGCAAAAGCAGGACAACCAACTCGAACATACATTCAGCAGCTATGTGAGGATACGGGATGTAGCCCTGAAGACCTGCCAGAGGTGATGAACGATAGGGAGAAGTGGCGAGAGAGGGTCAGGGATATCCGTGCTAGCAACACGACATGATGATGATATTTCAAGTATTCCAATCACGTATTAATAATTTGTACACAATTATATGGTTTCAAGTATTCTCGTCAAATATTAATAGATTAGTTGGATTTATAGTAGGTCAACACTTGTTGGGTTATTTAATGCCAAAATCTGTCTTTTTGCAAGCAATTATATGATTTCAAGTAATCAATGATGATAAATTATATAGTTTTATATAATGAGTTTTTTACATACAATTATATGCAGTCAAATATTCCTATACATAATTACATGGTTTCAAGTATTCCTATCCAATACTAATAACTGATATGGTTTCAAGTAACTATTCCTACTGAATAATAATAATAAAAATCATGTCTGCACACAGTTATATGGTATCAAGTATTCATATCTAATACTAATTATCTTAAAACAGATTTATTCGTCCCATAAACTGAAGCCCAACAAGTACTATCACTCCAGATCAGAGTGGACCCACAAGTAATGACAATCAAGGTGAATTCCACACTACCAAGAGCTATCCAATACTACATAAAACTAAAAGCTTGTCTTTCCAATCCAGCATATGAATTCAAACTAAACCCAAAATATAAACAACTTTTCAACCAAAAAAAAAAAAAAAAGAGCAAAATAAAGACCTTTGGAATCTGAATGGAGCAACTTATCAAAGAATAGATCCCTCTTAAGAGAATACACAGACTCACACAATCAGATCACCTCTTTGGACCATTCAAAAACCTATGTAATAATGAAGTTAAGCAACCTTTCTAAAACAAACTCACCCAATCACCTACCTTATAAAAATCTCAAAAAGCTGTGAAAAAACACTCAAATCATTTACCATGTTCAATGATAGCTCTAAAAACAGAGAAAAATCAGGTAATGTTGCAATCATGAACAAAACTATAAAAAAATTTAAAAAAAAACTCTCACCAAAGGAAACTTCCATCTTTAATACAGAAGTTTGTGCAATAGAACTGCTATTCTATCTAACTCCTTTTAAACTCCTTTCTACCTTGATTTTACTCAGAGAAAAACTAGAAACTCCACAGATTATCAAGCTCCTGAGCAAAACACATGCTAAAAATAAAACTAAAGACATCATATTCTACTAGATTCCAAGTCACATCAGAGTCAAAGGAGAAGAGCAGACACAGCACCCAAATCAACTACTGGAATGGTTATCAACTACAACTTCAAAATACCCTACATTGATATAAAAGTTATGGTGAATGAGCACAGAGGGAAATGGCAACAATTGTAAAAAAGCAATCTACAAAATAAACTTTTCCAAATAAAGTTCACCCAGGGGGGAATGGGCACCAGAACTCAGAAAGGGAAAAGAGAAGGTAGTCTTAACTTGATAACACATTGCTCATACATGATTGACTCATGCCTTTAAACTAAAGCAGGAGGAACAACCAAAATGCACATGTGACAATAAATACAGTAAGACATCCTTCTGGAATACAAAATGTTAGCCCCTGTCATAAAAACACTAAGTTAAGAAACCTAACTGAACTCTTTCAACTAAAAACCAGCAAAATCAAACTTTTTAAAGAAAACAAAACTATACAATGAATCATAAAATTATATTTAAAATACAAAAATAAAAATCCAGATTAATAACCTTTCAAAAGGTGGAAATACTGTAAAACCCAACAACCAACCATGCACTAAGACCCAAAGTTCTTTGGTGTAGACCTGATACCTTTTTAGCATGAGAGCATAGATTTTTCAATCAAAAGGGCTCAGTACACTAGAATAGAGAAATCTGTCCATTTTGGCATGAAGTTTTCCTTGATGCCTTTTATTTTAATTAGCAATTCCTTTAATGCAATTAAGTCAGAATGTATCAAAATATAATTGCACTTAACAGCATATCAACCCTTCTAGGTTATTTAATGCATAACCCTGTTTATACATATATATCAAATATATATGATTTGTAAACGAATAATTTGTAGGTAACAATTTTTAAATGAGCCAGAACTGATTTGGTAGCACACAAATCATTTTAAGTATTGCAATCTAACAGTTTTATCTGCAGGCAGTTAAATGGTTTAAAATACAGCTATTTAACACTAGTAATTCAATTCAACATTATTTGTTTACACACAATTTAATTGTTTCAAGCATTGCTGTCCTACACTAATAATTCAATTAACATTAATCATTAAATAGTTTAAAGCATAGTAAATGATTAAACAGTTTTATTTGACCCATAGATGGAACCCTAATAGGTACTACCACTCCAGATCAGAGTGGACTGGGAGTAATGGCAATAAATAGTATTCCACATTCCCCAAAGCTCTAGGGCTGAAGCCTTACCATCAGATGCTTTAGTATCATATCCAGGACCTCATTGGGTGGGGAATATTAACATGCTGTAAAGATGCAGTCAGTATATTCTACAGCCCAAGCCAACTGGGCATGCTGTTTGTGGGGAAATTACATCAATAAGAAAGCATGAAAGCCGAATTCTCAATATTTGGCAAACAGTTTTGACAAGACTTTTTAGATATGTGGCATTAGTCAGGTAATAACTGAATATAGCATTTAATTTCTATACGTTTATGAACTCGGGTTATTTTCAGATTTGTATTTAAAAAAAAAGGAAAAAAGGGAAAAAAAATTACTTCACGGTTAGTCCATCGTGTTTGACCATAACGTGGGGTTAGAAGAGGAATAAAAACTTCACACTTTCTGACTGCATCGTTCAAGGAATCCTGCCAGTCAACACCAGTCTTGATCTCATCCACATCCTGCGAAAAAAAAAGTCATTGTCTTGGAGAATACTGTAAATCCAGTTCCTAAACTTTTCTTTAAACTATTAGAATAAATTGAAATAATAAGTTATATTGTATTTAATGGTATCTAAATGAAACTACCAAAAATACTATTTTACCCATTTATAAATTCATGATAAGCAATCTGTATAAAATATGAATTTCTGTGTTTTCATACTGCTAACATAAGAACAATCTACACTGTTGTTGAAATAGCCTGTCCAATTGACTTGCTTTTAACTGTGTAATTTGAAGCAAGAAACAAGGATTGACAGAAACAAAAAATGCACATGGAAAAACAATAATGATTTACTTGCCAGGTTACATCCTGACATCATATTCCACCAGTAAACAACTCAACTTTTCCCCTTAAAGAGAGTTATTTCTCTTTTGTCCAAAACATCTCCCCTTTTTTAATGTAAAAAGTTTTGTGTTGGTGGTGTGACGGCAAATTCTTTAAAATCCCAAAACGGAACTTTATTTTCGCACGTGTGAAGACGGGGCAGGTTGGCACTTGATCCCTTGTAGAATAAGTCCTCGTTCAGAGTTTTTTTCTCAGGCATATAAGAACTGGCATATTATGTGGGGGATCAATTTATGGCCAGACTTACCGCCGCTGGCAAGGGGTTCCAATTTTCACACTATACACACACTCACCAGGTCGCTAGTCTTCCTCCCCTAGACAATGGAAGATACGGACCTCTAGGTTGAGACGTAATAATATTATATTGTAGTTGGCAATTCCGGTTTCCCGTGTGATATTTTAAAGGAATTTATAGGACAATTTTAAGCAAGATAACATAAGGCGAACAGAAGCTGGAAAAGAAACATGAAGTAACAGATTCGTAGCAGACGCCACAAAATAACAACTTAGACCACGTGGGAACATTAAAATATATCAATCTTTTACTACGCATAGATATACACCTTCAATGTGTCAAATATATAATAAATGAACAGTCCATGAACATAAATGTCTTTCTTCTTTTCTTTTCTTTCGTTTTCCTTCAAATTGAGAGAGAGAGAGAGAGAGAGGGTATATAAAATTGGGTATAAGGAGAAACAGTCCCAAGGGTACTTATCTTATTTAGATGGATTCCTGTGGAGAATCTTTCCTCTTTTACAGGCTAATAGACTTTATGCTATTTTTAACACTGGCTTGAAGAAAATGGCTTCTTCGTGTCTCGCAGAATTTCTTCGTCTTCTTTTACCCGGAGTACTTGGCTTTGGTTCTGTCTCCTACGAACCCTGTCCAACAACTGACTTTCTTACTTTATCTATTTCCGCTGGCCGGAAGGAGTCCCCACTTCCGTTTTAGGGTCCCAGCCAATCGTTTGGCTTCTACCTTCTTCCTTCCAGTGTCAGGTGACCCAAGTGAGGTCACCAAGTATAAACATCTGTGGGTCTCCCCTCTGAGAACTACATTCTTTCTTAACGGTCATTCTTTGACGGCTTGCTACTGTTAATTCAAACAAGACACCACGTGACAGTGGTTTACTTGTAGCCATTTGGTCGAATATCAGACTGGTTTTCTAGTTTTCATCACTTGAGGTCTAGGTCTATGTCTCACACTTTGTCCATTTTGTATGGACATTTCAACATTTCTCCAAGCCAAATCAAAAGTCTACAATAAATTTCTAAGTAGAAGATCTAACCTTTAGTTCATAGGTATTTCAAGTTTAGAAGAGCATAACTAGTTTGTATGCTGTACCCAAGTAGAAGATTACACGCTGACACCATAAGTGACATTTCCAGTTTAATGAAAGAATCTAACTTTATGTCCACTTTTCCATGTCATTTCAGGACTTGTAGGCCTGGTTTGAAGGTATAACTTACTGCACTATGATGGTGGTTGAATTGTTGTTCCATTGCAGTGTTTTTCTCATAAGAATGTGTACTTTGACATATGACATCTACATATATAACTGAATTTTGCAGTTTATCAGAGCCTTGGCAGGTGAACTACTATTTGGGGTGTTTATGTTTGGTGTGGTTCTGTAATTTGTTAGAAATATCTCCAATTTTTCAGTTACCATGCCTTTTCCTTTTAATTTTTGAAGTGCCCTCTTAAAGGTATCCTCAAATTGCTCAACTTGTCCATGATTTTGATGGAATGGTGGTGTGCATATGCATTTAATACCATTCTGCAGGCAGAAATCTGAAAATTTCACTGAAGTGAAAGCAGTGCCATCATCAGAGATTAGGATCACTGGGATTCTGATTCTGTTGAAAATGTGCTGTAATTTCAGAATCGTTTTGTCAGAGGTGATGCAGCTCATCAGAAAAATTTCAGGCCATTTACTGTACATATCCACTAGTAAGAGAAAATATTTTCCATCAAAAGGTCCAGCAAAAACCAATATGAAGACATGAACAGGGGGAATCCAGGTAGGCCAGGAAAAGAGTTCTGATTTTCTTGGGGATTTTGCTGCTAACTGACTTTTGGTACAGTTACTGGCAAGGTCTTCTAATTGCTTGTTCATATTTGGCTAATTGTTGGATGAATAATAACAAATATTTGTCTACTTGAGGAAAAAGTTTGATGATTAACATCAAATTTTACAGTTTTAATCTAAAATAATTGTTAGTAAATTTTAGCACTTAAGCTGCACGTGTATTGAAAATGAAAATTGTCAGTTGTCAAAAATTCAAAGCCAGCAGTACAAACAGAATAATTTTTTTTAAACCTTTAAATCAAAAGAGAGGAGGAATAAAAGAACTCACCAAATAAACACTGACATTGAGGGCAAGGAGTTCTGCCTTTAGAAAACTTGCTAACTGAGAAGATTCTGCCCTCACATAACTGATAAGAATTTGTTTCCCTTGATTTGGATAATTCAGGGATTTTGTCTTTGAACTTTCACCTTCAGAATCAACTGGTTGCATTTGAGGCAATGCCATTTCTGTACTGAGGAGGAAAAAAGAGAAAGAGAAACACCTGGTAAAAAAATATTAGATAATTTTTTTTTTTTTGTCAACCGTATTTAAGTGTGTAGAAATTACCTCCCTATTTTATTTAACGCATAAAAATTGAGGATTTAAAGTCAGCACATACATAATTTTCGGTAAAGGAGTGAATTTTTATATATATTATAAAAGTTTAGCTTTGCTTAGTTACCAAGCAACTCATGTTCAGCATCAGTTTCCATGACAAGTACTGTTAATTTAATCTTTAATTTCTCCTGCAAACCATAACATTGTCATTTGCTTACCCTGAGTATATTTTTCAGGACAAATTAGCAATACATACATTAGTGAATGAATGAATGAATGAATATTTCATAACAGAAATAGGTTTTTCAGATAATTGCAATTCAAACTTCTAATTCAGTGAGTGGGTGTGTATGAATTTGGATATGTTTTCTGTTCAACAGGAGTAATGTTCTCGATATATAAGTCTTTCTTTCCTTCATTCCTTTCATAAGTGTGTGTGTGTGTGTATATATATATATATATGACAAATTCACTTACCTAGGAAGCAGCGTTGAATCAACCAAAAAGGACATCAAAACGAGGTTAATGAAAGCATGGACAGCTATCAATAGGCTATCGATTATATGGAAAACAGACCTAACCAATAAAATGAAACGCAGTTTCTTCCAGGCAGCGGTCACATCGATACTGCTATATGGCTGCACTACATGGACGCTAACAAAACGGCTGGAGAAGAAGCTAGACGGCAATTACACAAGAATGCTACGTGCAATCTTGAACAGGTCCTGGCAGCAACACCCCACAAGACACCAACTGTACGGCCACCTGCCCCCTATCACGAAAACTATTCAAGTTAGACGAACCAGACATGCAGGACACTACTGGAGAAGCAGGGACGAACTCATAAGAGATGTACTCTTATGGACCCCCACATATGGCCGTGTAAAAGCAGGACGACCAGCACGAACATACATTCAGCAGCTATGTGAGGATACGGGATGTTGTCCTGAAGACCTACCTAGGGTGATGAACGATAGGGAGGAGTGGCGAGAGAGGGGCAGGAATATCCGTGCTACCAGCGCGATATGATGATTATATATATATATATATATATATATATATATATATATATATATATATACATACACACACAGAGAAAAAGAAGGAAGGAAAGAAAGAAAGAGTTAAATATCAAAAACATTCATGAGTGTATGCGCGTATATATATATATTAGATTTATATATTTAATGCTATAGAAGTTTGTCTGCGACCTTTGGTTTCATGAAGTTTTTACAAACAATTTTCAGACAGATAACAAAATTTATTATTATCATATATCTCTATCCTAGATATTGAGCACTCTCCAAATTATATCGCACTTGGTTCACCACAAACCCACAAAGTGAATTAGTTACAACCAACACTGTTACAATATATATATATATATATATATATATATATATATATATATATATATATATATACACACACACACACACATGAAAGGAAGGAAGGAAAGTTAGATATCAAGAACATTGCACCTGTTGAACAGAAATTCATACACATTGAGATTTAATAACCATATCCATTCTTTCTCTTATGAACACCTGAAAAATCAAACAGCATTATCCAAACATTTTTGGAAGTTGAAAAATAGAGCTTTAACTCCAAAGATACAATGGAAAATTTTGAAAAAAATCAACTCCAAGCTGCTTTGATGGAAGATGTAATTTAGTTTTGGAGGAAAAGATACAAATTATGATGTACTTTGATCCTTTTAACCTATTGAATCAGAGATCTGATTTTATTCCTAGATGTAGGCATAGAAACAAATTTAGAAAGGTTTAGAAAATATGGAATAAATAAATAAATAAATAATAATGACTTATTAAATTGATAAATGAATTAAAATTTGAATTAATATTAGGAAATTTTAGTTCTAATATTGTAAATTACTTATCAAATTGTTTTGTAAATTACTTTACATATATATTTTTTTTAATCTACTTATTCTATTTGGGGTGGGGATTACTGTGAATAACACTAGAAACAATTATTTCATTTAAATGATTAAAATTTGATGTACTAAAATAAGATATGTCTGAATAAAAATTTTTTTATATAATATATTGGATAGTAAGGTATACATATGTACTTTTGCTGCTGTAAATTTTCCTGTTAAATTTGAAGCGTGATGAAACCAGATGTTCTATACATGCCAAAACAAATTGATACATACATACTAGATTTGAATTGGGTTAGGTTTATGGAGGCAAAATAAGGTTTTTTTTTTAATATTTTTTTGTGTCTAGTCTAGTTGTGAATGAGGAAAGAGTTATTTTCATCCATTTTTTGTTTGAGTTGATCTGAAGAAGTCCGGTTAATTTTTAGAGGATTGATTAATATCAATGCTTTTTAACAGGATGGAAATAAATGTGTCATCATGTGACCAATTGTCATTTTTTATCAAAATAAACAAATAAAAAATAATTATATATATATATATATATATATATATATATATATACACACACACACACACAAATGGAAGTCTGAAATAATGCCTATTTATTCGCACAGAAACAACAGATACAGAGAGTACAATAGCACAGTTGGATAGAGTTTTCAGTAATGAAGCAATTTTTCCATAGTCACCACCAATAGCTATGCGTTTTCATCATCAATGAACTAGAGGTGACAACATACAGTACTCCTCTAAAAAATCTATTCCAGTGGAAACAATCCACTTTTTTTTTTCTTTTTACAGCAGCAATGATAAAGTCATTCCCAGGAAAATATTGTTTGCATAGCCCATCTTTCATCAGATCAATTCGTACAGATGGACTGATTAAAGTACTCTTCATTCCATGGGTTGACAGTACATAGGTCGTCACTTACATTGTTATCACTGCTGTTGAAACCAGCTACTCCACTGTACTCGTATAACTGTCTGGTCCCTGTAAATGCTCACAATTGTTGATGAATATTAATAGGCAAAACTTATTTCTAGGGGAAAAAAAAAAATGTCTTTTAGTCAAAAAAGTAGCTCTATCATCCAAGTGTCTTAGCGTTTGCTGTATCTGTTGCAGTTCTATGGAAATAAATTGATGAATTTACATTTTGAGCATTCCTTATGTTTGGGTGTGTACATATATAAGCAGTGATTCTAGGTCATCAATATTATCCAGGCTAATATTTTTAACAATTTATTATATTTACTGAGTTCACATAAATGCCAAGTTCTATAAGTCCAAAGTTATTTGTTAATTTCACCCTATTAGTAGAAATGAAAACACATGTAGAATGAATGCAGGAGTTGAAGCTTTTCTTATTTTTACCAATTTGTCTATGCATTTATGTATATTTAAAATTCTAAATTTAGTTTCTAGTTGGCATTTACTATGTTTCTGACACGGGTTAAGCATGTGTATATGATGCCACTAGAATCTTTTACGTTAACTGCTCAAATGTTGGGGTCAGGGGCTGTGGAATAGATCACAGACACATGCAGCCATAATTATGTACAGAACTAGGAGTTTGAATCTTTTGGGCCTGATTTTGTTATATTAAATTTCCCTCACACAATATTATAATAAACAGAAAAAATAACTTACAGTCAAAATTTAACTGTTGAAGCAAAAATATATACTTTGAAAAACAAAGAGTAAAGCATATTTGAGATTTTGAAATATTATTTCAGCCAGAAATCTATGTCGTTATAAGATTTTGCTTGTTTTTAAGGCTGATTTTTGTGGGTCAGAAATAACCATCATGTTTTTGTCTTTGTATAACATTATCTTGTCAGCAAAATTTATCTAAATCAACATTTTAAGGTATGGTGACAAAATAAAACAATAAAAAGTTACTGAATTAAAATATTATTCATGGTGGTTTGAGTCAGGACATTGAACCCAATCTAAGTTAAGGATAAATGATTGGTTTTAAAATAATTTTTATTGCTGAATAATAGACTTCAAAGTTGATAGATAGATAGATAGATAGAGATAGATAGTCATCCACAGACAGATCTGTTTCGTTCTCCTACCAATTCTCCTCCACCCACCAGGAAAAATTCTCATCTTCTATAAATTTCCTTCCAACTTTTATATATATATATATATATATATATATATAACACATACATACACACACATTAGTCTTTGTATACATCATTTGATCATTTCTGTCCCTGAAGGTGGCTCCAGATAGGGCTAAAAGTACTTGGGAAATGTATGGTGTCTTCCTAAACTCATTTCATCCTGAAGTCAAAGAACCCATTCAGCAATTTGAATGGATTAAGGACAGAATAGGTATATATATATATATATATATTCACCCAACCCCTCTGTAAAAGCAGGATACAACACCAGATCAATTTTTCTAAGCAGAGTTTTCCTTCTCCTAGATCAACTGCTATACCAAGATTAAAGAGTCCAGTCTGCCCTACTATTAACCCATAGCTGGAGGTAGAATAGTTGAATTTAAACCTTTCCCAAGATTAATAGTAGTATGTGAAATGCAAACAGCATCGTCTTGGATTTAAACTTGGGTCACCATGTCCATTTCCTATGACAGCAAACATGAGCACCTCATATATATATATATATATATATATATATATATATATATTATAAAATATGATTAGTCATAAGAGACCTATAAATGCTGAAACACTCAACATGTTATGGTATTCATTCCCAACATAGTAAAAATTATACTTCACATTACTTTTTCTTCAATTCTTAATCAGTACATATTACAAATCAATGTTTACAAAGTAATTTATTATGACCAAAATTTTTTAAACAATGAACATTTGTAAATAAATATAAAAGAACAAAGAGTAAAAGTTAAATGTTAAGCTGACAAATCTATCAGGTCAGTTTTGAATTTCAAAAACAATAGCTATTGTAGTTTAAATTATTTATATTTGATTATTTATGAGGTTACATACATTTCCTACTCTCCTACTGTTTGTCTAATCCAGTAGTTCCCAATATGCACCATGAAAAAGTATACATAAAACCAGCATAAAAGCAATGACTCATATCATAGTAAGGCAATTGACAAACTTAGAAAAGAAAAACTTATTTTCCATCATTTAGCACAAAAGATTATGACTGGAATATTTCAAAATTTAACATAAAATTTTGATATTCATGAGAAATTAGGTTTACATTTATGTGCTTAACAGCATATCAATTCCTTATGGGTCATTCAATGGAAAAATTTGATTAATTTATACATGTTTGATTATCACAACTAGTTTCACAGTTCCATTGCAATTGTCTTTTTAAAAAACCCTCTTTTTTTTATTTTTCATACAGTTATATAATATCAAGTAACTATTCTTATTTAATAATAATCATGTTTGGTTTCAGATATCTACCAAATATGAATAAATTTTACACCGTTAAATAGTTTCAAGTATTCCTATCTAATACTAATAATTTTCAAATATATAGCTACCCCATAAATGAGACCCTAACAGGTATTACCACTCTAGGCCAGAGAGCTTCTCTACACTCCCAAGAGCTCAAGAACTGAAGCCTCACCACCAGTTGCAATTTTGTGTCATACTCAGGACACTAAATATTCATACAATAAAGCCCATACATGAATAAAGATTTCACTGATGAATTAATAGAAAAAGTTAAGTATTTCAAAAATATCTAAAGAGATTTATAGTAAATAAATACATATCATATTTACACTGCCAGGGAGTAATGAAAAGGTGACTTCACAACCCCAGGAGCTTAAAAACAGGAGCCTCACCACCTGATAGAGTTTAGCATCATACCCAGGACATCCCTTTTTTGTGAGGTGGAGAGGTCTTATCTCTCAGCAGAGAATACAGTTAGCATATTCTAACCCCGACAACACGGTGAATCTGCGACAGGCAGTTTTATAGACTATTTTGTTAATTCTTCAGAGATGTATGGAAATCTATTAGTAAAACTAATACTGAATTTCAATCTAATTGATACACAAGAGGGAGTTGAAAAGCTCGTTTAATTAAGAAAGAAACAACCTAGAAGTGAGGAAGGGACATGCTCTTCCGCATAATCATCCAGAATTTTGAAACTATTAGCATATCGTTCTCAAACCTAGTATTTGTGCTACTACATATACCTAAATTCAGGTTGATGAATCCCCATTTCTTCATTGCAATTGCCTCACCAATCAGGCTGTTAAATAACAGATTACATCATTTTACATTTTCAGCTATTTTTCAGGCAGAACTTCAGGGCCCACATGTGTGAATTGCTCAGAATTCTAAAGATTAAGCCTTTCAGAAAATTTAAAAAGAAAAAAAAAGTAATTACCATTTTGATTATGCTGAGAACCTTTCAGCATCTCTCTGTAATAATCACATCCAAAATAAGAATAAAAAATTGTGCTCACGTTTCAATGACTCATATGCTTTTTTTTGTCTTTTTTTAATTTTACACAAGAGGGGCTGTGAAATTTTAAAATGAACATTGACATACAAGAGGGAGTAGAAAAGTTCCTAACCCAACCAAGAAGGGAATGACTTAAAACCATGAAATACACATGCTATTCCATGCCTAGTTCATTGTTTTCTTAAATCTATTTAACTCTTCCACAAAAAGTTTGATCATTAACATCTTGGTTGGGGCTGAAAATCTATTTTCTTACACACACAGAAAAAATTAAGCAGATACACTTACTATTTCCTTTTTCGTTTCACTTCTCCTTTTTCAGGGCTATTCTCTTGCTGGATACGTTCCTGAGCAGAATGACAGATTTGGAGTCGTATATAACTATCTACCAGAACATCCATCACCTGCAGAGATTTTTCCTGAATTATACTCACTGGCCACCGGTTGGATGTTAAAAAGATGAATGGAACTTCTCTGCTGATGATTCTCTACAGTAAAAAATACAAGTTTAGAAGTCCGGAAATTCATGAGAAGAGCGGAAGTAAATATTCTGTAGTACATACATTTTCTATTTTCTCTGATTAGGGGAATGTTGCATGGCCAGCATTGGCCAATTGGGACCAGTGACCAAAAGGATAAGCAGTGAAGGACAGCAATAGGATTTGTAATAGGCATCAGAGAGATTTTGGTTAGGTTTGGTTTTATGACATATCAACCATTGTAGGTTATTTAATGCTAAATCCATTTTTAAACATATAAACAGTTCTATTTCAAACAATTCAGTTAGCATAAGTATACAGTTTAGTTCTATTTGACTCCTAGATAGGACCCTATCAGGTGCTACCATTCTGGGCCAGAGTGGACCTGGGAGCGATGGCAATGAAGGGGTATTCCACATTCCCCAATGCTTCAGCATCAGATTATTTAGTGTCATATCTAAAACACTCATTGGGGAAGTCTTACCCCTCTGCAGAGATGATGTCAGTGTATTCTACAGCCCCAGCTGACTGGGCCAGAGAGATTTGGAGTTTGTACACATAGGTTCAGAATTGTTATCAGCATGAATAAAAAAGATAGTTGAGTGAAGGCTTAGTTTCTTTGTTTAATGGTACATCAACCTTCATGGTTTATTTAATGCCAAAGCCACACTTGTGAAAGAAAAGCAGTGATACTGTTTAACCTATACCAAGGGTTATAAGGGGGTTCATACTCTACCTAAGAGCATTAGTCTGATAGTGAACATAATAGTATGACTGGAGTTTGAACTCGCTTACTTCAAAGCTGTCATCAAGTACTTAAGATATTACACCATGGGGTCTCACCCATTTAGGAGAAAGACAAGATAAATCATATACACCAAATGTGCTTAGAGATCAATAACTAGAGAAACAAGAATTTATAAGTTATGTTAAGTCATTTGGTTTAATGGCATATCAAACTTTAATGATTATTTTATGCTAAATCCTGTGTATATATATATATATATATATATATATATATATAATTTCTAAGTGAATAGTTAGTAGGTAAGTTTACTTTTTAATGGGTTACTCATTTCTTTTTACACACAGTTAAAAGATTTCAAGTACTGATACTGTTAGCACACAGTTAAATGGTTTTAAGTATTGCTATTTAACACTAATAATTGTAATTAATATTAATGATAATACTAAACAAAAGATTCTATAATTCTATTCAGCTCAGAGATGGGACTAACAGGTCTTACCAATCGAAGTCAAAGTGAACCTGAGAGTAATGGTAATGAAAAAGTATTCTCCATTCCCCAAACTCCAAGACTGGAGCTTCGCCATCAGATGCAGTTTAATTTCATACTTAGGACACTAAATGGTGTCAAGTATTGCTACGTAATACTACTAATTCTATTCAACATTATTCATTTGTTTTCACACAGTTAAATGGTTTTAAGTATTGCTATCTAATACTAATAATTCAACTTAACATTAATCATTTGTTTACAGACAAATGGTTTCAAATATAGTAAATTATTTAATAGTTGTATTTGACCCATAGATGAGACATTAACAGGTACTACCACTTCAGGTCAGAGTAGACCTGGAAGTAATGGCAATGAAGGGATACTCCACATTCCCCAAAGTTCCATGGTTTAGTGTCATATCCAGAACACTCATTGGGTGGTGAGTATTAAACCTCTGCAGAGATGAGTCAGCATATTCTACACCCTTAGCTCACTGGGCTAGAATTTACAAATAACAAACAATACACTGACACGAAAAATACATATGTACAACTAATAAGCATGTTTGGTTTGGTTGGTTGGTTTTACAGCCTGTCAACACTTGTTGAGTTATTCAGAGGCAATTTTCAATAAGTGATGCAGTCAACTAAAAAAATAGATAAAAATAAAAACACACACACAAATGATTGAAAGAACCTTAAATATCTACTTACACGAGACACGAGCAAATCTCGAAGGTTTGATAAGGACATTGTATACTCAGCCAAAGTGTAACCAAGGCCCTCCCCCATTTGATTCATCACTCCAATCCCAGGAACTCCTATCGGAAAAGAAAAATAACGACCTGGAAATCATATTTTAGTAGAACAAGATACATCTGAGATACAAAAAAAAAAAAAAAAAAAAAAAAAAAAAAAAATCAAACTACTGCTCCTCTGATATTAACATTAGAGGACAACATCAAAAGCAATTTTTTTTCTTTGCATTTCAACAAAATACATAAAAACAATTGGAAGAAAAATTCAAGGGGTTTTACAATACTGTAATAAACAAATAGCAATTAACAGACTGTTTTTGTTATGACTATTACATATTTTCAAGGCCATCTTGGAAAGATGGCTTTACTAATATGCAAAATACAATGTAAGTATATATATATATATATATATATATATATAATGCATCCAAGTTTCATGACATTGCATTGTTATTTTAACAGGAGGCATTGTTTTTCAACTCTTCAAGTGATATAGAAGTTAAATTTTATACATAAAATTCCATGATTATTTAAATACGACTAGAATGTTATTTATAAGTTGAGTGGAGGATCAATAAACTTCTTTTGAAAATAATATATGAAATATATAAAATATAATCTTAATTTAAGATTGCCAGCAGATGTACATATATTATGAGAAAGAGTGAAACAGATAAATTATTATATCCACTTTAGCAACAAGGTATTGAATTTGATTTTTAAACAGTAGAGGGTTTGGTTTTGTCACTCTTGCTTCTTGCTGTTATAGATTATCATTACATCACAATCACCTCTCATTAGTGTAGTTTTTGGCAATGAAGAGGCGCTCCACATTCTCCAAAGCTCCAGCATTACTGGAACCTCACCATCAGATTGTTTAGTGTCATTTCCAGGACACTCAAACTAATAATTTGTACACAATTAAATGTAGTCTCTAATCATTTAAAAATTATAAGACTTCATAATTAATGTTTTAGAAGCTAAAGTAACTATTCCTATTTGATAATAATGATCATTTGTTTGAACACACTCATATGGCATAAAGTATTCCTATTTAATCTTATAAAGGGGATTATGTGTGTGGGTCTGAAATGAAAACTACATTATCAATGAGATCACAATTCCCATAATTACTTATCTCAGATTCTTAATGATTTTATTTCATTCAAATTTTAAGACAATTGTTTAAGAAAATTGTTTTATATTCATTAATACTGTTGCATTATCTACGTACAAATAATATGCAATTTTATTTGTATATATAATCATCCAAAGAGCAGTGAACAGAAAGGCTAAATTTGTAAGAGTTCTGAGACAAAATAAGTTTGAAAACAATTTCATAAAATCTAAAATTAACAAGAAAATTTTCATTTGTCTTGCTGGATTACAAAACTAACTTGTAAAATCATCTTTGACAGTAGTTGGTTATATCAGTTTTATAACAGGATTAGGGAGAAGGATTTTAGAAGAATGCAAGAACAAAATCTAGTAACTTAAAAATATATATACAAGACAGAAAGAGAGAAATTTTAAAAGCATTTTATACATTGTCATCTTTGTTAAAAAAGAAAAAAAAGGAATTAGCATAATCAAAACTGTCAAATTTGGGCCAATTATATGCCTGATTTTCCAGATGCATGGAACCAAGTTCTGAGAAAGGTGGAACTTGTGAAAAAATTTGGGAAAATTCTAATTCATTCAGATTTAGAGGTCACACTACGAAATTAGTTGAAAGTGACATAAGTTTAGCACATGCATGGGTATCTATTTGGGCAATCAAATTGCACATATCAATAGACAAGGATTAATCTAATAACTATAAAATTTATTTAAGCAATTTGATTTTGTAAAAACAGTGTTGATTTTGTACAGTTTGTAACAAAACTGCAATTTCAATTGCAGTGAATTTGCAGATAAATACAGTACTTAACCATGGACTAATGTAAGGTTCTGCTTTAGTAAGGTTGTAAAAACAGTGAAATTATCAGGTTGCATTGTAAAGACAATTGAACTGATTCTAAATATGATAACCCGAAGATAATTGCAGCTATGCCAATATCATTATAATCTTTTATCAGTAGACTTCATAAACTCATTATTTGTTATAATGGTAATTCTCTTTTATCAAAGCGATGAATTGCTTCCATTATTTTCTTTAAACATTCACTGAAGGTGTTCAGAGAAAGGAACATGTGATACTAGTTTTTATTCCAGACATTTCAGGAATTCTAACTGAGGTTTTTTTTCTGGATCTAAAAGAAATTCAAAATGAGTGGAGGTGGGTTCTCAATGAAAAGAAATGCCAGCTAAATAGGAATAAACTAATAGAGCTGAGAAACCTTCTGAGGCAAGTGTCATTATATCCATATCTTGTTTCAATTTATATTCAATCAGACCAACTAAGTAATGATCTTACACACACAAAAAAATTAACTCACCAAAATAGCGCTCAATATGAATACAGCAATCACTGGAGACAATTTCTTCAATTGGAACATCTTTTTCTTGTTCAGGGAGAATTGGCCACCTGTAAATAGCAATAGAAAAATATTCCTTACAGATTCCAAACTGAACTGCCTTTTTGAAAAATATTAATAAAACCACATGTAAAAGAGAAAATAATAAAATTGATGATAGTTAAAAGCAAAATAAATGACCAGAATTGTTTAGAAAATTAATTAAACATTAAATGAAAACTTAAGACTTTTCAAACTTAGATACATTGTACCTGACCTCACACACACAAAAAAGTTAAAGAACAGAAAAACTTCTCTAGGATGCAGACATCTTTGTTTAAAGTTCTCCCATCATTCCATTAAAAGAAAGGTTGTGAACAGTCGCTATATTAAGCCTTTTATTATTAGTACTGATGTGAAAACCCTAAGCTAAAAATACTGAATTTATGGTACAGAAATATTGGGCTAACACATAAAAAGCAAAAGAATAGAAAAAAGTACAATTTGAATAACAATCATTAAATAAACTCATTTTAATTTTGTTGGGAAATTTTTCTCCAGTTAAATTAAACCTAAAAAAAAAAAAAACATTTTGAAAATTTGATTTCTACTTTGACTGTAAAAAGGTCCTTTTCAAACTAAAAACTTATTCGTATCATTGTTGCAACAATCAGGAAAATATAATTCTTCAACAGGATAACAGGTGATTAATCTCTTATTTGCTAAACACATGCCAAAATGCACTGAAGTCAATGTCAACTTTTTTCTGCTAGAAAGTCTCATGAAACAGCCTCTTTGCAATCAGGAGTTTTACATAATTAAAAGAATTACTTAACATATTTGAAAAATATGCAGATAATGAAAACTACACAATAATTATCATTCAATGGTTATCTTCCTTGTATGTGTGTTACAGATAAAGAATAAATATAAAATACATGTATTCCCACCTTCTTTTACCCCCATCCCTTCTCTCTTCTTCGTCCCCAAGTAAATGACAACCTACCGGCAATAGGTAGAATTTCCCAGGAAAGATCAATCATAAATTAGTCGTTTTATGGGTATCTGTCTTTAGATATTAAATGCCGGACTTTGTGAGGGTGGAATTTAAAAGGACTGAAGTAACCTATGATACTTCTGGGGATTGTCAATATTATTATGTACAGATAGGAAGGAGCATTTATATATACAAAATATATAACTGCAAAAAAATAGAAGTAGTTGGGAAGGACATCATTAAAACTCCTGTCCAGAAATTGTGTGTCTTTAATGATTTACTTTGAGACTGGTTTTATAAGTGAAATAAAATCAATGCTAACTAACATCTATGAAACAAACAGCAATTTAGAAAAAAATAATTGCTTAGTAGATAGCCAACAGATTATCCATTTTTGAATCTTGGAAACGAAAGAGCTGGCGACTGTAGTTGAGGGTGACCAGAAGGCTCCTTTTTCAATAGCTACTACACCGAGGTGTAGGGGAGGGCGCTACTCCTTTCCCAGGATTGCTCCACTTTACCCTTGATATGTACCTTATATTGCTGAATGCTAAGCAAGGAAGTATCAAGTACCATTTTTAAAGTCTTTGGTATGACACAACCTGAGATTGAACCCAGGTTTCCCAGACCATTGGCAAACACTCTACCCACTAGGCCAATAAGCCAGTTGTAGAAACAAAAGAAATGCTAAATGTAGAAATATTCACACAGAAAGAAAAAATGATTCATACCAAAAAAGAAACAATGAAACCAATACTGTATATAGGTTAATCAAGAGGAAAGAGATAGAAAAAAGCTAATACAATGCGAGATGGTATTAAAAGCCCAAGAATCTTGCAAGCATTTACTGAGATAAAAGACAAGTGGAGATTATCTTTTAAAATAGGACAGCAGATTAATTTAGCTCAAGTGATTGTTATTCATTGGTATTTAAACCTTTCTTTGGATCTCAGTTTCTTTTTTCTTCATATTTAACCAAGAGCCAGCAATCTTCTGAGAGATGAAAACAGTTTACAGCCTTGTAGCTTTGTGAAACTGACCAAGTTGGGATTATCATCAATAGGTAAATAGCAATGTTCCAGTCATAATAGTATGTAGGCTCATTTTTTTTTAAAAATGATAACTTCCTAGGTTTTATATTTCTTAAACTTTTTATTTTCATTTTCTCCTGCATTACTACCAAGCCCACTTTGACCTGGAGCGGTAGTATCTATTAGGATGTCATCTATGAGTCAAATAGATATGTTTAAGATAATGAAGTATTTACTGTATAAATGATTGGTAAAATACATTCTTCTGTATATAATTAGGGGATTATAACTGTTAAAGTAACTTCAGCATAAAATAACTCAATAAAAGTTGACATAATATAAAATCAACCAATCAACCCACTCATTATTACAGAGAGAGAATGTTATAGGCATTCAGGAACTATGACAGGACTTTCTAAGAAAAAAATAAAAATGACAAACAAACTCATTTAAATATTCTGTCCTACATGAATGAATTAAATATTTTAAAAAGTATTCTGTATCAATCCATATTACTCTTTATTAAAATATTCATAATTTTGTTTTATATTTTATTTTCATTGCAACAAAAGGATAATTTTCTGGCTTTAACTTAGTTCCACATAAAATAACCCATCAAGGATTGATATCCTATTAAACAAGCCAATCTAATTTTTTCATTTTAAATTGTTGTTTTTCGGAGGTGGGGGGTAATTCATTTATTAATGTTCATAGAATAAAACCAAAACATTTAGTTACATTTTAACACAAAGAAAGATTTATGGGTGATACTATACATTTAGTATTGGTGTTTCTCTTTAAACAACATAATATGATTTCTCTGTCTAGAAAGTAAAAAAAAAACAAAAAACATTAAAACACATTTTAATTAGAACTCAAAAAACACACACACACGCACACACACACACATTTCAAATATCTGAAGGACACTCTTCATATAATGATAATCGAAGAATCCAAGACTTACCCCCTGCAAGTACGGAATGTAAAGTTCGTTGGCAGATGCTTGTGGAGTTGTGTTTGCAGCAGTGAACGCATATTACTGGTTGTGTGATTACTGAGCATGTAGGCAGGCACAGAGAGAACCCCAAGACAGAGACTCCGGGAAGGACCCTGTACCAGCTGAACACCAAGAATACGACGATCACAGATAACAGCTCCTAAGAAAGTAAAAAAACAAATAAGACAATGAATGCTTAATGAGCAAAAAATATCCTGCTCTTTTTGGCTTGGTTCATTTCTTTAATGGCATATCAACTTCTTATAGGCTATTTAATAACAAAATTTGATTAATTTGTAAATAGGATCATAATCATAACTATATTTTCAATGTTCCATTGCATTTTTTGATTGTCTGTACTCATTTGTTTGTCCAGTTATATAGCATCATGTACTCCTATCTAATACAACTAATTTACACACAGTTGTATGGTATTCCTATCTAATACTAATAATTTATACACATGATTTAAAGTAACTATTCCAATTCAATAATAATCATTTGCTTGCACACAATGACAGGGTATATCAAAGATTTCTATCAAATTCTATTATTTTTTTTATTCATAGATAATTAAATTTTTTTAAAGATCTTTTTGATCGATACCTAACAAGTATTACCACTCAGAGTCAGACTGGACCTAGGAGTAATGGTAACAAAGGAGTAGTACTCCATACTCCTCAGACCTCCAGCAATAGAGTCCCACCACCAGATACTTTTTAGTGTCATATACTAAACAAGTGGGTGGGTAGAGGTGTGTTACCCTTTGCAGAAGATGAAGTTGATGTATTCTAAGCTGTACTGATAAGGTGAGAGTGGTGAGGGCTACTACATCACAAAGTAACTTGGTCTCAGTAATGAGAAATGTCATTATGATAGCATAAAGTATTATTAGCCATTTGCATTTAATTTTTTCTAAATACACACACAAAGCTTTTATTTTATATTTATTTATAAAACAAATAATTTGCACACAAACAATCAGGTCTCCTTAGATTACCTTGGTGATGTAATAGTTCATCATCTAGGCCACAAGACCATTATTAGTATGTTTCTCAATGGATGATCCTTATTTCGGACCCTGTGACAAACTAAGCTGGGTAATGAGAAATTCATTGTTATGGTAACACATCTTTTTTGTATTTGTTCTATTCCTATTAATTTTTGGTCCAAACTTTGTCAATTTGATGTTGTATTTTAAAATAACTATAATTTTTATAAACATATATTTCAATTTTATAATTTTTCGAATTCTATACATAATAGTTTTTAAATTAATTGGGATTTTAATGGTTACAGATATTACACTCTGATCCAAGGCAAAAATGTCAATCCCTACATAAGGACTATATAAGTAACTTCTTGAAACATTGTCTGAACTAGAAAAACCAGACTATCAGCTAATGGTTGTTTTATGGCATATCAACCATTGTAGGTTATTTAATGCCAAATCCATTTATTTATATATAAAGTTCTATTCCAAACAATGCAGTTTAGCATAAGCACACAGTTTAGTTGTATTTGACCCATAGATAGGACCCTATCAGGTGCTACCACTCCAAGCAAGAGTGGACCAGGGGGCACATTCCCTAAAGTTCCAACATTACTGGAGCCTCACCATCAGATAATTTAGTGTCATATCCAGACAGTCGCTGAGAGAGTCTTACTCTTCTGCAGAGATGCAGTTGGTGTATTCTACAGCCCCAGCCGATTGGGCTAATCAGTTAATGGAATATTATTTGTATCTCTATTTTGTTGAAGAATCCACAAATCATTGGTTGATTGGTTTTACAGCATCTCAACCTTTGTTGGTCATTTAATGCTAAAGTCAATTGAACAATTATAGTCTCCAATTATATACAGTATAAAATGTATCATTTTAAACAAGTAAACACTTCCTATATAGTTGGAATATAAATATTTTAAGAACCAATATATGAATAAAGTTGACAATCATTTTTAAGAGTCAATGCATAAATAAACTTTACAATCATTTTAAATAGGTATACACTTCATATTGAAATACAATATTAAAGTTTTAAGAACCAATGTATTAATATAGTCCAATCATTTTTAACAAATGTATTTGACCCATAAATGGAACTAGAGGCATCTCCTGAAAAATATGCTATGTAAGCCAATATAATCTTGCAAGTGAAATTAATGATAATTAACAATAATTAAAGATTAAATTAAATGCCTTACATTATTCCTGAAATGTCAACTGAATTACTTCAGGCTAATTTTCAAAATAAAATTTGATAAATTCAAAATCTTATAACATTAAATTATGAAAATTTCAATTTGTATAATTAAATTATTCATGTTATTGTAATCCTTCAAGAACCAATAAGTAATGAATTCAACAGTATATATATATATATATATATATATATATATATATATATATATATATATATATATATATATATATATATATATATACACATATACACACACACAAATATCAGTATATTTCTTTAAATACGTAATAACTTGAACAAGAAAGTATTTTTTGTAGTCCCAGCGCTGAGACTACAACAAATATATATTTATAGATAGATATACACACGCACACACATATAGCAAGCAAAAAACATCAAAGACACTATTCATATTGGCTCACTTTCTTTCATTAAATCAGCAGTTGCTACTGATCCTGAATGTTTTTCATACTTTCAGCCTTAGTCTTTCCCTAAATTTATTTGAAGTGTTATATTTTATTGTTGAGAGATTACTGCAAATTGGATTTTGCATCTTAAAGGTACAAATTTTCCAAAAGTGAATGTCTGTTTATAAGTTTGAAGTGTTCATTATAATAGGTATAAATTCATTGTGTCTCCTTAAAGTTTTGAATGATAGAATCAAAATAAATGCATTAAACTCAATAAAATTATTTCAAATTTTGTATGGATTAATTTTTGTTGGATAAAGCAATGTGTACCTTGTTTCTTAGAAATACACACCAATGGATGGGACTCTAACAGGTACTACCACTCTGAGTCAGGGTGGACTTGGGAGTAATGACAACAAAAAGCTGACTCCACACTCCCCAGAACTCCAGAATTGGAGCTTCAACACTGGAGGCAGTTATACCAAGGACACCTATGAAGTTAATTCTCTTGTTATCTAAGTGATTATGTAATCATTGAGAAAGTTGGGACTAAAATTTATGTGAAATTTGACAGTCACCCTGAAAGTAATACTTTGTAACTTATATTGTCCCATAATGTCATAGGTGGATGCTGGTATTACGCAGTAGGATTTGAACCTTCTTGCCAGTCACCCATAATTTTCTTTTGCCTTGATACAGATTGCAGCATAGAGGCAGTCTGGCAAAATAGCAACTGCTATGAAAGCAGTGGTGCCTCATTGAATTCTTTTATGTGAAAAAAAATTGTACCCATTGACATTCTTCAATGTTTACTGAACATTTATAAATACCAAACAGTGGATGTAATCACAGTAATATGGTGGGTAATGACAGCAATGCGAGTGACATACTAGGCTCAATACTGCTGTCAGCCCATGAAATGAACAGTGCCACAATCAGCTCATCTGTGCAAATTGAACCAATGAAAGATGGACTACATGGACAATGATTTCTTGACAAGAAAGTTATCATTCCTACTATGAAGATGTGGATTGTTTCCATTAGTGCAATTTTTATGAGAGTAGTATGCAAGGTTTTATTCATATCTGGTAGAAAAATCAATTGTGGTGGGTATATGGAAAAATAGTTTGCTTTTTATTGCTGAAAACTTGCTCTATCCAATGAGGTTATTGTACAACTTTTATCTGTTATTTCCATGAAGATATATAGGAGGTATTACTTTTGAAGTGTCCCTCATATGAATCATAGTTGAAGATTCATCATACACCTACCTAACTTCAAGATAAATTTCACAATTGAACAAAGCTATGAAATTCCTAAATGAATAGTTTTTAAAGAGTTTGGTTTTTTGGGGGGTTTTTGTTTGTTTTTTTGTTTAATGGCATATCAACCTTCATGATTTATTTAATGCCAGAAGAACAGTAGTAGTATTATTTAATTTCTAACTGGAGGGGATAAGGAGGTTCATGCCTTTCCCAAGGGTATTAGTCCAAAAATCAATCTAATAGCATGACTGGAGTTTGAACTCACTCACTACAATGTCATAGTCAAACACTGTTGCCACTGAGACTCACCCAAGTTTTGTTTTCAAAGATTAATGGCTTTTAGCACCTTTTTGGATTTAAAAAATTTGCACATTTTCTATCAATACTATGAAAGAAAAAAAGTCTGTCAATTGTCTATCAGTATTGAAAAAAGTCTGACAATTTTCAATAATAAGAATTTGATTTAGCAGACTTTAAACAAGTTAGATTTAAGACCCCATTGTTTGCCACCTTCATCTATATTCCTTTCATTTACCACATTCTGGCTATTCTTTAACTGGAGGCATCCCATGTCTAATGGATATTAGAATTCAAATACCAATATGATAGTTTTATCATAGATGAATTGATATACCAAATAAGATCTCATTTGTATTAGATGGAGTTTTATTTTTACTTTTTCAGTCTTGTACTTTAACTACTTTCCTCATCTATGTTTATATTTTCAGCTTGAATTCCAATAGACACTGAACGTTAGATGCTACTGATTGAATAAAATCAAGGTTACCAGAAGAAGATTTAGTTTTTTTTTTTTATGGCATATCAACCTTTTGGGGTTATTTAATACAAAATCCAGAACAGTGCTATGGTGTTATTTAATCCATCACTGGGTCAGAAGGCTATTGTTATGAATAACAAAGAAAGAAACAAAAAAAATCTTAGAATATATTTAGCAAAATTTATCCTCAATAAATGCTAAAATTTTTATTTTCACATCAGGTCTATTCCGGAATTTATATTACAATTAACTGCAAATAAATAAATGAATAAAGTTTCATAGTTATTTCCCTTGAAAAATTATAATCAAAATTAAGTGCAAATGCTGACTCCATGCTTAAGTTGCAAAATGATTTTTTCTTCAAAGTTAGAAAATTTAAACACTATTGCTTTAAAAGAAATCTATCTACAATGTGCCATTTTCACTGTGTTACTATTACCATACATACATTCAAAAATCAGATCATGTTAACATGAGGTGCTTAGAAAAGAACACTATTTTCACAGAAAATACAAGGTAGTACAATTATACTATTGAACAGAGCAAGTTTTCATCACTTTTAGCTGTGGATCTCAGTCTGTTATAAGAATCAACATGCTCGTATACAAATAAGATTATTATTCTCTACACATTGTGGACTGCTATACTCATATATGTGTGATAGTTTAATTCCTGGAATGACTGAAGTTGTATTTAGCAAAATATGATGATGTATACAAGAACTATCATATCTTCAGAAAAAAATATGCATTAAAAGAAAGAAAGAAATATTTTAGACTTCTCAAAAAAAAAAAAAAAAAAAAAAAAAAAAAAAAAAAAAAAAAAATTCAGTATATACCTGTAAGAGGAGATACACATTCACAAATCTATTTATGTAATATTTAATATAAACAACATATATTTTTCTACTGTACGTAGTTCCCATTGCCACTCTATTCCAGTTATTTCCTTTCTGTTCCTTCTTTGTTATTGGTTTTCTACACTTGTTAATAATTTTCCCCTTCTACATTTGTCTTTTCTTTTTCTGGTCATACAGGGTTCAGCAAAATGATCTCTCAGGTTTTAAACATAAATAAACAAAAGCAATATAGATTCTGTTTAATTTTATTATAAAAAAGAATAATATTTGTCCTTTTGTTGTTACCATAACTTTTTTCAAAGATTATTTCATCCAAATGCTTGCCCTCACCAGCTCCAAAAGTTCTGCAGTCACTGCCACTGGTATTGCTACAATTTAATAATAAATAAAACCTTTCAGTTTACCAGTTGTCGGAGGTCTATGTTTAAAGACTTGAGTCTTCAGGTATCCCAGGAGAAAATAATCACAAGGGGACAGATTCAGTAAATGTGATGAGGTATCCTGAAAACACACCATGATGGCAATTGAAATAGCATGGCTGCTGCTCAAAGTTATACCTCCCACCTGCTCACTGCCAGTGCAGTAGCAATCTTAAATCCACATAACTCTGCTGGACTTTGCTTTTAATTGTCAATGTACAAGATAAAGACATTCCTTCCAACTAATAATTTCAGGTAATGCAGGTAGAGTCCATAAACTTTTATATGAAATAAATTCAGATTAAAACCTTTGTTTTAAGGGCACAATTTAATGATGATTGGGTTTTACAGCATATCAATCATAGTTGAGTTATTTCATGCTAAAATCAGTCTTTTTCCAAACATTTTTTCATAAACAGTTGTATGATTTCAACTATCTCAACGATTTATATGGTTTCAAGTAACTAATCATAGTAATCTTTAGGAAACATAGCTTTAAATAACTATTGTTAATAGAAATAATCGCCACACAATTATATGCTTTCAAGTATTGCTATCTAATACTAAATTTTCAAACATCTATTTGACCCATAAATGAAAACCTAACAGGTATTATCACACTGGATTAGAGTGGACCAGGGAATGATGTCTATGAAGATTTACTCCACACTTGCCAGTACTCTAGAACTGGAACCTCGCCACCAGATGCAGTTAGTATCATATCAAAGATTACTTTATAGCAACAGTACATGAAGATTTTAGTGCATTATTTCAACAAGTAAAATTAGAAAAATTTTTAAATAAAGTGAAAATAAAACAGAAGAATTTCCCAAAAGAAATTCAAAAGAAAAGTCTTCTCAATTAATAAGCTTGAATAATTTATATAGAACACAAGGTGAGTAAAAGTGTATTAATTCTTGAATATAACAATGAACCTTTTACACTTAATAACCTGGAAGAGAAATAAAATGTGAAAACTAATTTATTCAAGTGATTATATATTTCATCAGATGAGGATTTGGAAATTTTTTTTAAATCTTAGGAAAATAATATTGTAGAATATTACAGCAGTCTATGAGGTTTCCATGGCAATGTAATTAAGAATGCCAATTGTCTTGAAACTTTAAAAAGTAGGAAACAAAAATATACCAAATCATAGTTATGACCATTATTTAAGTTGTGAGTTAATTAAATGAATTAAAAATATTACTTTTGATGTCATTTTGGCCATTGAAAATTGATGTTGTGAACATCTATTTAGAGGATGAAGATGATACTTTCTACAAAGCCGGAATCTAGAAGCACAAGAACTGCTGGACAAAGTGTGTGAACTTGGAGGGTGGAATATGTTGAAAAAATAGATATGTAAAGTTTGCGAAAATAAAACTGTACTTCAGCACACAAACTTATAAACCACTCCTAGCATATGGAAGCAATAGTCACTGAAAGCATAAAATCATTTTTGTCAATACTTTTTAGTTTCTCACAATTCATATAAAATCCACCCATTATAATGGTAAATTCATTATAACAGCACTATTAAATAAGGGATGTTTGCTGTGTATATGTATGTGTGTATATATAGTAAAGAGGTGTGTGTGTATGTGTGCACGTGTATATTCTACAGAGTAATACATGCTAAAAATAGTTAATTATGCATGCAAGTGATATTGCAGAATTTTACTATTAGACTAAGAAAAAATTTTTAAGAAATACGATCATGGCATATTGAAAATAAATTTAAAATCTAAATATCAACAAGTTCACACTGAACAAAAAAAAAAGAAACCAAACAAAAAACTAACAAGCCATATTTAACAGTACAGGTTTTTTTGTTTTATTTTTTTCAACAGGGGTGTATCAATGGAAAATAACACCTAAGGCAAGCAGTGAAATAGCACCTCTATCCAAACACTTGAAACCTCTCTTTTAGATAAATTTACAATAATACAAGCTTGACATCTCCAAGTCAAATTTGTTCATCTATTTATCAATTGATGGCACAGCATGAAAATTACAACAGGTTTGCTTTAAATGATGAAAATGGGTCTATGTGATCATAGTCAATTATTTTTTTTCATTTTCTTCACTCAGCCGAGCAAGGTCACAGAGTTTGCCTTAATTCATGGAGTTTATGAAATAGAAAAGCATTAATTTTAATTTATTAGATGACCTCTCACAACTGATGAGGGGAAACTTTGATGTTTAATATTATCTATATAGTAATATGAAAACTGGGAAATGCCCACATCACTATACTGAACGATCAACTGCCGCTTGTGATGCATTTGTACTTGATTCACTTTTGGATTCTAACAAACTTGTAGGAGCAGATGACTCGATAGAATGAGTCCAAATATATGTTCTGCTTTTTCTTTTTCTTTTCTCTAGAAAGGCATGAAGAACTTGCTCGACTTCTTGTACCCCAAGCATTGCTTCTTCTCATCTTTCGGCTCTACAGTCCTTCATGAAATCTTTCATGATCTTTCTAAGGAAAAGGCTGGGGGGGGGGTTCTTGAGCGGGGGCAGAGATGAGGACTAAAAATATTTTTTCTTAAAATTGTTCAGTGTGTGAGTGTATTTGAAATATACAAATTAAATTCCTTACTTGTTGAATGGCAGCACGTGTTGGTGAAAACTTTCGGACAGTCTGGCTGGATGTGAGACTCTGAATAACAAGAAGTGGCTGTTAAATTGGCATTTTATAGTCTAGAGATATTCAAAATTGGCTCCTGGTATCATTTTTTGGTTTGTTTGTTTTGTATTAAGGCTTCTGATTGATAAATTTTTTTTGTTTGCTTGTTAGTGGAAAAATGTGTGCACATTACAACACCTTATGATCCATTTACCAAATTTTTTTTCGACTAACCAGAAACAAATTAAAAAAACCATAAACATTACCTAATCAAATGCCTTAAAACAAAAATGAATTTAAAAAATGAATGGCCTGAAGCCCCATATCAAATTTCAGAGGACTATAAAAACACTACATTTTTTTTTTCTCTTTTTCACAATTTTCAAGTCACAGCTGACCTAGATAACTCGCCACTCCTTGAGACTTTTCGCAAAAAGCTGTCACACACACACTGACACAAAAGAGGATTTTTAAAAACCAAATTTCTAATGATAAAAGTGCAAACATTCAACCAAGTGTAGAAAAGTGGTAAATATTTAAACAAAGAACTCCCTCAACAAGCCATTGTGAACCCCTTTTAAAGAAGATAAACTTCTAACTAAAACCATTATCAATTTGAAGTAACGTTTACTTTCATATTTTATTCTTTTAGGTTTTTTTTTTTAATCATATCACACTTGAGCCATTATTTCTCTGATCAAGACACAGCACTTATCAGAGACAATTGCATTGAAGCATTTAGATTCGTCATTGCATTGGCTGTCAGCAGAGGCCATTTGGTGTAAAATTGATAAAGTTGCAAAGGTAAATTAATGATAGGAGACAGGAAGTCACTAATATTATATATATATATATATATATATATATATATATATATATATATATATATATATATATATATATACACACACAATATATATATATATATATATATATATATATATATATATATATATATAGGTAATATTCGGTCAGGTTAAAAAGTTTGGAGTAATTCCCTCAGGACAAGAAAATCATTCAAGAGCTGAACATTTAAATTTTCCTGGTAGGGAGCTCAATGTAATTTATTACAGAGCAACATTTATTTGAAAAAATTAAAATAAAAACGGAAATTCAATAAAACGAGGAGATAACTCCTAAATCTCATCCCCGCTACACCCCACGTGTTTATTCTGGTTTTAAATTTAAATAATTATCCATTAGGTCTGAAGAAGTCCTGTATTAAATTTTTTTTCTTCATGTTTTTGGTTCACACCAGAAACTGAAAATACGGGATCGAAATAAATTTATAATCATGAATTAACCAGTCTTTAAGAAAAAAACCAAAGAAATATATATATATATATATATATATATATATATATATATATATATATATATATATATATTGTCATCCACAGACAGACTGTTTTGTTCTATCAGAACTCTTCAGAGAGGCTAAACACATAGGACGCTCAAAGCTGGGATCGAAACCCATCCAACTTTGCGTTAGACTAAGTCTCAGACCGCTCGCCCAACAAGCATACCACGTTGGCTAAGGGAATTTTTTAAGGTATTATGTAGCAACAGCAGTAGCAGCATCCACTTGTTTACATTTTTATACCCTATCAGCTACCAGAGTGCTCAATTCTTTCGAAGAGCTTTGCATTATGCGAGTGGCGGCCGAAAATTCCTTCACCAGAGTGCTCAACCCCCAATGGGGGAGCGCATGCACACAATGATTACAAACACACACACACACCCATTCAAATACCTATATAAACACATGCATATAAAATATATAGACAGACATTTATATGCACACAGATATACATGAATATATATAAGGGAGTCATCATGGCATAGTGGCTAAAGTGCTGGATGGTGACCTCTAAGCAAAGGAATTCAACCTCCAGTCATACTATTACTTTCACTTTCTGATACCCTAGGGAAAGGTATGAACCTCCATATCCTCTCCCCCAGGATAAATAGTATCACAGCTTTTCTATAAGTATGGTTTTGGCATTAACTAACACATGAAGGTTGATAGGCCATTAAACAAAGAAACCTATATATATATATATATATATATATATATATAGACAAATATATAAGTAAGTTGGTGACTGTAGTCGAGGGCGACCAGTAGGCTCCCTTTTCAATAGCTACTAACCAAAATGTAGGGGAGGGTGCTACTCCTTTCCCAGGATTGCTCCACTTTACCCTTGATATGTACCTTATATTGCTGAGTGTTAAGCAAGGACATATCAAGTACCATTTTTAAAGTCTTTGTTATGACGCGATCTAGGATTGAACCCAGGTCTCCCAGACCATTGGCAAACACTCTACCCACTAGACCAATGAGCCAGTTATATATGTATATGCATATACTTATGATGACTGCCATATCTATACAGAAGATAGCAGCCTTTACCAGTAAAATGACTACTCGAACATCCTGGCTTGAATTCTGAACAGAGTCAATAAGATCTACCACTGAATATTACTTTTATGAATCTATGTGTCTTTTTACTCCAGGACTTGATTTGCAAACTTTACCACAGACAACGCATGTCGTACCATGAAGATGAAATCAAATCAAAACTTTATAAGTTTCTGGATGCTTTAAGCTACAATGGGATTTGACATGGTTAACATATCCAGCCATTAATAACAGATGATGATAATAGAATTTGTATTCTTAATTCTCAGAACCTGGCAGATTCAAAGATAATTAACTCTTACAAAAGCACACTTTATTTCTGTATATCTTCCTTTTTTCAAACAACCACTCTTAATAATTTAATACCAATTATTTCTATCTAATATTTTTCCTTCTTATCCATTGACATCTAATTCCAAAGACTTCTAGTTTACTTTGAGATGATCCTAACATCTTTTTCTGGGCTCATGTTGAGGGCATTTTCATTAGTGTGCTCACTACAGAAGATGCGATTGGGGAGTATCATTGCTCATGTGAACAAGTTGTCCTGCTCAATACATCTGATTCTTGATCATCAAACATTTTATACTCAAACATCCAGATTTCTTGCCAGTGAATCTTTTCTAACATTTCTGATGAAATGTCTCAAGAATCTTAATATGGCTTGAATATGTCATCCATCTTTCCAAGGAGTAGAATAAAGTTGTTAAGACATATCTGATAAACATTAATCTTTTTATGTTCAATAAAACTTTTCTCCAACTTGCCAAATGCCGTACTAGCTTTCTGAATTCTTCAAAAAATCCGAGTAAGTTCTATTCCTAGATAGGACACTTTCAAAATAGACAAATTTGTCCACAACTCCTAACCTAGTTCCAGTCACAAATATTTCTGGCTCAACATATGGTTCATCAGGAGCTACAGTATACATTACTTTTGTTTTCTTTTAACTTTGTGTAAAATTTGGGTTGACACTAACAGCTGAGAAACTATCCATGATATTCCACATATTTTCAAAGTGAGACACAAGGTTGACATCCATCAGCATATAATGATTCTCTGATTAGTGAACTGAAGGTTTGGGATTTACAATAAAAGTTAGTAAGATTAAAGACTTGTCTGAAATTTACACTTTATCCTATTTACCAACCCCTCCACTCGGGCAGGATATGACACAAGGTCAATTTTTAAGCGGAGTTTAACAGGTTTGAATTCAGAGTTTTCCTTCTCCTAGACTAGTTGCCTAACCAAGGCTGAAGAACCTAGTCTGTCCTACTATTTACCCATAGCTGGAGGGAGAATAATTGGATTCATACCTTTCCCAAGGGTATTAGTGCTATGTGAAATGCAATCTCGTCCAGGATTTGAACTTGTGTCGCCGAGTTCATTTCCTACAATGATAACAATTACACCACGGGCACCTTTACACTTTATTAGTCATGAAAGTCATTGGAAAAAACTGTAGTAAAATATATTGTAAATATGGTTGGTGTCAGTATATCACCCTGCTTGACTTCATTATTGATTGCTATCACTTCTGAGATCTCTCCATTGAAAGCCATTGTATCCTTGATATTTCAATGCAGTTTTTTAAACATTTTCAAAAAGATTGGAGGACAGCCTAGCTTACTAATAATTAATCATAAAGCTTCTCTATTTATTGTACCAAAACCCTTGGTTAAGTCGACAAATACTTGATAGATAGGAATATGGTGTTCCATGCATTTCTCTTGAAGCCACCTTACACAAAATATCAAATTTGTTGTACCCATGCCTGACCTGAAACTAGATTGAATCTTAGAAAGGATTTGAGGATGAATATCTTTCATCAAATATTTAAGTAAGTCTTGAAAGCACCTTTCCAGCTGATTCAATAAGAGTGATACCTCAAAGGTTATCCCACAGAAACTTAGTTTATTTCCTTTTATGAATGCATAACAATATCCCATCAATCTAATCTTGAGGTAGTGAAGCCCACCTCTAGCAATCAGATATTAGATTACTGATGACAATATTACCACCAGCTTTTAGAAGCTCTTCCATCAGATCCCAGAGTTTATTTTATTCAATTCTGCAAGTTTCATCATGTTGCAGTAGGTTAGCCATGTGGGTCAGAATAACATCCATATCACCCTCCAAATAGTTAAAGAAAAGGTCAGTTAAGAGTTCTTTTCATCACTGCATGGTTTGTCCTGAAGATTTATAAGGTGTCTTTCCATTGTAATGGAGCAGTGTATGGTGACTGTGGCTCAAGCACCTCTTTCAAAATGCTATAAAAGCTTTGGAGTCTGTCCTATCAGAAGCAGTTTCTACTTTTTAATCTTCTCAATTCTCACTGATGTATAGATTTATGTGTTTTGTAAGATGTCTCAACAGATGATCTAACAAAGACTTTAAGCGTGCTTTACTTCCAAAAGTTTATCTTATATGAGGGTTAAAAGGAAGCATTTGAGAGCTGAAGCCAGCTCACACTTGAATATGTAGAGGAAGGTAGGCCTGAAGAGAGAATATGAATCTAACAGTTGTTGTAAGATAACAGACTAACATGTTATCTTCAGATTCAAGAAATAAGAAAATGCAAGTAACAAAAGCTTTTTAAACTTGAAGAAAAAAGATTTGACTTTCCTTCCACACAGAAGCAAGCATCCTTCTAAGTTAATCCTGATAATCTTTTTTGGTTATTTCACAAAGCATCCAAATTGAAGCAAATAACTAACATTTTTAAAGCCCATTTTCCTCCACACTATTTTTCTGATAGTCAATGATAAAAAAATAAACCCTCAATGAGAATTAATGTGATTTAAAAATCTGTTCATCCATGATAATCTGAAAATATCAGTGTTGGATAGGAACCCTTGAACCCATACAATTGTATGTAAACACTCAATTATTATGGTACCTTCAGGAATTTAAGTGCCATTTTAAATGTTATAAAAGATTTTATACTAAGTGTACAAAGAATAAATTCAAGTTAATTGTTTGGTGCTTGAGGCACCCTAAAATAAGGAATGCCAAGGGTATTAAGCATTTTTTTGGAACAGCCATGCATGAATTTCAGTTCATATATACTCCACCTCCTGCCCAGGCAGTCTTTTGAAAATAACAAGAGAAATGTGTCATTAACATTTTACCCACTAATCTCAAATAGATTCATTTTCAAGAATTCTTAATTCCACCAGTGATCCAGAGATAATTCTTCCCGAAAACATTATGAACTGAAACAAAAATCTAGTCAGTCTGGGATTTATGGGACAGTTCCACTGGAGATTCTCTGATGAAATATATATATATTCTCCTTGATGAAATTTCAATGATAATCAAATTGAAAAATATATATTCTCCTTGATGAAATTTCAATGATAATCAAATTGAAAAATATATATTCTCCTTGATGAAATTTCAATGATACTCAAATTGAAAAATTGTAAAATAAAATAAAATGTTTTTTAAAAATCAGAATGTTCAGTAAACAGAGGTTCAAATTAAGTTTATTTCCATATTTCCTATCAGAAATAATCCTTGTTAATTGGAAAATTAGTGTGGTTTCTTTGTTTAATGGCATATCAATCTTCGTGAATTAGAAAATTAATCCCGTTTCAGTGGAAAATAAAATGACACTTAAGAAAAAGAATTTATTTTTTGACCAAACATCTTACAACATATCAACTTTTTATGGATTATTTAATGCAAGAAACTATTCATTTTTAGATATTTGATCATAATCATAACTATATTTCCAATGTTCCCTTGCATGTTTTCTTCATAGCACCTTTTTTTTTGTCTATAATCATTTGTTTTCAGTCCCAAGTATTCCTATCTAATACCAAAAATTTGCATGCAGTTGTATGGTTTCAAGTGTTCCTATCTAATATTAATTTATACACAATGGTTTCAAGTAACTATTCTTATTTAATAATAATAATTTTTTTTGCAGACAGTTATATGATTTCAGGCATTCCAATCTAATGTTAATGATTTTCAAACAGATCTATTTGATACATAGATCGTACTACCATTCTAGGTCAGTGAACTTAGGAGTAGTGGCAACGAATTGGTATTCCACAAGCCTCTCCACCAGATGCAGTTTAGTGTCATAGCCAGGACCCTCCTTTTGTGGGTGGAGGTCTTACTCCTCTAAAGATGATGCCGTCAATTGATTCTAAGCCCTGCCAACAGAGTGCACATTCTAGAGACATCGATGCATAATTTTGTTTAAAATGTTGAAGTAATCTGATGAAAAATCTTTGGCAAAGAGGTCTGTTGTACCTGTCTTCAATGAAACTAAACTTTAAGTATCAGGTTCCTAAAGTTCTGGCATGAAAAGGGTGTAGAATATGGTTTTCAGCCTGCATGCCTGGTTATAAGAGTGTATCTTACACCTTCACATCTGTCGGATAAGGTGTTAAATAGGACCCTTACAACAAACTTTCCCTATGCCTAAAAGTGGCATACGCGCACGTGTGTGTGTGTGTGTGTGTGTGTGTGTGTGTGTGTGTGTGTGTGATTGTTGGCTTTTTCATGTCTGTTTGAACTCATCTGAGATTTTATGTCCAAGCCATTTCTTCCATTGTATATTCACTATACAAAAATACATGATGATTCAAGTTAGCCCCAAACTGGTAATTAAATAATTTCAGGTTCCACTTCAAGTCAAACAGATTAAATTTGTTACCAGAAATTAACCAACAAAGATAAAACTTATGATCTTAGCCAAAATGAAAACAGAAGTGACCAGGTAAGGGACACCTAGCAAATTTACAAATTATTTTTAATATGAAAATACTTGCCCGCATCTCCAAATAAATAATGCCTTTACAATAAAAAAAATTTATAGTTTTTGGAGAAATTTATTTGGAATCAGAATTAATATAAAGGTCATTTTTTCTGGAATTTCTAGGAAAATAATTTTTATAAAAGATAGATAACTGAACTCAAAACCAAAAGCCGGAGTCTCTTATGCATAGTTTCCTTTCTCATTCTTGCCACTTCTTCAACATTGGTGTGAAACCATATCAGCCTTTGCTCTTCCCTTAAATAACATCAGGAATGAGAGACCTGCTGCATAGGTAAGTGCTGATTTTCTACCCGGACACGCGTCTATATTCGGATGCAGATCCATGGCTTCACAAATCTAATGAGACTAAATGATACCACCACCATCACTACTAGCTCGGATACCTGATATTGCTTGGGAGAAAAAGTAATCCAGACTTAAAGATTATCAAGCAAATTCTAACATTTAAAATACAAAGAGCAACTTAAACAGTATACAAAGAAAATTCTAATTTTTTATATTGATAATTCTTTTGAACATTAAACCTTTTCTCGTGGGGTAAGAATGAACAGTTTTTTTGGTAAGCTTATCTCTTTCCATTGGCTTATGTTATGCTAAATCAATTTTAACACCAAAAATTAAAATAAATTGACAACATAGTTAACAGTAATTATATAATTTAAGAAACCGGAGTCCTAGAAACAGTGCAACCATTCAGACGACCAGGTAGATGCCAAGATGTAGATCTCAGAGGAACACAGTAGTGACCTCAGAGGTTCAGTTTTACACAGTTATTTTAAGAGAAAAATAAAGTAATTTATTAGAAAGAGACAGTGAAAACATATCTATAAAAGCAAAAGTGAAACCACTGAACTAAAAAATAAAAAATAAATAAATAAAAATAAAAACAATTTAACGTTTATTAGTCCAGGTTAAAAGCTCGATAAGGATAACTCGAAGCCAAACATTTTTAGATCTAATTTTTTTGATGCAAGTATCATTACGGAATAAAAAAGGGTTTGGTAAATGGTCTAAAAATGTTTGGCTTAAGAGTTACCTTTACCGTAATTTTATCCAGAAATATATACAATTTAACCTTGAACTTCTAAGAAATTGATTATAACTTAGTTTCTTTTTCACAACTCCAGTTGAAATATATATCCTTACGTGTCTAATAACTGAATTAAATTTGCTTTTATATCATTAAATAAAAAGACATCCTGTGAGTAAAACATGTCAGAACATATCAATATAAACATGCAGAAACTTCAGAAAGACAACAGATTATTACCTTAGAGCCCCACATCAAACTTATAAAAAAAAAAAAAAAAAAAAAAAAAAACTGGTTAGTCATTTCCGAATCCAGACACCCAGATTAGTCTCAAAAAAAAAAAAAAAAAAAAAAAAAAAAAAAGCAAACAGATTAGTATGAAGTCACCATTTACGTTCATATGATCCCAATACCTAACATATTTCTAAACCAATAACTATCCGTGAAACAAAGAAAAAAGATTAGGCTCTAATGAATCAATTTTAGAGTTTACCCTGGATAAGGAAAAAAAAAGGGGGGGACGAAAGAAAAAGGGGAAAAAACGAAAAATAAAATCAACCAAACAGCCGTTTATACTATGTAATAAAATTTTACTTTTTCTTGTTTATGAGAAGAAAATATTATTTCCCCGAATCCTTATGCCTAAAATAAATGAGGAAGACCTATTTTTTTTCTCTTTAAACTTTGCTTTTGTGACCTGGGTGAGAATCAATGTTTCAATTGTAGGATGCGGTCTACCACACTGTTCCTATTGTAAGGCGTGGTCTACAACAATATTCTTAATATAATATGCAGTCAACCACACTGTTCCTATTGTTATATGCAGTCTAGTTTCAGTCATTTGCTATTTATTTACTGAATATTCACATTTCTAAGAAGAAAAAAATCCACATCTGAAACTGTTCACAATTCACTCACTCGCTATTAAAGAAATATAGCAAGTGGTTGAATTGTGAACAGTTTAAGATGTGGATTTTTTTTTTAGAAACGCGAATGTCTTCCTTTCCCTAAATTACAAAGATGGAAACTTACAGTGGATTGCCAATATATAATTTTGGGAATTAAAATATTCTAAATCAAGGAAATGACTGAAACTAATTCTTATCTGGTGAATGTAAGCATTATATTTTTATATAAATCTTTTTAGTACATTACCACAGTAGTTTCCTCGCGAGGATATACTGGACAAGTTCTGAAATTGGGTGTGTGCAAATGTATTTTACAGTTTAGATAAATAAAGGGCATTAACTGAAATATTTTTGGAAATAACTGAGAACAATAAAATATTTCAAAATATCTAAACTGAAGATCATAGGAATGTTATTTGAGAGAAAAAAAAAAAAAAAAAAGAAAAAAAAAATGTTCAAAGACTTTTAGCTGTAAGTTTTAATTAAAATTTTTCTTGTTCTAGTAGGATATGATCATTGTTGGTTTTTTATATGAACTTGTCAGGTGAAGATCGACTTTTAAAGAGAGAAAGAGTCACAAAATTTCCAGTTGAAATTTTGTTGTTGCTGAAGACTAAGTGAAAAGCATTGTTGAGAGTCCTCTGTTGGCAAAGTATAAGTTTGCTTTATAGCAAAAAGTTAAATAGTCTGGAGATGATCTCGATTAGTAACTGATAATGCTATGCAAGACAAATTTCGTTCCTGGATAGCATGTGTTATATCTTAATTGCTTATGTTGCAAAAAGTAAAGAAAATGGCCATTATTCTTTTCAAACTGCTTTTGTACCTTTGATAATGAAATTTCGAATTTAACCTATTTCTACACAAAAATGGACAAATTTATGCCTTTCCATAGGGAATAAAACAACATAGAAACAGAAATTTACATGTATTTATAATAAAGTTATCTAAAAGTGAATAAAAATGTTTAGAAGGGAGTAGGATTTTTTTGAGAGAGAAAGATTTGCAATGCTCTTTTTGATTTGCACACAAACAAATGTCATCAGATGAAGAGCAAATATTTTCAGCAAGCACCTAAATTTGTATGAGCACTTTCCATTTTCCAGGGTATAAAAATTTTTTTAAATTTTAAACTCATCAAAATTTGGACTTTGGTGTCTTATAACATCAATAAAACTTGTAATTCACGTCTTGACTTGTTCTCAAAAACATGTTCAGACCACATTACAATTGCTTACAAGGAGAGTGAAGTGAAGTTCATTTTTAACTGACAGAAATAAAAGAATAGTATCTTACTGCAATAAAAATTTAACAAAGCTTCAAGACTTGATATTGAAGCTCAAAGATGATTTTCTTGCAAAAACAATGACTTCTTGATACTTTTAAGCTTAATCCAGTTACAAGTGACACCTTTTTCCAAAACAACTTATTTATATCCAGTTTATTTTTCAATACTATGGATCACAGTGATATCATGTACTTAATTAAAAATAGGAAAAACAAACATCAGAAGAATCAGAATGAGACATCTTATGATTCAAGGTAGAAATTCAAAGTTCTTATGTTCTTAGACATGAGCAAATAATCAGTTGAAAGGAGATACTAAAAGATTCAATATAATTCATTATTTGGCTTTCTGTATAATATATACAGTATAAAGAAAAAATATACTGAAGATGTATTAGAAAATTCATTGATATACAAGGTTTAGCAGAATCATCTCCCAGGTTTGGAACATAATAGAAAACAAAAAAAGAGGCAATATGGAGCCTACTCAAAATTGAATTTTATGATAAGATAGAACAACAGTTGACAATTTTTGTACAACTGTCATCATTTTTGTTTTAAAAGATTATATCATCTAAATGCTTGCCCTAATGAGCTATATTCACTTGTGAAGACTCACCAAGTAGTTATTTCCATTCAAGTTCCCTCATCATTGCCTTTGGTATTGCTGAGATTTCATAACAAATAAAATCTTTTAATTTGTAAATGTTCTGCAGCCTTCATTTAAAGACATGAACCTACAGATATCCTGAGAGGAAATAATCAAAAGGGAATAAATCTGGTGTCAACCTACTCCAAAAAACAAAAAAAAAAAACAAAAAAAAACAAAAAAAACACTATGTTACAATGATAGAATCCTATTTTTACAATAATTTTCAATCACAAATGCACAATGTACTCCATTCATGGTTGAAACTTAAAAGGCATGGCTGATGCTACTTAAACATACCTCCCACCCACTCAGCCTTACAAGCAGTGGCAATTTGAAATCCGGAAGCTCATTCAGTGGGACTATATATTATGGAAACAAAAATGTTCATGATTAAGATTCAGGTTGCAAACTTATAGCAATCATTGGAAAACTTGCAAAATCTATGCTACCATAAGTACTTCTCTTCATTCTACAATAAAACAAAGAATAGACTTAAATGTAGCATTAAAGATTTTTCTCACACTTCCAGTGGCAAAAAGTGAATACAGTTTTTCAAAGCTGAAACTTATAAAAACTTACATATACTCAATAATGTTTCAAAAGAGGCCAGTTAGCTTGGTAGCTATGTGACAATTGAACCTATCCAGGTTGATTGGGTTGAATTGGTTGCAAAATTTGAAAAGGAAATGAAACACAAAGTGAGATTTTAATTCTAACAATTTGCAAGATTGAAGTTATATTTTTAACCTCTTTTTTGTTTGTTTTTCTTATGACAAAAAGTTATATATAATTGTAACAAGACTAGTTGGTTACAACAACTCACATAAATACATACTCATTAGTTCAAAAGTATTCGCGAGCCAATTTTTTTTCTTTGTTATTCGAGAAAGATAATCAAAATTTGAGCTATCAATTATTCTTGCAATTTAAAATGAATTTTGTACCATTTTTTTTTCCCCCCAACTTCTCAAAAATGTTTTTGAAAATCAAACTTGACATTTGCTGGAAGACGTTACAAGAAGTTGGCTTGGCCTAGAGTGCAAGATAATGTGACATCACCCCTGCAGATTTCTTTTTAAAAAAATTCAATAAAGAAATACTTTAGAATACACAATATTTAAATGTCTTTCTATTTTTAGCTTTGATAGTTTTCCTATTTGTATTTTCTACTTTGTTTGAATGTGTAATGGTAGTTTTGTATAAAAATCAAAGTGCAAGTTACATAAAGGTTATAATCAAGAAAAATGGAATAAACGAACCAAGTTCAAATTGTAAACAAGGTTGTTTGCAACTTTGCACTAATGCCCAAAAGAAAGGCATGGATCCTTATCTTATTCCTTCAGCTATGTTAAACTTGTTAAGATAACCGGTCTAAGATAAGTAAAACTGAATTCAAATCCCTTATGAACACTGTAAGAGCCAACATGGTTGCGTAAGGTTCATTTTACTCCCTATGTCATACAAACCTGACAGAGAAAAAGACTGATGGGATGGAAATGTTAATACTATTAAACCATCTGCAAAACTATACTATCATGTAAATAGTATTTAAGAACAATCGTAAGATTGGCGTAGTAATCTTAGTCATGTTTGAGATTATCTTGAAAATGGTATAAAGCTATTGAGAAGAAAAAAAAACCTTCAGGAAAAAAAATAACCAAAATAAGAGCAGTTGAAGCTTTAAAACTAAGTCAAAAAATAAATTTGATTTTGGTCGATTCAAGGGTAATTTTTAAAGGCTCGAGTGAGTCAGTGTTAGGAATGAAATTCATAAAATTAATTTCGTCAGTGTTCGATAAAACAGATTTTTTTTATTTAGATTTACGTTGTAATCCATGTTTGCCTCAAGAATTCTCTTTCGAGTTGACAATATTTTTTAAATGGTTTGTTGTGAACAAGGCCCTTCTTTCGTCACTCGAAGAGAACCACAAGGAAATTATCCTTTCCACGCTCACTCACAGATGACAATAAAACGACTGCTAAGAGCAGCAGCAGCAAAATATCCCGCAAAATTAATGATTCAATTCAATTCAAAAAAATTAATAAAAAAGTATCAGCGTTATTTTCATTTCAGTTTCTAAGACAGTCATTAAATGTAATTTTGAAGATTTTTTACAGCATTATACTTTTTAAAATGAAAATTTCACCTCGATTTCTGTTTTTGTTTGTTTGCGGTTTTTAACCATAAAATTTTAGAATATTGCATTTTAAGAATGAATATAAAAATAGAGGGAAGTGAAATAAGATCCCTCCATAGGCCTATCCCTTTAAAATGTAAGTTTCATTAAGTAGAGCATGAAATAGGAGTCTTCCAGAGAAATTTACAAACGGCAAACAAAAACAAATCTCAATATACTTTTTAATTTGGAAATAAATCAAAGATACAATAAAAAAAAATCAAAACAAAATAAAAACGAGCATAGTTTTCTATGATAATTAAAATTTTCAGGCAAAGAAGAAATGAATATTCTAAATTAAAAATTAAAGTTTTGTTTGTTTTGTTTTTAAGGAAATTTGACTTTAGTTGATAATAATGATAGTCCGATTTTCTTTTCTACGTAACATAAAATTTTGACGTTTTAACTATCGATTCGTTTGAGACAAAAATGGTTTTATTTTTTATTCGAGTACCCAATAGTAGCAGCATTTTGAAAAGGCAAAAATTGTTTAAACATTTTTCATTTATTGAGCGAAAATTATTTCTGAAAAACAGAAGTAAAGTTTTGTTTTTTGTTTTTTGGCAGAAAAAAAAAAAAAAAATTATTTTTTTAAGAGTTAATTGAAGCTGATAAAAATATTAAAATTTGATGTGTAATCATTTTTTCTTTCTTTCGTGTGTTTGCGTGCACGCTATATGTAAAAAAAATTAAATTTAAAAAAAGACAATAATTCTTTTCAAATTAATCAGAAAAAACATTTTAAAAATTACTGAAGAATGAGTAATTCATAGAAATAAAGAAAAAAAATAAGAGTAAATCGAAATAAAGAACTGTTTTTATTAGGAGGAAATATGTAAATGAAGTATTGTTTTTTTCATTTTCATAAAATTATTGTTTTATTAATTTCTTTGAATGAAATCAAATTAAACTACTACAAAAAAAAAAATAAAGAAAAAGTAATTTTAATCCTTAGTAAATAATGGTATGCAGTAAGACATTGATTTAAAATAATTTTTTTTCTTAATTTGAGAAAAATAAAAATAAATATTTTTAAAAACATTGATTTTACCGTCTTGATTTCTTCCCATTTCATTCAATGCCTTTTTACGAAGATGCCGCTACTACTACTGCATATGGGCAATTTCGGAAACGTTTTATAAAAATAATGAATAAAAATTATTTTGTGCCTAAACATGTATCTTCCTCTCTAAATAATAAAAAAAAATTAAAAAAGGGTAAAACAATCATATTCAATATCTAAAATAAAAATTAAATCATCCCTTCCTTCGTTATTAGGTAAACAAAAACACTAAAAACAGGTTTCTAAGTGTTAAGTAAACGAAGCTGAGTCCAAATCGTAAGAGTGCAATATACAAAAATGTTTTTCTATTCCTTCAGAAATTATCAGAAAATACTGAATTTTAACATTTTCAGACATAAAAAAAAGTAAACACAAATAAAATGAATGACATTTCAATTAAGGAAATGAATAATGACAATAAAAAAAAAATTTAAAAAAAAATAAAAAGTGTCAAGTTATGAACAATTGTACTTTTAGTTTTAAATACTACCAGCAACTTCTAAATGAAAAAAAAAGTTAAAAATAAGGATAATCATGTACAAACCTCCTGCCATCATGAGGATTTCTTGTTAAATGCTCACAAAATTTGTCACTATTCTTAAATAAAGTCTAAACATCCTGGTGAGATAAAAAGAAAAACAAATGGACAAACATCGTCTCCTTCTAACAAAAACACATGGTAAGCTTATGCCGGAAGTGAGGCAACCTGCCACAAATAATTTATAGATTTTACGGAACTGACGTCACAACCCGGTTGTATTTGGAGGTCACGGGATCGTTTGATGAATGGGAAGAAGTTGATAGATAATATTATCATAGCTGTTTTTATGATCATAATTATATTATAACAAAGATTATGTGAGAGCTTTATTATAAACTTGGCTACCTGTGAACTCGTTGGATTCAGTTTGAAATAGCTGTCCATGATGATAGTGATGTTTCTATTTAGGAATGAGTGAAGGATTCTAATTAGTATTTCTGTTGTAATTTTACTTAACAGAACTCGAGGTGGAGCGGGGAAGTCCAATATTTACATTACTGTGAAAGAGCGGGGGTGACAGTTTAAAAATTTATTTATGACAATATAAAAGTGAATACAAATATACAAATGATCCCCAACATCGAAATATGAAAAATAGATGGCTGAGTATTAGTATGGGACCCTCCCTCAAGAGCTAATAATGGCAGTAAGACTAGTTAACCGGTCGAAAAATAGTGACTGTGGGAAAAAAACACGCTGCACTTATGAAGGAATCAGCTCACTTGTCAATTAATCAGGGGGTGGGAAGGGGAAGAAAACAAAAACGAGGGACTAAGAAAAAAATAACCGGGCCGATGAGCTAAAATACTCTAGCTAAGTTTTACAAGTCTGACAAAACAAAGCAAAAAAGTCAATAACTCTAACTTACCTGGGCAGGGTAGTCATGTCATTCCGGTAACCCCAAATTCTTATATCCCCGTAATCTCGAGTCTGAAAACGAGGCTGGCTCCTACTACGCAAAGACAGTCTTTTCCACTTAGACCACATCTTGACCTTATTTTGGTGTTTGTAATAAGACACCAGGGTCTGAAAGAAGAAAGACTCCCCTCCGTAGAATTCCTTCATTCTCATCATCCAAACCACGACTCATATAATGCCGAGTAAGCAGAGAAACACATAATGTTTCTGCCTGTTCAACTTCGGTACCACATTGCTGCACACAGAACTGGCTTCAAGGACAAAAATCTTTTCCCAAGATACGAATCATGTAGCCTTCAAAAAGCTTGCACGAGGTAACACCTCTGGAACGACCATCAAAGTATGCTGAGAAAGACAAATAGCCCCTCGACAGAATACATTCATGGAAGTTGGAATCTAAGCGAGTTTCCTGCAAACAACATATATCAATGCCGCGGCGCTGGAGGGGTACAAGCAAGTGAGACCTCTGAGTGTCTGACTTCAGTCCACGACCATTTATACTGGCGAGCCTCAAATCCATTACGAAGAATTGCTGGACTTGAATGCCTGGACTGAACATGACTGGAGTTAGGACACCAACAGTCATGGGTCCTGTGGCCATCTCATTAGTGATAATTCCGTCATGAGCAATACCCTCGATGTCTCGCAGGAAAGTTCATTTTACTGCTCTGTAGAGGAAGGGGTGCAGAAAATTGGAGACCCTCCTAATGAGAGCTTTACAGGAGATGAAATCGTCCTTGATGTAGGATAAGGGGCCCGAGGGTCTCATTGGCTACTCCAAGCATTTTCATTATGTTGTCTTGTTGGTGTCGACCTGGGACAACTTACGAGATTGAGATTCCGCAAGGTGGATCTTCCTTCCACCTTTTCCCATTGTCAGCAATTCCGCCTTCGACTCTTCGGTGATAGCCGTAGTAGTCTTGATGGAGTGGGGGTTATCTCCAGCCGATTCAAGGGCCGAGGCTATGACAGAGGACTAAGGGAGTCTCCTTTTTCGCCTATCGCCATAGTAAATGGGAGGGTGTCGCGAGCATGGTCGGGCTATTTCGGGGCTTTCTTCCCCGAGCAAACTGAGGAAAGGTGACCAATCGCGCCGCAGTGCCAGCAGCCGGAAACGATAACCGACAGCCTGCGCCCTTCCAAATCCAACCAGTTGGAAATTGAGTAGAAGGTCTAACATGATATCAAACCTTCATTTCCTGCGCATTCCGTCATGTGAGGCGGAGACGGTGTCACCGAACTTTAGCATAAAGGCAGCTGAGTTCGCGTCTCTGAGGAAGCTATGAACCTCATATACTGAAACCGTAGTCCGACGCCGCTCCATGTACTCTGTACGGAAGATATAGTCTTTGTTTTCTAGAGTCTTGCGGATAAGGGCGACGGCCTCTTCAGCAGTCGACAACAGTACATCCCAGAAAGCGTAAGAAGTTCCGGCTATTAAGACCAGTACTTTTACCCCCAGGCTTGTTAGTTGACGGACGACCATGTCCTTGTGCGGCTAGACTATTTTACGTAAACGTTTATCTAGCACAAAGACAGACACCGTTCTTTTCTTTTGGTCATGTTTAACCTTCTCTAAATTGAACATAAGCCCATGCTCCAGCACATCACTGGATATGGCCTTTGCCCGCTGGAAAAGGTCCTCAACGTCGACTTGTATTTTGGGTGGAGCTTTCCATACGTTATTGTCAATATCTTTGGGGGAATGATTTTCAGAGTTGGAAGTAGTAACATTCTAGTCATTTTGTTTGAAGGGGATCACATTTTCTTTTGGGGAGACAACACTATTGATTTTAGGTGGAGACTTATTAAGGGGACAAGATTTTCTGGGGGGGGTAATATTTTTGAGGAGGATGAGCATGACTTTTCTTTTATGTTCTTTTTCTTCCTCTTAGAAGAGGAAGACTCTGTCTTGCTGGGGGGGGGAATTAAAAGGGGCTTTAATGGCCGAGCCGCTCGGCCGGCTGGCCACAAGGGGAGGGTGAAAAAGAAGGGCCTACCTTATGATTATATGATATTTGAGTTGTGAGCTGGAAATGGTGGAAGGAGTATATTTTTTTGGAAGTGACAGGACAGTCTCGAAACAAGACAGAAACTCAGTCCCGACGCGAGAAGTCAGCGTGGAATTATAGGTCTCAGATGGGTCAATGAGATGTCTTGATGCACAGGTAAAATCCAACAAAAAGGGTCTCACAGTGACGACACAAAAAATTTTAGTTCCGAGAACAATCCCAGTCAAATAGAAACAAATAGGAAATCTGTAACTATTTTGCCGACTAAATTCATAGTGTTTGTTACGTAGTCTAACCATTTCGATTGGATGAGACTACAATAGGATCGACTTGAAAATTATAAAGCAAGTCTTTTCTTTCTTTGTTTTTGGCATCGATTTACACAAGACTTACTTGTTACGCTTACAGTTACCGTGTTCAACTGCTACTTTTGTTAAAATTATAATGATAATTTGTTGCTTATAAGTAACGGGGCAATTTGTTGCAACTCAATTACAGTCGCAAAGGTGTTGCCATAGGAGGTAAGAATTTTATTGTTTTTTTTCCTTTCACGTCGGGGTTATTTTTTGACACTTCGAGTTGCCTAAACCATTCAACTTCCTCCACCCCACACTACGTCGGATAAAATTACAATTTGCAACGAAGAACCTGCAGTAAAGACTTACCCTTCTCTTTAGAACTACATGGATGACCCTGTCAGTCAAAGAGAAATAGAGAGAAGGCTGGCACTTTTTCAACGGAAGATAAAGTCAACCTTAGAAGGTTTGGAAGAGGAATAATAGTTCTTGAATGTGTTTTCTTCCTTTGAAAGGGATATAGAAGGATGGCTAGAAGAGCTAGAAGGAGTGTCATAGAGCAGGAAGGAAAACTGGCTTCTGAAGGAAAATCTGAATCGTTAGCCGAATTATTTTGGGCGTCTTTCAGATTTTGCGGAGCAACAGCGAGGGAAAACCTCCAGTGGCCTCCTCGGAAGACCAGAGGTTCCCAATATTGACCAAGCGATCAACCCTCAGACTCAGGAGGTAGCTGGTACCCCAGAACCAACTTGGTCCTCCCCCTTCATCCCAAAAGCCCATTCATCCTTTTCGGTCGAACCATTTAAAATAAAGCTGAAAGGGACAGATTTCAGTAGAAAAGAATTTGAGACAAACAAGAGAGGCTTCAAAAACATTCTCACGAAGTTTAAGAATCGTGCTGCATCGATACCATCTGCGATAGGCAAACTGTATTTTTTAGGTGTTCCCAAGAGGGTAGAGCCCTTCAACTTATTGACCACCTTTCTGTTACTGAAGACAGCTACTCAGTGGCCCTAAAATTGTTAAGAGAACAGTATCTGGACGAGGAAGAAATAAGGAGAGAAAACATCCAAGGAATGTTGGATTTTCGCCTGGAGAGTTCCAGAGATTTGGTGGGGTTGAAGGACTTCATAATAAAACCCTGGTAGATGTGTGGGAACTCTAAGCTTCATATAACTGTGATCTGTATGATGACACATCAGCAGAAGCTAATATTATATCTCAGGTGTTTTTCGTGAAATTACCATCCGATATAAAGGGCGAACTAATAAGGATTTCTTGGAAGACCAACCCAACTTTATCAGTAATCTTGTTAAAAATACCAGAAATAGTCAAACGGTTTCTAATTATTAGAAAATCAGAAAGAACCCCTGTACCTAAGCTAAGGCCTCTTCCAAGGCTTAGGGTAGAAGAGGATGAATCATATTCTTTCCTAAAAATATTTAACACAAAATTGGAATCAAAACCACAGAAATATGGATTTTGTAAGAAGGATGGGCATTCTTCTGAAGACTGTCCCACTATACATCTCATGGAGCTCGGATTAGCTGGTGTAAAGAACTCTGGTTGTGTTTCAGATGCCTTAAAAAACCCCATACGTGTCCTCTGAGAACAGCTCGAAACAGTAGCTGTAGCGGCTGTTAAGGACCACGTAACAGCAATGTGCCCAGCCGTCGGAAGTGGAGTGCGAGTGGACACTTGTTTACACACTAATGATTATCAATTCAGTTTTATGTCTCTAGTAATCAGCGTAATGGTGAGAAAGAAAAATTAGTGGGTCAAAATAAACTGCCTGCTGGACACAGGAAGCCAAAGAACTTACTTGGATACCTCGGTCCTGGAAAGACTAAATTGCCTTTCAGCACCAGAATTAGGCCTTTTAAAGAGACTTCATTTGATTTAGGACTTATTCCAGGAAAAGTCCACATCCTCCCAATTCTTTCCAGTAAGTTAGATCTTTCGTACGAGTTACAAGGGTTTCCCCAAATGCAAAATAATCTAAAAGGGTACAGATTGGCAAGCCGACTCGATTCCCAAAAGTTTTATTACCATTGAGGGCCAATTCAGTTCCTGGAGCCACTCAAAATAGTCCCCAGCATGTATGGGGTTGCTTTTTCCACACCTAGATGACTAATCCCCTTTGGCAATAGCCGTTGTTTCCTGTATGAAAGTCAGCTGAAAGCATGAAACAAAAGAAAAGGGGGCGAAAACATTAATTATGCCACCTTATTAGCTAAAACCCCGCTACTTCCAGAGTACAAAATTAACTTTGTACTGAATCCCGAAGAGTTTCCCAGACCACCAGAAAACTTGGTCCGAGGAGTTAAACGTCTAGTGAGGACTAGAAAGTATGTTTAGTATGGAATCCCTGGATTGCCTACCTCAGAAGAATTCTCCACCGTGGACGAGGAGAAAGTAAAGAAGTTCAAGGACTCAATATCATTCAGGGATGGCTGCTATTATGTACAACGGCTATGGTATGAAGACAAAGTGGAGTCAGTGCCTTTAACTCACAACGCCGTTCTTAGGATCCTTGAGAGGGTAGTTAAGGACCTGAAGAAAGATCTTTATGATCAATATCTGGTCGTCCAGATATTGGACGTCTTTAAACAACAAGAAGACGAAGGTATTATAGAGGAAATAACCGTCCGACCGGGACACTTAGGGAATTACATCTGGATTCCTCATAGACCGGTACTCAAACTTGCTGACCAGACAACCATGAAGGTGAGACCTGTGTTCAATTGTTCCTACAAGAGGTCAAATTCAGTATTACTGAATGAGGCAGCCTATCCAGGAGTCAACCTAATGGGAAACATGTTGGAGTTGTTGATTCGCTTCAGAACCAACAAATATGTTTTGTTAGGCGACATAAGGCATTCTTTATAATTCGTCTGGATCTAGAAAAGAACCGTAATCGTTTTTGTTTCTTTATAAAAGAAGGGCGAAAACTTGCATTGTTACAGATATACTACCATTTTATTCGGTTTCAATGCAAGCACTTTTATATTTAATTATGTTTACCATGAGAAAAGTTTCTCTTAAATGAATGCTTCTAGGCTCTCGAATCAAACTTCTACGTGAATAAACAGGTGAAAACAGAAAATGACGCTAGCACCCTGTCTATTTTATACACGACAGCAAAGAAGCACATGCAGGAGGGTAACTTCGAGATACAATCCTGCAACTCCAATAGCACGATGTTACGCAAGAAGATAGAAGCAGATGGAACCCTATCAAGGTTTGATCCTTGTTTGGTGAAGGTATTTGGATACCTTTATAGCACCGAACAGTATACTATGAAGATCTATCCACATGAATGCAACTGCATCAACAAAAAGGAAAATGCCGTCGGAGGCTTATAAAATATTCGATCTTTTTTCCATTTACTTTCCTATAATAGTGAGTGGCCAAATGTTTATCGGGTAACTTTGGAGGAAAAAGTTGGATTGAGATGATGAGGTCTCAGAGGATTCAAGAAGAGCTTGAAAAACTCTTGCAAAGGATTTGACTGAATTGGACTCTGTATCGTTTCCAAGGAGAGTCCTAAATGAGAATTAACGAATAAGATTATTATTTTTGTGAAGCCTCCAAAATTGTATACGGCTTTGCAGCATATGTTGTGCAAAATGGGCAGTTTGCACTGGCGTTTTTCTAGTCAAGGTAGCGTCCTTACAAAGTAAGTCTCTACCCACTTTGGAGGTTTTATCTGTGTTCCTGGCCCTAAAATGTTTTCCTTCCTTGAAGGAAGCCTTGAGGAATACTTCATTAGAAAAGTTGTATGTGTCCAAGATGCTCAAGTTGTCCAAGCTTAGATACTGGCCAAATCAGTAGCAACGAAGAGCATCTTCGGGCGTAATAGGCAGAAGGATCTAACCCAGATGGCTACCACGATGAGGTCAGAGTTGAAGTTGGACTTGAGTTTCCAATATGTGCCAACGGTGGATAACCCAGCTGATTACATCACGAGAAGATTGACCTTAAAAGACTTAAGGAAAATCTTCCCTATTAGTATGTGGGCCCTGCATAGATAACACAAGGGGAGGTACACTAGAGCAATGTAGAACTGGGTTGTTTTTCGGAAAAACAAAAAGAATGTGTTCGTCCCTCGGTAAATTTGTTTACGAGGAATGAGGATGGAGCTTCCTCTGTTGTCTCAGTGGAGCGATTCTCCAGCTTGAGTGAGCTGATTAATGTGACCTCCTTAATTTTTAGGTTCGTCAACAAACTTTTGAAAAGGGATTCGGACTATCTCTTCCAGGCAAAAATTTATTTGATAAAAACAATGTAAAGGGAATCTTTTGCACATGAATTAGAATTTTGTTGGATCCTGAAACATTTAGGATTAGCAACTACTTTAAATGAAATAGGGCTGGCGGAATATTGGATACCACAGGCCAAGCAGGCTGTTAAAAGGATAGTGAGCACTTGTGCCAGATGCAATAGGTACACTGCCTCTTCCTTTTCATGACCCAACGAAATGGACCTTCCTGGCCCTTGCGTAAATTTGGAGAGGCCATATCTCCACACTGGTGTGGATTACACCAGTCACATCTGGGTTTAGAGAGAGACTATAAGATGTATATTTTCATCTTGACCTGCATGAGTATAGGAGCTGTTCACATAGAACTAGTCCTTGATATGAGTGTATCATCTTTCATACAGGCTTTTGTTCGTTTCACGGACGTAAATAGAATCTCCTCTCATCTTTTGTCTGGCAACACAAGGACCTTCATTACAACAGCAAGAATAATAGATAAAGGGCTGATTACCGATGAGTTCAGGGAGAAATTTGCTACTTATCACCTCAAATATTGCGCCATTCCCCTTTATTCAGCTTGGAATGAATGTACTTGGAAAAGGATAATTAAGATCATAAAAACCTGTCTGTATAAGACTATATAGGAAGGGAGAAGGGGCCTATTTAGTCTTCTGATCATATTATCTGATGTACAGCGCGCCATCAATAGGTTTGGATAGCCTAACTCCCAATTTTCTTATGAATGCAAACGTGGGTCACGGCATAATAATAAGGCTGAACAATGAAGATCTTGAAACAACAGAGCCACTTAACAGGACCGATTTGAGAAGGATGCTCCGTTTTCGAGAAGTCTGGAAAAATTTAGGAAGATGTGGCACCAAGACTACCTTTTGAGTTTGAGGGAAAGGACTCTTAGGTTATCACACCCTTCATTTGAGAACACAATCAAGAGGGGTGATATAGTGTTGGTCTAGGATCCCCTCAAAACTAGACTATTTCGGTCTATAGGCAAAATCCTTGAACTAATCGAAAGGAGCAATAAATTGGTGCGATCAGCCAAAGTAAGAAGAAGAAACAGATCAATAGTAATCCATTCAATCAAACATCTGTTTCTATTGGAAATTCGTCTGCAATCAGAAGAGGAAGTTATGGATGATGATGAACCAGAAAACTCACCAGACCAAACTCGATCTTTCCAACCAAATGAAAGCGTCAGGATTTGGATTTGTCCTGTTTGTGACAGGCATGAGGATTCCAGACCAATGGTGGCCTGTGATGAGTAGGGTGACTGGCTCCACTTTGATTGTGTGGGATTAGTTGTGGTACCTTCAGAAGAAGAGCAATGGTTCTGCCAATTCTGCAGGCCACAGCGACCCGATAGACCCAGCGTATTAGGTGTTTAGAGGGAACCAGTTTTCTGGCAGAGGACTCAAGCAAGCCCTTAAAAACTGCAACTAAAAAAAAAAGTGGTAGATGTGTAAAATCCACAAATTCCCTTCTCTTTTCCTCTACCTCATGTCTTACCAGAATGAATCTTTCTTTTTTTCCTTTTCTTTTTCATTGTGGGAAAGTGTAGTAATGCTAACAGTAACCGTGTTCAACTGCAACCTTAGTTACTATTACAAGGACGATTTGTTGCTTGTAAGTAACGGGGCAATTCGTTGCAACTCAATTACAGTCGTGAAGGAGCTGCCATAGGAGGTAAGGATTTTATCGTTTTTTTCTTTCACGTCGAGTTCGGGGTTATTTTTTGACACTTCGAATTGCCTAAACCGTTCAACCTCCCCTCCCCCATACTACGTCGGATAAAATTACGACATTTCATAGTTATCTCTGTTATATTGAGAACTTGGATGATTAAAAAATAACGTTTAATGTGAATTCAAAATTTCATAATGTTGACATTCAGTTTCAAATTGGTATGGAAATTCTTTATTCTCAAAGAGCATTTAAAGTGTATTGTTCTAATAAAAAAAATCGCTATACTGTAACATTTTTCCTGGGTTACATACATACATACACACAAATTACAATAATGAAATATCTTAAGATATTAAAAATAAAAACGCTCACTATTCAGAGTTTCACACAGTCGATCTTCAGGTAAGTATTTTCCAACCAAATCTCTGATCTATTTTCCAATGATACCAAATGTTGAAAAAATATCAACCTAAAATTGATTGCCTGAAACTCCTAGTCGTGTGTCTGTTTTTATATCATCATCATCATCATCATCATCATCCTGTTATGCTAACAGCACAGTTTCCCGACCGTTTTTCACCATATCATCTATCGCTCCTAGTAGGTCTTGTAGATCAGTTTCCACACAGTGTTGATGTACGTAAGTCTCTACAGTTTGGCTAACACAGACGCATCAATATGTGGAAGTGTATAAGAGAAAGTCGCTTATGAGTTCGTCCTTACTTATCCAGCAGTGCCCAGCATGTTTTCTTCGTTTACCAGGATTGTTTGTAAATGAAAAATAAGTAACCGTACAAGTGCTGAAATGTGGGGCGCTGCTTCCCGGATTTGTTCATAACAGCATGTAGCATTATTGTGTAGTTCCAATCTAGCCTTTTCTCAATGTATTTCATTAGGATTCAAGTGGTGCACCCATACAGTAGAATTGCTATAGCCACAGCTTGGAAATCCGGTTTTGTTTTTTTCCGAGAGATCAGATTTCTATTTTTCCTTTTTTAATAGAGGAATTATATTGTGAATTGAATTACTATGACCAGAAAATTCGATGAACACCTAGGCATGATATACGGAAACACTGGATAGCTGTTTCGACCTTATTAGATCTCATCATCAGTGTATACCGTGATTTCCACCACTGGAGATCCAACCAGCGACCACAGATTGCACAGCCGAAACTCTACAACTGAGCCAACAGCTCATATCGCTCACAAGTGACGCCAAATTAACTAGCCATGGTAATTGCGCGGCCAATTAACGTGAATGTGCCTTGTAAGTTACATCCGTACTCTTTACAGAGGACTCGGTCACCCCACCAGGGTCACACCTTCCCAAGAGGATTAGAAATACACATCCACGTAATTATTATGACCTCATCAGCAAGGATATAGATTTTGATTATTCTTTTTTAAATAGAGGAATTATATTGTGAATTGAATTACCATGACCAGAAAATCTGACGAACATGGTCATGGTAATGCAATTCACAATATAATTCCTTGAATTTTTCTCCAAACATAGATTACACCTTTTCAAACCCTTCTCGTATCATTTAAAAAAATAAATGAAGATAAACCTTGCATCAAGTCTAAAAGCAGAACAGAAATTAAAGACACAGAGGTGCAAACTTTCAAGTGAAAATCAAACTCACACTGACGTAGTTGTCAACATACCACATGATTCCAAAAGTAACATATTTTACCCAACAGCAATAAAGGAACAAATGTCAGGAATTGTAGTAGATTGCTACAAAAACAGCAAACGAAAGCTATCACAGCAGATACTAAAAAGGCACAGTAGACGACAGTCGGCGGTTTATGGTCTGTCTATTCAACGAAATCTCTGTCCTCAAGTATGCGATGAACATATTTTATGGTCAGGTAGTAGTTCCTTGAAAAATGTTATATTTCGTTTCGATTGGTATTAATTTGACTGAGACAAAGGAAATGCGCTTTCGTGCTGAATTCATTTCTTGTTCAATAACTGCTATAATAGCCATGCCAAATATACCTGTACCAAACAAAATCAGTGTGTCCGTATTATAATCTATCTATGATAGTTTAATGAAGTTGGCAAGTGCAGATTTCACTGTGTTAAATATATGTTAGGCCTTTTTTTTGTAAAGTTATACCCTTGTTTTTCTGTTGCGGATGATTTGTTAGTTCCAAAATATGTATAAATAGTTCGGCACAAATTTTTGATAAAAGTTAATAAAACCGACCCAACAATTTACTTGTTTTAGGGAAGTGTGGAGGATGAGTTGTTCTCGAAATTTTATTAGAAGTAAAATTCCGCGTGTAGGTTCCGCAATTTACAACGCAAATGGGATAAACAACACAGACAAAAAAACTTTTATAACAAGAATATTCAAACAAATATTTTTTACAAAACCAAACAAGCAAGGAAATGTCAATACAAAAAGTAGCAATGTTCATATATGTCTGTTATGTATTTATATGTGTTGATGTGTATAACACAAATGGGAGTGAGTGTTGCTTGAACATATTTATTTGTACGCTTGTTCGCAGTCAAGATGGAGGGGTTGAGAGTGGTAAAGTCGAACTTGCATATATATACATATATATATGTGTGTGTGTGAGTGTATGTGTGTGTGTGAATGTGTACCCGTGAAAACGAAAAGCACATAGTAGCGGAGTATGTCTGCCCGCTGATTAAACGTGTGTGTATGTGTGTAGTAGGAGACGTTGAAGTCATAAGAAATTGAGTAGACTGAAAGATGGTAAGCTTACGAATTTCGTTACTATTATGAATGGCCGTGTTGCTGTGTCTATGAGATCCAAGATTATGTGAAAGAATGTTGCTATCAAGAGTGTAAAATAAATAGCTTTCCTAATCACGTGACCGGCTCCGAAGGAGGGATTTATTTTTGCGCCGGACAAGTTCATTTGGAGTTCAACCGTGCGGACGTGGTTGAAAACACCGTCACGTGACTATTCTGTCCAATCAGGCTACCGTAACGACTTATTTTATTTTGGCGCCGAACAATTTTTCTTTCGCCAGCAAGTTTTATACTTGTGCGTTTTTAATCTTATTTTTCAAGAATTTCCCACTCTATGTGCTCTTCGCTAATTAGGCTAGAATATAGGAGTGTAAATCCTATAGAAGGTGGTACGAAAAACTTTTGAATAGCTTCAATTTTGAGGAAATGAAATTCCTTTGGCATTAATGTTGGGTCTGAGATAAGTGATTTTTATAGTACTGAAGATGTATTTGTACAAGTTAAGTTGGTAGAGAAATGAGATAATCTCTGAAATACTTGCTTAAGGTGTTGAGTAGTGTAAGAAGTCAATAAATAATCGTTCTTTGGTCGCACGTTTCGTGCGCTCGTTGGAAAGCGAGAATCCTTTCTTGACCGTTTTCATCTTGGTTCTTTCACCGAAAAGGTGTGCCACTTTTTATCTCTATTCGTTGAAAATAATTTGTCTTTAACTCCGGCAACAAACTTTGTAATGTCTCGGCATTAAAACATTAGCTTACATTACTTTGCCCATAAAAAAGACAAGTAAAATTTTCACCATTTATGGTACCTCATTTATATAGTTTGTTCATAGGGGAATATGCACACTTTATCTGTTGGTATTTTCTTGTAATACTTCTTATGTTTTATATGTATATCATCATCATCATCATCATCAGGTCGCGCTGGTAGCACGGATATCCCTGACCCACTCTCGCCACTTTTCCCTATCGTTCATCGCCTCAGGCAGGTCTTCTGGACAACATCCTGTATCCTCACATAGTTGCTGAAAGTATGTTCGTGCTGGTCGTCCTGCTTTTGCACGACCATGTGTGGGGGTCCATAAGAGTACATCACTTATGAGTTCGTCTCTGCTTCTCCAGCAGTGTCCTGCATGTCTGGTTCGTCTAACTTGAATAGTTTTCGTGATAGGAGGCAGGTGGCCGTACAGTTGGTGTCTTGTGGGGTGTTGCCGCCAGGACTTGTTCAAGATTGCTCGCAGCATTCTTGTGTAATTGCCGTCTAACTTCTTATGTCTTATATGTGTATATGAGCTTATTTTGTATTTCATTAAGTCTGTTCAGCATGAGTAAATCATATACTAATGCTATTGCTCTTGGTGAATGGGAACATAAGTAAATATTCTTCTTAGCACTAAATTGTAACTAATAACTGGTGACCCCAACATGTTAGTGTATTTTGCGACACGTAAAATAACTGGTAATTTCCTTATGTTTTTTGACACATATAATAGATTAACTTTTTACTCAGATGTACCACAAGTCCGTATGAATGGGGACACTCAGTAAGACTTGAAATCACGTCTACTTTGATAACTATTACACTGTGGGGTTTGTGTGGCCGAAGGTCAGGAGCAATGGGCAAGGCTGTGTTGCCATTAGATATCTGACTCCATATTTTGGTTAATTTATTTTACCCCCACGTTGGTTAGTCGGTGCAATACCTTACCCAAGAAAGTCCCAAAAAGAATTATACAAAAGAAAAGACAGACACAGATTAGAGACGAAGACGTTTCTTTTATACTTTCCTTTATTTACTGGGTTCAACAAACATTCCATGGATGTGGGAGTTTTTCCTGAATACATTGAAATGGTTGAATCCCCCAGTTAAGGTGTCAAAAATACGTTAAATCGTTTCATGTATGTATTTGTCCTCATTTGGTATTTCGGGCTTCCATAAGGGTTAGTTTTCTTTTGGAAGTTTGGCAAAGTCCGGTAAGGGTTTGCTTGTAGTTCATTTGTGGGTCTTGTATATTTCAGTATAATGCTGACTGAGAGAGAGCTGCTACTGGGTGAAAGGGACTAACCATCGCTACGTCCAAAGGCGTTGGTGTGGTGCTCAGACACGTCAGCAACGATGTTATCAAAACGCTGGTCACCGCCTGAAAGAGAAAGAATGCCTGGTCCTCTTTGTCAAGAGGAGGCCTTTTTTTCTTTACGCATGCGTCATCCTCTTTTCTTGTTAGGGACCTCTGGGAGTTTCTGAAATTTTATTTATTTATTTATTCGTTCCCTACAACACCACCAAAGGGGCCCTTTCGACACGTATCATATTCAGGATGGAAACGACGGATCTAATAAATAAATGGTACATTTCAAAATGGCTACCTTCTTCTTCTCATGCTTCCTCGACCACATTTTGAATTTGGTGCCAATAATCTCCATCCTTCCCTTTGTCCACTGTTGATGCTGGTCGAATACGATACACTGCCTAGTTGCAAGTAGGTGGGAAGCAGAAGTAAATAGTTATCGTGGTGATACTTAATTCTGACCTTTGGTAGAATTTATTTTTCTAAACGCGATCAAGTATATTCCTTTTGCTGAGCAGTTTATTTTATGGATAAGCAAGGACGAGGAGAATACTGCTGCCGTTATGTCCAACATATTTCAAGACAGACTCAACTCTGTTTTTAATTTCTATAGCAGTATCTGTACTGACTACTAATATACCGTCAATGTAGGCGTAAATAAATAACCCTGGTAATAGTTCGTTGATAAGACGTTGAAATGTCAGAGCAGCGTTCCTTATCATGAATTGCATTCGAGTGAATCTATGGGGTTAATGAAAGTTTCTCGTTGTAGGTGGTAAATTGTTGGTATTGTTGGGAGATTCTGAGGTTTGTATACAGACGCCTTCTTATTCCAGTAACTTGTTGTAGTGGACTGTTGGATAGATCTGAAAACAAAGAAATGAAATTGTCCTTGTGTTAAGTCACTGTGGGCAGTAGTGAATCTTTTGCCAGAACGTGAAGTTGATATGCTATCATCCAAGTTGACGGTCGTAAATTGATAGGGTTCATCAGCTGGTCAAGTAAGTAGGGCTGCTAGGAGACTCTGAGACACATTTGTATCCGTCTTGCCTAGAGGACAAGTAAATTGTTCTCCGGTGCCTTTGAAGATATTTTGACTTTATAGTATGGGGTGGGGGTCACGCACACGCGCATTAACTCCGCAAATTCCTAAAGAAGAAACTAACCTCGTATTTTTTTTAGCACACCCGATTGGTCAAAAAATGTGGTCGCGTGTTTTGATTTTTTGAGTAGGGGTTTTCCCAAATTCTTCAATTTTCTAGAACACGTGCTTTGGCATTTTTTAGGTTTACAATTGCGCCTAAGCTGATCAGTTTTTTCTAGAAGTTTCTTTTACGAGGAAATTACATCATTTCCAATACTAGTCTTCTTTTTGTCTGTCGAATCTGGAAGGGAATTAAGGACGGAAGGATACTTTAGACTCAAATTTTATTTTGGGGGTTTACGGCTACTCTGTGGTAATGGAATGATTTCTTGAACCAGTAGAAACAGTCGGGCTCCCCAGACAAAGTATTTGAAGAACATTAGGGAATTATCTTTTGCAAATTATAAGTTGAGGGTTCATCATGTGTCTCAGTGTTTAGTGGGTCCGTTCGACAGAGCCTGTTACTAATAGTAGAGACACAACGTGCAGCTAAGTTTGGGACTCAGTTGGTACATGCATTCCCTACTAGCAGCACAGAGAAAAAGATGCGTTTGTTTTGTAGAGGTGTCTCGAGGTAACTGAGAAAGAGGTTCTCTTTGACACCAGGAAGCCCCTCTTTTTAGGCATGCGCCGATTTCGCTTCCTGTTCGAGGTCTCCAGGGGAAACTGTTACTTTTGCATTTAATTTATTTTCACGTTATTCTCCTTTTTCACTTATCATTGAATTCCCACAAATCCATATAGTCATCAATCTTAGAGAATAAGGGTGAGTCTTGATACAGTCATGGCTGTCGGGACCTGGATTGAAATCAGGAATAGTTGATGTTGTTATAAGTCAAATCTCGTTATGATTTATGAGTCTTTCGTCAAGGAAAAAAATAGGACGGTATGTGATCACATAAGATACCGGTTGACTGATTAATCTACAAATGCAGCGGTGATATCCGCTTCTCGTAGCAGCTTCAGCTAACATACCAACGAACCACAACACATATTGGGGTCCAGAACCAAAACTTTTATGAGACCCCCTCAACTAGTAGACACTATTGTTTTCAACTTTGCTGTTTACTCGCGGATAGAGCTCTACCCAACTGTCCTGACCATATAAACGAGCAACGCAGAAACTAAATAGGCATCTTCCGACTGCAGTAAATACAGTGAAAGGAACCCTCCTAAACGGCTACCCAGCACTGACTCAAGCAACTCGTATTGAGGCTTTACTCATCTTTCCACGTGAACACGGGTAGCGCGAGACTCTTACACGTTAATATCCCTTGCAGCATAAGAGACCTTTTCGCGGTCATATCTATGCTCATGCGTGTGGCATATTGAACCCCCATTATGGCTCAATCTATGTTCAGCTTTGAGAAGATCACTCAGCCACCACACAAATACAACGTCAACGAAGAACTACAATGAGTCACGCTCCGAAACTGACATTCCTTTTCCTCACTTTCCTCACTAACGCAGCAACATGAACACAAGTAAGTCTATGCCCTAAACACCAAACTTCTTTTTACCCAGTCGACTGCTTCTCTGCAGAGGGGCGAGACCGCCCCCAACGAGTGTCCTGGATATAACACTAAATAATCTGATGGTGTGGTTCCAGTAATGATGGAGCTTTGGGGAATGCGGAGTACCCCTTCATTGCCATTGCTCCCAAGTCCACTCTGGCCCGGAGTGGTAGCACCTGATAAGGGTCCTATCTATGGGTTAAATAGAACTAAACCGCAGTTTCTTGAGTTAACTGTTTTTTGCATTTAAACTGCATATTTATGCTAAACTGAATTGTTTAAAATAGAAATGTTTTGACATTAAAACTACGTACTAGCTAAACTGAATTGCCCGAAATAGAACTGTTTTGACATGTAAACTGTGTACTTATGCTAAACTGAATTATCTGAAATAAAACTGTTTTGACATTAACTTTGTGTATTGCCCAGTTGGCTGGGGCTGTAGGATACACCGACTGCACCTCTGCAGAGCGGTAAGACCCCCCCCCAATGAGTACCCTGGATATGACACTAAACAATCTGATAGTGAGGGTCTAGTGATGCTGGAGCTTTTGGGAATATGGATCACCCCTTCATTACCATTGCTCCCAGGTCCACTCTGACCCGGAACGGTAGCACCTGAAAGGGCCCTATCTATGGGTTAAATAGAACTAACTGCATATTTATCCTAAACTGAATTGTTTGAATTAGAACTGCTTCACTAAACTGAATAGCTTGAAATAGAAATGTTTTGACAATTAAACTGTACTCATGTCTAACTGAATTGTTTGAAATAGAATTGATTATTTCTATGAAAATGGATTTGGCATTAAATAACCTACAAAGGTTGATATGCCATAAAACCCAACCAACCAACCAAACTTCTTTTTCGTTCTCTCCCACAGTTTTTCATGCTACCATTATTACCAGCCGTAACAGGCATTTCGACTATTAGATATGCTTGTTCTGTAGATTTATCAAAACACCTTTCTTTCTTTGTTGACTCTTGTTTGTTTGTCATTTATCTTTTTTATCACTGCACTAAGAAAGTTGAGTGATATAAAATTGTCTTCATCAGAACAGCCTGCTTCCCTTCTCTCTTGCATCATCATACATGAATATAACAATGCATCTAATTTTCTGAAATCGACACATGATCGAAAAATTCCGCTGTCGACTTAGGAACAATGTGTAGAGGGTGTATGATGGACGAATATTTTAAGGAATTTTTTTCATTTAAATTTTTGCGAAATTATATTTAGATGGGTGCAGTTGATTTTCTCCTGTTGTTCTTATGTGAAGCGGGGTTTGATGTTTGATAGTACGAGGATCATTAAATAAGTTTCCAGACTTTTTTCGTATGGGCACTTCTATTGATAGTACACACATGAAACTCTAGTCTCCTTCGAAGTAATCTCCTCCGGATGCAATGCACTTGTTATACCGTTCCAACAACTTCTGGAAGGCCCCATGGAAGTCCTTTTGTGTGAGCGTATCAATGACCTTCCTCACAGCCTCTTTCATCTCCTCAATTGTCTCATAACGACAGCCTCTGAGCTAAGAGAATAACCAAAAGTCACACGGAGCAAGGTCTCGACTATAGGGAGGCTGAAGATGTGTCTAGATGCCCATCTTGGTCAAATAGTCTGTGACAAGGATGCAGTTGTGGACTGGTGCATTGTCCTGCTGAAAATGCCACTGACCCGATTTGAAGAGTGCTGGCCCCTTCCCTAGGAATCTCTTCCTGAATTCCCTTAAAACCTCAACATAGTAACCCTAACCCTAACCCTTTAGCCAATCAACTCTGGTCTCTTGACTTCCTTACTCCTCCCACGCCTCTCATCATCCCTCACAGACTCCTTGCCTTCCTAAATTCTCTTATGCCACTCAAAAACTGATGCTCAATTCATGCAAGATGGTCGAAAAGCAGTCTGAAGCATTCCATAAGTTTCTGTGGCATTTTTCCAAGTTTATAACAGAATCTTATTGCATATCGTTCTTCTAAAGTGTCCTCGCGTCCAGATTGCATTTTTGAAATTCACCAGCTGTGACAATCAGGCTTTAGTAGGGTGTATTCCAATTGCTGCTATAGCTGTTCATTTGAATCTGAAATCATAAAAATTGATCAGTCATCTCATTATATGTACAGCAAAAACGTACTGAATTTTCAAGAGTCTACAACTATTTTAAATGCCTGTACCAAAAAGTCCGGAAGCTTATTGAATGCACCACGTATCTGTTGGTTGAAAAGATTTGCTAAGCTCTTTATACTGTAGGGGGACATGTTATTTGGTAGATATGTTTAGCCCCCCCCCAATTTAATGTTGTTCTTTGGTATATGTTCAGTTTAATGGTATATTTAATTTGGAAAAAGACACATGGAAAAGGTAAAATAGTCACATGGAGACAAATATAGTAAATGAAGTAAATGAGTAAAGATATGAAACGGCGCGGACAAAAGGAACATTCAAAACGAGGCGACAAACAAAACAAATCTATATTCATAACAAAACATGCAATAATACATTTAGAATATTTCTATGGTTCTATATTGTTCCTAAAATAGTCCTGTGTGTATGTGTGTGTGTGATTAATACAACTAAAACTACAGAAAAGGTTAAATAATAAAATGTCCTATTCATGTTGACTATACATTTCTAAATATTCGTTTTTTTTTTTCTGTGGTTCGAAACAATTGCAGTTTTCGACGCAGAAAAAAATCTCACAGACAAGGTATATTGAGGAAAGGAATGTTTGCTAGGCTTATCCATTTTGTGGCTTTTGAAGTTTGTTGGTGAATAAGAGAGTCACACTGGAGAGAGTGTGTTAGCCCTGCAATTGAAATTGTGAAAAAGAAGAAGAGTGTTTGAAGATGAAGTATTTATAGAAAATATGTGTCTTGGAATCGGCTCCAAAAAACGTGGGACGAAATTCAGATGAGGACGTAGTTTTAAACACTGACACATGGTTCTCCTGGCCAATGGTTTCCGGAGACTGAATATTTGCGTGCGTCAGACATCTTTGTGGTGGGAACAAGTGGCATACCACCCAATTTAAATTATAGGAGTGTAAGTCCTATAATACTGATTCAATATTTCTATATAAGTAGCGCTGTGGCAATTTGCCATGCTAATTCCAGTCGAACTGTAATATGTGCGAATTTTTGTAATGCGAATATTGTGACACCATGGATCTTTGACATGGTAGTGAGATGTGTGGAATGGAAAAGAAGACAGCTTACCCCGCATGGCAAAGTAAGCACGCAGAGTGAAGAGAAAAATATGGCAGCTCTAACATCTCATTTTACCGAAGCATGGTCTCGAGCGACGAGAATTTGCGAGAGTGGGTCATGCAAATTTTTGTTTTTCTAAAGCATAAAAACCACCTCTTACGGGAGGAAACGGATATTTTTTGTCAATGACGACTGTGCTTCTATTTATCGGGACGGTAGATACGGAAGTCGGTAACCGATGGTCAGTAATCAAGTTCCAAACAGTTCAATCACAAGGTTTGTGTGTGTGTTTGTGTGTGTGTGTGTGTGTGTGTGTGTTTGTCTGTGTGTGTGTTTGTGTATTTCACAGTTGACGTATAAGTGGGTGTGTAGATGTATCCGTGCGATACGTGAAAAAATCGAGGAAGGAGGAAGCAGTTGACCCTTGCACCAACAGCCTGGCAGGCCAGTAGGTCAACCGTGAGTTTGAACCTTACGATCTTGAATAAGTGTGGGGCTAAATAACGCGCGGGAAAAGGGGACAAAGAAACCGGAAATGGCCAAACCCTTTCAGCTTTCTTGAATTACTGGGAACCCAGAGTGAAAAGAGTCTGAAAAATCCATCGGAGCGAGTTGATCAGAAAAAGTGACCGGGCAGAATCTGCTGGCACCCCAAGGAGCGGGGCGAGTGAATAGGATCTGGCTTAGTAGAATTTGCGCCGGACGCATGGGTGAGGAAGAGGTAAAGTAAGGTCCGAGGTAACACGCAACCCTCCATCTGTGAGCGTGTTCAGTCCTTCAAACTTGGAGTTTAACTTTTTTTTCTTTGTCTTTTGTGACACCACCTCAGGCTCAGCAATAAACACAGGGTGGAGTCAGACAAACCAGTGATCAGATGCACAGTACAATTGAGGCGTGCCGTCACAATATTTGTCTCGTTATCCGATAATGTTCTGCACTTTATACTGACCAATAGATTAAAATGAGCTAAGAAATTTTCACCGAGGATGAGTGTTCTGACAGTTGCATACATTAATGACAAATATCGCATGCCGATATTTAGCGTAAATTCCTTTTTGCCGTAAGCCTACTGATGGTAGCTTCTAATTTGAAAAAAAAATAGGAGTAAATTTGTATGCATGGGTATGCAGTACCGTGTTGACAGCAGCTCCTGCATCTACAAGGAATTAATTGCCGTTGTTACTGTCTTATACGTAAAACAAGCAACACTGAGCTGTCACCAAAGAGGTCATCGCTATTTCTCATAAGTTTCTTCGTTTCCCTGTTGCTTGGAATAATAAGTGCACAGTTTGGTACAGTTCCATACATCACTTTTAAATAAAGACCCAAAAGACCATTAATAAAGACCAGAGCTTTAAAAGTCTGATTGTAGTGAATGAGTTAGTTGCTTCCGGAATTTATGGGAGTTACTTTCAGGTTTAGTTCCACCACAAATACAACACAAATTTTACAAGCATGTAAACAAATGGAATATGACAACAACGAACATTAAGAAACAAACAATTTAATAATCATAAAAAAACAGGATAAAAATAATTAGAAATACAAGGTCCATGTTATGTACGAGCGGCCTTTGTAGAAAATACAGCTATGGCCAGTTAAATGAAAATAGGATTGTTCGCCCGTGTGTGTGGGTTTTTACATGTTAGTAAAGTCTATTGCAACCATGCGTCCATAGTTGGCCGAAGTAAAGAGGATAAAAAATTGACTTGTCGGAAGTACATGCTAAGGTGAATGCTCAGGTGGGAATCTGGTTTTCAAGGAGGTTGTCCTTAAAGGGCAGGATGGAGGCGTGCGCTGCGTACGTCTTCCCCTTGATCCTTTACCGATTGGCTGTATTTCCTCTGCCTAAGGCACATCGGTTGGCACTGCAACGATCCCTCTCCAGATTGCTCTGGGGAGGCGCAAGGCCGATGGTCCGTAGACAGGTCTGTATCCAACGTACACGCAACGGGGGTCTAGGTATGCCTGATCTGGAGAGCCACTGGCTTGCTGAAAGACTTGCATATCTGGGCCGAGTCTTGACGGGGGACTCAGTGTGGAGACGAAAGGCGAGTCGGACTTTTCCTCGCCTCAACTCAGACCCAAAGGCTGAAGGTCGACGTAGGCCTTTGGGCGAAGCACTGTTTGTCCGCGAGTGCCGAAAGGCCCTTCGTAACCTTCTTGGGTCCAGTGACCTTTCATGGCCTCAGAAGGAACTATATCGGGAATTAGTGGTGGGTTCCGCTTCTGATCCTCTCAGCGAGCGGCGCGGCTGGACGGCGGAGGAGATCCGCTCTCACTGGAATTGCGCGCCAGGATCGAGCTTCTTGAACAACTCCGAGTTCTTGCTCACCTGGCGACTTGTTCGGAATGCGTTATCCCTTCGCGGCTTAAACTTCAAAGCGGGCCTGGCAGACATGCCTGATTGCCCTCACTGCGGCAGTGGCTTGGAAGAAACGGTTAAGCACGCCTTCTACTACTGCGAGCGAGTCTGCCCGTTTTGGGATCACGTCGGGGAGTGGACAGCTCGCATCGAACCCAAACAGCTCGTGCTGCTCGACGTTGGTTACGTCGTAGACAACGTTCTTCCTCCGTTTCATGGTGAGAAGCGTCTGGTGTTTCTCGCGATCCTAGCTGTAGCCCGAATGGTGATTTGGACGACGCGAAACAAGGGATTGTATGACGATGCAAACTTTTCTCATCGTGATCTGGTTTTGTATTTTCGGCATCAGCTGAGGGTCAAAATCAGATGCGATAGAAAACGCTTGGATCTCATAACATTCAGCAAAAGGTGGGTGAATGCAGCGAGCCTGGTCGTAAGAAAGGGGACAATGTTGGAGTCATCCTTCCCTCCTCTGCCGGCCCATGGCGTCTACGGTACGGGTCCTTAGGGACCCCACCCTTGGTAAGTAGGACTTTTTCCCTTGTAACCTAGTCAGCAGTATGTTGTCATTTAGTCGTTAGCACTCAAGATCTTCCCCATCCCCATTATTTTTATACCTCAACCCGTATCCCAGTCCGCTTTTATTGAAGATCTTGAACATTCATATGTAAAAAATCATATTACCCACTTCTATCGACCCATACCGAGCCCGACCCTTTATTTCTTTTCCCCCTGTAGATTAGGATTCCCGTCCCACCTAGGGTAGGTCCGGCTTGTTTCCGGTTTTTTCGACCCGGAAAACAGTCGGCCTCCAATTTTATAGACGGGGGGATGGGAGGGTAACCAAATGGGGGAATTTTTCCTTGTTTTTCGTGTATATATATTTTTCGGGGTTTTTTTTCCCCATTCCCATCATATCCATTGTAAAAAACCATACATTGTAAATAAAATCATACGCCACTTTCGGGTTTTAAGTAGGACTTTTTCAAAGAGCAAATGTGGTATTTTGGTGGTTGCTGCGTGCATGGCGATGGACGAGTGATTATATATTGTATTGTTGAATGGGTCGGCGAATGTGGCTAGCTAGGTTCCCCATAGAAAATATAGTTAAAGCAAGACCGCTCCCTTCCCCTCCCCCAAAACCATAAGGCCTTGTGCCTTCTTGTATTCATTACAAGAAATAAAAGGATAAAAAATTGACTTTACTTACATACATGTGTATGCGTGTGTGTATATATAAGTGATGGGCCATAAGTATGTGCCTTTTGTTTGTCCACACGTGCGTTTTTATTATCTTTGGCGACAACGTGTCGCATTCTAGTAGTCGGTAAAAGAAGGTTGCATGCCTTTTCGCTTTGAGTCTTATGGCGTGGCTCTCTGCTGTCCGTTCTGGCCTCCCGTAGTGGAAAGTCTTTTTGGTAGTGGAATGGCCCAGTTACTTAAATTCTTCATTATTTATACTTTTTAGGGTCACTAAAGTGGATAAAAATGTTTGGTTTTATTGCGGGTCCTAAAATTTAAGCGCGCAGTCATTTATTGACCAATGAGATTCGTATATTTACTTATATATTTTGGAGCCTAAATATTTTTCTGTTAATGCGATTTTGATCCGAAATTTCTAGAATATTCTTATGTACGTTTTTGGGGTTGATTATTTTAAGACTAAAAAATGTGTATTCTATAGGATGATATGAGCAGATATTGTCGACGATTTCCGTCAGCTTGTTCAATGGGTGTCGTCCGTCATGGTTGTATAAATATGTATCATGGTAGTGGGTAGTTTATCAAGCCAGAAAGGACACAGAATGGACCCGGACGTAACGTATTATCTTAGGCAACTTTTCATGGAGAGAAGTAGCTATGGTGGTGGCTGGGTACAAATATCAATGTTGTTAATGCGTGTAACATTTCTTTGTCTGGGCGACCTGTTCATTTATTATGGCAGCTTTGAGTAAGCCATATGGTTCCTTGTCTGGGAAATTCTCAAAGAAATCGGGGATATCGTAGATGATGTCTAGGGGAAGAACTGGCGCCAAATAAGCAAATTTAGTCTTATGTAACGTTATCATCATAGCAGCGAATATTGCGTGTATGATTTTACCAGCCAACTATGCATGAGCAGTATGTGACACAAGGTAAATTTTTAAGCAGAAATTGTAGTAATAATGCCACGAACAATCTTATCTCGAAGAAACAGAAGGTGTCCTCTCTCTGCTACCAGCATGTGGAAACCAGAAGAAGAAAAGGATGCAAGAGGTGTGACTTGTTTTATGGAGGATAACGAGATAAGCCACCGTGAAGTGGCAAGATTTGATGAATATAAAAGAGACTAAGTTTTAAGTGGAAGAGGGCAGTATTTTGCTGATGTCTGATTGGTGAACATCCATCAGTTTATTTTGCGTGTTGAATAATTCGACTACCCACGAATAGGTTGATTCCACTTCAACTTGACCTCCAAACTTCGAACAGAAATTAACAGGTTTGAATTCTGAATTTTTCTTCTTAACAGGTTGCTGTAGCAAGGTTAAAGCGCCTTATCTGCTGAACTATTTACCCATAGCTGGAAGAAGAATATTTGAATGTACAACTTTCCCAAGGGAAAGTGCTATGTGGAATGCACAGAGCGTCGTTCAGGATTTGAATCCGTGTTGCTGCGTCCATTTCCTATGATGATAACTATTACACTACGAATGCCTTCCAATTTATTGTATAATTGTAAAAACTAGTTCTTGTTGTTTATTGGATTATATGGAAGTAGTTGAAGAATACATTTGCCCAACACTTCTACTATGGGCAGGATGCGACATAAGGTCAATTTTTTTTTAATGGAATTACAGACAGCTTGAATGCAAAATTTTTCTTCTTCAAGACCAGTGGCCATACTAAGGCTAAAGAGTACAATCTGTCCAACTATTTACTTATACTTTGGGGGAGAAAAAATAGATTCACGGAAGTAGTTAAAGTAAACGATAAGATGAGTTTATAGATGTTTCTGTGGCATCTTCATACGAAATCATTGTTTGATCAATTGTGCATGAAAATTTCTTCAGTTGTGGTCAGTATTTGATGAAGAGGTTGGTCTAGCGTCCAGACAGTTAAGTGCTTAATATCAGCTTGCGGGTATCCAAAGTCCCATATGTTTTATAGCAAATCTAAACAGACTTCCTCTGGTAATTAAAGATGTCTTCAAGAGAAGGTGTTTCTCTACGTAGAGACATCATTTGTTTGTCCAAGTCGAGGTCGTCATTTGTTTGTACACGCTTTGTCTGGATATGTATATTTACTAGCCTTTCAGCATTAGGATACGACACAAGGTCAGGTTTTAAGTGGAGTTTAACAGGTTTGAATTCAGAGTTTTCCTTTTTCTAAACCAGTTATCATACCAATGTTAAAGAGCACAGCCTACTCTACTATTTACCCTTAGCTAGAGGGAGAATAGTTGGATGCATACCTTTCCCAAAAGTATCAGAGATATGTGAAATGCAAACAGTCTCGTCTTGGATTTTAACTTGTGTCATCCCCAATGATGGTAATTATTACATCACAGGCATCTTTTCATACAACCACAAATGTTCATGTTTACTTGAAAGAGAGTGAGGGAAAATTCTGCCTTTTATGGGCCTTGGGTGGATCAAGTCTGTGTATTGGAAGTGAATGAGAAGTATTTTGATTGGTTACACTAGTAAAAGAGTGTTCAAGTGATGTGAATGCAGGAGGTACAACATTATTACTATGCCAGGGGACACTAGCAATTAGTTGATTTTGTCAGTTTTTCATCACATCATGGGAATACCAGATGAAGATGCGACTACCATGTATAATCCTTTGTTGTATTCACAAATTTCCAGCAATGAAGTATTAATGAATTCAGTGATTTAATATTTGAATTAATTGACAATATGACACTGAATGTGAACGAGAAGAGAATTTCCATGAAATCCACATACAAAATCCACATACATATAAGGAATTGTTAACTTAATTATGCTAATTTGAATTTTATGATGGAATGATAACAACATAAAAAAGTTGAGATAACATTGACCATATCAACAACATATATGGGTCTGCTATAGCGGAACACCTTATAAATAACCGTGAATGTGACTCAACTTACAGTGCGGATCTGTTTACTATTTTAAGCAGGTCCCACTCAGACTTCCACCTTAAAGTGTTAGAAACTATATACATTTTGACTCATAAACCATACTTCTAAAAGCAGAGGGAGTTTTTATTGGGCCTTAATGTAATTACAATTAACATTCCCCCCACCCATCATATATATATTTTTTTTTTCCCTATATTACAGTGTCTATTTCCTCAATTTTTCTTAATCATTGTCCTAGTTTAACAGTGAAGAGGAAGGACCAAAACGGGTTAGTTACTCAACTTTATCTTTTAACATGAATAAATTTGGTCTGTTTGTAAGCTAGATAACATTCTATATCTAAATAACAAATAACAATCATTCTTGTTGTGTTTTGTTTTCTCCAAGCTTGTTAAGCTTTAAAAATGTTTTTATTTTAAGAAGAGTAAAAAATTTCATTAAAATAAAACTTCTTAAAATTTTAATAACCCTTCATTTTTGCTCTAAAATTTTGTTTGCACAAATCAAAACTGCTCTTTCCAACATGTTGCTGTATATTGAATCTCATAAGATCTAGAATATTGCAGACAAATATTTGTAGCAAATTAATTTCACTGTTCCAGTTGGCTTGTTCATGGGGGTCTAGAATATGCCAAACAGCATCCCCTACAAAAAAGGAAGACCTTTATTCTCCACAAAATGGTATTCTGGATATGACACTGAATCGCATCCAGTTGGGAGGCTCCAGTTCTGAAACTCTGGGGAGTGTGAAGTTGCCTCTTTGTGGCCATTACTTCCTGGTCCACTTTAGCCTGGCATTATTGTATCTGTTAGGGTCCCATCAATGTTAACAATTATTAGTATTAGATAGGAATACTTGTAATCATACGACTGTGCAAACTATTCATTTTAATATGGTAAAAACAGGCCAAGATCTGTGCACCCACTTCTGTGACAAACGCAAGAAAAATGATTAATAAAAAAGAGTAATAGTATATATCCTGACCAATCAGCGTCAGTTACACAGTTTTCAAGCAAACCCATCTCTAAGTCAATCCTTCTGTATATAAAAGGTTTGAATTTCACCAAGCAGCCAGAACAACTTCCACCTCAGATGATAATGACTCAAAGAAACCCAATTGAGACAAAACAGTAAAAATGACCCCAGCAGCAGCAGCAGCAGCAGCAAATGAACTGGATGTGATGACTCAAACAGTTTCAGTAAAAGATTAAGCAACAGCAGCACTTCAAAGATGTCTTAAAATGTCATTTAGCAGCTGCAACAACTGACATTTCAAATGCAATGACAGCTAATCCCTATGCATTAAATAATAGTTTTTTTTTACTCTATACAAGCCTGGTCTCCCTTGTGTTACCTCTCACTCATTTTGTATTAGCACAAGTTATGGTACCGAAAGATGACAAATAAACCAGGCCTTACTTGAGTTGTTGGAACTATAGCTCCTGCTATAGACTTAACAATCTTGGAATATAATTACTGATACCAAAAACAGACAACTTATTTTTTACACCTGAAAAAGGCAAGCAAGTGGAATAAGCTTAAAGGTTGTAAAAAAAATGCTATAAACAACAGCAACAAAACACTATGTAGACAGTATTATAAAAAAACATCATCATTGTTTTATACTGTTTACATCCTGGATATTGGCAAAAAATTTTGATGCCTTTTTTAACTGTCTCATTAAAAACATAAATTACAATGAGATAGTTGAGAATGAAATGAAGGACATTTTTGGTGCATTCATACTAAAGATTTCTCAAATTTTTGTTGGTATTTTTATTTTTGTTGTTTTGGGGTTTTTTTTCCACATAATGAGTTGTAGTTTATTTGTATTTTGAAAATGAATGAGAAACTTCAAAAGTTGAGGCTTTCTTCATTTTGCATGTTTTTAGTAAATGAGGAAACTTTAGGTTTTTCTTAGTTTTTAATATGTAATATTATTTGAAATTATCTATGCAGACACACAAAAACTTGGAGGATTGGGGATAAAAGGAATGTGGAGTACCTTTTTGTTGTAATTACTCTCCTGAACACTCTGATCCAGAGTTGTCTATATATATATATATATATATATATATATATGACTAAGAAGTAGATTGATGTAAAGGCCTGGTTATTTCTTGTGTAAGCAGTTTTCATTTACAGGTGTTATTGTAATAGATATAATATAAAGCTGTTCTATGTATGTATTGAACACTTTCTCAGTCATTATTGTTTAACAACTCGTATCATTTTTCTTTTTCATTTTTCTGATGAAGTCAGCAGTGTGATTCATTCGATTTTTATTCTTTTTCTGAGAGAGTCATTTTCTTATATATATATATATATATAAATGTACAGTGATGAAAAAACACAAATAACTAAATAAATATTAGATAAATATTCATTTAATAACTCACATGTCCTGATGAAAGTCTAAAAAATAAAACATTTAACATTTGCAAAAATTCTTCTGATAAAATCATCCTCCAAAGATTTTGTGTGTTTGTGTGTGTTTTCATACTGTTGAATTTATTTTAATTTGTTTCTTTATATATATATATATATATATATATATATATATATAAAATAAAGATTTTAGTTATAAATAGATAGCAATTCAAGAGAAATTGATCATTAAGTAAAAACAAAAACTTTTTCAACAATCAATCTAAGAAACCAATCAAAGAAGCAGCTCTCAGAATTTTACATTCAAATGCACTCTTTCATCAGCCAAATTAAATGTAAAATCTGTAATATCAAGTTTACAGTTGTTTTTACTAAGCCTAGTTTAATCTGGAACAGGGCCACACATGGTGAAGAATAAATTCACTATGCTGGTCATGGCCTGGGAAATTAACGTTTTAACCACTGTTATATAACAGCAAATAGTGTAAAACTCATATACAAAAGTTAAGGGAAGTTACTCTCGCAAGAAGAATCCATGCAAATATCATCTCCCTTTATCAATCAAGTTATGTATTGACTTTTACTGAGTTTACATAGGTACAAGATCATCTGAAAAGAAGATTATATTATGCTTATCTTTCAAGTAAAAAGAGCCTAGCAATCTTGAAAAATAAGCATTTGAAATACTAGTTTGATGTGACCACTGACCATTGTGTTGGTTGATGATATGTAAATTAGCAATTAATTAGGCTCACTTTTTAACTAGAGACAACACTCACTTTCAAAGTAATACTTCCCATTTATTACCATGGAAACTTTAACAGATAAAGGAAACACAATAATACCTTTGGCAAGTTCAAGGTTTCCGCTGCAACACATTATTTTTCGTGTTGTCACACATATTTTTAAAAACAATGATTGAGAGTCTTCATGCTATGCTCATAAAAATCTGCTCCAGGAGATGTGCGGATGTGCACACTTTATTTTGGAGATTGATGCCTTTCTTAAATATAGCTTGTCAATCACATTTCTGTCACCAGTTGTGAAACACACCACCCACCATCTAACTCAGTTCATATTTAGTTTGGTCTTTATAAAATGTTCATAAAGTGTTAATGTATATCATTGGTTGCAATGTTTTCTGCCTGGAAGAATTCAATAACTCACTTCTGTTTAATGTCAGTTGCCATTTTGCTAAGTAGCTATCTATAATAAGGCACACCACCAAAAAAGAAAAAAGAACAACAGCTAATTAACAAAGGTTCAACTTCAACTGTCATACCACCAACACCTACCTCTGACATTATGGGACCACATAATTGAATAGAGGACTTTACTTTTAGAGTATCTTAGATATATTCTTTTATGGTGGATTTTAAGAGCAAGTGCAAAACTCTTAACAAATGCTTAGAGTAATAGTACTCAATCTTTTCTCGTTTGAGGTGTCCCTCAGAATCAACAAAAATATTTTGATGCATTTTGTATGCAAATGCAAATGCAAAAATGCATTTATACATTTTAGCTTATCAAAATGATTTAAACTGTAAAACATTTTTAGTATCGATAAGAAACAGACTTCATATTTCTAAGTAACATTTTCCATTAAGATACAATTGAAAAAGACTCATTTTCTATCAATACACAGAAGATATTCTACTTTTTTTTTGACACTTAAAATTAATCACAGAAGAAAATCCCTATTTATATAAATATGAAGTGGAAAAGTAGATCAATACAGTTAAAGCTTTTTAATTTGGTTTGAGTTATTCAATGAATTTATGAACCTTTGATGATAATCATAAGTATTTATATTTTCAACATTCCATTGCTAACATTTTTAACAGCAATTTTTAAAAAATTCTCAGTAATAATATTAATTTGTTTACCAATATTTATATTGTATCAAGTATTTCTATTTAATTCTAATAATTTGCACACAGCTATGTTTCATGTATTACTATCTAATATCAATAATTTATACATGATTATATGATTTCAAGTAAGTATTATTCAATAATAATAATAATAATAATAATTTGTTAGCACACAGTTAAATGGTTTCAAGCATTCCTATCTAAAACTAATAGTTTTCAAAGAGATCTATTGGACCCATAGATGGGATCCTAACAGGTATTCCTACTTTGACTTAGTGGACCTGGGAGTAATAGAAATAAAAAGGTACTCCATGCCCCAAGAGTTCCAGAAGTGAAGGCTTAACACCAGATTCAGTTTAGTGTCGTACCCAGAACACCCTTTTAGGGAAGTAGGGGTCTTAGCCTCTTGCAGAGGATGCAGTTAGTGTATTGTCATACCCAGAACACCCTTTTTGGGAAATGGGGGTCTTAGCCTCCTGCAGAGGATGCAATTAGTGTATTGTCATACCCAGAACAACCTTTTTGGGTAATGGGGGTCTTAGCCTCTTGCAGAGGATGCAGTTAGTGTATTGTCATACCCAGAACACCCTTTTTGGGAAATGGGGGTCTTAGCCTCCTGCAAAGGATGCAGTTAGTGTATTTTAAGCTCCACTGACAGAGCAATAAATTCTTTTAAGCAATAGAAAGATACACATTAATAGAAATCCCATCATCATCAAGTCATGTTGATTGCAAGATGTTCCTTGGTTCTCTCTCGCTATCTGTCCATATTGTTCATTGCTCTTGGCAGGTGCTTTATACTGCAACCAGTGTCAACACAAAGCTGATGTATGTGACTACTAGCTGATCAGCCAGTGCTGGTGTGTCCAAGTGTAGGATCCCAAAAGAGAACATTGTTGATGAGCTTGTCTTTACTTCTCCAGGAGTACCCAACATGACTTGTTCATCTTACTTGGATCGTTTGTGAGATGTGCAGTAAGTGGCCATATAGTGACTGTTTTATGGGGTGCTATTTCCACAATTTGTTCAAAACAGCACATAAGATTGTTGTATGGTTTCCATCTAGCTTTTTCTCCATGCATTTCATTACTGTCCAAGTGGTGCATCCATACAGTAGTAATGACACAGCCACAGCTTGGAAGAAATCCTGTTTTATCTTTATCAGAGAGATCAAATTTTCATATGGTAAATAAGCTGTCAGTAGCAGTGCATACCTCCACAATGCATATGTTGGCATTATTTTCAGTAGATGAGATATTGCCACCAAGATACCTGAACTGGTCTACTGATTTCAGAGGCTTGCCACTTAAAATGGAGATGACTCCTTGTTTAAAACACATGAACTCTTTTTTTGCATTCACATAGCAGCCATTGCTATGCAGTAAGGATTCAGTTTGAGCAGGTTTATCTACAAGAAGTGCTAGATAATCTGCATAGTCTGTATCTATAATTGTTTGTGTGGAACATCATCTGCTTCATGTCTTTTTAATGAGAAACTATTTTATTAGATCTATTGATATTTGTAGCATATAATCTAGGCAAATGTATCTTCTTGAAAATCGTCAGGGACAATGTTGAAAAAGTCAGTGTCACTATCAGGTGAGTGAAACATTGGTTTCATCTTTTCAAGAAGAATCATTATAGTTAGTGACAGTTTCTTTGGGGAGACCATATGCTAATAGTATTTGCTTCATCTTTCCTCTGTAAATGGAATCATATACTTTGGAGAAATCTATGAATAATGGTGTTGCCATGAGATTTTTTGTATGTACTTCTTTGATGATTCAACGGATAGGCAGAATCTAAGATTTTGTGGATTGATTTCTTCAAAAGCTGTTCTGATTTTTCCTTAGAATTTTCTCTACTTCAGGTTGAATATGATTGAGAAGCAGGGCATTATATAAACCATAATAGTTAGAATTATGCCTCTAGAGTTCTTAGTGATATCAAGGCTACCTTACTTGGAGAAGAGGAGGATGCAGCCTTTCATTCATTTCTCTACTGTGTTTTGCTTATACACAGCATTGTATAACAGAAGAGAAATCTAAAATGTATCAATAAGTAATACTTTGTTGGAATTTGTTCATAATGCTCGTTAGCTGTGAGTAAACACTCGTTTGTGTAAGAAGCAATGCTACAATTTTAGGTGAGATTATATGGACATTGAGGCATTCCTTTGCTCTCAAGTAGCTAAGTCCATTCTCTGGACAGTGACTGGTTGCTGGTCCAGTGAATGGGTATATTAGTGCATATATACACTGGCTTGCTTAAGAGGTTACAGGCTCGGTATTGGGTTACCGCCCATTTTATTATATCTGCTAGCTGGGGCTGTTGAACCAGTAAGTGTTGTTCTTGTAGTTTACTCTGCACATTAGACTTCTACACGCTTCAGGTTTGAATTTAAATTTTTGAGCATTAGAGAGAGAAGTTAATTCTTCTAAATATAATTTCAAGCAAATACAATATTTTATGAAAGGATTTTGAATCCAATCTTAGATTTTGTGTTTAATGATGGCAAATAAAAGTTTAATTTCTGTACCAAATTTCTCAAATGTTTTACAGCAATAGGGGTAATTTCTTTAATGCATATAACTTTTCATGGCAAACATACTTATAGCTTACTGGTATAGAGTTTGAGAACACTATTAGCTTAGAGGCCATTTTATAAACTGTGAATCAAACTAATCCTATGTTGTATACTCATAATACATATGCACGTATACATATACATATATACGCGGAGACATAGTCAACAATAATGACAATCTTCAATGAACAAATGAACACACTTTATAAAAATATACCTCTCTCACTTTATTTGAAAGGGTTGATGTTTCTTGTGTGTGAGGGGTGAGTTGGAGACGGGGACAGACTGCTACATATTGACCCAAAGTTCTTCTGACCATAGCAGCACATCTTTCACATTCTGGCTGGGCTGCTCAACTGTGGGTCACTGAGGGCCCAAGCCCTCTGTCTGGAGCTGGCTCTCATGCTGGCACCTTGTCCCCGACTGGAACTGCAACTCGAACTGACTGACTGCCTCAAGCTGTCTGTGGCACCTGGTTATATAATTGTCTCACACCCACCTGCTTCCTGTGGGCGTACACATACTGAATTCAACCACGTTCACAGGTCAAGGTGATATTCCGATATCTTCGACCAGATGCATCGGTTTCGCTTGTCTTCTGCTTATTTACACCGGTGAATCTCTTGATTGATGGCTCGGTTGAGGGTCAATATGTTACACCTATATATTGACAATTCTGCTTGTGTTTCATCATTTCACATGTTAGGTTCATTCACATACTCCTCCTTGAAGTCAAGTGGGATATTCTTCCACCCTAACTTTCAGTCATTTAGTATATTTTTCTCTTGAGATGTTGCTTCCTCTGATCAAATATCATGTTGAACTCCAATAGAATTACCCTGTGTTAACTTCATCTATCCTTACTAAGTAGCTGAGTAAACAAATTTTTGTAAATTGGTTTGATGTGGCTCTGAAGCTCTGAGAAACTCCAGCAATGTGCTGTCAAAGATGAAAAAGGAAAAAGAAGAAGAGCACCAAAGATTCCTTGGTACCATCAATACCATTGTACACAAAATAGAATATGCAATTATATATCAATCTTGTAGTTTTATTAGCATTTAATACTAACAAATGATATTCATATAGATTGTTATTAAAAGAGAAGAATTTAATGTAAAAGAAAGTCAATGTTATAATGATTTTGTTCTAATGATATCATCCTTCCTTGTCCTGATGATGGTTCATTATGTTACAAGACGAGATCTTGCCTTGATTTGAAAAAACAAAAAGAAAGAAAAGAAGAAAAGAAAAAAAAAACGGAAGTTAACACTTCGAGTTCTCAACTCAAAATGAAAAGTTAGTCGCTCACACATGGGCTCTGCGCAGAACTTCCGTTTGCGACAAATTAACAAAAAAAAAATACATTAATAAATATCCAATCGGAACGCTTCCCGCGGGGCACAAAAATTGCCGTTTCTGAGCCTACAGAAAATATATAAATTGACAGACCAAATAATCATCAGGGAGACTTGTTCCTTCACACGACCCGTGTTAAGGATTCTACGCACCGTCCGGCGCCTGTCATCCGATACATCAAACGATCGCCGCCGCTAAGAACATTGTCCTAATTCCGAGAAAACCATCTCTTCACCACGGGAACTTTGTAACTATCCCTTCACCACGAGACAAGTACAGTACATGAACTTTGTGACTACTACCACTGAATTCATTCTTTAACTGTGAACATATTTCTCCATTCTACTCTCTGTACTTAATCTATTTATAAAAAATTTTCTATAACATCATTACTGTGTTATTGTGAGTATCTATACGTTCTTTGTTTTGCAACCATACGCATTTCTCGCCCACAACTCAGAATATAACAATTAGAAATGAAATGTTATAACATTGACTTTCTTTTACATTAAATTCTTCTCTTTAGATTGTTATTGTATATTTTTGTATTATTTATAGCAAAAGCAACAATAGGATTTATATTTAAATTACAAATCCTCCTTTCTTACATAGCTCGTCTTGATTTTTTTCATTCCGTAGAATTTCCATAGGTTTTATTAGTATAGGCCATTCCAGACAGCGGTCATATTGATACTGCTATATGGATACACTACTTGGGCACTAACTAAACAGCTGGAGAAGAAGCTAGATGGCAATTACACCAGAATGTTGCAAGCAATATTGAACAAGTCCTGGCAGCAGCACCCAACAAGGCACCAACTATACGGCCACCTGCCTCCCATCATGAAAACTATCCAAGTTAGACGAACCAGACATGCAGGACACTGCTGGAGAAGCAAAGATGAGCTCATAAGTGATGTACTCCTATGGATACCCACATATGGCTGAGCAAAAGCAGGACGACCAGCTTGAACATACATACAGCAGCTATGTGAGGATATGGGATGTAGCCCTGAAGACCTGCCAGAGGCGATGAACGATAGGGAGAAGTGGCAAGAGAGGGTCAGGGATATCCATGCTCACAGCACAACATGATGATTAGTATATATGATTATAATTTGTTAATGAATAACGTTAAGATTGTTCAGCATAATTACAGTTATCTCATTCATCTCCTCTTCACAGTGTCTTAATCAGAGATGTACTGATTTTTAAAATATTGATTTTAAAAAATTAGCAGAAGAGAACTTTACTAGTTTTCAAGGAAATTACTTCATATCTTCATTTCAATCAAAAATCTATTTAAAAGAGGAAAAAAATTTTTTGGTATTTCTAACATGATATTCAATAATACGAGGGTCATTCAATAAATAAAGTAACGATTGCCTAAGGAGTTGGCAATGGGAATCACTGTTTTCAAGGAAATCAGTAGTGATGGGTCCTTTCATGTCCCAGAAGATTGGCTGCATGGGCTTCTTTATTGACTGCTGTACCCAAAATTTTCTTTACTGTAGTGTCAGTGTGTTTCTCCTGTCTTTTTGGACTGTCTTTTCAAATCAGGCTCATTGTGGTGGCAAACACATTTAGCCCATTTGTAAACATTTTTTTTAAACTAAAACATGCTTCTCCATATATAACACACATTTTTTAAAAAATTTCATGTAGTTTCTACTTCTTAATCACAAAAAATTTCATGACAGATTGGAACACTCAATTTTATTTGCCTCAAAACATATTTTTGTAAGATTAAAATAATTTTTGTTATAAACCAAATTTTAAATAATGCAGAGTTTACAATAATGGGAAAAATTTTTTTTGCAGATTCACAGATTCATTGAATGACCCCCATAAATTTTGTTGTGTAACTACACTACAAAGATAGGTATACCAAAAAAAAAAAAGAAAAAAAAAGAAAGAAAAAAGGAATGCTACCGTAAAGAACCCATTGGAATAATAGAATTCTTGAACTCCTAATTATTACTGCATTCAGAGGATATGAGAATCTAGGACACTTGTGGGGCTTAACCCCTCTGCAAAGATGCAGTCAGTGTTTTCTACAGCCCCAAATGACCGGGCTGATAGATCTAGTGAGCAAGCCTGATTGTTATTATATAGTGAAATGAGGCACCTATTTTAAAAGATAATTTTCAGTCACGATTGCACTATGTATATCATTTCACAAGGGCAAGTGAAATGGCAGGATTGCTGCTCAAAGACATACCTCCTACCCACTCAATATAACTAGTGCCTGTGGGCAGTTGGCAGTAAACTCCTGTCAACAACACCCCCACCCAGCAGTGGTCACTCCTGTTCCTAATAATCTGTTAAAAATATATGGATAAAGAAGAAAAGAAAGTGATATTCAGTCAGAGGGAGAGAAAGATAAACAAGGCTCTTTAGAGGAAAGGAAACAGGAAGGGGCTAGGAAAGCAGAGATCTAAGTGGACAGTGAGAGAGAGAGAGAGAGAGAGAGAGAAAAAGAGAAACCAGCACCAGTAGAGGAAAGGCAACAGGAAAGGACCAAGGAAGTAGAGAGCCAAGTGGACAGTAGAGGAGAAAAAGAGGGAAGCAAGAAGACAGTAGAGTAAAAGGCAGAAGGAGGGGGACGAGACAGAGATGTGACAGGAATTCCTTGAAATTGATTTTTTGTTATTGTTGTTTCATTGTTTTATATATTGACTGTTTTTTTTTATTTAATACTTGGATTGTTTTTTTTTTTTTAAATTCCTTGTTTTACTTTGTTTTTATCTGATTTGACTTTTGGAATTGTAATTTGTTTTGTTTTCTTTATGGATTCTCTTTTTTTAAAATTTATTTGCAATTCACATACTGTTCTCTCATTCCTCTCATTAAGTCTCCTGGTGGGTGGTTGCATCACGCACCTCTGCTTCGACCTTAGGCATTGTAGGGTTAGCAAATTATGCAATTGATGTGTTGGAAGGCTGGAAGTCCATGAAATAATGTTATTAAAGGAGGAAGAAATGTATATGCTTGAAGAAACAGTCAATGCTGGGTTGGGAGCTGGATCCCTGAGTGCAGACACGAGGCCCAGTTCCCCCTCCACCTGGTTGGACGTGGTGGGCTGATCTGGGAGACAGTTTCAATTGTTTTTGATAGATATGTATATAGTGTTCTTTTGAAAATCTATGGAGATTGGCAGCAAAATGCTGGAGATGGGTGAAAAGTGTTCCTGAGCTTAACTGTTATAAAGTTGGAATGAGGTACCAGAGGCCACATATGCTGAGACCCCCTAAGATGGTATCTCCCAATGCAACACAAATAACGGCTGAGATTTCTGATGCTCACAATTGCAAGGAGTTGGTAGAGAAAGCCAATAAGTCCTCATAGATTGGTTGTTATACAGAGTTTGGAATGTGGTTTCAAGTCCTTCTGGATTGATTGTTGGGAAAGGAGGTAAAATAATGGAAGGTGGTTCTAAATCCTTCCAGGTTGAAATGAGGATAGATAAAAAGAGGCGTTTAAAAGTCTTCTGGGATGAAATTTGGAGACAAGGTGATGAGGGTCGGATATGTTGAAGCCCCTGAAAGCATTAAGTCCTGATGTAGCATTTGGTTAACTGCAGAGACCCTAATGCTCCTGACTTGCAAAGAGAGATGTGGAAGGCAAGTTGAGAGATGGTTGGGAGTGGTTAAAAGCCCTCCCTATGATTGATTTTGAGGAGTGGAGGAACACGCCATCCTAGTACATTGCTTTTTGTAACAGTGTGGAGCAACCTTCCTTGCATGTGCTTTTGTTGAAGGAGTAATGAAGGCGCTTCTTGGATAATATAACACATTGTATGTTAACAGTTATGTCTATTTTATATTTTCTTTGTAATGTCTTTAACTGTGAATAAATGAAAAGGGTAAGGAAGGGAGGAGTGTGGCACAATAATGAGCATTAATGTGTGTGTGTGTGTGTGTGTGTGTGTGTGTATATATATATATATATATATATATGGATGGATGTGTGGGTCTTTGTGTGTTGTGAGTGGCCGGTGGAATCATCTTCAACATCTTTGAAGTAGCACTAAAGTGTCCAGATATTCCTTTATCTATTTTGGCGCAAATACTACATAAAGAGCTATGCCTGAGAAAACCTGCAAGACTGGAAGAGAAGGACAAAGGGCGTTAGTCAGTCAGGAGTGAGACTCCAGAGCAGTCAGTCAGAAAGTCAAGCCCAGGACACGGAACAGTGAAGAAGATGACCAGATGAGTCTGAATTTTTGGTAGCTGTATAGGATTTTCACAGAGTTCTTGCAATAGCCATGAACTTACGGAGAATGCTAAAAAGGGCTAACTTCATCTTCCTACATTTGCAGTTCTAAATCTGTGTTTGTCTGTTCTTCCTTCCACCCTCTGTTGTTTGTTATTCCTTAAATATCTTTTTACAACCTGTGAAATGCCCACATGGCAACAGGATCCACATCATGAGATGAAAGGCAAAACCCGGTGTTTGGATTGTTTCATATATGTATGTATTTTCATATGTGTGCAAGTATATCTATATGGATGTGTGTGGGCATAGGTAACATATATATGCATGTACATGAATGTGTGTGCATCTTAGTATCAAAAGGATAGCTAAATAAGTTAGGGATGTGGCAAATTTTAATAGATAATAAAATGGATAGAAGGATTTCTCAATGGTGATGAAAGGGTTAGTTTATTTAATGTTCATAATAAATTGAAGAATTCAGTGTTAGTATGGTCAGAAATCAGAAAACAAGGATATTTTTAAGTACTTTATTTCTGGGAGGTCCAAGCTGGAGGGAATGGTTTTCTTTTCTGAAGTCAGAACTCCATATATGCAAAAGGAGCAGTCAGAAGTTAAATAGAGCAGTGGGAGTTCAAGTCTAAGGTAATAAGCAGAGTGAGTCACTAGGAATGGTAGCAGTTCATAAGGAAGATAGCAGTTGACTTTCGGAATGATAGTAGGATAGAAAACTGCCCATCACCCAATTCCATATTACAAAATGTCATCACCCCACCCCGGCAAAAACTTGAAGAATAAATTAAAAAAAAAAAAAAAAAAAGCAAGTGTTTATTTTGGTCATTGTTATTTTTTTCTCAGTAGAGCTGACCCATGACTTAAACAGTTTTAACCAAAACCTGCAGTTGATAAACCTTTTCTTACACAACAAGCACAATATGAGATTGCACAGATTTACCAGCTAAATGATTTCAAACTACTGACAATACTACCACAATAATTATGGGTTCAGACATACAAGAATTTGAGTATGGATGGAAAAGATTTTGGATTGTCCAGTGCTAGAGTTAGAGTTGCATGGATTAAATAAGAAGTATGATAATAATTAGCTGGAATTATATGATCTTAGGTTTAAATGTTGTCAATTTAAAACTGCATGTTAAAATAATTACAGTTCAATAAATTTTATATATATCTATTGAAGTGTAATTATTTTAATACATTGATGAGTTCTGATAGAATGAAACAAACCTGTCTGTGGATGACTATATGTGTGTGTGTGTGGTACACTTGGCATATTGCAGGAAATGGAATTGGCAACCAGAGTTCAAATCCTAGACAAGGACGTTTGCATTTTGCTTCATACGAGTGCCATAGGGAAAAGCATGAATCAATTTTTTCCTACTAGTTATGGATAAATAGTAGGGCAGATTGATTTCTTTTGTCTTAGTTAGGTAATCAGTCTAAGAAAAGGAAAACTAAATTCAAACCAACTGTACACAAAAAAAAAAAAAAAAAAAAAAAAAAAAAAAAAATTTACCTTGTTTAGCATCCTGCTCATCATATATATGTACATATATATCCTGAGAAGGTGTAACAAAATAAAAAAACTCACAAATAATACACTCAGATCCTAATTATAAGGTTGGAGGATATATATTATTAGCAGAAGTGTCTAGAAGTAGCATTTTCATCCTTGGCAGAGTATGCAGATACTACAGTCTGATCCTTAGCAGAAGTACTGATCTATATGTAAATAATCCATCTTGAGGTTGGGGGCTAAAACAGTAATCTATAAAGTCAGAACTATCAAAAACTTGATGATTTAATCCTTGGCCTTATTTTCCATATTGCGGATATCACTCAAACAACAAAAGGCTTCAAAACAGGATGGAAAGTACATTCTTTTTAGGTAATATCTTTTGTCTCAAAATAGAATCACAAGTTGTCTATTGTTTTTTTAGCTTTTGTATAATGAGGATAGCTACTTATTTACACTCCTAGATCAGATATATTTACTACCACTTAGTGACATTATCCAATATAAACATTACAATATTGAGGGTTCAATTAGATTGTGATGAAGGTTTCCGATTGTAAGCAAACATTAAAGAAATATGCAGTAAAAGAGAAATGAGAAGGATTTATATATGTATATAAATGAATAATAATTTGTCAGAAAATACAAACAAAAATAAAGTCTTTTCATGAATGTATGGTAAAATATTTGCATGAGTATATGGATGCGAGCAAGTTCTTAAGTGATTTAAAAAGTCATTGTATATGTATTTGTGTGTAATAGTAATTAATGTAAAAAAAAGGAAAAAAAAAAAGAAAAAAAGTTGTCTGGTTGCATGCAAAACAAGTTTTTGTAAGCACAAACAAGGAACGATTCAGATATGGGTGAACTGGTTTGGTTTGATTTTTTTTAATGGCATATCAACCTTTGTAGGTTATTTAATGCCAAAGCTATTCTCCTAGAAGAACAGTGGTGGCACTATTTAACCTATAGTTGGGAGGATAAGGGAGGGGGTCATACCTTTCCCAAGGGTATTTGCCCAAAAGTGAACGTAAGCGCGACTGGAGTGCGAACTCGCTTACAACGATTCCGCAGTCCATCGCTTTAACCCTTACACCACAAGGACACCCCCGGGTGAACTGGTATATTGGAGCTTGGATAACATGAATTATTGTGGACTTCAGTTGGTGAAGTGATTGACAAGCCAATTTTGGCTTTATATCTGCAACATGAACAAAAGTGGATCCAAATCAATTTTTTTCTTTAGTTTTAACAGGAATCATTCTGATTGGTTAAAATTTCATTTAGCTTTCCAAGCTTATTTGGAAAGTGTGCAGTGAGCCTATGTACACAAACTTTTGTTAGATGATTTTTAGGTTTGGAAATATCAACTTCCAAAAGACTCCCATAACATCATATTCTATAAGTGCTTCACATGGTGTAATGGTTAGCAATTGAGGTGAATAGACCCCACCCTATCAGTAAGACTGATTATCCTGCTTGTATTCCTAAAACAAGGTATCATTGGTATCTGGTGGTGAGCATCCAGTTCTGCAGAAGTGTAGTGTCACCCCTTTGTTGCCATTACTCCCAAATCTATTCTGGTCCAGAATGGTATTACCAGTCAAGGTATCATCTATAGGTCCAATAGATCTGTTTGAAATCTTAAAATTCACTATAATTATGCATTAAATTAACCACATTAAAAATATTTACTTAAAGCTGTAATTGTTTACAAATGATTATCATCATTATTTATTTGAAAATAACTAGCCCATTGGCCTAGTGGTTAGAGTGTTCGCCAATGGCCTGGGAGGTTGGCGTTCAATCCCCGGTTGACTAAAGAAAAAAAAAAAAAAAAAGGTACTTTGTACCATCTTGCTTAATGCTCAGCATTATAAGGTACAGATCAAGGGTTAAGTAGAGAAAATCCAGGGAAAGGAGTAGAGGCCACTCTTACACCTCAATGTAGTAGCTATTAAAAAGGGAGCCTTTGGATCATCATCTTTACTTATAACTAGAAGAAAAAAGAAAAAAGAAAAAAAAGACTAATTACAGTATTTAATAAACCAGCAAGGGTTGACATGCCATAAAACTAGCAGACCACTGCTAGTGAGTTTAATTCTTGTTGGGTGCCCATGTTTTTTATCTTGTACCAAACTAAATGGTCTCTACTGAGAACAAATTGCAGCAAACAGTTCTCTTTACCCATGAAACGTCGTATAATTTTTTTTGATTGATCAGAGATTGTTCACTGGGTCATGTAAGAAGCTCATTCTTTTTTTTAAATTGATTTCTCAGATAAATTTTAGATAATGTGATCTTATTACTGCACAAGCTAAAAAAGGTGATCACTGCATTATAATAAGTTTGTGCAATTGTTCTTGCAAAAAAAACACAGCAAAGCTGATATAGAAGATCTGAGTTGGTGAAAATGCAGTTTGCACACATCAATAATCCTGTACAAAGCTTCTCTACACCATCTGTCTTTGAATCAGCAAGTATGTTTGTCAGTCACAAATCACTTTCCTAACTGACAAATCTGCAGCATTTTTATTAGTTCATAATTTGTACGGGTGCCTCTCATCATCCACATCAGACATGTTCTATTCACATAAACACTCTCAAGAAAAATTGCTTATAACAGACAAAACATGCCAGGCATTGCAGCCCCATCGCAAACTGGTGAGCGAGTTGAATGTTTTGGAAACATGTTAATTGTAATGGGGAAGGTTGCTGGTAGACAACCGGATACTTGGAATCAAACTCCAGATGTGCAGACATAACCTGCATGTTAGTTTAAGCATGAGAAGAAAGAGTCGGGGGGGGGGAATAATTTTGGTGAATTCACTGAAAATAATGCAGGACTATGCACAACAAGGCTTTAGGCCTTTTGAGAGGAAATTACTGGGAAGAAGCAACTTACATATTCTGCTTCAGAGTTGAAACTAAGTTTACATTCCAAGGCATCCTGTTAATGAGTCATACATCTCTTTCTCAGATATTGTAAGAAAAAAGTTAAATAAACTTTTAGCAGGGCATCTGTGTTTCCATTCTATAGTTGCTTTGCGAGTATATACAACACATTTTATATACTCAGCCATTCAATCCAGGTCTGATATTGTAGATAACTAATTAAAATTATCAAAACTTTCCTTTAATATTAAAATGTGTGTACAGTCATTGTAAAAGATATTAAAATATATTTTTTCCATATTTACAGAAAAATGTTTGATTTCTCCATGAAAATTAGCTGAAAAAAATTAAATAAATAAAAAACAAACAAACAAAAACAACAAATAAACAAAATCATCATCATAAAAATATCTAATATTGGGTCGGCCAAAAATTCATTCGATTTATTTACTAAAAATAAGACTTATGTTAATTTTATCAAACAAAATGTGCGGTGTCATCTTTCATGTAACTTCATAATTATATTATGGCAGAATTTAACTTTTTCAGCAAAGAACTGTTCTATATGCTTTTTGCAGTCTTCCAAGGAATTGAAATTTTTTTGAGTTAATTCAGTAAAGAGTGGAATATATGTTAATCTGAAAATGCAATTAATTTGGTGAATGTAGTGGATGACGGAAACCAAGTTGCACCAATTGGTGACTTGTTACCAAAGAAACATGCAGTCTACCTTATATCGAAACCTACCACTAACAAAAAGGCAAGATAAAAAAAACAAAAAAAAAAAACAACTTAGCTTCATTCTGGAGATTATATTCCTTCACTTAATTTAGATGCTTATCATTGATTGGATAAGACTGCTACCAAAAGTGGTATCCTGGATACAACACTAAATTGCATACTTTGGTGAGGCTCTAGTTCTGGAGAGCATGTAGTACTCCTTCAATATCATTACTCCAAGATCCACTTTGACTTAGAGTTGGGACCCTAACAGGTAGTACCACTCTAAATCAAATAGATCTATTTATTTATTTATTATTAGTAGTATTAGATAGGAATACTTGAAGCTATATAACTGAGCAAATTATTTGTATTAATACTTATTTGAAGCTATAATTGTTTCAGAAGTATTATCATAATTATTTACTTGAAGCCATAAAATTGCTTGAAATACTTGAAACTATAATTGTGCATAAATAATTAACATTAGATTGTCATATGATTCCATTTATTTTTGTGTGTAAATAAATATTAAATAGAAACAGTTACTTGAAACCATGTAATAGTTTGAGGGGAAAAAAAAGAGACCAACTTCAGCATTAAATAACCTAACATTTGGATTTTAATGACATTCCAACCTGTCTGGGATTATTTTATGCCTAAAGGTTAAAAAACCTCATTCATTGTACATTTATATTTACATTTTGTGTACTTTCTAAAGGATTTTTTTGTAAGGTGATAAAATATCAAGTATCCCTACAGAATACAAATAATTTGCAAATATATCTGTTAAGCCATGCAAGTGACCTCCTCTAATACTCTCGAGAAGAGAGACGTTATTTGATGACCGGAAGTAAACAAACGGCCATATTGTTTTATGTGAGGGTGTAAGAAGGGTGTAATAAAGGCGTCTCCATATGCAGAGAATTATAGTCCGAGTTCTTTGTTTTTAACAGTGGTAGCAGAGCTAAAAGACACTATGGCTTCTAAGTATTTTCCTCCACCTGCATTGCTTTAGGATAAATAAAGTACATGGCAAAAGGAAATAAAATATGGGAGCTTGTGACTTCACTGGATAAAGCAAAAAGAGCCCTCATGGTGTTTTTGTCATTGGAAGGGAAGGCTAGAGAGGCTGTTTTGGAATTAAATACTGCAGTTCTTAATTCTGAGGATGGAATGAAAAAATTGAATGAAAAACTGGATACACTTTTTCTGGAAGATGTCAACCAGCCTGCCTTTCGAGCATAAGAAACATTTGAAAATTATCAGAGACCACCTGGGATGTCATTAGAAGATTTTCTGATTGAATTTGGCCAACTTGTTGCCAAATTAAAAGACTTTAACATTCTTTTACCAGAGCCTGTACTCGCATTCAGAGCACTAATGAGTGCCAATATCACCCCAGATAACGAAAAATTGGTTTATGTGCGAGTGTAAGAAGAAGGGTGTAATAAAGGCATCTCCATATGCAGAGTGTTAAAGTCTGAGTTCTTTGTTTTCAACAATATCTATTTGACCTATACATGAGACTAACAGGTACTACCACTCTGGGTGAGAGCAGACCTGGGAGTAATGGCAATGAAGGAGTACTCAACACTCCTTAGAACTTCAGAAGTGCAATCTCACCATCAGATGAAGTTTAGTATCATACCAGGAGATCCTTTTTGAAGGGTTCTTACAAGAGATACAGTGTAAAGCCTTGTTGATATAACCAAAGATTAACATACAGAAAATCAACTAAATAACCAACTATATTCTGAGTAATGTTTGTTTTGACCTAATGGTTGTCACAAAACGATCAAAGATAATCTTTTCAAATAAATATAGTTTAAACTAAAACTAAAAGCTTCTCTTGACATCTAATACCATGCAATATAATTAGGTGACTTCAAAGGTTGTCACTTTGGTCAGAACTCAAAAGACATCAATCAGTTATTTACATTTGCATGATGGAAAGGAGTTGACAAACAGATTTTGTGTTTTAGATTTTCATGTTTATTACAGTGTAGTTTAAAAGAAGCTAGTCTTTTATTTATGAGTTAAGTCTTCCACTCTCGTTTTTGAAGAAATTCTTTAAAACATCATTTCCCAGAAATCTCTGGTTGCTTAGAAAACCCAGGGGTAGGAGTTTAAATGCTCAACTACACTTATACAACAGTTTTGTTTAGAATCTGAATCCCAACTGACTTTTAGAATCCAAATAAATTCCAGATCCAATTTCTTTTAACATGTAATCATTATTTCTGCAGGTGTTATGACTTTGGGATCACATATCTGCTGCAAGCCTCTGCACCAGTGTTTCGACTTTATACATATACATTTTGGCTAACCCAACATAAAAACATTTAAAGAAAACCTAATAAAAATTAATTCATCTAATAAAACAATTTTATAACAAATCACCGAAATCGTTTATTACTTCATTTTTATTTTTGATCATGTGATGTTAACAAAGACAAGCACATAGGGAGAGAGTGCTAAATCTATTCTACATTGAATAGTAACAAATCAGTCCCTGAATCTGAAAAGCTTCAGTTAGTTTCTATTTTTTTTTCTTTTCATTTTTATGAACACCAAGTACAATAATTTCCTTCTCATTTTTTTTTTGTTGAGAAAGTGGGTTGAAGGTTTGCATTTTTCTTTTTGCTATTTTTCATCACAACTTTCTATGCAGCCCCATCTATCAAGAACATTCTAGAAAATTAGAAAAAAAAAAAAAAAAAAAAAAAAAAAGTTGTTTCTTTAGAGTAGTAGGCAACTGTTGCTAACCAACATCTGAAAGTTGGGGTTGTTTATACAAATGCCAAAATGTCAATCAACACTGTAGGCAGATACCAACCATGATTGCATGTGAACAGAGATGTTGACCCAAAAGCAACTTGATCAGTTTTTTTTAATTTCAGTATACACATGCAGATTGGAGTCAAATCCCAGAAATTAGGGAATTATATATGTCCTGTAATCAACAGGAAGAGAATGTAGAATTCCAATCTATACACTGGCGACAGAACCTTATTGACCTGGTTAGTCAGATAATTCAAATTTTTATATTGTGAAATCTGTTCTTCAAATTTTACGAATGGTTTTAGAGATGATGGTTTTGATAAAAACAAGCCTGGATGAAGGATGAAGAGTGGTTCCATTTCCTCATTCCAGAATTTCAATTCTCTCTGGAATTTGCAACCATTCACTTTTGAAAATGATTCATACAATAAAGAAATAATTTTCTTGCCAGTGAGTGTGTTATGCACTGCTGTGAGAAAAAGGTAAAATATTTGAATAACAGAATTTCAAATAAGTTTGGAATCTTTCTAAAACTTGCAGTCATTCTGACTTCTCTCTCTTAATCAGGGTTCAGATAGTAAAGAAATTTTTCTTGGGGGGGAAAAAAAAATGACTTTTATAATTTTGCTTTCACCTACCAGCATAAATCAAGAAACAAAAACTCTGGATACAGAGAAGGCAAATTTACAATACATAAAGAACAACATACATAGAGTGGCAAAGAAGATGATGAAAATAAGGCAAACAGCATAGCAGAGCAGTATAGTACAGTACAGGCTACAACACATCAAGGCCTAGCAATCACAGCTAGCCTACAACACAGGGCCCAACATTATTCTATATACAACAGATACATGAAGGATTGGTACCCTGTTCCTTAATTTTGTGAAGTTACTAGCACCAAATGATACTGTAAGAGAAACAATGACTTTGCTATTTTCTTTGTTACTGGCTTTCTTTTACACCTAACGAACACCCATGAAAACAGTGCTGTGTAAACGCATTACAAACAATGATACATGCACCAAAAAATAAATAAATAAAATAAATAGATTAAAAAAAAATAAACATGTGACTGACTACCACTTCATAAAAAGATCCATATCATTGTAGTTTGGTACAGATAAATACAACATTGCAAGGGCTTTTTTTAAAAATATATATATTATTCATACATACTCTTAAGAGACTATTGTTTCCCTTCTTGTCTTTTGAAGGCATCAGTTAAGTACAAAGACAAAACAGAATTTCTGAGGAATATCCTAAAATGCTAATTAAGCAAGATAATTCATTCATTCTCCAAATATGAACTACAACAGTGCAATCTAAACTGACCTTCATAAATTTACTTCCTTTGGACATTATTTAAAAAATTATTAATTATTGGGGTCAGATAATGTCACAGAGGCTCACATCCTTCCTTGTTTCCTTATGGGTTTTGAGATACAATGCACTTATTGAAGTGTGAGTAAAATGAATAACAGAATGAAGGAAAAGGCAAAATAAAGAATAAAAAAGGCATGAACATGAAAAGAAAATAAATACTACTAAAATGAAAAGAGGAAGGAATTTAAGGAAAGTGAAAATGCAGTAGTTAAAGGTAAAAGAAAAAAAGAATATAATAGCAAAATGAACAAAGAGAAGAATATAGCAGTAAAAGGAAAAAACAAAATCAAAGAATATTAACAGCAAATAGGACAAAGAATACAGTGGCAAACAGGAAAAAAGAAATATAGAATCAAAAAGTAGAAAAAGAGAATATAGTAGGAAAAGGGATAAAAAGAGAATATAGCAGCAAAATGGTCAAAGAGAAGAATATAACAGCAGAAGGAAAAAGAGAATACAGCAGCAAAAAAGACAAGTTAGAATATCACAGCAAAAGGGACAAAGAGAGAATGTAACAGCAAAAAGGACAAAGAGAGAATATAACAACAAAAGGGACAAAGAGAGAATATAACAGCAAAAAGAAAAAAAAGAATAACAACTAGATGTGAAAAGACATAGCAATGAGTATAAAACAAAATGATGAGAGGATAAAAGATTTGAAGACAAAAAGAAGTTGAACCAAACAAGAGAAAAAATAAGTAGATTAAGAATGAAATTAAAGAAATACAAAAAAATAACAGAAAAACTGTAGACAAGTTGAGAAGAAATGATGGGGATGAAATGGAAAATAATTTTTTTTTTTAAACTGGAAGAAATTCATTTTTTTAAGACTATTTTCCTCATTTTTATTTTTTCACAACATTTTGGCCACATAGCCTCTGGTCATCTGATGTATTTATAGAATTGGTAGTGTGGAAGAGATGAAGAAAATAGTCTCTTCAAACAGAAAGTAAATTACAATAAACCCTGTCAATTAAAATTCAGAAAAAAGAAGTGGAAAAGATAATACAAATGGGGAAACAAAAATTGAATTAAGATAGCAATAAACAATGAAGAAATATCAGGAGATAAGTATTTCTTTTAAGAAACATATGATGTGAAAGTTAAAACAGAGAAAGAAAAAAGAAAACAAAGGAAAACCAAATCTCAAAACTTGTAAAATCTTTAGAAGTAAAATTCTTCTAGCATTGGTATCTAAAAAAAAAAAAAAAAAAAAAAAAAAAAAAAAAAAATAGCAGCACTGTCTCCCCCTCAACACCCACCCACCCCACAGAAACAAGACTGCTACCAAAGTAGCTAGACAGTACAAACATTGTGGACAGAAAAGAAAAAATGAAATGGCCATCCAGAATAATCCTAGGATGGATAGTTATGATCCCTGGATCTATCATTAAGAGGGATAATGGAAGATAACAGGTCATTCACAGGCCCAAATTTATTTGCACTTAAAATGGTATTAATGTGAAACATTTATGATGAGGAATGATTGCTAATGGTTATAAAAACAAATGAAACATTTAAAGACAAAAACCATTTGTATAAGGTTCATTGAAAATGTTTCTGAATTACATATTTCTAGAAAAAAAACAAAAAAAAAAAAACAAAAAAAACTGGTGAATTACTTTCTACCATAGTTTTTTTAATTTCTGTAAGGCTTCTAGCAATTTTATTACAAACGCATACACACTATATATATATATATATATATATATACACACACATAAATACACACACACACACGCATTCATGTTATTTGAACAATATTCTAAAATAAATAATAAAAAATTAGAACATTTTGTGGGCAATAGATTTATACATTAATTCAGTGTTTCCCAACCAGTACTCTCTCTTTTATATATATATATATATATATATATATTTATATATATAAATAAAATACACACAGGGTCTGGCAGAATGATCTGGATTTAAAATTGACACCACGCAGGTGCTAGTAGCAGTGAATGAGTAAGAGGTATGTCTTTGAGCAGCAGCAGCCATGCCATTTCATTTGCTATTATGGCATGGAATAGTGAACATTGTGCATTTGTGATTCAAATTTATTTTTAAAAAATGGTGACTATCGTTGTAATGTAGCAGTTATTTCGTGGCCAGCTTGCTCATCAGATCTATCCTCTTATGAGTATTTCCTCAAGGGATACCTGAAGGCTCAACATTTTAAACATAGGCTGCAGACAATTGACAAACTGAAAGATCTTATTCATCATGAACTTGCAGCAATATCAGAGGTAATAACTAGGTGAGTGCTGCAGAACTTCAGTATGAGGCTTCAGGAGTGTATAGCTCATGAGGGCAAGCATTTGGACGATATAATCTTTAAAACAAATGATGATAATATCAAAATGACAAATATTGTTCTTTCTTATAGTGAAATTAAATTTTGAATAAGATCTGTTTTTTTTTTTAAATGTTCTAAATCCAAAAAATCATTTTGCTAAACCTTACACGCATGTGTGTGTGTGTGTGTATATATATATATATATATATATATATATATATATATATATATATATATATATATATACATACACACACACACACCTTATACAAGAAGATAATGTTTTATAAAAGCAATGCTAAGTCTGTGAGCTAAGTTGAAAAATTTTAAGAGATATATAATAGCTCACATGCAATAAGGTTGCTATGAATAAAGCATTTTTATTTCTAGATTTATACTTTTATTATCAGTGTATTGTAATAATTGTTATGAAATATATATCACAAAATCTGATTGTCTTTTTATGACATCAAAGAAGAAAAATTTGGTATGTGATTTTTTTTTTGCTCCCTGAGCTTAACTGATAGTTATTTTCATACTTTGCTCTGAAATTTCAATATACAGAAGTGAAGCTATAAGGTTTTTTGTTTTTTGAAGCTTTAACAAGCTTCCTGTTTAAAAAAAAAAATCCAAGTAAAAATAAGAATTTGCATTAAAAAACAAAAAAAAAAACAAAAACTTTTAAACTTATAAAAAGTATATTTGTAGAAAAAGTTACTGTTAAAAGAAAAAAAAAATTAATGTACTGATAAACTTGGACTAGTTTCCTCATCTTGGTTATCATTATAATCATAATATATTGATTGTTATACATTCTGGATTTCTTCTGGTATCTGTTGTAATTGGTAAACTTGGGATTTTGAATTAAACTTTTTAATTAATCAATGAAGGTAGATTATTCCTATTCTGCTGTCTCTGCTTAAAGGATATTTTATATCAGTTAATTCTTCTTAGTTAATTAACACTAACTCTATAAATTAAGATTTGGACTGAAATACCCAAGAGGATGATGATTATGACAGACACTTGAAGAAAGTCAGAGAGTACAACAACCAAAAAGATGTGATAAAACATCCGACAAAAGAAAGATGCTGGTCCAATTATAGCAATGAACACTAATAATAATAATTCAATATTTCAGAAAATTGGACAAAATAAATAAAATTGCAAAATCTTGAGGAAATTTACAAAGAAAAAAAGAAAACATTCTTCACCAAGTAGAAAAGGTTTGGAAACACTGCATTAAATCTTAGAAGACATTATCTCCCCTACAGTTAGGGAACACTGGTTGTCACAATATTGAAGAAAAAAAAAAAAAAAAAATGCTGTCAAAAGACCCGTAGACAGCTTGGCTAGTCTGATGTGAAAACAACATTTGCAGTTTAAGGTTTTGTTCAAAGACTAACAGGAATAGCTCTGATCTGGCTTGACTGTTATGGAACCTGACAAGAACACAGAGGTGGATTATAAAGAGACAAAGAACGGAATCCTGAGGGTAAAAGTGCTCAACAAAAACACCTCGATGGTGACCGTCTTTGCTAGAATTTTTCTTTTTTTAAATTTTTTTATTTTTTTAATGTAATCAGTATTGTCATAATTCTTGTTGTTGTGGTGGTTGTTGTTGTTCTGATGGTGGAAGTGAGAGTGGCATTGTTCTGAATGTTGTTGGTTAAAGTGTTTGGGGTGACACTGTAAGAGCGAGTAGCAGACAGCAGCAGCAGCAGCAGCAGCGGCAGCAGCAGTGATAGCAGCAGTGAGACAAATGATGGCTGCCGGCACTGTGGTCAGGTGTTGGGCAGCTCCACTGTGTCAGTGATGCTGGTGCGGCTATGACGCCGACTGAAGCAGAGACAACTGCTTGTGCAGCGCGTCCATCGACTGAATTGTTGCTGTTTCTGTCGTTGCTGCTTTTTGGAGGGACTGTTGACAAGTCGTTGAAATAATTCCATCTCTTTTACATACCTGTTACAGAAAAGGAAGACAATTCATTGTGATAAATAACAAGTGTTTACAGTGATGATAATCTTCTTTTGCATAAAAGTAATCTTTATTTAGGGTTATTGATAAATTTTTCATAGCCACAAATAAATTTTAAACTTAATCTTAATTGGTATCTCACTTCATCTTAATTTTGGATGCCTCTTAATTACAACTCACTCTCAATGAGATCACAGTCTTTATTGTTGTGTGACAACTTGTTCGTAGAGCTTAAAATAAACCAACTACATACTCTTCAGAGGAGTAAGACCTCCACCAAATAAAGGGATATCCTGAGTATGACTAAACAGCATCTAATAGTAAGGCTTCAGTTCTGGAGCTCTGAAGAGGATGGAGTCACCCCTTCAATGCCATTACTCCCAGGTCCACTCTGATCTGGAGTAGTAGTACATGTTAGGGTCCAATCTATGGGTCAAACAGATTATTTTAAAAATCATTTGCATTAGATATGAATATATGATACCATGTAACTGTGCACATTATTTGAATTAAGAATAGTTACTTGAACCTATAACTGTTTACTAAGGATTATTATTAGTTACTTAAAATCATATAATTGCTTACAAATTAGTGTTAGATAGGAATACTTGAAACCATACAACTGTGGGAAAATTATTTGTATTAGGAATACTTGATATGATAACTGGGTGCAAGGAAATGATTATAGACAAATAAAAATGTACAATTTAAAGAAATACAGTAGAACATTGAAAACAGTTATGATTACAATCAAATATTTATTAATTAATCAAATTTCACTTAAATAACCCATGAGAAGTTGACATGCCAACAAATAATGATATTACAAATGTACCAAACCTTTTGTTGTGTAACAGGGTTGCTAGTTTGTAGACAAATCTTAGAGTTAAAATCATGACTCCAAATGTGCAGGTGTGATCTGCATATTGGTTTGACAAAGTGAAGAAAGCATGGGAGGACAACATTGGTGATGTCACTGAAGACAACACAGGATTGTAAGTAATGCAGCTTAAGACATTTTTGAGAGAGTCATTGGAAAGACAGCAAATAAGCAACTTCATGATTTGAGCCTGGTTTAAAGTTGGAACTAGGATCATCTTCTAAAGCTTCCTATTTATGCTTAAGTCTTAAAGGAATGGGCCCAGCAAATATAACTATTTAATGATAGTCATAAGTCTCTCCCAGACCTCATAAGAGAAATAAAAGTTAGATAAACTTTTAACAGGGCTTCTGTCTCCTACCCTCCACAAGATGATCTTTATCAGTGTGGTCAACATTACAGATGTTTCTGATACATGCTATTCTTCATTGTCAGAGATAACAACTGGGTATATGGTGATAAAAGGACAAAATACTAAGTAAAAACTAATTGATAAGAACAATGACTGCCAACTGTCATCTAAAAAAATAAATGAAATTTAAAAAATGAAATCAAACATGCTCTTAAAATAATATGAACACTGATTATTTTTTTAAAACAGTTTCATCCATTTTTTTATGATGAAAACTATTACACCATGTATGTCTCCTCTTACACACACACACACACACACTTCTTACATTTGATTTAAAGTGAGTACAATTAACTTGCAAAAATAATAAAAAATTAAGGTATTAATATATAAGTAAAAAGTTGGCAACTGTAGTCGAGGGCAACCAGAAGGTTCCCTTTTCAATAGTTTCTACACCAAGGTGTAGGGGAGGGTGCTACTTCTGTCCCTGGATTGCTCCACTTTACCTTTAATATGTACCTTACATTGCAGAGTGTCAAGCAAGGAAATATCAAGTACCATTTTTAAAGTCTTTGGTATGATGTAACCTAGGATTGAACCCAAGTCTCCCAGACCATTGGTGAACACTCTACCCACTGTTCAATATATACTATATCAATAAAATTGCAATAAAGAGAATGTGTTGCATTGAGTCAAGATTAAACATTCAGGTAATATAGCTAGATTATCATCAATGATCAGCACAGGTTCTAAAATAAGGAGTATATCAACACTACTTAGACCCTAAGTTAATTACACTTTATATTCTCATTAGATCAATACATATTTGTATATATGGCCTAGTAAAAGTGTTACCACATCACAAGATAGCTGAAAAACTTTGGAACTTATCAGAATATCTACCAGCTCAACCTTAGTAAAAATACCACTAAATTTGATTATGATATAATACAAAAAGAACCATAAAAATTTCAACTGTTCATATATCAGAATTATAAATCCATCTATGATAATATTAAATCTTTGCATTTGTTTGTTGGCAAATTATTGGGAAAACACAACATTTCAACAAACTTTTCTATAAGGTACCTATAGATTTGTCAGGCAATGAAAGTGAAATTAGTTTTGAGTTGATTTGGCTACCAAGAGATGAATTATGGGTACTTTTGGGGTATTACAAATTGGAAAGTTTTGGATCTCAACACACAGGACTTTTTTTTTTTTTTTTTTTTACTCTTGAAAACAAGTCAAGATTAAAACAGGTAAGTAGTTCATAAATGTTACATTGCCAATTCAGGTGAAAGAGAAAAGAAATTGAACATTTTTGGGGGCTATTCATAAATAGATATTCATTTAAAAAACCCAAAAAAACTATAACATGTTGATAGTCAAATATTCCCATTTTTCATATTCTATGTAAAAAAAAAAAAAAAAAAAAAAAAAAAAAATCATAAGAATTAGACAAATTTGTTTAAAAATTTGTTTTTTGAAAAATGCCAATAATTTGAAATTTTTAATTGCAGCAATTGTTAATTTCATTTTTGGAATTTAAACAGTAATGAGAAAAAAACTATTTCACTATAGATTTTATAAAGATCCACTTCAAAGTAAAAATGTCTAAATTAACTTAGAAAAATATTGAACACATTTCTTATTATACTGTTATATGTGATGTTATTTCTTCCACCTGAACAATGTAATGTAGTAACAATATAGACAACTTAGTTTTATGTCATTATGTTAAACTGTCTTGCAAATTAAGATGAAGCATTTACTATCAATTTTTTATTAGTAATTTAAATAAAGTTAGCAACCTTAGTTGAGGGCGACCTGAGGGCTCCTTTTTCATTAGCTACTAAACTGAGATGTAGGGAAGGGTGTGTCACGCGATATCCCACTGGGAGGAGGGAGATAAGATTAATACTATCCTCCCATTGAATTAACAGTATCTAGCCATCAAACAAGTGACCGTTAGGAAGGAATGTGGATCACACAGGGGAGACCAGATGTTGGTACTTAGTAACCTCAGGTCGCCAGACACCAAGGGGGAGAAGAGAGAAGCCAAATGATTGGCTGGGACCTCAAAACGGAAGTGGGGACCCCTTCCCCTCAGCGGAAGTAAATAGGAAGAAAGGAGTTTTTGAGCAGGGTCCGTAGCGGGCAGACGAACCATAGCCATTTTACTCCGGGTGGAAGACAAAAGAATTACTGAGACACGAAGGACCCCAGGTTCTTCAAGCCAGTGTAAAAAAAATAGAACAAAGTCTATTAGCCCGTGAAAGAAGAAAGATTCTCCAGTGGAACCCCGTTGAAAAATAAGATAAGTAACTTTGGGGCCATTTCTCCTTTATACCCAAACTTTGTATACCACTCTCTCTCTCAATTTGAAGGAAAACAAAAGTTAAGAAAAGACATTTATATTCGTGGACTGTCCAATTATTATATGTTTTGACACTTTGAAAGTGTATATAACTGTAGTAAAGGAATTCATGTATTTTTATGTTACCATGTGTTCTATGTTGTTCTTTGCCATTCTACTACGAATTTGTTGTTGTCACATTTCCTTTTTAGCTTCTATTTGCCTTATGTTATCTTGCTTAGAATTGTTCGATTAATTCCTAAAATATCACACGGGAAACCGGAGTTGCCGACTACTACAATATAATATTATTACGACTAAAACCTATAGGCTCATTATCTTCCATTGTCAAGGTGAAAGAAGTTTAGCGGCCTGGTGGGTGTGTGATAGTGGGAAATTTGGAACCCCTTTGCCAGTGGGGGTCAGTCTGGTCCTAAATTGATCCCTCACGTAATATGTCAGTTCTTATATGCCTGAGAGAAAAAGTCTGAACGAGGACTTATTCTATAGGGGATCAAGTGCCAACCTGCCCCGTCTTCACACGTGTAAAAATAAAGTCCCATTTTGGGATTTTAGTCAATTTGCCATCACAGGTGCTACTCCTTTCCCTCTTATTAGTATTTAGTATCATTTTATTCATTCTATGACTCGAGTAAATAAACTGGGAATAAAAGAAATTTCCAGCAAGACTTGAACCCACAGCCCTTCTCCCTGAGAGCTTACATTGAAGGCTTGACCAGTAGACTTATTCTTTATTTCTGAGCCATGCAGCTTGCTTAGCAATCATTCAATAACAACCCGAGACTTGTAATAAAAAACAGAAATAAGTCCAAAATTATTAATAGTTATGTTAAAAACACCAAAAATTACTCATCTGATACTTCATAATTTGTCTTTTTGAAATCATAATTCTTGCCAATTGTCTCTTAAACTATTCCACAAAATGGTCCAGAAAATCTGATCTCAGGATTTAAAAGCATAGTATTTATGATTCCTGAGATCAAACTTTCCTAGCACCTGTGGAAACAATCTACTGGTTTACAAATCTTATATATAATAAAATTACTATAAAATTACCTACAGATTATTCAGTAAGTTCATTGAAAAGTTACTAAATAATAATGAACTTCTGGATGCAGAAGAGATTAATTTAAAAAAAACAAAAACAAAAAAAAACACAAGGTTTTTCCAATTCATACCTATGGTGACTTAATATTTATTGTTTTTAAATACAAAATAGTCTCTTATTTTTCCATACATATTTTTAACGCAGGAGACAAAAATGTATGACAGCAAAACAAAAATATTTAGTTATCCAATTCAACTGTTTATTTTATTAGAGTAATATAATGTAGTTTTATTAAGAAATTGTGTTTATATTTTTTTTATTTTATTTAGGGGGAATTTGATTGGAAAAATACAGAGAAACAACATCTACATCATTTGTTTGCATATTAACAAATTAAATCCCCATGATATAACACGTGATGTCAAACAGTACATTGTGAAAATCTGTCTTTTTTAAGATAAAATAATTATGAGTCAAATGGACTTCAAACTGCTTAGCCGAGTATAAAATGATATTACAAACAATTCACTTGAAGATATAGAGAGTATATTTTACTCACCATTGTGGTGGCCAACGATTATTGTTGATGTAGACCTGATTCTCCAGACTAAGATTTTTGTAAAACTTGGAATACTGTGGAAAGATATCCAAAAAGTGGACACACAGGAAATGTAGGCACCATTTTGCAAGTTGAACTGCATTGTGAAGCTGGTAACAGAAAGCATAAAGCAAAATAAGTTTTATAAAAAGTTAAAATCATTTTATTTCTGTGTAACTATCGAAAGATATTTCAACAGATTTTAAACATGTATGGATTATTTCACCTAAATTGTTTAAATGTTCTTAATTTTTTTTAGAAATGTTGAAAATGTTAATTTTTAAACTGAATGTTGAATTAAAATGTATTGCTGTTTAAAAAAAAAAAAAAAAAAAAAAAAAAAAAATGTATGAGATAGTTGTTAAGGTAAACAAAATCTTACTTTATGAAAATAAGTTATAACTAAGGAAAGGAACAGTAGTGCAACCAGATAAATTTAACAGCATTTTTATTTAAGTGTTCTGGAAAAAAAGAAAGAAAAAAGAAAGAAAAAAGTAAAAAAAAAAAAGAAAAAAAAAAAAGAAACTCTTCCCTCATAGACTGCTAGTAAGTCACTTTTCATTTTTGCTCAGCAAAAATCATATTCAGTACCTAAGAAATTACACAAACTAAACTTTAACAAATAGTAAATATTTAATATACTGCCTGTGTTTGATATGTAAATAACATTATTGAATTGTTTATGGCAGCTTTAATATCTATGTCATCATCACCATTATCATGTTGTGCCGCTAGCACGGAGGATCTTCCCGACTTCCTCTCTCTCTCACTTGCCATTCATCAATTATCCATTGCTTCCAGCAGGTCCTCTAGACTATATCCTGTGTCTGCACAGAACTGTTGTAGATAAGTTCTAGCTGGTTGTCCAACAGCAGCTCATCCGCATGAAAAGCTCCACAGGAGAACGTCACTTATGAGGTCATCTTTTATGTACATTACAGCAAATGTTGCATTAATAAAGTTTTGAAGTTAATGGATATATCTTTTTGAGCAAATGACAAGATAACTTTACCTTTCATTTAGCACAACTTTCTACCACAATTACATCTAAGACTTTCTGCTACAGCTAAAGCTACCTTCTACAAAAGTTTGTCACCACAATAAATTAGCTTTTTACAGTTAAGTTACACAACAGCTCTTCAGTTACTGTCCGTTTTGGACCAATGAACTACAGCAGTCAAATATGGAAATCAGTCGGTTGGTTTTATGTCATGTCAACCCTTGCTGGGTTATCTAATGCCAAAGTCCATCTCTTTGTTTCAGGTAACTTGTGATAATCATTTGCAAAATGTTATAGATTCAAATAAATATTAACACAATTTATGCACACTTATATGGTTTCAAGTAACGGTTCATATTATAATCATTTGTTTGCGCATAGTTATATGGTTTCAAGTATTTGAAACAATTATATAGTTTCAAGTAACTAATGATAATCCTTCATAAACAATTATAGCTACAAGTAACTATTCTTCATAGATATAATTTGCACACAGTTATATGGTTCCAAGTATTGCTATCTAATATTAATAATTTTCAAATGGATATATTTGAACCATTGATGAAATCATAACAGGAACTACCAGTTTGGGTCAGAGTTGACCTGGCAATAAAGAAGTACTTTACTCTCAGATGCAGTTTTGTGTCACATCCAGTTGACAGAGCTGGATCAAGACTTTATTGGATATATATATATATATATATATATATATATATATATATATATATATATACACACTTCTTTAAGAAAAACAAAAACCAGTCACATTAGGATATATATATATATATGAAAATAATTCCTATATGTCCAAGAGCAAGTCTACCTAGGTTTCACCAAACGGCTCATCAGGATTGCACTGGCAAAGTGGGTTAGGATAAAATACATTTTATTGGTTAAAAAGACCCCTCACCTATACAAAAATTAGTATATTAGCATATAAAAAAAACCCAAAAAAAACACAACAACAAACACTTTATTTGAGAAACCGACAGAAAAAAGAAAGAAAAAAGTTCTGTTTTTTTCTACATTAAACAATTTTTATCAATCCTTTTATCCAATAATTAACCAATTCTTCCTATGTCTGCAAATATTAAATACTTTAGACCTTTGGTTAAGCAATTCCTTTGGTCTATTATATGTAGCTATGGTTAATTTTTAACTCCATACATTGTTTACAATATCTATCCCTCCCCCTGCTTATATTTACTACATCTTTTCATGATTTCCCATTTCAATATAAGATCTATACTAAATTTGTTTTTGACTTCCCATACGTAATTGGACAGACCAGTTTTATGTCTATATATCTCATGTGTGAAGCTACTTTTATGATCATAATAACTTTGATTTAGAAGGGCCTTGCATTGAACCCACATACAATTTTTTATCATTCCTATTATTACTGTTACTGCTTGGGTTGAATACTTCAGCCTTATACACTACACACACTATTTGACATCTTCCTTTGAGGGAGCAGTTTTCTTTCTTAATACAGTTACAATTTGGGGGTTCAGTATTTTTACTTCTAAGCTTTTTTGAGTTGCCTCTACTAATTAATGTGGAAATGTTAGACATACAGCTGTAACATAATTTCATAGTGTTTTTATTAAAATTTTTTGATAAATTACTTGTCCAAGGAAAATCTTTTCCTAATATTTAAAAAAAATTCTTCCTATTTTTGTGCCTACAGCCATGTTATATAGCGGTGCGAATCATAAGATTTTCCTTTTCTTATTATTACTCTTATTCTGTATGTTTGTATTGTCTTCTCGACTTTTATATATGAGTTTTTCTTTATATCCACTATTTTTTAAGGTTATTTCATAATCTTGCTTATTTTAAGTAAAAATATCCTTGTTTGATGAATTTGTTGATAACCTTATCATAATGCTATTAGGGATTTGTTTAGAGACCTTTTTAGGGTAATTAGATCCAGCATTTATGTAGCATGGATATTGATTGTTATTTCTGAAAGGGGCAGCATCCCTTCGTATAAGTTAAACGTAACATCTAAATAATCTGTAATCTTCAAATTAGCTTGAATGTCTAACTTGAATCCAAATTTATTAAATAACCCATGTAGTTTCTTCCAAATAATATCTCCTTTGCTAGGTGAGCAGTTTTCTATTATAATCAGTCCATCATCTCAAAGTCCATGGCAGCCAGGGTTGATTATATCATTAAGTTTATATAGCAACAAGCACCCAACCAATCCTGATATTGTGGCTGAATCATATGAACATTGGATTATGAAAATTTCAACTAACTCCTTTTTTAATCCATAATTCCTCATTATGATAGAGTAGGGATTTGTGATAGTGTTTAATAATATTCATTTTATTCTCAGGTATTCTAGTGTATTCTTTAGTTAATTTTACACTTCATTTACTACTTTTACCATAATCGATGGGTAAAATCCCCTTATTTTTAAATTTTTTTTTTGTCGGTTTCTCGAATAAAGTGTTTTTTTTTTTTTTTTTTTAATATGCTAATTTTTATATAGGTGAGGGGGTCGTTTTAACCAATAAAATATATTTCATCCTAACACACTTTGCCAGTGCAATCCTGAAGAGCTGTTTGGTGAAACCAAGGTAAACTCGCTTTTGGACATGTAGGAATTATTTTCATATTAGCTTTATCCCATGTATTGAGCACTTTATTACGTTTTAGCATAGGTAAATCAGTCTGTGTTTTTTCTTTTGACTAGACATACGTGCTGCTTGATTATTTTCAAGTAGCAGGTGTGTTTTTTATCTTTTTTTTTTACCAAATTTTTTTCCCCAGATATCAGTTTGTAGAATTTGCCAATTGTACAACCTAGGTTTTTTTTTCACATCAACAAAATTATATATTTTGTTTTTTGCTGCAGGAATATATGTATATAATATTGATATCATTTTTGACAAATATTACTAAATTGCTTTTCTAGATTTAGTTAAAAAGAATGTTTTAAGTGGCCTCTAAGCTCAATGTTGAGTTGCAAAATTTATAAAATCTATATCATAACTAATTGTAAATACTGTAAAACCATGATATAATAGATTTTGGCTTTAAAAATCACATGGAACCATGCAAAGTGACTTTGGATTTATAGAATAAAATTTGATAAGTATGGTGAACACATGGACCACAACAAACTTTTTTATCTTTCTACTGACTGCAAAGAAAGCCTGCTGAAATACATTAATATGAATTAATTCTAGAACATGCATAATGACAACTGTAGTGGCAATGAGATTGATGTCTATCTGACATCAGCATAAAATGAACTGACTATTATATTATTTAAGTTAAGTATGGCCTTTGAAATTAGAAGTTATACAATTGAACAACTGTTAATGAATCATATTCAAACTACTGGCAGCTTACTGAGTAAAGGATAGACATTGTAATAGCAATGATTTAACCACCAAAATTTATGCCCAAGTGAAAGTGAGAAAGATCAGAGAGATAGTAATGTAAGAGATAGTTTGTAGGAAAATAATTCTATTTTCATAGTGGAAATGTGGCAAATAAAAAAAACAAAACATAATTAGCATTTGTTAGTTATCTCCCTTGATAATTTATGATGATCCGGATAAACACAAATGCAGTATTGAATTGTAAAGTAAAAATTGCTTTCATCTCTAAATTGGAACAAAATGCTATTTCATTAAAAAATCCTTTTGTAGTGTTATAGTAACATACATACAAAAATTTGATCATTATAATAAATCATATAGTAGTAATTTACAAGACTAAGTTGTTAACTACTGAATAGCGAGTTTGACCTTAGATAGGTACCCCATACTTGTAACCTTGTATCAAATTTAAGCTACACTTTGTAAAACAAAATGCTATTGATATAATCAGCCATTAAGTACAGAAGTTTATAATTGTTTGTGACTGAAGTTAACACCTGCAAAAACTGACTGACAGGTAAGGGTCAGATAATCCTTGTGGTGTGAAAATCTAAGTGTATCACAAAAAGATTTGGTAGAAATCTGAATGCTTCCTGTCTGAGAGATAACAAAAGACAGAAAGAGTTAGCTTTGGGTTTGAGTCTGTTTAAGCTTTAGCACTTCATATGATCATAGAATTTCTTCTCCCATGCCTCCATGCCCGAGATGATGGTTTTAAAAAAAGCACTATCTGATTTAGCTTGAAAAATAATCAACAACTTTTGAGTTCTATCCAGGAACAGGAAACAGCAAGATGTTCTTGCAATGTTATAATATAGATATGCACTTAAGTAGGCATTTAGAATTAATTGCTTGAATTAAGATATATTCTATAAGTATTATAGTTGTATAAAAAAAAAAAACAATTGAAGAGAGACAAGAACAATGCAACTGACCTGAGCTGTTTCCAGAATGCAAAAAACTTCTTCCATAATGTCAGCATTGGCTTCATCCATTTTGCTTAGCTCTTGAACCACAAACTCTTCAGCAAGGGCAACAAGGCGAGGCAAGCAGAGGCGGTTGGCCACTTCAATAAGGTTCATACAGTTCAATCCTGTCATACATGGTGTCTCACCTGTGTAGAGGTACTCTTGGAGGGCTTTGAATGCATCCTGGCAGATTCCTGGAAATGGGATCTTAAAAGAAAAATAAAAAGAAATATTTCACATATTTTTCTGTACACACACAAAATTTCTAAGCAAGATTTCTGGGAATCTGAACAGAATGTGTTCACTGAATTTAGTTTGGCTCATTCCTGTTAGCCTTAGTGAGAAGCATTTTTTGTGAGTTACTAGCAAATAATTAGCTAGGAGCCTAATTCAAAGATAATGGAAACTAGGTATTTTTCTAATAAAATTAATGAAACTTTTGAATAGCACCTCATATACATATGTAAATGTTCCTAGCTCTATCTTTTTCACTGTGTTAGAGAAATCTTAGATGTGTCTGAAGTTTACTTGAGTCTTGATTATGTATCCAATCAATTGTAATAAATCATTAACAAGGTTTTGGAAAAATTCTGAAAGCTACAAAAATAGGCTCCACATAAAACATCAATCAGCATTTAAGCAGTTGTCTTTCTCTTGTTTAAAACAGAAAAAGTGATTTCTGGAGATGGAAAAATGGATTATGAGAATTCAAAAGGAAAATCCAACTTTTAACAACTCAACTTGAAAAGAATCTGGAAAAAAATGTTTTGTTTGGTGGGATTCAAAAGAAATGTTTTTTGAACTTGAACAAATATAAGTTAATTGGCTCATTTGATTGACATGTTGAATCAGAAAATAACTTTTTTCTAAGCAAAGAAATTGATTAGTGATTCTGCAATAAGACAATATCTGTTCCTTCTGAATCTTCCTCATACCAAATACTACACCTGGCAAAAATCATGAAATTAGAACACTTAGAGGATGTTCACTCAAGTTATTTTTATTAAGCAATAAATAAACTAATAACAGATAAAACACAAAATACTTTTTTCTGCATGGCTTGGAAAAACATAGTAATTAATTTAAATAATTTAATCTAGTTTGTTTAAGGAATATTTTATGAAACCAGAAGGTTCAGCTATAGAATAAAAATAGTTTATGTCTTATCTGTTAGTTTATTTACTGCTAAATAAAAAAAAAAAAAAAAAAAAAAAAAAAGTAGACATCACTTCCAGGTCCACAGACCTAGAGCAGTAGTACCTATTAGGGTTTGATCTATGGATCAAATATATATTTTATATTCTCATAAGGTTATTGTAGGAGATTAATTTGTCGCAACAGCACATGAAGATTGCAGGAAATTATTTTAAAAACTGAAATTGGTAAAAACTTAACTCTTAGAGCCTGAGTGGCTGGTATTTGTGCCACTACAAAGGAGTACATATACCTAGGTGGCTTGAATTTTGGCCAAGAATTTTCTATTGCTATTACCTATAATTAAGAACTATAGCCTACAAACAACAGCTTGTAAGGCTATTAAATAATAGATTAAAACATTTTATATTTTTCAGTTTTTAGGTCAAAGTGGAGTAACCCTTTGAAACTGGGAAACCAGGATTCTAAGGATTAAAATGATACCATCTAAAGTAAAATAAAAATCTGAAAAGAAATTCAAAAGAAAAATCTTATCAATTAATAAACTAGAAAAACTTAAGATGGAACAAGGTGCAAGTAGAAGTGTATTCATTTCCAAATCTAAGAGGATGTCTTCTACACTGTATTATATATAACTTGTCTATGGAGCAGTAAACTGAAAGAAAAAAAGAGGAAATGTCATTTGTCTGTATGTTTTGTTTTTTTTTAGCTCAAAATGCTCAACTATATGTACCAAACACTCTTTGGATGTTTCTGCAAGAGCAGCCTCATAATTCTTTTAACAACATTTTTGGTCAACGTGTAAGGAAAATATAGTACAGTAAACTCTTTTAATGACACTATTTAATAACATACACACCTAATGGCCTATTTATTTTTATACGCTGAAAAGATTGTCAGAGATTAAATTGCAGTAAGAGTGCATAAAGACTTCAGTACATTATTTTAAAAACTAATTTATATGTATAAAACCTATAAAATACAAAAATTATGGACACTATAAATCTTAAACCTTCATAAGTTTTCACTCTCTTCTATCATTATATATATGATAAATATATTGGATATAATATTCCATGATGGCAAGAAATAGGACTTGAAAATCTAAAGTTGTTGTTATAATTATTTAATTTCCTGTGTTATGTTTTGCTTTTCATCCAAGAAATGCAGAAAAAGATACCGATACTGTTGTTCTATTTATCATGCATGAACATGTCATGACATTATGTGAAATGTTGAGACATTAAGAGATCTTTTTTAACTGAAATTTCTTCAACTAAAAACACTTCACAGTTACCAGAAAGTATTTTTAATGAAGATTTAATGAAATTATTTTTTTCAATAAAAATCTTTCTGGATTCTCAAATAGCAGTCTATTGTTAAACAAATATTTGAGGAGGGGGTTGTTTCATGTTGTGGGTATATCTAGTAAATTAGAATATGAGAAATATAAAATTTTATTGATTCAAAAAGATAATTAAAAGAACATCTATGAAAGATCCCTTTTATACTGTAATTTCTTCATGGCTTCATTAATTTTAAATCTGATGACTTGATAGTGATTTTGTTCTGTTTTTAAATATGAAATTATGTTATCAATAGATATTTGAGGGATGCTCCAAAAATAAAGCCTCATATCTATTTCCACTGAAACAGCAGATACAGGGAGCTCAATAATACTGTTGGATAGTGCAAGTTTTCAGGTACAAAACATTTGTTCATAATCATCACTATTGGTTATGCATTTCCAGAAGTAATGAAAAAAAAAAGTCTACATGCTGCCCTCCTAAGAGAGTAGCTCCAAATGTAATGCCTCCAGATTTTATAATGTTGCATCACATCAGAGGAGGATGTTGGTGTTATAGCCGTAGAGATTGACCCTTTCTGACAAAAACTCAGTTTTTCAGCACTAAAGACTAGACTAAGTGGTGTCAAATATTTCCCTTTTACAAAGGGCCTCCTATATGAACTGAAACCTAAGGGAATTACTTTTTAAAGTCTTTACTAAACTTTATGCAAGATTTTAATTAACTGACTAGATAATTTCATGACAATGAACAAAATTAAAATTTCCATGAAAATTCTGATGTTGACATTGGTATGCTGATCAAAGAACACGTTCAGTTTTTGTTGTTGTTTTTTAAGTTTTGTTATAGATACTGAGCAGTCTAGCAAAATTCCGAAACATGAAAATGGTGTGTCATTGAATTTCTCCGTATTGGAAAAAAAAAAGAAAAAAAAAAAAGAATAAAATAAAATTAAAAAAAAAACGCTCATTTATCAATGCTTGTTGAACATTTATGAAAATAAAAAAGAAAAAATATCTAAGCAGTGGGTAATTGGTTTTAACAGTAGGAACATCAGTGTGAGTGGCAAGCCATGTAGTTGAAACTTGCTCTATTTAATGGTATTATTGTGCTCCCTATTATCTATGGTAATTTCTGTGGAAATAAATATGAAACCTTACTTTAGGAATTCACCTTGTAAATAGGTAACATTTAAGACAAATTTTGTTCCAGGATAGTATGTATTATTTCTTAATTACTTATGTCGTGCAAGTATAGAAAGTGACTGCTTTTGGGTCCTGGATACTGAAAATCAACCTATTTCCTATATAAAAATATGGGATTGTTTGGGGTTTATGGCATATTAACCTTTGTAGGTTATTTAATCCCAAATCCATTTTTATATAAATAATCTATTCTATTTCAAACAATTCAGTTTAGCATGAGTACAGTTTAATTGTCAAAAAGATTTCTATTTCAAGCTATTCAGTTTAATCAAACAGTTCTAATTCAACCAATTCAGTTTAGTACAAGTATAGATTTTGTTTACACACAGTTAAATGTCAAAATAGTTCCATGTTAAACAATTCAGTTTAGCGTAAGTACAGTTTCAATGTCAAAAGCAGTTCCATTTCAAACAATTCAGTTTAGTATAAGCACACAGTTTAATTGTTAAAAACATTTCTATTTCAAGCTATTCTGTTTAGTCAAACAGTTCTATTTCAAACAATTCAGTTTAGCATAAGTATGCTGTTTAGTTCTATTTAACCCATAGATAGGACCCTATCAGTTGCTACCACTCTGGGCCAGAGTGGGCCTGGGAGCGATGGCAATAAAGGGGTACTCTTCATTCTCCAAAGCTCCAGTATCATTGGAATCTCACCATCAGATTGTTTAGTGTCATATCCAGGACACACATTGGAGGGGTGGGGTTTTACTTCTCTGCAGAGGCGCAGCCAGTGTATTCTACAGCCCCAGCTGACTGGGCAAAAAAAAATATGGGACATTTTTCATCTAAATAAAGTCTCAATAAAACAACATATGAATCAAAATTCATATGAATTTATACTAAAATTATACAAGAATGTTTAATAAATTCTAGAAAATTTTCTATTAGTTACTCAACACTGATTCTACCCGAAATGTTCCAGAAAATGGGCAAATTTGAAAATTTCATTACCCAGGTCACAAAAAAATAAATAAATAAAAAAAAATAATATATATAAAATAAAATAGATAAAGTTTGGAGAAAAATAACTTTTCCATAAAACAATTAAGAAATAACACTTTCTGCTCCAGACAAAAAAAATTAAAATTTTTTCTTACATAGTGTAATGAAAAGAACCACAACTTGTAGCTACAACTGGTTTTATAACTCAATTTTAGTATGGAAAAAAAAATTACCATAAATATAATTTGAGTTTCTAACCTATTAAGAATAAATGTCACACACACACACACACACACACACACATCATATATATATATATATATATATATATATATATAAATTGCTTAATAGAAAAGAGCTATTTTTTTCCAAACTTTTCTTTTGAGACCTGGGTAATAAAATTTTCAAATTTGCCTATTTTTCTGGAACATTTCAGGTAGAATCAATGTTGAGTAACTAATAGAGAATTTTTGCAAGCAGAGATCTATCCCATATAAGGAAGGCAATTCATACCAATCTTAAATCTAAAACCGCATGCTAATTAAAGAAAATTTTTTTAATTTTCTTAAATAATGCCAGTATTGGATTAATGAAAAACTGACAAGTCAAAATGACAATAGAACTTGTTTTATTTGTCGGGGGGGTTAACCTTGGTCAGCTCACCCTTTTATTTTACATTTTAAAAAAATTTTGTCCATTGTGTATTCTTAAGCAAAATCATAATCTACAAATCAGAACATTTAGTAACTGCAGACTCAATATTTTCAGTTGATTGCTGTTTTATTAAATACATTTTGCAATCTGTGGGATCATATGCAAACATTCATAACCTTTTCTTTTAATAAAATGAAAGCTTGAAACAAAAATGTCTATGCTCTGGAAAGAAGTCTGAATGAAATTTGTGAACTTGGGTAAAGGGTATTTGAGGGCCAGGAGTTAACATATTGAAGAACCAAATAGTTATCCTAAGCATTTGATAGAGAGGGTATTTATTATTTGCACAACACTTCTGCCACGGGCAGGACATAATCCAAGGTCAATTTTTAAGCAGATTACAGCTAGTTTGAATTCTGAGTTTCCCCCCTCTCCTAAACTGGTTACTTTACCAAGACTAAAGAGTCCTATTATTTTCCAATAGATGAGGAGAGAAGAGATTGATTCTTGCCTTTCTCAATGGAATTAATGTGAAGTGAAACAAAAACAGCCTTGTTTAGGGTTTGAACTTCATTCTCTGATTTCATTTCCAATGTTAACCATTATGCAATGTGTTTCCTAAGATATAAAGCGAGCTATGTTCAATTATTTACACCTATAATTTTGAGAAGGAGAAAAAAAAAAGTCATGAAATCTTTTTTGGTCTCATTTGGAAATTTAAAAATGCAATTTAAAAAATAAAACAAATATTCATATTTTTCTATTTCTTATTTTTGTCCATCTGTCTCTTATAACATAACTCAAAGATGACTCAAGAAATAGCAACCAATGTTTTGAGCATCATCATCATGATGTCACGCTATCAGCACGGATATTTCTGATCCTCTCTCGCCACCCCTCCCTATCATCCATTGCCCCTGGCAGGTCTTCCGGGCTACATCCAGTATCGTCACAGAGCTGCTGTATATACGTTCGAGCTGGACGTCCTGCCTTTGCTCGTCTCTGTGAAGGGGTCCACAAGAGGACATCACTTATGAGTTAGTCTACTTCTCCAGCAGTGTCCCACATGTCTGGTTTGTCTAACTTTGATAGTTTTTGTGACGGATGGCAAGTGGCCGTACAGTTGCTGTTCTGTGGGGTGCTGTTGCTAGGATTTGTTCAATATTGCTCACAGCATTCTCGCGTAATCTTCTCCGTATGTTTTGTTAGCGTCCACGTGGTGCATCCATATAGCAGTATCGATACTACTGCCGCTTGGAAGATACTGCGCTTCATTTTATTGGTCAGGTCTGACTTCCATACGACCAAGAGCCTATCGATAGCTGTCCATGCTTTTGCTAGTTGTGTGTCGATGTCTGTCTCGGTTGATGAGACACTGCTCCCTAGGTAGGTGAACTTGTCAACCAGTTTCAGAGAGCTACCGTTTAATGTGGAGATGTCGCCTGTTTGATTGAGGCACATATATTTCATCTTGTGTGTGTTGACATGGAGGCCGATGCCTGCAGTGGCTCGTTCCAGACTATGTAGCAGGGTTTCGGCTTGTGCGGGTGCATTTGTCAGAAGTGCTATGTCATTGGCGTAGTCAGTGTTCGTAATTGTTTTAGTGGGGTACCTTCTGCTTCTTTCTTTTGTTAGCTTGAAACCGTTTTCTTTGATTTTATCAATAAATGTTCTAAGCACGTAGTCTAGACATATGATAAAGAGGTATGGGGCTAATGTGTCTCCTTGCAGTACATCTGTTACAATATCGACGTAATCTGTGTCTCCATCCGGAGAACGGACTTTTACCTTAGTGTTTCTATAGAGCATCATAATGACTGCAGCTGTTTCTTCTGGTAGGCCATATGTGAGAAGGATTTGCTCCATCTTTCCTCTGTGAATAGAATCAAAGGCCTTAGTAAAGTTGACAAATAATATTGTTGCCTGTAGGTTTTTTGAGTGTACACCTTCAAGAATTCGACGGATATATCCACCACCTCACAAATTTTGACTATATCTCCGGAAGCCATTTTGGTTCTTCCTAAGTACGTTGTCAATTGGACTTACAATGTAAATTAATGCTAAATTAGACTTTTACTTTGTGTCCATTAGGTTAACTAGACAGAATCTTTTTGCTTAACTATAGAGAGAGATCTATCTGAAAATTTCCAAGCCAGAAAATCAAGAATTAAAAAAAAAAAAAAAAAATGTGCATGACCAAAGGCTGCTAAAGGGATAACATTAAGTCCTCATGAAAATATAATTTCATGTGTGGATATTTAAAAAAAATAAAATGTGGGTAGATAAATTTATGGTTAGTTTATGCAATTTGAAAGCCAACCTGTAATGTAAATTTTCAGCTGGTATATGTGAAACAGAGTTTGGACTAATCCGATTCTGATCAAGCTGTAGAATATATACATGATTGGAGGAAATAGCATCAGATAACAGAATGGTAAAGGTTTTTGGTTTCCCCACTTTTTAAAGTTTTATAATGATTGGTGTTTCTAATTATTTAAAACACTGGCATAACATCACACTGTATTTTTAGGATGGTTTAAATTAAAAAACATCGTTCTCTGGCACCCATTAGTCACATACAACCCGATTTTTGTTCAAGTCTTGACTTTCTGTCAAAGGTCATAATTTTCATTTTTTATTGGAGACATTTTCTGATAGATGTTTTGCTTCAAGTAAAAATATTTGATAATTATACAAAAGCCAAACTCACCACTTTGGCTGAAGATTCCAGGAAATCATCACTAAACATAGCATACATTACTTCACATCGTGCCATGAGTAGAGGCTTGTGGGCCCGAACCATCCCATCATCAACTTGAAACGTCACATCTGATAAATAAATTAAAAAAATAAATAAATAAATATATATAATGGTTGCTCAACTATACTAAATATTTTTCACACAGTATAAAACTGGCATTTAGTTACTAAAAAGGAATTATTAAAAAGATATTTGTTAGAAACTTATGAGATCAATTCAAGTCAATTCTATATTTCTATTTAGAAATTATTTAAATACAGAATAAAAATAGTTGCTTGTTTCAATGCCATTATTTCCAAAATTTCATTACAAATTACAAAAATATATTAACTGACCAGCTTACCATTTCCTTAATTCCAAAGATTAACTACATCTTACCTTTTAGCTACCAACCTCAAGTATACTCACTTTTATGCATTGGGGAAAAATCTGTAGCAAAGATGTCTGTGGTATCTTTTTTCAATGAAACTATCATTGAATTAATCATAATTTGAAGTATCATGCTGTTTCTAATATTCTGGCATGCAAAAGATGTAGAGTGTGGTTTTCAACCAGCATACTAAGTTGTGAGGATGCATACGATATCTCCATAACCAGTAGGTAAGGAGTTAAAGAGAATTAAATATAAAATTAGCCATTAAAAAAGTTGAAAATATTGTCAAAAGTTATTTTGATTTAAAAATTGTGAGTGGAGTTATGAGTGGCCTTAGGAGTAAAGGAAAGCCGAGTTCAAATTCTGGTTGAGAGTTTTTACTTTACATTAAAGACTTATAAAAAGCATGAATCCATCTCTGATCAGCTGTGGTTGAAATAGCCAAGAAGAGTGGAATATGTAGTCTTAGTTGGAAACCACTCTAAGAGGATAATTCAACAATTCAGTATAGGATGAGTACACAGTTCAAATTCAAACAATCCAGTTTAGCATAAGTACAGTTTCAATGTCAAAAACAGTTCCATTTCAAACAATTCAGTAAAGCATAAGTATGCAGTTTAGTTCTATTTGACCCATACATAAAACCCTATCAGGTGCTATCACTCCGGGCCAGAGAGGACTTGGAAACGATGGCAATGAAGGGGTGCTCTGCATTTCCCAAAGCTCCCACATTACTGGAACCTCACCATCAGATTGTTTAGTGTCATATCCAGGACCCACTGACTTACCCCTCTGAAGAGGTGCAGTCTGTGTATTCTCCAGCCCCAGCCGAAAGGGCAATTAAATTACAGAATGAATGTTAGATAGAGAGATAGCTAATAAAAAAAAAAAAAAAAAAAAAAAAACGAAAAAAAAAAAAACAATATTTTTTTCTGGCAATAAATTAGTTAGTGAGAGTTGGTAGTGAAATATGAATCTGCTTTTTCAAACTGTTTTCTTACTCATTAAGAAATTATGTTGACAAAAATAGATATTGTAGTTTTCTGATTTTGTAGTTAAATTAATATACAAAATATCAACAGTAACTGGATTGATTTTGGAAAAAAACCAAAACCAAAGATAAAATTATATATATATATATATATATTACATTACACACACACTTTATAGAATATGAACAGAAAAATAAATTCAAACATTGGTAAGAATTTTTAAAATCTTAATTTGTTACTCTCAACTAATAAGGGCACCATCAGAGGATGTACATTTCAAGACTGATAGATGTATGGATAAAAACACTCAAAAATAAAAATAAAAAAAACAGTTGAAATTTCTGAGGTAATATGATGCATTTAATTTAATGTTTATGTTTAAATAGCTTACCCTAACATTTTTCAGCATAAGCCACCAATGTGTGTGTGTGTGTGAGAATGATACATTCTAAAAGAATTGTTAAGTATGTCAATAATTGTTTATTGATAGAGTAAATGTATACAGCTTAAAAGATGGCAAATGTTGCATACAGGAAGTGAGTTAACAATACCTGAGAAACAAAGCCAAACTGTAACCAACAAATTTAGAGAGTTTTGCCTTTTGAAAAGATATTAAATAGAGCAAATAGAAATAATAATCAACTTCTTTCCATTGCATATACAAACTTACAGCAAACTAACAACTTGTGAAATCAAATCCAGAAGCCTTACAAAAGTTTGCATATAGTTGGTTTGGACCATAAAAGAATGCTGGACTTACCTGTACCAATTCCTCTTTCTAAGGCCAGTTCTCGTAATCGTGCCATTCTGGCGGACTTAAATTGACGCTGCAATTCCAGATTCAGGTATTCCTCCTGAGAGAGAAAGTTCCGGATGCTCAAAATAAGGTCAGAAAGTTGCAGCAATTCTGCTGCTGCTTTAATCTCATCAAATATATCGTAATTCTCCTTGGCTACCCCTGTGTACAGGTACTCAAGAATGTACCGAAAAGCAGAAGGAGTAATGTCTGGGTTCATTGTAATGAGGATCTGCTTTGATTTTTGATTCGGATGGAATAAACTGCCACTTGTTTTTATTTCAACAGAGTGAAATGCTGGATGACTGGGTACAAAATTCTCAATGTCACACTCAGATTGTTCATCAGCCATGACATTCTCAAAAGCCGAGCACGTAAGTGGGGGTGTCTCGGTGATCAGACGGTCACTATCCAAGAGTTTGTCTTTGTCGTCTGAGTCTTTACACTCAGGGAGCAGGTCTGGCATTGGTTGTTCACAAGATGGGCTTTTGACTTCCATTAGGAAGAACTCTTCAAATACAGGACAGGCAACCATGAGGCAGATTTTGTGGGCATAAAAACAGCGACCATGCACAATGAAGACAATATCCCCCTCGGTCTGGTTATGAAGGAGAGAGCTTAGGTCATCATGGAGTGTAGCCGATGGCACTGTCACTTTGGGGTAGCTGGGTTGTGGCAGTTCCATAGGAGGTTGGATCATTGGGGGCTTAAGTTTACGTAGTTGACTGTCCCAAAACCTGACCTTACGCCGATCTGTTAGGGCAGCTCGGATTGCATTCTGGAATACATCCTCAATGCCAAATTCTGTAAGTATGCTCACCTCATAATAGGCAGCACCAATTTCAGTGGCCATATCTCGACCCTGCTGTGGTGATATGATATCTTTTTCTTCAATAGGCCTGCAAAGAAACATTTAAAAAAAATCATTTTGGAAATTGTATAACTTTACTAATTGTTGATTTAAATGATATCTTTTATTAATATTGACTAGTATTTTCTTTCATCGCTAATTCATTTTTTATTACAACTCGTTCAGGTTGTTGATCTATGACAGCAAATAAGAGTTCAGATAAGATATAATAAAGGATAAGCTCTAAAGGTAAAGGGAACACATTTGAACCTCGCTCATGTTATCTCTCATTAATTATTAGAAATCATTTGGTTTGAACATTAAAAACTAGATTTTGACCACATGCATATCGATAAGAAAAAAAAAAAAAAAAAAAAAAAAAAAAAAGAAGAGATTTAATCTCCCCGCAGCTTTTAGAAGTCACATCGTTTTACAGCCTCTTCTAATGACCTCTTTGATCCATTTTTTTTCCCTTTCTAATGATATTTACATAAGCCAACAATTAAGAAAATGTTAAGGACTTAGGATAATTAAACATAAAAACGACACTTTATGCATGATCAAAATTTGTGAAATTTTGAGACAGAACAAAAATCTTAGAGCTTTCATTATCTGTTCTTTGATGTGATAAGAATCAGAATTCATATTTTTTTAATTTTTTTATTTCTATAGCTTGTGAGTGTAACAAGCTGGCCAAGGTGTGCGTTGAAACCAGTGGAAAATGTCATTGTGGGACACAAGGTGTTAATGGGAACAAATGTGAATGGTATATGCCTTATTTCTTCTCTTTTGGTGCTGGATATAAAAGTTAATGATACTTCATTAATTTTGACTAGTATTTTTTGTTGGTTAACTTTTAGTTGCATTTTGACAACACCTATTTATCATTCTATGACAGTGAGGAAAAAAAAAAAAAAAACAGATTAGAAATGATAAAGGATGAGATCTTGGTGAAATTCAAACATCTGTTTTGTTTCAGGAAGTCTAGTTAAATGCACCATTTTGATGAGTATTTTCTTTCATTTTAATTCTTTTTTAGTTGCTTGATATAATAATTGACTCAGATGGTCACCTTTATGATAAGCAGTAGTACAGATCAGGGAAAGAAAAAAAAAATTTCAGTGGGACTGATCTATGAAGAACCACTGGTTTGCAGAAGCTAAAAAACAGACTAACCAACTCATCCTCAATTCTATTTCATAACCCCTATTGGCTTATATATATATATATATATATATTTTTTTTTACACAAGCAAGATAAAGCATTATTGAGTAATAATCACTATAATTAGTTTTCACAAGTATTTTCTTTCAAATCTTATTTCTAGTTGTTTTTCTTATCAAAATAATAAAGATTGATTATATATATATATATATATATATATATATATATAAATAAAAAGAAAAACTAAATTTAACAGTTGGGTTCCAACATGTTTGTTTAGTACAAAAGGAATCTCTGTTTTAAAACATCTAATAGAATTAATTATATTTGTAAATCAATAAATTAGTGGAAGTACTCATAATTAGCATTCAATAATTATATTTGAGAAATTATAATGATTAGAGTGAGCACAAACCTAAATTTTTCCATCATTTAAAAACAAAGAGAAATAAATAAATCAAGTATTTGATATCACAAATGTTCAAATGTTTGAATTAAGTATTTAAATTTATTTTCCAGGTAGAATGACAAGAACATAAAATAAGAATATTTTAATTCAGGTAATGTAAATAGTAATGCAATAAAAATAAGTGGGTGTATACTCAGAGATTTGCCATAATAAACAGAATATTTGATTACATTCTTAACCTCCTAAGTATACTTGCTTTTACTCCTTGGTGAAAAATCTGTCGCTTAATGAGGTCTGCTGTACATATTTTCAATGAAACTATCATTTTGTTATAAATAATTTGAAGTATCATGTTGTTTCTAATGTTTTAGCATGCAAAGGCTGCAGAGTATGGTTTTTAGTGTGTACGACTGGTTGTGGGGTGACACTTGTGCAACTAGTAGGTAAGGGGTTAAAAATGTAGTTATTTTCTAATATAAGTAAAGTCAGTGATCTTAGTCGAGGATAACCCAAAGGCTCCTTTTTCAAAAGCTACTACACCAAGGTGTAGGGGAGGGCCCTACTCCATTCCCTGAATTGCTCCACTTTACCCTTGGTCCTTACCTCATAGTACTGAGTGCTAAGCAAGGTGGTATCAAGTACCATTTTTTGAGTCTATGGTATGACTCGACCTGGGATTGAACCCCAGTCTCCTGGACCATTGGTGAACACTCTACTCATTAGACCAATGGCCAGTATTTTCTAATATAATATATATTTTTTTATTAAATATTCTAAGTGTATACTTTTTAACATTCTGTGTGACATGGTAATATATTTGAATTTTATTTTCTTGTAATATTATAATCATATAACAGTTTTTTTAAGTCATATGCTTCTTTATTTTTATTTTTAAGTTTAGAAAAATGTGTGTGTGTGTGTGTGTGTGTGTGTGTGTGTGTGTGCGAGTGTGTGTGACTTGCATACTTATTTATTTTTGGCTTGCTGTTGCTGTTTGGAACATGATAGTGAATGCTTCATACTATGATGCCTTGTGCTAGATTGAATTATATAATCATGTACCTCGAATAATAAATAATTTGAAAAGAAAAAAAAAAAGAATTAAAGTGTATGGTAAGACCTTAATATAATAACAACAACAATAGTAAAAGTTTATAAAAATTATGGTTTAAATTTAAAAAGAAAAAAAAAATCTTATTTGCTCTTTTATACATCAAGTATAAATCTAGTTTATTTTCATTTCAAAACCGTTAAATTGCTTCTTGTGTTATAACTACCATCATTTAAAAAATATCCACCTGTTGAGAGAACTGTATACTCTAGAAAACTATCCTAAAAATTTACCACTACAACTAAAAAAATAATAAATTTAAAAAAAATTCTAACATTCAATCTACATCAATTTACTTCAGCAGTATATTCATGACTTCTGAGGCCATTGTATCTTCCACTTACAAAGAACATTATGGTAAACTAATTTACAACTAGTTTTTAATTTTAAACATTCTATTAAGTCACTTATAGAACACTTAGTAAAGATGAGCAAGCAAATTAAAATTTATTCCACACTGAGTGCTCCATGAACTAAGCCTTATGCCAATATTAGTATAGTTCAACATAACTATTCTGGCTCCATTGTATAGATTTCACTATTCATATCTTTGAATACCACATAATTTATTGTTTCTCAAGTGCATCCTACAGATTCAAATAGGAAATCAGATCTTTTCCTGACCATTGCAATTGCTTTAGGAAACTTAGTGCAACAAGTGTAAGGTAATTAATGTGTCCAAGCTGTATATTTTTAGATAAATTCTAACAATTAAAACTAATGGATGATTAAATTGAGTAAACCAAATTGTTAAGTGGATTTATAACTACCAGCTAAATGCAGGTTTTTCACTCATGTCTCAATCTTTTTCTGTAACTTATTTTTTTCTTTTGGATAAGATTTGAATACTGCCAATAATAGTTTGATTATCAGTTTTAAAACCATTTTACAATGTTGTTTGTTCAGATCATGCACCTATAAATAGATAAAACTTATAGAAATTTAAAAAAAAAAAAAAAAAAAAAAAAAAAAAAAAGTCACATTGTTATTTTTATTTGATACTAGATTTCTTTTTCTCTTTTGGATAAGATTTAAATACTGCTGATGAATATAGCTTGATTATCATAGTTTTAAATCTATTTCACAATCTTTGTTAAGATTATGTATCTGTAAATGAATAAAAAAAATTTAGAGAAATTTCAGCTTTATCACTTACATTACACTATATTTCTGTAAAAAATTTAAAAAGAAATCTTTTTTGAAGAATCAATGATAGAATTTTTGTATTAAAATATATCATTGATTGTTAATGTTAGATTGACAGTTTAAAAAAAAAAAAAAATGCCTCTGATGAGGGTCGTCATTGAATATATATAAAAAGAATATTCATTAATTCTTCTTCATCCATTCTACTTCCATGTTTCATCTGAACACTTTTCTGAAATTTATAGTCATGAAATTGGGTTTTATCCTACTCAACTGAGCAGTATTTGGGCATTTTTTGATTTAAGAAAAGAAGTTTTCATAATTTGTTCATTTTACTATATAGATAAATAAATAAATAAAGGAAGGGACAGACACCCAAACAGAGCAAGTTAGAGAGTAATGTTTGGATATGGCTTGCAAAAAGTGAGTGCTAATAGAGGATTGAATAAAGATGAATCTAACAGTTTTAGCGAGAAGACTGACTAACATCTTGCTATTTCCATGGACTAACAAGAGACAGATCATTATATCTGTATAGACAGAGAGTAAGGTTTGGAGCTGGCTTGTTAGAGGTGAGTGCCAAAAGAGGGTTAAAAAAAAAAAAAACAAAAAAAAAAAAAACAACAGTTGAAGTAATATGACTGAAACATCATGCTGTTTCTATAGATTTGAGAAGAAAAATACAAGTAATAAAAGCTTTTCAACTTGTGAGGGGGAAAAAAAAAAGGTTTAGATTCATTGCATTCCTTTTTGACTTTCCTTCCATAGAGATGATCACAACACAATAAGAACAAAAAGATGTTTCCTTGAGATAGAAGTAAATATACTCTTCACTAATGGCAATGAATCATGATAATCTCTTGTAGTTATTAATCAAGCATCCAAGTCAAAGTCAATAGCTGAAAGGTTTAAAAGTCCCCTAATTTCAAAAGAGCATACCCAGAAATAAGATTTTTTTTTTGGTATATTTTCATATATCAACAAGCATTTTTTTCTAATAATATCTTAGTTCTGTACATCCATACCACTAGTATCATGAACAGACATTGTTCTTTGGAAAGTTCAGACATGCATACAAGTTTGTACTTGATTTACATGATATGTTCTGAGAACAGATTTAAAGAATTAGGTTGAACAGCATTAAAATTGGAAGATTCTAGAGTGACTTAATAGAAATGTTCAGAGTTATGTTTTTCTATCAGTCAATTATAATGTGTTCTTTACTAGAATAGAAAATGGTCTAAAGGATTAATAACATTGAAGTAAACAAATGTACATTACCTGAAAGGAAACAAAATATTAGAATTTCAAGATGCACATCCAATTTATTGAAATGTACAAAAACAGATAAAAAGCCTAAGATGATTATTATAAGAAAAATATCTTAAAAATCTGCTCCCAAAAACTATAGCTTCAGATGATAATAATTGCAACAAATAAGGAAAAACACTTGGTTCATTGATTCCTGACAAATTTTCATTTTTCAAGCAAAAACTTTTGCTAACGTCATTAGGAAGAATAAAAAAGACATTTTCATACAGTAACAAGTAATCTTTTCTAATAATTTAAAATAAGTATATTTAGATTTGCAACATCGTCTACTCTACTTGGAAATGGATAAAAATCTGCTTCAAAAGTTCAAAGAAGTACAACCTAAGTAGTGGCTGATTTAGAGAAATTAAAATAGATTGAAAAACTTAACAGCAGTAAAAAGTAGGAGAGAGTCAGAGAGATTGACTTAATAGAAATGATTAAAATTTATGTTTTTGAATTGGCCAACTGTAATGTGTTCTTTTTGAGTAGCTTAAGGTCATAAACTCAGTGGCATAATATATAGACAAGGGTGCAAAATTTCAAAAAGGAAAAAAGATTAAATAGTTGTTAAAATAATAATAATGAAAAATAGTAAGCCCTTCCTGTCACAGAAAATCTTCCATAATACTTGCCTTCCTCCAGGTGCTTGCAACCCATGTCACACCCATGCATGAACATACTGTTAAAGCAAATAGATGTAGATTAAATTCTTACCTATCTATTTGTACTTTCACACATTAGGTAAAAATCTGTGGCAAATAGATAAGATGTACCTGTCTTCAATGAAACTAACACTGTATTATTCCTGACTTGAAGCATCATTATTTCTAATATTCTAGAAACTAGAGTACAGTCTTGAGAGTGCATTTGACATCTTTTCACCCAAAAGGTAAGGGTTTAAATATCAAGATTTTTAACTATAAAGTTGCAGATTATAGCACATAGTAAATTTTTAAACAAAGTAAAGCTGGTTTGAATTCAGAGTTTTCCTTCTCCTAGACACGAGTCATCTAACCTAGGCTAAAGAACCCAGCCTGTCTTACTATATACCCATAACTGAGAGGAGAACAGATGGATTCATGCCTTTTCTAAGGGCATTAATAAAAAGTGAAATGCAAACTGCCCCATCCAGGATTTGAACTTGGGGTTCTGATTCCATTTCCTACAATAAAAACAGTTATGCTAAGCCAGCCTCTAATAACATAAGAGTTGTAAATATGTAGAATAGTTTGCCAGAGTAAGTAGTTTGCTAACCTAATGTGGATACTTTTTAAAAGAATTAAGATAATTATTATAACATGTAATTAATAGTTTTAAAATTGAAAATAGATTTATACATATTTGATGTACTCATGTAGATATTTAGTACAATGTTTTGCATTAATGAATGTATTATGTGTCACTATTAAAAAATGAAAAAATACAGTTCATTCTTAACTGTGCTCCATGAAGGTGGCCATGTGACGAGATTATAACAGTTCAATAAGTATATCAAAAGATAACTGCAAGTGGGAAAAATTGCTCATAGTGTAGAGATTAGGGTACTGATTTAATAAGTCATTAATTGTAAGTTATCCAAAAATTAAGTGCCAGGTAAACATGCCAAATCTGAAAGTGTTAACTATAAAATCGAAGATCTGGTGCTTCCCCTCCCACCTTTCTAGGTAATAAAACCACTCAGTGATGGTTGTAAAGTGTCTAATCGCAAAATAACTGTTTAAATTGTCATTAAAACTTCAATTAAGGCTTTTCAAGCAGAACAAAATTTCAAAGTTGTCATTTTTCTTTCTTCACGGCAAAAATATACCAAAAGGTCTACTTATTCTTAATAAGTAGATATTTTGGCATAGAAATACAAGAGCATAATGACCGTCTGAAATCGACCACCAGTAAACTTTTGTAAATATTTTCTTCTCTCTGCACCAGAATGACCAGATACTTTACATGAAATAAGCCAAATCAGATTATTTTTGAGAAAGAGAAGGGTCCATCAAAAATTCCCAGGCACCTCTTTGGCTCTCTGGACCCTGGATGTAACACATAAACCCTTATATTTTTAGTCTGTCTTCAAATCATTAAAAAAAATAAATAAATAAAATAAAAAAATAAATAAATAAAATAAATGAATTACAGTGCCAGTTTAACATGCTAACTCTGAAGGCGGTGTAATGTTTCCTTTTTTCCATCTCTTCAGGTAAGTAGACCACCCAGTCGGCGGTCGTAAAATGGTTAACCATAGCATGCTTACTTGAATTGTTCCAGTAATTATCCAGAATATTAACCATTCAAATCAAACTAACTGAACCTAACCAGAAAAAGTTCAGCTGTTTTGTCAGTTATCATTTTCCTATTTGTGTCAATTTTGGTATTTAACAAGTCTTCCATATTATCAATCATAAATTTTATTAAAAGATCTCTAGAAAACACTTTACCATACATCAGTAAACAAAAAAAAAACAAAACAAAAAAACTATTTAGTGCAATGGAAGGTATAGCCAGGGAGAGCAGACACTCAGTACCAAAGTTGGTTTTTATATATTAGTCATAAGCTCTTCACGGAAACGTGCTGACTAATACATCGAGCATACTTGCCTTATGGTTCCATTCTTTTTCTTTTTTAAAATGTATATTTCCATCTTCCTCCAAGACTTAAGGCTGCAGTTCACAGAAAAGTTATGACAAGAAAGATACTCACTCAGAACATTTTGAAAATTTGAAACATGAAATGCTCACTCTCCTACCAAAAATCCAGTTTATGTTGCTAAATGATTTTTATATCCCCTGATTTTGAATATGGGAAGCTGTAAAAAAAATATATAAAAAATAATTTTTCCTGTAATACTAATAAAACTTTAGAATGGCCCTATATAAATAAAATGTTGGTTGGCTGGTTGGTTTTAGATGTGTCAACTTTTGTTGGGTTATTTAATGACAAAGTCAGTTTTCTCCCACCAGTAAGTAATTAAATGTTTTCAAGTAACTAATGATCTGAATCATTTATAAACAATTATAGCTTGAAATAACGATTCTTCTAAATACTTAATACGAATAATTTATACACAATTATATGGTTTCAAGTAAGTATACATGCTTAGTAATAATCATTTGTTTGCACACGGTTATATGATTTCAAGCATTCCTATCTAATGCTAAAATTCTTCCAACATCTATTTGACTCATAAGAGGGATCCTAATCATGATCATATGCTGCTAGCATGAATTTCCCTGACTCTCACCATCCGTCTATCATCCATCATTTCTAGCAGGTCCTCTAGACTACATCCTGTATCTGTACAGAGCTGTTGTAGATAGTTTGTTCAACACGTGCACGTCTTTGTGAAGACGTCCATAGGAGTGTCACTTATGAGTGTGTTCTTACATCTCCAGCAGTGTCCCACATGTCTTGTCCATCTTATTTGGATGGTCTTAGAGAAGGGAGGTAGGCAGCTGTACAGCTACTGCTTTGTGGGATGTGGCTTCCAGGATTTGTTCAATATGACTTAAAGCATTCTTTTGCAATTCTTGTCTAGCTTTTTCTCTAAATGCTTAGTCAGTGCCCATTGCATTTTATTTCATCAGATAGGTTTGACTTCCATATGATTGATAACATATCAACAGCAATCCAAGCCTTTGCTAGTTGCATATTGATGTCCTTTGCAGTAGATGAGATGCTGCTTCTGAGTTTAGGTGAACTTGTCCACTAATTTCAGAAAGTTACCATTTAATGTGGAGGTGTCTCCTTTTTGATTAAGACACATATACTCTGTTTTGTCTGCATCACATGGAAACCAATGCCAGCTGTTACCAGCTCCGGATTATGCAGCAGGGATTTGGCTTGGGTAGGTGCATTTGCCAGAAGCGCTATGTTATCTGCATAGTCAGTGTTCATAATAGTTTGTGTAGGGTATTGTCTGCTTCTTGTCTTTTTTAGTGTAAAGCCATTTTCTTTTATTAGATCTATCAACATCCAAAATACATAGTCTAAGCAGATTATGAACAGATGTGGGGCTAACGTATCCTCTTGCAGAACATCAGCAACAGTATCAAAAGAAGTCTGTGTCTCCATCCAGCAAGTGAACTTTTACTTTGGTGTTTTTATAGAGCATCATTATGGCTGAGACCATATGCTAAAAGTATTTGCCCCATCTTCACTGTGTATCGAATCAAATGTCTTGGAGAAATCTACAAATAAGAGTGTCACCTCGAGGTTTTTTGCACAAACTCCTAAGATTTGACAAATTGTTAGAAACTGATGTTGTGGATCAGTTTCTCTGAAAACCATTTTGATTCTTCCAAAGAATTTTCTCAATTTCTGTTTTGATATGGTTGAGTAGCAGAGCATTATATATCTTAGCTGCTATGGAAGTAAGTGTTATACCCCAGGAGTTCTTGGCAATTCTGAGGTCACTTTTCTTGAAGGGAAAAGGAGGATGTAATCTCTTGTCCATCTATCATGTTCTGGTTATATACAAGATTGCAGTATCGGAGCAGTAAGTCGTTGAATTTCCTCGTCTTCATTACTTCTGGTGGTATTTCATCAAGTCTGGCAGCTTTCCGGTTTTTAATTTTTGTTAGTATTACATTGAGTCCTAGTTTGATGTCTAGTTGATTATTAATAATTTTTGTGATAGGTTTATCTGTAACTTTAGGGGATTTTCCAAGCAGATTCTTGAAATGTTTTTTCCATGTGTATTCAGCTTTTAATAGGAACTACCATTTCACATCAGAGCAGTTGGGAGTAATGACAATGAAGGAGTGACTCCACACTGTCCAGAGATGAAGCCCCACTAAAAGATGCAGTTTAGTGTTATACTCAGGACACCTTTTTTTAGGTGGGATTATGGGTGGAGTTCTTACCCCTCAGCAGGGTATACAGTTAATGTACTCTAAGTCCCACAAACAGGATGGATAGGAATTAGTCTTAACAGGTTTAGTACCTTTCCTAATACCAGACAGTATGATTGAAGAATTTTAGACACATTCAAACCATCTCAATTCAGTCAAAAAAAAAAATAAATAAATAAATAAAAATAAATAAATAAATAAATAAGATAAATTTTTTCACAAATTTCTTTGTTTAGCATTCAGAAAACCTACCACTTGTCAGGTAATTTATCAATTTTGAAAAATTTTGTTTTAGAAGTGGGGTCCTGCTTACAATATAAATATGTGGAAATGAAAACAGACTTCCTAGCTTACATATATAGCAGTTATCTTTCCTTTCATTTTATTTACAAATGTCAATATTGAAATCGTGAAACTTGGCTCCTAATAGTTTTCTCATACTCCTATTATCAGTTTTTCTCCTCTTAAGAAATAATAAGAATAAAACAAGGAAAGATGACTAGTATACATATCTTTACTTTATTAATTCCCTCAGAGAAAGTGAAAAATCCATAATAGTAGGATTAAGACCAATGTTTCACCCTTTCAAAGTTAAAATTCATAGATAAAACCAAAAGGAAGATAATTGATATTAATTCATACTAGAAAGTCAGAGATTGTTTCAAAATAGTATTTATATTGTAAATAGGATCTCCAGCTAAAATCATAAAATAATCAATATATTTTTTAAAACTGACAAATGGCTCGAGTAGAGGAAGATCTGAATGCTAAACAACAATAACTAGTCATGAAGATTTTTTTTTGAGGGGACCTTGGGGGTTCAGGTGTGTAGAAAGTTGCACTAACTTAAATGACATTCATTTTGACATTCTCTACTGGTTAAAAACTTTCTATATTTCACGGCAGAATAAAAAGATCTTTTAGAGATGAAGAAACAATCTTCAGAAATTATAGTTAGATGAAAGGCATGAATCCATCTCTTCTCTCCCTTCAGCTATAAGTAAAAAAATAGGGTAGAGTGTGCTCACTAGCCTTGGTAGGTAACCAGTCTAAGAACAATAACTGAATTTAAAACTGGGAACTGGAGTCCCTTAGATAGTCTGAAGTGGTCTTCAAACCTGTTCTGGCAACTCCTGTGATGACAAAGGTACTAAACTGTAGCAGTCCTTGTTATCTTAAAAAACATTAGTGATGTTACATGGGCACCTATCAATCTTTTAGTTTAGGGTGGCATACAAGAGAATTAGGAGGTAAATGGCATTAAGAATTTTTTTTTTTTATTTATTTATTTTCCTTGTGTGAAAATTTGTCAGTCATTATTATTTATTTCAACTTGTTTTAATTGCAACTCACTTGAGTTGTAAATAACAATAAACAGTTTCTATTAGAAACAAATTATAAGCACTCAGTGAAATATAAAAACATTCTATTAACATTACTAGTACATAAAAAACAACAACCATTGTACTGAGAGTTATTTCTTATATGAGTTGTTCCTTAATGTCAAAGAATGCACCAAATAAGTTTTCATTAAAATAAATAAGTAAATAAATATGATTTGACTTTATTTGTTTAACAGCATGTCAACTCCTTATGGGTTATTTAAATGCCAAAATTTGATTCCTTTGTAAATGTTTGATTGCAATCATAGCTATTCATATTTGGTTTGGTTTAATGGTATATCAACTCTTTATGGGTTATTTAAAGCCAAATTTGATTTATGCATAAATGTTTGATTGTAATTATAACTTTATTTTCAATACTCCATTGCATTTCTCTAAAATTGTACATGTTTTATTTGTCTATAATCATTTTTTGCAGCTATATATCAAGTATTCCTATTCAATACAAATAATTTACATATAGCTGTATAGTTTCAAGTATTCCTATCTAATATTATTTTTATGCAATTGTATGGTTTCAAGTAAGTATTCCTATTTAATAATAATCATTTGTTTGCACACTATTTTATAGTTTCTAGTAACTAATAAGAATTCTGAGTAAACAATTATAACTTCAGTAACTTAATACAACTATTTTTCATTATATGGTATCAAGTATTCCTATCTAATGCTAATAATTTATAAACAGATCTATTTGATCCACAGATGAGTGCCTCACAGGTACTACCAATCCAGGTTGGAATGAGCCTGGGAGTAATGGCTCCAGAACTGGAGCCTTATCACCAGATGTAGTTTAGTGTCATATCTAGAACACATTTTTATTTTTTAGAGGATGCAGTCAACATATTCTAAGTTCTATCAACAGGGCTAAGAATTAAAATGAAGAAAAATATGAGTTAAAATAAATACCCGAGTGACTGGTATTTTTGTTGCAAACTAAAAGTACATATACTAGGGTAGCTTGAATTCTAGACAGGGACTCCCTATTTCTACATCACTATTAACTTTATATGCAGTTTTATCATTTTTTGAATACTTTAAATTGTCTATAAAATGTTGTAGACAGTTAAATAACATTACAACATTTTATATTTTCAGTTATTTTTCAGCCAGTAACCCAGGGTGGGTGGCACACAAATATGAGAGGCTCAGGGTTCTAAGGGTTCAAAATTTGTGGCTAACTTTCCTTGTTTAATACCAGATATTCTACACCAGCATCAAACCAGACATACTACAGAAAAATAAATGAAAATAAATTTACTGTAACCTTTTGATTTACCTCAATTAAACCAAGTCAGGTACAAGACCATATTTATGGAGCACCCAGTAAGAACTGAATGTTGCAGTAACTTTTCTTTACCTATATAAAAGTCCTTTTTCCAGGTTTCGATAAAGCTCTGTGTTATACAGGTACCGCATGTCAGCCTGGGTTCCAACGAGGACAATTGGTGTTGTTGGGCAATATTTACGGATCTCAGGCACCCAAACCTTCTTCACATTAACTAGTGATGACGGTTTGACGACGCTGAAGCACAAGAGTACAATGTCTGCTCTGAAAAAGTAAGACAAAAATAAAGAATAGTATTTCATAAGTATGAAAACAAACAAAAACAGATGATACAGTACAACCACTGTAATTAAAGTGGAATAAAATGTGTGATATATATATATACTTTAAGAAAAAAAAAAAACAAAGACCGGTTATTTTAGGATTATAAATTTATTTCCATCTTTTTTTGTGTTTCTGATGTAAACCAAAAACATGAAAAATATAACAAGACTTCTTCAGATCTTATGGATAAAATAAATCAGAATAGACACGGGGGGGTGGGGGTGGAAGAGAGGTGAAGAGTTATCTCCTCGTTTTTTTTAACTTCCGTTTTTTTATTTGTTTATTTTTATTTATCTAATTTTACCATTGGTTGGAATTATGGTAATTTAACTCTTATTTTATTTTTTTGTTAAGTTCGATAATGAACTTTTTTATGTTTTTACTATATAATTTAATGGGTGCCTCTCATCACCAGTGGCTCTAGTGCCCAGCTATGTGATCAACAACAATAGATTAATGATGAGAACTCCTGATATAGGTGTGAGAAATAGTCAAACACAAGACATGGGGATTTTTGAAAAGGGACAGTCAGTTACTAGGAGAGCAACATAATAACCTAAATTCTAGGGCTAAGTGTAACTTGTTCCCTCCAATTAGGGCTGGGTGGCTACAATTTGTCAGAGAATAGATCCTTCCTTGATCAACTTGAAAATACTATCTCATATCTTCCTGTTTTGAAGACTGGTCCAAAGGGAAGTCATAATATAGGCAATAAAATGAGTTCGATTTTTTTGTTACCACATCTGACTTCTCCTTTCCTGATATGAAAAATGTCATGTCTTCATCTCATTTTTGTCTCAGCCAACTTTCAAGATGCTTGTGACATTAAAGAAATTAGTAAAACAATATTTTAATTATGATCTTGTAAATATTTAGTTCCAATGAAAGACTATTATCCAGTTTTCTTTTGTAATGTAAGGTGAGAAAAAAATGTTTTACCTAAAATTGAATGAGACTAGTCTCTTCGAAAACAGTCCTCTCTAATGTCTATTTATCCAACCCCTCTGCCACAGAGAGGATGTGACACCAGGTCAGTTTTTAATTGGAGTACAGTTGGTTTGAATTCTAGATTAGTTGCCATAAAGTAAAAGATTCTAGTCTGCCTTACTATTTACACATAGTTCACAGGAGGGAAGAGATGGATTCATGCCTTTCCCAAAAGCACCAACGAAAAGTGAAATGCAAACGGTCTTGTCCAAGATTGGAACTTGTCTTGCCAATTTCATTTCCTTCAACAATGACGTTACATGAGCCTCCTCTATTATTGACACTATTTTATCATGTGCATTCTGGAAGTCATTTAGAGAGATAATGCATTTTTTTCTTTCTATTATTGTATTGTCTGAAATCAATGACCTTTCAAATGAATTTCAGCTTTAACAAAAAAAAAAAAAAAAAGTCTACAGGGATCAAATCTAGAGGGTGTAGATAGGTGAGGAATAAAAGTGACAAATGAAATGAGGTAAAAATGACAAGTGCTCAATACGAAGTCTGACATTTGTAGCCCAATACTTACCAACATGGTGCAATGCAGCTTTTTTGTTGTTTTTTAAATAAAAAGTTTGCGGTAGAAGCATATTACTAGTATATCATTTAGCCTTGTTTAGATATACTAGAATGAATGAAATGTCCCATTGACTGCTGTGTATATTGCACACTATTTTTGTCATATCTGATGACTTTTCATTTCAAAGTATTGTGCAGTGAACAAGAACTGTTTTTGTCTTGAAATTATGGGTGCATGTCATACATGCATGTGCAATATATACAGCAATCTACAGAAATAAAAGGTGAAGGAGGTTGGTGCTGCATGCTGAAAGGAAAATGTGATTACTACCTACTAGCTGCAAATGCTGAAAGTAGCAAAGTGAACAGGTTGTAGTGGGACTTATCTGTTGAAAAGAGGAAATATTTATCTACAACCCTCTTCCCACATTTTTTTTTTATTTGACAAGAAAATGTGATTGTGACCATTTTGTAATAGTAGTTGTTGCAAGCTGACTAAGTCTCTGCATGTAACATCATGAGTGAAAGTGTTCAAAAGGGTGCACAAGTCATTTGTGTCAAGCAATTACTTGTCCTGGTGAGGTTGCAAAAATCCTGTCTCCAATAGACCTTGGGTTCAAGTCTGTGTTGGTTGAAAAGTGAATGGAAAATATTTTGATGGGTTATGTAAATTGTATTTTTTCTCATGTTTGGTTAAGAAAAATAGCTGCATGGAGCCCATGAGCAGAAACTGTTTTTGTCACTTATCTAAGCTTTTGATGTGCGAGGTGAATGTAGGAGGTACAAGTTTAAGGTCATTGCTACAAAACATTTCAAACATGAGCATACTAAAACATCTCATTAGCATACTTCTTTAAAAGTGAAGTTTCTTTTTAGACACATTATATATCATATTTTTATGCCTTATACATATATCTACCCCAAATCCAAAAGATTTAGCTAGTCTTTTGATATACATATATATGGTCTAATCAAAACTATCAAGACTAAAGCATGAAATCTTTTTGAATTTTAGAATTTAAATGAAAGTGTATCCACAGTTGAGCAACTTATATGATAAAGTGATCATGTTCAGACTGCTGTAAGGACAATGTTTATGTGGTGTCAATTCTTGATACACTATAATTAGCAGTTTTTGGTGAAATACAAGATTGTGCAAGTACAGCACACACCATACTCATCAAACCTAGCTCATTGCAACTTGTATTATAAAAAAAAAAAAAAAAAAAAAAAAAAAACCCAAAAAACAACAAAAAAAAATCGAACAAACAATCTCAAGAATAAGATTAGAGGTCAGAGGACATTAAAAGAAATATTATGGCAAAGCTTTATATCATATCAAAAAGGAGTTTCAGAGGTACTTTGGCCAATGGAAAACTTACTGGAATAGGTTTCAGTTTCTTTGTTTAATGACATATCAACCTTCAGGGATTATTTAATGCCAAACCTATCCTTGTAGAAAGAAAGTAGTAGTGTTTTTTCACCCATAGCTGGGGGATAAGAGGGTTCACAATTTTTACAAGGCTATTAGTCCAAAAGTAAATGTAATGTGACTGGAGTTTGAACTTGCTTACTATGATGTCACAGCCCAGCATATTAGCCACTACACTATGGACTACCTCCTTACTGGAGATGTGTTGAATTTCAAGGTAAATATATTTAAAGAAAATGTTTCATTGTTCATTTATGCCTTGGTAAATATAGCTTCAGTTTCAATACTCTTTGAACACATTGTAGTACAAAAATTCAAGTACTTTCTTGATTGTCATATTCAATGCAATTCAAGTCCTTTTTGATACTCCAGCAATAATCAGTCATCATTCATTTGTCCCACTGTCCGATAGCACTCTTCCATTGTTTTGATGTCCTGATGGAATTGTTCTCCTTGCTTATCACTAACATTACCACGATTATGTGGAAATTTATCTAGATGGCTCTGTAAAAAAAAAAAAAAAAAAAAAAATGAACCTTAATCATATTAGTGCCTATGTCCAGTAGATTTTTCAATAACTAACTCCTTGTAGTTTTCGACCCAGTAATTGCCTAAGAAGTTTTTCAATTGGGATGTCTTTAGTTGGCATTTCTTTCTAACAGTGAAAACTAAAGCTTTTAATGTGCTTGGTTTCCTTCTGTAGTGAAGGGATAAAAGTGATCAGTTAAATTTATGGATATCAAAGATTTCATTTTTTGATGTCACCTTAATTATCACGTTTAATAAAGTGAATTACTAATAAAGTTTATCAGTTAATTTGAATTTTGCCAATAAATTGAAAAAATTCAGTACTTTGATTTTAAGTTTGAGTTTGAGTTTTGTTTAATGGTGTATCAACCCCTGTGGGTCATTTAATGCCAAAAAGGTTATTTTTAATTTCAGTCATTAAAGTAGCAGTTCTATAGAGATGTTTGGTTATATCTTGCTGAAAAAGTTGCTTTCTTTTAGAAAATTAAAAATGTTTTCAGGGTTTGTATTCTTAAAGATGTCCCTCAGGTTTCTTGCTTGATAGTACTTGGTACAGATATGTTTAAGGTTGTTACAATTTAGAAGGATATGTTTGGTTGTGAGTTGTACTTTGCATGATGGGCACACTGGGGCATCCTCCCCTTTTAACAGGTGTGAATGAGTAATGTGGGTGTGCCCAATACGCAATCTGGCAAGTATTACTTCTCTTCTGTAGCCTGTTGGCCACTCTCCGATAGCTTCTTGTATTTCATGGAGTTTGTTTTGGGTCTGATTGTCCCATGATTTCTGCCATTTGTCTGATATAAATTTCTTTATGGTTGGTTTTAGATCTGTATATGGGATTTTTGATTTGCACATATCAATTTGAAGAGCTTTTTTTGCAGCTTTGTCTGCTTTTTCATTTCCTTGGATGCCAATGTGACTTGGTATCCAGGTGAATATGATGTTATTATTTTTAGAGAGGGTGTTTAGTTTGTTTAGGAGCTTTGTGATCAAGGGGGATGATGTATCTCTGTTCTGTAGTGCTAGTAGGATTGATTTGGAGTCTGTGTATATGATAAATTTGGAAGCTTTATGGTTTGCTATGATATTCATAGCTAGATCAATGGCTGTGGTTTCTGCACTGTAAATTGAAGCTTCATTAGGTAGGCGTTTTAGGGTTTCTTTTTTTTGAGAAATAGCAGCACAGCCTACTTTTTTTCCTTGTTTGGATCCGTCTGTATAGATGTGATAGTGATCTGGGAACTTATTTTGTATTTTTATGAGTTTCTCTTGATAAGTGATGGGGTGTGTTTTTATTTTGGGTAACTTAGCCAGTTCTAAGTTTATAGTTGGTTGCCTTATGGTCCATGGTGCCGTTTTGGAGAGTATGGTATGGTGTACTATTTTAGTGTTGATTTTGATTTCGTTGAGGTCACTTATTCTTAAGCTAAAAGGTCTGATTTTTTTTTGGGTTATTTTGATACAGGTTTTCATATTTTGTTTTGCCGGTGTAGTCATAAGCAGGATTTTGTGGACAGGAGATGAGTTTGATGTAGTACTGTAGTGCTAATTTTTGTCTCCTTAAATAGAGAGGGGGTTCGTTTGCTTCTATGTATAGACTTTCCTTTGGGGAAGTATTAAAGGCTCCTAAAGTAAGGTGAAGTCCTTGGTGGTGTATTGTTTCCAGTCGTTGTAAGTAGGATTTTCTGGCTGCTCCGTATATGAAGCAGCCATAGTCAAATTTTGATCTTATTAGAGATCTATATAGCTTGATAAGTGTCTTTCTATCAGCACCCCAGTCTGTGTGGGCTATGGCTCTCAATAGTTGCATGGCTTGATTGCATTTTATTCTTAGCTTTTTTATATGTGGGATAAAGGATAATTTAGAGTCAAAGATAATGCCAAGGAATTTATGTTCATCTGTTATGGGTATTTCAGTGTTATTTAATGTAAGTTTAGGGTGGTTGTGCATTTTGTGGATTTGACAGAAGTGTACACATTTTGTTTTACTATTTGAAATTGTAAATCCATTTTCTGTGGTCCATTTTTGGATTTTATTTATGCATTGTTGTACTTTCCTTTCTATGGTTGTCATGTTTTTTGAATTATAGCAGATGAGGAAGTCATCTACATATAATGACCCTTTGATTTCTGGAGGGAGGCAGGATGTTATGCTGTTTATTTTTATTATAAATAGGGATACTGATAAAATACTGCCCTGAGGAACTCCCACCTCTTGTGGCTTCGAATCAGAGTATGTGCTGCCAATCAGTGTCCTGAAAGATCGGTCTTCAAGAAATTTTTGGATGAAGATGGGAAGTCTACCTTGTAACCCAAAGTTTTTAAGGTCTTTGAGAATTCCGTATGGCCACGTTGTGTCATAGGCCTTTTCAAGATCAAAAAAGACTGCCACCAGGTGTTCCTTTTTTATGCACGTTTCTCTGATTAGGGTTTCTATATGAACCACCTGGTCCATTGTGCTTCTTTTTGTTCTGAAGCCTGCTTGGAGGTTTGAGAGCAGTTTATTTGATTCAAGAAACCATATTAGTCTTTGGTTTATCATCCTTTCTAAAGTTTTGCATGCACAACTAGTTAGGGCTATGGGCCTATAGCTGGTGGGATTTGTTGGGTCTTTTTGTTTTTTGAGGATGGGGATGATTGTAGCTTGCTTCCATAAAGCAGGGATATTGCCTGAGATCCAGATATTGTTATATATGTTTAGGAGATATTTCTGGGAAATTGAGGGTAATTCTTTAAGAAATGTGTAGTGGATTTCATCTGGACCAGCAGCTGAGTTACTGGATTTGGATAATGAATTTTGGAGTTCATCTAGGGTGAAAAGTTGGTTGTAGCATTTAGTATCGTCAGAGGTGAACTTTATTTTGTTCTTTTCTTCTTTGATTCTGATGGAGTTAAATTTGTTGGAATATTTTTTGGTAGATGATGCTTGGGCAAAGTTTTCTGCCATCAGATTAGCTATTTGTTTTTCATTCAAAGCTTTTGTGCTTCCTTGGGAGAGATGATTTATAGGAGTGTGGACAGTTTTATTTGATATTTTCTTTACAAAGTTCCAAATTGTTTTGGGATTAGTATTTGAGTTTATTTTTGCAGTGAAGTTTCTCCAGGAGGACCTTTTAGCTTCTTTAATTGTGCGTCTAGTTTTAGCTCTTTGTTGTCTATATTTGTCTAGATTTTCTGATGAAGGGTTGGTTTTAAATTTCCTGAGGATTCTTTGGCGTTCTCTGATCATAGTTTTGCACTCCTCCGTAAACCAGGGATTGTTATGTTTTGGGGATGTTGTAGTTTTAGGTATGGTTTTGTTTGCTATATTAATTAGGGTATTTGTGAAATGTATTATAGGTTCTTCTTGGTTTGTATTTGTTTCTGGGATTAGGGTGTCAAGGCATAGTTTTTTGTAGGCTTGCCAGTTTGCTTTTTTGAAGTTCCATCGTGGGGTTTTTGAGACTGTTTGTGGGTCTGATTTTCCTGGTTTAGTATTTTCTATTATGATTAGAAAGTGGTCACTGCCGCAGGAATCTTCATGTACCCTCCAGTTATATTCTATAAAGGTGGCTGGATCACTGAGTGTTAGATCTATAGCAGAGAATGTACCTGAGGATGAGCTTAGGTGGGTTTGAGCTTTCCGATTGTGTAGACATAGGTTGTTGTTATTAATGATTTTTTCAAGGGTCTGACCTCTTTTGTTCGTTGTCCTGCTTCCCCACAAAATGTTGTGGCTATTGAAATCTCCCATCAATATATATGGCTTAGGGAGTTGATTTATTAAGTTATTTAGCTGTTCTTCGTTTATAGGGTCTTGAGGTGGAATGTATATAGAGCAGATGACGGTGGTTTTGTGTAAAGTTGCTGAAATTGCTACTGCTTGTAGGGGGGTGCTGATGTTGATTTTGCTTTGGGGAATGTTTTTCCTTATTAGGATTGATACACCACCCGAAGCTCTTAGTCCCGTGTCATGTATATAGTCATATTGCTCATAATTTTTCATGTTTGTTTTATCATTGCTTTTTTTGAATGTTTCTTGGAGACATATAATGGTAGGATTTTGTTCAGTTATTAACAGCTGGAGTTCATTGTAATTTGCCTTGTAGCCACAACAGTTCCATTGGATTATCTTGTGGGTATTTTGGTATTTGGCCATAACTATTTATGCAGTGTGTGTCTTGGGTTTAGGGTGTACTATTTAATTTTTGTATTTTCGATTTTAGGTGTCGAGTCCATTTCGGTTTCCATACTTTCTATGTTTCTGGATTTATTTTTGGTTTTTGAAGGGGTGTGTTGAGTAGGTTTTTGTTTTTCTTCTTTTTCTCTGGATCTTGAGGTTGATCGGTTTCTGTTTTTGATTGTTAGCATTTCATTTTTTTGGCTAGAGGTTGAAGAGATGTTTTTTGATTTGTCAGTTGGAGTTAGTTGTACATTGGGTATAATAGTTTTAAGGGTTTTGATTAGTTCATGTAGGTCGTTTATTAAATTTGTTAATTCTTCTTCTATTTTTGTTGTTTTTATTTGTGTTTTTGCTTCGTTTTCTACTTGGTTTGAGGGAGTCCTGGTTACCTGAGAGAAAGTTAATTTGTTAAAGGGATTTTCTATAAGTCTTCTTGTTTCAGGGAAGGTAATGTTTTTGGTGATTTTCATTTTGATAATTTCCTTTTCCCTTTCCCAGATTTTGCAGTACTTTGAGTCTGCTCTATGATTCCCTTTGCAATTGTTACAGTTTAGGCTGTTTTTGCAGGATTCCTCTATGTGGTTTGGTTCCTGCTCTCCACATTTGACACACACTTGTTTTCTTGTGCAGTGCTGCTTCAAGTGTCCATATTTCTGGCAGTTATGACATCTTCTGGGATTTGGGATATATGTCTCAACTTTAACCACTGTATAGCCTATTTTTATTTCTAAAGGGGTTTTTGGGTTATTAAAGGTTAGAATGTAGGTATTGGTTTCAATTATTTCATTTTGTTTTTTGATTGTTATTCTTTTGACGTCTATGACATTTTGTATTTTTAGTTCATTTTTAATTTCCATTATTGAGCATAATGATAGCTCTCCATTTCTTATCACCCCTTTAGAGGTGTTTAATCTCTCATGGGGGTAAGCTTTTATATCTATGTTGTGGATTTTTTTTTGCTTTAATATTATTTCAGCTTGTTTTTTTCCTGTCACCTCTATAAGGATGGTTCCATTTTTCAAGTTTTTTACGGTTTTGGGTGATATTAGAGCTGAAATATATTTTTCTATGATGAAGGGGGATATTTTTGTTAGCGGTAGTTTTTCTTTTGATTCTAGAATGATGAACCTTGGATATGGCTCATCATTGTCTGAATCACATTCAATATGGGGTCTTTTTGCTTGGGTTTTTGTTTTAATAGAAGCCATAAAAGTGTTGGATGAGTTTCACTGAACATGCTCCCCACCCACCTCGGAGCCCCATATGGGGATGTGCCTAGGGGAAAACCCATTCGCCTAGCAACACCAGGGCTACATGTTCAGTATACTCATGCTGGTGATAGACGAATTAATTTTTTGTCCCTGGGTTTTCGTTCCCAAGATAACTACTTCCCCAGGGACAGAAAGGACTACGAGTCTTTCCACAGCATGGTTGACCCTACAGCCATCGTCCTCATTTAGATTTAAAAAAAAAAAAAAAAAAAAAAAAAAACCCCTAAGAGAGTACTGTCATGACCAGCCGATTGATCGGATCGGGCCTCTCCGACCGCCCGTCTAGCCCAGTAAGGGCCAAAGTGGTGTGTTGCAAGAGACTTGACCACTCGATTTTCAGGCCAAGTTCTGCTCAACCACCAGGATCCCGTCCTTAAGCATCACGGGTCGCCACCCACGGCCAACAGGTAGCCTCGTTGGGGGGGTTTTACCCCTCTGCAGAGGTGCAGTCAGCGTATTCTACAGCCGCAGCTGACAGGGCGAACTTTGATTTTAAATTTCTTGACTCAAACTATTCTTTATAAAAGAAAAAAAGTGTTTTTATCTTAGGTGGCTGATATAAATTGCTCAACCTACCTGAAAATTAATAGGTTCCTACGACCTTTATCAAGTAAATTTTGCAATCAGCCAAAATCATAAATTGACCTTTTTCCAAAAATGAACAGTTGCAGTACAGCAAAAACTAGCTAATTAGGAAAAACTAAGGTCATTTTTGAAATCAGCACCATTAAATTAGTTGAAAAACATGTTTTATTTCTTGGCACCAAAAATCATGTTCACCAGTGTTATTTGTATCAGATACAGACACTTGATATCATAACTGGGTGCAAAGAAATGATTAGAGACAAATAATTGATTAAAATACTTGAAACCATATAACTGTTGTTGTATCATGGATGAATTGGTTTAAATATGAATTGAGAGGTTTCTACAATTTTACTTTGAGAAATATTGCCATCGGTAAATATATACAGAAAACAAATGAAAAAATGTTTTTTTCCAAAAATTAAGCATTTCTGTATAGCAAAAATGGTAGCTAACCAAGAAAAAATAAGTTTATTTTCAGATTCAGGGCCCTCAAATTAACTATTAAAAAAAAAAAAAAAAAAAAAAAAAAAATGAATAAAATAAAATAAATAAATAAATGAATAAAAAACAAACAACCCCCCCCACCAAAAAACAACATGTTTGGTGCTTTAACACCATCTAAAGAATTTTATTTTTGTATATTTCCTTTTTTTTTTTTTTTTTTTTTTTTTTTTTTTTTTTAAGTAGAGGAATTATATTGTGAGTTGAATTACCATGACCAGAAAATCCAGTGAACACTTTCACGCGACATACGGAAACACTGGACAGCTGTTTCGACCTTATTAGGTCTCATCAACAGTGTATACCGTGATCTCCCTCACTGGAGATTGAATTAGCAACCATAGAATGCAGAGTCGAGACTCTACCACAGAGACATCTATCCACATTGCACACAAGTGACGCCAAATCAAATTTCTGGTCATGGTAACTTAATTCCCAATATAATTACTCAACTTAAAAAGAAAATGTACATATACATGCTTGCCCTTGAGGTTATAATAATTATGCAGAGGCGTATTTCCAATCCTCCTGAGAAGATGTGGCCCAGAAGGTGTCCTCTGTAAAGAGTATGGATGTAACTTGCAAGACACATTCAGGTTAATTGGCCATGCAATTACCATGACTAGTTGATTTGGCATCACTTGTGTGCAATGTGGATTGATGGCTCAGTGGCAGAGTTTCAGCTCTGCATTCTGTGATCACTGGTTTGATCTCCAGTGGGGGAGATCATGGTATACACTGCTGATGAGACCTAATAAGGTTTAAACAGCTGTCCTGTGTTTCCATATGTTGCGCACAGGTGTTCGCCAGATTTTCTGGTCAGGATAATTCAGTTCACATTTTTATTAACCAGTGAAATTGGTACAGTTGTATGGTTTCAAATATTCCTATTTAATACTAATAATTTATACACAGTTATATGGTTTAAAGTAACTGTTCATGTCAAAGAAAGTTGAGTGATAAAGAGGTTGTCAGTTGATATTAGTGACAGACAAATGCATTGTTACAAAAAAAAAAAAAAAAAAAAAAAAAAAAAAAAAAAATCCACTCATTTTATTTTGGATGTTCAAACCAGTAACAAGTAATAGATGGAGTAGTTTTCTTAGTCAATAAAGGAAAGAATTGTCCTCCTTTACAAACTGTTGAATCACCCCCCCTCCACTTAATAGGGAAGGTAGTTTCACTTAAGCTCCAACTTAACTCTTCACTATCTTGGTACCAACTGCCAAGTTTCAAATCTCTTCATATTTCATGTCTGCCCCTAGCTCTAAAGTTTATCTAAATGACCTTTTACTAACCTTTACGTCAAACATACCCAGGTGCTGAAGTTGTTGGTGGTGGTTGGGGCATCACAATATACTGTATGCAAATTATTGACATTAAATAGGAATACTTGAAACCATATAACTTATTGCAAACAAATATTTATTAAATATGTATAGCTACTTGAAACCATATACTTGTGTACAAATTTGTATAAAGAATAATTACTTGAAGCTCTAAATATTTTCAAAAGATTATCATCATTAGTTACTTGAATCAATATAAATGCTTGCAAAAAATGTCTTCTGCATTAAATAACCTTTTGACCTTTCCCTGTCAGTCATGTCTAATATATCCTGGTGCTGAGATCATTGGGGTTGTGGTTGAGAATGCACAGCATCATACTGTGTGCAAATTAGTATGATTAAATAGGAACAGCTACTTGAAATTATGTGCATGTGCAAATTATTTCTTATTAAGAATAATTACTTGTTTACAAAAGATTATCATCATCCATTCTTGAAACAATGGAACTGTTTGCAAAAATACTAACTTCAGCATGAAATAATCCATGGTATAAAATCAACAAAGCAATCAACCAGCCACAAGTTACCTGAGGTTTGTGTTCCAGACTAAACAAAGCTTAGTAAATAACAACCAAAATATGTTATTGTATGCTAAATAGTATTATACTAACCTAGTCCCATCATAAATAACAGGATTATTTACATGTAAAATGACACTTAATCTCTTTCTCTCTTATTCCCTGTCTAATGAACCTAGAATACACTAAATATGCATCCCTGGCAAAAAAGGTGTCCTAGGTATGACACTAAAATACATCCATTGATGAGGTTCCAGTTCTGGAATACAGGAGAGTGTCAAGTCAACCCATCATTGCTATTACCAGCTCAGAGTGGTCGTACCCATTAAGATCCCATCTATAGATCAAATAGATCAGTTTAAGATAATTAAATGTTTACCTATTTAAAATGATTGGAAAAAACATTTCTGTACTGCGTATAATTAATCTATAGTTATTAAACTGATACACATATGTACATATGTTTGGAAAATCCGATTGACATGTTTTGAGAGAGGTTTAGCATTATCAAAATAATTGTTTTTATTGATAAAAAAATTGAGATTTAATGTATAAAAAACAAATCTTTCAAGCAAAATTTAATTTGATATTCAGAATTGTCTTTTTCTTTATCATTCAACTTAATTTTCTAGACTTTATTCACATACATCATATTGTATTTTATCAATAAGTAGATACCTTTTTGATAGCTTGTTGAATTCTTAAATTGTCTTTATTTCTTAAAAGTACTAATATAGAAAATTACCTATTGATAAAATTGAACACCTTGTTGAATGTTATTCTTTAGAAAAATACTTTTTCATTGTATAATTATATTTTTATTATATTTCTTTCAACACTATTTTCTATTTCTAAAACAAAATATGATCCATGCAGAGCTCAATGTTTTTATGCATTTGTTTATATACATTTATATAGTTTGAAATATTCCTATTAAACACTAATAATTTGCAAGCGATCATCATAAACTGCAGTGTATACTATGCATGCATGTATAATGTACACCTTTAATTTCAGATGAAGATTTGGAGAAAAACTTGTCTTATATACACTGCATGGTACTTTCTGTATGATAAAAGGTCACCAAATATGAAAAAAGCTGTACTTTTAGATTAAAAAAGTGCAGGGTATGCACAACAGTATACAGTTTTAACTGATGATAATAATAATCCTTAGTAAACAATGATAGTTTCAAGTAACTATTCTTTTCACAAATAATTTACAGTTATATGTTATCAAGTATTTCTATCTAATACAGATAATTTTTAAACGATCTGACTCTTAAATGAGACCCTAACAGGTGCTACTAATCCAGGAAAGACTGGACCTGAGATTAATGGTAATGAAGTAGGTGACATCATGCTCCTAAGAGCTCATGAGGTGGATGCAGATTAATATCATATCAGGTGGTTTGTAGTACTTGCTGCTATGAAGTGTTCACCCACTTAAGTACAGAACAAGTTCATCAGTGCTTAACTTCAGTGATCGGGCAGGTGCTTTAAGTGTGATTTAACTGTAAGTCAACTATATATATTCTGGTTATATCTTTTAAAGCAAATAATATCTATGTCAACAATCATAAAACAACAGCTGCAACATCTAACAGATTGCTGTGATTATAAATGTTACTCAAAGCTGTCAAAATAGAGTCTGTTATTGCAGAGTTTATCAAATAAAATGATTGAATATGAGCACTTACCTGCCATAAGCAAAACGTCTGTCTTTATCATGGTAACCAAACGTATCCCATAATCGCAAAGAGACACATGCACCATCTACTTCTATCCAAGATCGTTCCAAAACCTACAAGAGAAAAAAATAGATTTTATTGTTGGTTTTATGACGTTAATTTTTGTTGGGTTATTTAATGCAAAAGTCGTTGTCTTTTTTCAAGTAATTAATATGGTTTCATTAACTAATAATTCATTATTACGCAGACATAAAAAAAATTTCCTCTTTCTATAAAGAAGCAGCTTAAAAAAAATAAAAATCATCAAAATTATGCAGGTTTTTTTTCTTTTTAAAAATCAGCGAGTTTATTTCATGGCTTACTTTCATACTGTACATTGGTTATGTCAATTCTTGTTTGGTTATTTAATGTCAAAAATGACATTTTTTAAGCAATTATACAGTTTCAAGTAATTAATGATAATCATATTTGTAAACAATTATAGCTTCAAGAAGCTATTTTTAATACTGATAATTTATACACAATTATAAGGTTTCAAGTTACAGTTATATTTTCAAATATTTCTATTTAATACTAATAATTTTCAAACAGATATATATTTCACCAATAAATGGGACCCTAACAGGTATTAATTAACACTTCAGGTAAGTGTGGGTTCACAAGTAATAGAAACTAAGAGGTGAATTCGCTTCCTTTAATATATTTATTTGTAATTCATTATAATATAAATAGTATATGATTTGACATTGGTTGCTTTTACAGCATGTCACCGTTTGTTGGATTGTTTAAAGCTAAAATTGTGGCCTGAGTGTGATACTAAACTGTATCTGGTGGTGAAGCTACAGTTGAGGAGCTTTTGGAACTGTAAAGTCACCCCTTCATTGCCATTATTCCCAAGAACATTATGAACTGGAGTGGTACTACCTGTTAGGGTACTATGTATATGCCAAATATATCTGTTTAAAAATTTAGTATTAGATATAAATACTCGAAATCTTATAACTGCACAAACAAATGATTATTATAATAAAACCACAACAAAAGGGTGATTCCACACTCCTCAAAGATATAGAACTGGCACCTCACAACAAGATTTATTTTAATGTCATACAAAAGACTCGTAGAAATTTGACAGGAATTAAATGTTAATAAAGGTAAAGTTAAAAAAGACTTCAAACATTAAAAGATCAAATTCTACAGATATTCACAGATTCTATTGGATTGGTTTCCTCTTTTTCAAATGATAACTCCATTTCATTTTGGAAAAAAATACGTATCAGCTGTCATATGCCCTGTGATAAAGTACAGGGTCTAGCAGAATGGCCTTTAGAGTTTGGGGATGGTGGTGGTGGAAATTATCATAAGAATATTTGCCATTTTATTTTGTTTTTGTTATCCCTTTGTTTATAACATCCAAATGCTCCTGGAACATCGTCCTCTAGTTCTGTAGCATTCATCTAGTCATTGCTTTCAACTTCATAAAATCTTTCAGTTTTTCAGATGTCTGTAACCTACATTTAAAGCCAAACCTTCAGGCATCCCCAGAGGAAGTAATCACAAGGGAACAGATCTGATGTATGCCAGCCACATTGTAATAATATTAACCACTCAAATAAGTTTAAATTACAATTGTTCTGTCAGATCCTGTATTATTATTCTCTAAATTACTTGGACTAGTGTACACATTTCTGTTAATAAAAAAGAATTTACATATTAACAAAAATGAGATATACACGAAGAGTTTTGTGAGACAATGGATCCTGGCATTTACCCAAGCATCAAGCATTCCCTTGTCATGCCACCAAAGTTGATCATTATAACTTGTATCAGTATCATCACAGAACTTGCAGAATAAGGTTGAAGATAACATTGGACCACCTTAGGGGCTCCAGCTTCTAGTTTTTAATTCAGTGTTATCTGTCTCTTAAATTGTTTAGCCACAAAGACTAAAGAAACAGTCTGCCCAACTATTTTACACTTTGCTAGTTATAATGTTGTGAGTAAGAAAACAATGAAGAAGGGTGATATTATATATATATATATATGTATGTAAATAATGGAAAAAATCTGGCAATGTGGAGAAAAAAAAAAAATTCAAAGTGAAAAATTTGATATGAAAGTAAGTCAATATAACGTTTTGGTTTTAATAAACCATGAGGACTTAGAAAAGATGTTATCAAGTGTCATTAGCTCACTAATGGATGTTTAATGAAATGCAAAACAAAAGAGAAGATTATATATACAGAAAAGAGGGTGCTAACCATTTAATCAATAAATAAATGTTCATGTTTCAAAAAAAATATCTTGTGACTGTGTCAGGCAATGATGTAAGACAAATGGAACAATCAAGAGATATAACAGATTCTTCCTCTTCTTAATCTGTTATTATATCAAACACAAATCATTTTGGAAAACATTAACCAATACTAAGTCACTTTATAATTTCATTTTACTTGGATTATGAAAGATATGTGGGAGAGGTATGCGAAATATACATATTAAACATAGGTCCTAAAAATAGAAACATTAGAATTCCAAATGAAGTCAAAGATAAAAATATATAAACATAATGAATCAAATACATTTTAAAGGAAAATAAAAATCTCACCTCACGGTCAGTTCGGTAATGATCAATTGCCCAGACAGTAGCTACATGAGTCTTGACCAATTGGCTGAGGCAGTACTTGACCCCACATGCCCATGCACAGATCAGGCAGGTCTTGCCCACTCCTGGATCACCAACAATTACACACTTTACAAATTCAGCTTGGCTGTTCTGCTTGACCATTTTGGCTGACTGTGGTCAGGGCACATGGGATAGAGCCACAATATGACACATCTGAAAAAAAAAAAAAAAAAAAAAAAAAAAATTAGACGACTGTTTATTTCCTTATTATAGATTTTAGTGAGTACAAATCAAGAGATATATCCATAATTCTGACAGTTCTGCAATGACATGAATAATAAACACAACCCTACCACTCTTGCATCTATAGTTGCAATTGTGCATATTGTGTTGGTTGAACAAAATTTTATAAGGTACAATTGCAGTGAAATCTTATTTTGACAAGTTTTTTTTTTTTTAAAACTCTTATATTTTTTCCTTCATGTTTCCTAACAAGTCCCTCTACTCATAAAAACTGTTAATGAAAATAAAATGTCATTTAAGTTGTTTATTCAATATGACTCGGGTGTGTGATCTGCTAGGTTTTCAATAACTGGGTCAATATTTCTGAGTTATGTACACACCTACACTTAGTATAATGGTTACTATCATGGGAAATGGAATCAGCAATCCAGGTTCAAATTCTGGATGAGGCTTTTTGTCATTCCCGTTTCATGTTAATGCTAGGGTAGACCAAGTTCTTCATGGTTAGACAATCAGTCTATGAGAATGAAAATTTAATTCAAACCAGCTCTGCTCCACATGAAAAAAAAACAAAACTTTACATTGCATCCTGCTTGTACAGAGGGTTTGGAAAAATACATACTATATAGAATTTTGTATAGGTGCGTAAATATATTTTCAAACCAAACTGGATTTCTTCTTGGTTACAGAGTTTCAATGCAGTAGAGTTTGGTAATAAATGTTATGGTAATTTATCCAAACACGCATAAACTCTCCCAGCTATAAATAGTAGCAGGTACTGCTTGTAGGCAGAAGGCCATATTCCAGCAGACAATCCTGGCAGTTGGACCGAAACAATCTCACTGGTAACCCTCTCATTTGTATATGTTGTATTACTGTTAATATATATTTTTTTTTAACTCAATTCCTTTCTTGTGTCTTTATTTCTGGCCCCTAACAAGACCACAATAACTTGGCGACAAGGATCCTTGAGGACCTCAAAAGGACTACGGGGAAGTTGTTAAGATTGGTTCAATATTAGATGCACAAAATTCTATTTTTGTCACTTTGTTCTACTCAACAGCACTTGACAATCCAGAAAAGAAAACCAAACAAAAAGTGTTACTAACTTACACTGAACTTGAACACAAGCCACTAAACTATGAGAATTCCCATGTTAAAAAAAAAACAAAAAAAAAAAAACAACACATTCTTGATTCTCTGAGCAATTAAGAAATTGAAGTTTTTCTTTTTTTTTTTTTTTTTATTAAAAAAAGTTTTCCATCTCAATTAAATTCTATTTCGGTTTAATTCCAAAAAAGACAAAGACAAACATAGAAGAGTTTAAATCCGGTATACTCAATTTTCTTAAGTTCCAACTTGCCCAGCAAAATAGAATGGAAGAGTAATATAATGGCCGAGGGATTTCGTTTTATATATCTTGCTTTTGGGTTTAGTTAGGCCGAGAACCTTTCGGCTCAGTGCATGGGTTAGTTGGGTGCAAACTTGAGCGCAGGTGTTGACGTGTGCACGGGGAGGATGTGTCATTCACAGATGTCAAAATAAAAATCCCAGATAGAAAGTGTGACCAAGGGATGTGAATGACATTATGCACCGGAAGCATGCGTGGACGATTTTGGGAGATTTGAGAAAAGTCAGTTAGTTGAGATTGAAACCTGGGCGAGGCGAGATAAATTTGTGCGCTACAGGCACTGCCCGTGTTGGGGGGGGGCAGATGGAAAAGTCAGCCTAGAAAGATGGTATCTCTCTCCTTATGTCGAAAAACCTTTTAACTCCAAAAGGTAATAAAAAAAAGTTTCCTACCTGAACTAAGAAGTCGTAAAGATTTTTTGTGTTTCAGGATATCTATATGTGCGTTATGGACATTATGAACGTTTTGTGTACGGGTATGAATGTCTATTTCATGTATTCATATCTGGCTATGTTATAAGAGAAATAATTTGAGCAGCAAAAAAGAATGGATCAAATCCAACTGAAAATACAAAAAGAACGGCTTGAATTACAAAAACAAACAATTTGGACAATAAAAACTCGAAATTCTACTTCAAACTCAACAAAACTCACCAAACATGATCTGGGATGCAATAGACAATTTTACATTCTCCAGATGAGGATATAACCTTTGCCTGCTCTTTTAGAAAATTCAAGGATCTATATGCCACAGATTGTGTGAATTGAGCAGACTAAGTTTGTCTATTACTTCAAAAATTAGGAACCATGGAGCAAACCAAATTTGTGAACAATACCTTACTCCATAAAACAAATGAAATGACATTTACTGAAGCAGTTAAACTTCTTATAGAACTTTTTAGTCCTAAAACTTCACACTTTCATAAGAGATGGAAGTGTATGAATTTAACCAGAAAGGATAGTGAAGATTATACATTTGTGTCGGACAAGCATTGCCACAATTTCAAACTGTCAGAATTGAGGGTGAATAATTTCAAGTGTCTAATATTTGTTCAGGGGCTTGTTTCAGCTAAAGACACTGAAATTAGACAGAGTTCTAAGTAAATTGGGAAATGAGCCAAACTTTACTCTCCAACAAGTAGCGGAAGACTGTCAGAGATTTGTAAGTGTATACCAAGATTCAAAAAACATTGGGGAATCTGATATAGCACACATAAGAAAAAAAACAAAAACAAAAAAAAACAATCTAATTCTCCCTCTAAATCAAACCAATACAAAAAGAAATAAAAAAAACTTGCCTCCTAACCAGTGTTCCAGTTGTGGGTCACTACATTGGTATAAAGATTGCCCTTACCGGAATAAGTGCCCAATTTGTAGATGTGTCATTGGCACAAGAACTCACATTTAAAAAAAAAAAATTAATAGCTGCATAAAACACAAAATAAGATGAACAAGACGGGTTAAACATTAGGAAATATGTGCATGTATAAAACCTAAATAAAAATATAAAATTACAATTAGGTTCTGGGTCAGATTTGACAATCATAAACCTACACATTTGGAAAAAGTTAGGAAAACCAACCTTGTTAATAAAATGGCCAGTCCATAATAAAAGAGAAAACTCAAGTTTGAGGGAGAACTTATCACAAATGTAACCTTTCAAGGAAGGATGTTAAGATTAAAAACATTTGTATTAAAAGAATATAGAAAATTTATTTGGCACCGACTGGATGGAGAAATTTAAGTTGTAAGACATGCCAATTAATTCATTTGCCAAAAACTTGAACCCTGAGGTAAAAAAAAAAAAAAAAAAAAAAAAATTTAAAAAAGGAATTAAAAGAAACTTTTCCAGAAGTTTTTTCAGGGAGCCTTGGTCGGTGTAATAAGATGACAAAATTTGAGTTAAAAGATGAAATCCAGCCAATGTTTAAGAGATGTGCCCTTCATCTCTTTACCATAAATCTTGTCAAAAATTGAATACAGTCAATGGGCTTCACTGACAATCTATGTGAAAAAGAAGTAAAAGATCCAGAGTTGTGCCAACTTTTTGATGGGGCTTAATGCTGCACTCCTTGACTATCACTATCCTTTACCAAGCCCGGAAGAAATTTTTGCGAAACTAAATAGAGGGAAATTTTTTCCAAAATCAACCTCAGTGACATGTACCTTCAAATACTGGCGGAGAAAGAATGTTCTAAGTTGCTCTGAATTAACACACATTAGTTGTACTGGGCAGCTTTGTTTTGGAAGAAAATATTTTTTATCAAAAAATTACAAATCTGATTAGTGCTGTGAAACTCAGTGTTATTAGTTAATAATCTTTTTACTTTTATATTTTTAATTTATTATGTTTACTCAAGACTGTGCATGGAGCACTTTAATTTCTTACTGAATTTACAGTCAGTTTTTAACAAAATGGTGGGCATTTTTATATATATATATATATATATATATATTTATTTATCTATTAGGTGCCCTGATGAGCTGCTTAGGCAAAACTATAGTAGGTTAGTTCCTGACTCACTAAGTAATTATCATTACTATTTTGCTCTACTTAGTATTGAGTACTTTTTGCATTGTAGCTTAGCAGCCCTAACAGTGGTTTTTTCTTTTGACTTTTTTCAACTGATATGACAAGGTTGGCCTTTTCTTTTTTTTCCAAAATATATATATATATATATATATATATTTTTTCGCCCCCTTTGACAGTGAGTCGTATATTTTCATCTTCAAATCACTTGCTGGTTTTTTAAAAATTTTCTTACCATAAGGGCTATTATTTAATATATATATATATATATATATATATATATATATGAATAAATAGATGCAGAATAAGATGATTATTAATGAGTTCAGAAAGTTCCATCAAGAAATACTGAATGAGATGTTAAATAAACAAAAATGGAAATTGATAATCAAAACAAAATATTTACTTCGAAATTCACTAAGTGAGAAGAGCTTCCTCTTATTTACTGACATTAAACTAAAGATTATTAATTAAAAAAATTTTTTACAAGACAATCTATTGTCCCACATCTTAACTTTTGACCCCAGGTTGGTGATAACACTCTTTGGGAAAGCTTGATCTAGATTTTCAGAAATAAAATCAGAACAAATGAGAAACTGAATATCCGACATAATAAATAAACTTCATTCTATCTGATTAAAAATTGTACAATAACATTTTTGTTATTACATATGTCAGAGGTTAGGATTCATTTTACATAAGAACCATTGTTGAAAGAAAGGTTGTCTACAGCCTACCCTACACAGCACAGTACCGAGTATCTTATGTCTTGACAAAAACTGTTTTTAATCATAAAAACATTTTATGACTTTTTCTGTCAAAATTCTGTTAGAAATATCTCTTACATTTTTTCACCTTGAAAAACTACAGTCATTGTTGTATCATAAGAGATTAATTCAGTTAACATGGTAGTATCTGTTTCCAGTGCTGGTTCTATTTAGTCCTTGGAATTACAAGTTTAATCTTCATTCCACACTTTACTAATAATCAAATGTCTATTTAATATAAATTGACAGAGGATGTTATGCCAAATTTAGACTTAATAAAGATCTATAACTATGATGGAACAAAAAATTTGAATAACATTTCCATAAATTAAATAGTTATATATAAATAAAATGAAAAATCCCCTATAAAGGCTTACTGAGCCACAATGGAAACCTAAGATTTTTTTTTTTTTTTTAGGTAAGATAAAGATAATTATTTTGATAAAACGCAGAGTTTAGACAATTTAGTAAATTACTATTTAAGAAAAAAATGTCTAGAAGTGCCTCTTCAAAGTACATTTGTTTGTATAAATTATATTCAATTAAACTTTGATTTTATCTGGAAAAATTTATGATTGTCTTCAGAAAAATGTCTTTAGTTGCTTAAAAGTTGAACAATTGTATTTTATTTTTATGAATTTAAGTAACAGAATTCATTTAAACACTCAATTTTCTTGGGCAATTGCCAAAAGAACTATCACGAAAAACAACAGAAAGTGGGAAAGGGAATGAGGCAGTTTTCCAAGTGAAGTAGCAAAGAAATCAAGGACATTTCAAATTCGAGTATAATTTTTTTCTTTAAATACAATGGATTAAGAATAAAAAAAAAAATTAACCGCTTTTTGTATCGAGTACTTGGTATTTGTTTAGACAGAGTCTAAAAAGAAGACTACTGCAGATATTCAAAAGAATTGTTAAAACTTTTAAGGCCAAAGTTGTACTATAAAACAGGTACTGAGATTTTTGTGATCAATCAACACTATCATTGAGTAACATTTCCTTAATACAAATAAATTAATCACTGTAAGAAAAATTTAAAAAAAATAAAAAATGTAGGATCAAGAACAGCATATAACAATTATTAAAGAAAGTAATGAGAACAATAGTTATTCAAAGACAGTAATGATGGTAATATTTATTAAAAGAAAGTAATGATGGCAATAGTTATTAAACAAGGTGAGCAGATTATGTTGGTGTGAGATTAAAAAAAAAAAAAAAGAAAAAAAAGAAAAGAAAGAAAGAGAAAGCACAATAAAAGTTCAACAAAACCATAGAAAGTCTATCCTTGTCATTGAAAACCTAATCATTTTAGTATATGTAATAAACTGAATAATTAAAACCTAATCGGCAATTGTTTTTATCATTTTGTCCATTTCTGTTGCACTATTAAAGTAAGGGGTGATGTGAAAAAAAGAGTAACCAAATATTTTGTAGTAGAAGCAGCAACAAAATTGGTGCGGCAAATACAAGTGAAAAACTATTGATTTTAGCATCAGACTCTGGGTCTAGACGGGCAAGGAGTTATTAATATGGTCCCCACTCCATCCTTTGACTGGCTGTACACATGGTAATATAACGTCACTACTGAACAAACGAAGGGTGATACCAATACTTGGCCACATCACTTTTAAATGATGGACATTTATTTTTAGAAGCACAAGTGTCTGTGTACTTAGTATAGAACGGCAAAACTATTTTGTTGAATTTTAAGATGGTAAAAGTGGTTAAAAAAATAAAAATTTAAAAAAAAAAATGGTTTATCAATTTTAATGTTGTGTCTTTTTGTGTAGCTTCATGTAGTGTTTATACACCAAGATATAAAAAGCAAAAATCTTTAACAATGAGGTAATTTTTCAACAAATCTTGTAAGAAAAAAAAAAAAAAAAAAAAAAAATTTATCAAAATATGTCAATTTTTTATTTTTATTAACATTTACTTTATATAAGATGACCCCCGAAGCCTGCCGGGTTCCCATTGTAACAGCATTCCATGATAATACTGATGCTTCTATTTATGGAAGAGTGAAAAATTCTAATCAATATTTCAGAGTTACCTCCATTAAATTGAGAATTTAGATGACAAAAAAAAAAAACAAAAAAAAACAAACACATTCAGCATGTATGTATACAACAAAGTTTTCATTCTGTTGCAAATTTGACAGGAAATCACTTTATTCTTTAAATTAGAACATTTTAAATGCATTGCTCTATGAAAATCTTACAAATATATTGTTTTTGATGGGTTATTGTTTCACACACTTATATTATATATATATATATATATATATATATATATATATATATATATAAAAATGGTGCACTCACCAAATTTATCCTTTGGTGATAAAGTTTTCAGAGGATATCTGAATATTTTTAAATAAAGGCTGCAGACTTCTGACAAACTGAAAGATTTCATTCATCATGTAACTGAAGCAATACCAAGAGGCAATGACCAAACAAATGCTGGTGAGGCTTCAGTAATGTATAACTCATGAGGCCAATATAATCTTTAAAATAATGGGATGACAAAAAATTATATAGTCCTTGGAGGAAAACTAAATTTTGAATAGGATTTATGTTTCAAAGCATGCATATATATATATATATATATATATATATATACACACACACAAGAATTCTATTAGTATACAGATAAGATTTTATGCTTATTTTCTTAGAATGTGGATTAAAATTTTCAATAAGCTAATCTATTTAAAATTCTATGAAAGACTTACAAGGAGTTAAAAATAGTCACTATCCTATGATCTCAAGTAAGCAATAGTAAAAGATAAAGAAAAAGGTTTTCATGACACTTCAGAGTTTTCCTAGATTGGTTGCTATACCAAGGCTAAAGTCTACCATAGTCTTACCCATAGCCAGAAGAAATAGAGATGAATTTATGCTTTTCCCACCAAGGGCATTAGCATGAAGTGAAATGCAAACTACCTCATCTAAGATTCGAACTCTAGTTACAGAGTTCTTTTCTTATGACATTAACCAATATGCTAAGCACACCATGTTTTTGTATAACAAAAAAAAAAAAAAAATAAAAAAAATAAATATATACATGTAATATAATTGCTGAGGGATTTTGTTTTATATATCTTGCCTTTCAGTTAAGTTAGGCTGAGAACCTTTCGCTTAGCGCATGGGTTAGTTAGGTGCAATATTAACGCAGGTGTTCACGCGTGGGAAGAAGATGTGTTATTCAGAGATGTCAAAATAAAAGTCCCAGATATAAATTGGGACCAGGGGATGTAGGTGACGTTACGCACCGGAAGCGTGGACTGAATTTGAGAAAAACAAGTGAGCTGAGTTCCTGCCTCTGAATGAGGCCAGATGACTTTGTGCACTACGGGTGTTGCGCGTTAGTTGGGTTGAGAGCTGACGATGTAAAAGCCGTCAGCATAGAAAGATTGTATCTCTCTTCATGTCGAAAAACCTTTAAACTCAAAAAAGGTGAATAAAAGTTTCGTACCTGAACCAATTTTGTGTTTTCAGTTTCCTATATATGTTCATGAACATTATGTCTATTTCACACATCCGTGTATCATGGGTATGTTACAGAGGTATTTTTTTAGAGCAACACTTAGGTTCTAATCAAGAATCCCATTCAGAGAGAGCCTTAGCTCCCAGCAAGAGATATAGTCAGTAATTCTAAGCTCTATTGAAAGGGTGATCGCAAGATTTCACAAAATCAAATAAAGTTATATTGCAAGTATATTGCAAGAAAGAAACATTCAATAAAGTAAGAGTAGAAATTGATCATATAGGGGGCAATGGATGAATTGTCGTTTAAATTATTCAAAAATGAAAATAACACTGACATCTCACTTTATCAAATATATTTATCAAAATTAAATGAAATTATCTTGAAATACTATAAATTAACTCATTGAAACAAATTGCCATTGGCTTCAACCACAGCCTCCAGATGACTTCAAAATCTCCTGCAAGCCTTTCTGATAGTTTCCTTGTTTAAATTGGTAAATGCTGCTATCATCTTTGCCTTCAGTTCATCTTTGGTGTTGCACAGAAGTTTATTGGTCTCTTACTCAACCATGAGCCATAATCAAGGTAATTGCAATCTAAGGTGTTAGGTTGCCAGATGTTAGGGGTGATGTGGTCTTGGAAGATTGGGTTCTGCTTGTGTGGCATGACAGTTCTGTTGCCAAATGTAAGGTCTCCCAGCAACCACCCTTTTGATCCAGGACAGCACTACCTTCTCCAGGCACTTGATGTAGGCCTCCATGTTGAGTCTGAGGCCATGTGCCAAGATGAATGGAGGCATAATGTCACCATCACTAGTGACCACCCCAAACACCATGATGCGGACAAAGTGTTTGGTTTTCATCAATATATGAATCTGTCCTTAGAATGATACCCAAACACTTTGAACTCTCTGTACTGGAGCTTCTGGTGTAACTGGCAAACATTACAGTATGCAGTTGACTAATTTTTGGAAGAGTGAATTGAGCCATGGTGCTGCTTTCCTCACAAACATTACCCAACTGATTAGTTTGCTGCACAGTAGACAAAAACTGGGGGGAAAAAAAAAAAAAAAAAAAAAAAAGTGCATGCACAAAGTTAATATTTTTAAAATGGTGACAATCTACCCCTTGCACCATATATATATATATATATATATATATATATATATATATATATATATATATGTGTGTGTGTGTGTGTGTATGACAATATATATGCTCCCCTACCCCTGTAGGGTTGAGCTCTCTAGTGAGGGAAGTTAATGGTTGCCACTAGCGTAATACAAGTCTCTTCATATGAATCAAGCTCTCAGTAGCAGTTAAGCAGATATATGTAAACAAAAACAAATGTGATACATAAGCGTTTAAATTTCCATCGCTTGTGCTAGTTTCCTCATGGCTGAGTGGTAGAATCTTGGATTGGCGTTTGAGTCAACTGGGTTTCAATCCCAGCTTTGGGAATCTAGCCAGTCTAGCCACACTGAAGAGTTCCAATAGAACGAAACAGGTCTGTCTGTGGATGACACACACACACATATATATATATATATTTTACACACATACAATTTTATTTGTGTATATGTATACAAATTAACCCAGCAAGGTTGTTTTTTAAAGTTAAAGATAAAGTAATTGAATACTTTATGAAAAATATTTGAACACAGCTGATAAGATTCACAGTTTTAAAGATTATCTTTATAAAAAGTCTAAGGAAACACATCACATATAAGAAAAGTATTAGAATTTATTCAGCCATGTCTACTTGTTCCATCTTGAGGAGAACCAGATAATGGCAATATATTTGCCATCTCAAAAGACTTGTTAACTACCATTATCTGAGTCACTCCACCAAGTCTGCTAATAAGAATCATGCAACACTATCAGTAGAGCCATTCATGTTATAATAAGACTTTTAATCATGACAGCACTTGCATTTAGAGAATGATTAATAAAGAAAGAATAGAATCTGGTCAGAATTTTGATGATGGCATCATAGGCATTGATAAATAGGACACAAAGTAGTAGAACAAACGATGCAGCGACTATCAAGAAGACAATGAATATCGTCGTTATTTGGAGACTAAAATCACTACTCTTAGAGAATTTCCAGTCCAATTTGTAACTGAATAATTTTGGGAACTCTGCACTCATGCTCAATGCTACATTTTTAAAATCATCCAAATTCTCAATATAAAGGAGATAACTGTGAAATGCTAATCAGTCTGTCACTCCCTCTGAAATAGAAGCAAAATATCATGTATGGCTATTACAACTAGAAGCCAATGATTTACAGGCAGGCTAGTCATGAATTAAACTTGGCTTTGTCTAATAAATTATTAAAGCTTAAAAATTTCTTTTTAAGAATTTTTTTAAGGTCATGTTTCTTAATAAAATTTGTGTACTGTTTCCCGTTTACTAATTCATTGGTTAAGATGAAATAACAAGTAAATGCTAATGACAATCTATAAAATCATTTCAAGAGATGGTGATCTTATTAGCAAAAGGACTCCACTAATGAATAACAGAAATTAATTTAACATATATATCAAATATTTTATAAATAAAAAGCCTTGTCTATAAGCATAACTAAAAAAAAAAAAAAATAGTAAGTACAACAAACAAAACTTTTGGTATATACAAATAGAAAGAAATATATGAGGTTATTCAGTAAAAAAGGTGAATTTTGCCTAAGAAGTCAATAGGAATCTGTTTACAGTGGAACCTTTTTCAAGGAAACCAATAGTGATGGGTCCTTTCATGTCCTAGAAAACAGAAAGACCTTCACTGACTGCTGCACTCAAAACTTTATTAACCATAGAATCAGTATATTTCCACTGCATGGATTGTGTTTTCAACTCTGGCTTATTGTGACAAACCAATGTTTAGTTCATTTGTAAACATTCGTTTGATTAAAGCCCGTTTCTCCATATATTGTTCTGTAAATTTCACATGGTTTGCATTTGTTAGCCACCAAAAATTTGATAGACTTCTATTCAATCCTGGAGTGCATTGTTTGATTTTTCATCATTTTGAATAGACTTAAAACAAATTTTTTGCAGGATTAAAATAATTTTTGCTATAAGCCAAACAAAGCAGAGTGTACGTTTATGGAAAAAAAATCCCCTTATTTATTGAATGGACTTATAAATATATGCACAAATATCTTTTGCTTTTTGTTCTTAAAAATTTTCCTCCCAATAATATACACTTTATACTTGGAATAAGTTATTTTGGTATCAAGATACAAAAATAGAAACTTTAATAATAAAAATCGTCTTTAGTTTATTATTGGAGTTTTTCTTCCAGGCATCATGAAGATCAAATTATAGATCTTGTGTTTTTCAGGACAATACTCTGAGTCACCATCTAAGATCTAATTTAATGAATATTGATATATTTACTAAGCTTAGATTAGTATAGCACAAAACTAAATTAAGATAAATAAGGAATTGTAAGATCATGCTCTATCAATCTTCTAAATGGGGTAGGTCTGTGTTTTGAAAATCATCATTCAAAATCCTGGTTAGAAGGGGGAGCTTCAATATTGATCTCTAGCAGTGGTGGCAAATATGCAAGTATTTTAGCCACAAGGTAGACCAAATGTAATATTGATTATTTCATCTGAATCTTTAGTAGCAAAATAGATTCTCTTTTTGAGGAAGCTAGCAAGACAAAAATCTTTTTTTTTTTTATAAGTCTACATAGTGTAGAAAATTATATATAGATAAGTTAAAATATTACCATAATTCTATTTATCATTGTAAAGAATTATCATATTTGATATAGGTACTTTGATGAGATGCTACCCAAAAGTTTGGAAAATCTAAACTGTACACAAAAAAATAGAATAGATATTTACCACTTTTAGAGAATGATACTCTTTGTGAGATTAAAGTACTACTTGAAAGGAGAGTGGAATTACTTTTGTGTAGCAAAGTGTATATACTGAACACAAGATGAAATTATATGCGCACACACACACACAATAACTGCCTATAAATAAGTACTTCTCTTAACATTTTCAAATTAATTTTCTTCTATACCAAACTAGGTTTTTATTATTTCTAGTTAAACATTATACAACGGAAATGGACATTATTAGGTTTTATTACCAAACTCTATAGTAATGAAACCCTAACCAAACATAAATTTTATAAATATATTTAAAGAGTGTACTTATTTTTAGATTGAAACTTTGTATTTTTGATTGCAGAGATTCAATGCTGAACTGTTTGGTAATAAATAATATCCATTTTGATTATATGTTCCATTGGAAATAAAATCCAGGCACCTTTGGTTTTGAAGAAAATCAATTTTTTTTAAATATATTATAATAATAATAATAATAATAAAAGGTAGGTTTGTACTTATGGTGATACTAAGTGTATGTGTGTGTCCACACAAAAAAATTCAAGGCCAAATTCAAGAAAAAATAGCCATGTTATAATTCATTACAATAAATAGAAGTAAAATGTACACTAGCATAACAAGCCAAAAATTTTACTATTACAGACCAATTCCACCCAGGTGTAATTACAATTATTTACTTACCTGTTCTATGTTTTAATTAAAGTGCTTGCAGTACACTTAATTCTGTTTCTTGATTTGTTTGTGTGCTGCGTTAAGGTGTGTATTAGCACAACTTGCCAATATACTTTACTCAATGCAGATGAACACAGGTTACTGAATGTATATAGATATGAACTTAAAAGTAGAAATAGCTAAATGTGTAAATAGCTTAATTACAGATCTGCAGGTGCACGTATATAAATTTAGATATCTATACTCCCTGATAAAGCAATGCTATAAGGCCAGGGGAAAAAAAAATTCGAAAAACCTTTTTTTAAAAAGGTAAACACGGTATACAATCATACAGTCAAAATATTTTGTTCAGTTTATCATTTAAAATGAAAACATTTAAATTTTCAATTTGACTGAACAATTCCAATTTTGTTATTCTACCACCTTTCAAAATTCCACTGTTTTAGGTATATATATATATATATATATATATATATATATATATATATATATATATGCTCCAGGTGTCTATCACAGTCTTCAGGGAATTGAAAGGGTTTTTTTTTGCTTTATTACAAGAATTCTGCACCCTGTTAAAACAATTTTTACCTATTGAAGAAACATGCAGTCAAGTTTTATTATTATGAAATATTACAGTTTTATTAACTTTAGATTTTGCCTTCAATTTATCTAAATGGAAGCAGTAAATTAATCATTTCATTATTAAAAGGGGCTTATTGTAGATAAATCCCTTCTGTTACACTCTAAATCAAATCTCATTAGGATTCATGGCTCTTTTATCAAGGTCAAAAAATAAGATAGTATGCAACTACACAAGACAACAGATAACTGCTTACTCTACAGATGTATTGGTGGGCAGGTCACATGATCTGTTTCTGGCCAATTGGAAGGCACCACAAGCAGCATCTCCAAAAACATAAATACAGTGAAAATTCCTCTCTTTTTTTTCAGCAGATTAAACTAAAAGGTCTGGTCACTCAATGTGATATATCCTTCACATAGCAGACATATCCTGTTACAGCTCCCTTGCATTGACCTGTACAGTTCTCTTCCGATATAAACATATGCTGTATCAGAGACCTTTATGTGGTTACATACACTCTCACAGCTTGTTTATTTCTTTTATCACTTATTTTGGACTCTAGGTTCAGCATTTGATTACAATCCTCTTTTGCAGTAAAGTGTCTGACTTACAGACTGCATTTATGCACTCTAACAAGTATCCCTTCATGTTTAATAAAAACAGAACCATCCTGACCTATAGCTACACCTGGTCCTCCCCTTTCTTACTTATCTGGTCTCTTACAATATACTTTAGCACTAGGTACACAAATATCTGGTGTAGGTCATAACTGTTTACATAGAGCTCTTCAGATTTTCTCCGAGGATTCAGATTTAATAAATGACTGTCTTGCTGCATGGAATGCATTAGTATGCTCCCTCATAACTTACCTTGTTAGTGTACCCCACCCCCAGAGCTAGTGGATGGTCATTAAAAATTAATGGAATATTAGATTATTTCCACAGACCAGTTGACATGGATTATGTTCCTGTTTGTTCTGCAAAGAGTTCTTAGCTATTACAGACCAACTAAGTATGGTTTATCAGTCCAGACAGTATATTTTACTTTCAATAATATCTGTTAATATTTGATTATGTATTTCCAAAAAACCATTACTGCAAAGTGAATATGCAGCAGTAGTGATAATATTCATTAAAATTTTCAGCTATCTGTCTTATTTCAGCACTATCAAACTTAATTTAAGATAAAATTATCTGAGGTACCTGCCATCTCACAGTTGTGCTTATAGCTACCCGACATTTGTGCTGGGTGGTCTAAAAGGTTTTCAGCTCAATTACAAGGAGCCTTTTCTTCAGACAGCATATACCTTCTTGTCTAAAAGGTGTAAGAGCAGGGTTTATTACCCAGCACATGAGGCATGCCTTAAAGAGAAGGCTGTTGGAACTGTTAGTGTGGTGTTCCATCAACACTTATCAAACACTGAATAAAGTTTTGTACAAATTTGGAGGAATCTTTTGTACTGGAAATACAACCTTCATTGAATCTTGTGAATTCATCAATGATCTACAAATACCATAAGTTTAGGTAAATCTAGGTCTACAGCTACAGTTTGGTTATAATCAGTTGCCTTGAGGAATTTAATAACTGGCCTTAGTGATTAGTTTATTTTATTTCTTACATATATAGTTAAGATAAATACATTTATCATATTTTCTTTTACTTATATAAAAAGTGATGATAATATCTAGCAAATCAAAGATGTCATTATTGTTAGTGCCAGCAGATTTTAACAGCTGCTTTAATTTATCAGCATAGGCATGTCCAAACTGTCTATATAATTTATTTAAGGCATTTTTATTTTGCATCCATTTTGTAAACCTACATTTTGTGTTTTCTATTTTTGGAGGAAAAAATTACTTAATAGAATATATTGTTTTCCCAAATTGAAATGATTTATAACTTTTTCTGACATTCTCTAGTGGTCCAGCCATTTTTTTTCCACACACTGTATCAGCAGTATCAATTCAACTGAATTCAAGGACTGTAAAAAATATTTCATTTTCAGATTTTTCTTTTGCAAAATGTGTAAATGTTACACTTTTCACTAACATCTTCCTTACTTTGAGTCAAAAGTCTTTCTGTAATTCTAATGTTTTTTATTGGGATTTGCACCACTAATGATATATACTGTGATATATTCTACATCTTTAGTTTACAAAATGTATTCAAAAAGGATTTGTTCTTCATCTTCATTTCAGATTTTAAAAATATTTTGTACTTTGCCTCAGTTCTGAATACATTGCTGTTACTATTATTAGACTCGCTGCTGACTTTGTCCAATACAATTTTCAAATATTCTTAGGGCAGATTTCATGTTCTTGTACTGAAAATCTGTTATTGGTAACTAACTGCATGTACAACAACAATTGGCTTTAAGATTAGCATGGTCAAATAATTTGAATGCTAATAATTCACCAAGCAAAGTCATTTTATATTTTACACTTTTTGCACATCTTTTGCTAAATTCAAGAATATAATTTGGTAAGGACATCATATCTGATCTTTGAAAGTTGTCAAAGTTTTTGTATGCTTCAATCTATGGAGTCTAAGAATAAATCATTCAGTATAACAATTAAAAGGTCCATTCCATTTTCGTGTTTTAAATCCTCCACTCCAATGTCATGCAGTTTTTGTTTTACCAATAAGAGAGTCACTGCCACTGCTTGTTTTCGTTTATCTTGATCTATCATGAGCTGTCAGATCTTCAATTCATTTTTCCAAGAGTCATATTCCTCCTCTTCAAATTTTGGTGGGTTTTTATGTCCTGAAGCTCTTTAACTATGCTCTGCTACTAAAATGTTTAATGACTAGTCCTCTGTTCCCTTAAAATTCACTCATTAGTCCTGTTTCAGTAACTAAAATAAACTACAATGGCTTCTTCGAGAAGCACATTTAAAGTGACAAGTCAAATGGAACAGTACACTTTCAAGTGGGGGATAGGTTACTTCCATAAATTTTCAACCACATATCACCCTCCATTATGGCTATACTTGTGACATGAAGAATGGTTGGCCACTTCACAATATGTCACCAAAATAACTTATGAGCCATTCTTTGAAGCCATTCTTCTTTTACCCATTACCACAACAAACATGAATACAAGTTAGTTTATGCACCAAACTTTCCTACTGTCTTTTGTGCAACATTGAGGGTTACCAAAACAGAACTGTATGCAAAACAGACTTTTCAACTTTAGAATTGCTTGTTTTTATAGAATCATAAATACCTTTCCTTTGTTGGTTAACCTTTGTTTATCATTCATTTCTTTCCTATTGGTCAGCTGAATGGTGAGCGATACAGCATCATCCTCATCAAAGTACCCTTCTCTTCTCTCTCCTTCCTTGTACACACAAATATAAACACTTATACATAAATCTCACATGTACATAGCATCACCTGTGGATGATGATCAGTTTTTGGTTAATTTTGTTTGTCCCATGATCTCTTGCTTTCACAGTGTTATAAGGCATCTCATATTCATTGCCTGTTATAACATTAAGAAAAAAAAAAAAAAAAAAAAAAAAAAAGAATCTTTTCCTTGCATTTAAGTAATAAATTACATACATAGAAATATGATCTAGTCAGTTTTTTCTTTTTTGTAATTGATTTACTAAGCTTTTTGCTTAGATGTGACAAGAACATATAAATGGGATATCCAATGAGACTAACTTGCTTGTTTAAGTTTGCTAGTCTAGCTTGCTAACCATTATACCACCAGAGGCACACTTTCCTTTTTGAAAAAAAAAAAAAAAAGAGAGAGAAAATATCAAAGTGACTAGTATAACCTTTGCAAGTGATTATCAGCGTTTCATTAGGATAGTTTCAGTAATAAAAGTATCAAAAAGTATCCAAAATATATAAGAATACTCAACATTAGGCATGTTGAGTATTCTCATGTCTTAATTTAATTACTATCAACCTTAAATAGGTCTGTGATACTGAAGAATAATTCAGTACATCTCTAGTACAAAAATTGGCAAACCATTTTTAACATCATTCACAGTATTTTCCATCTATATATTTACCTCCTTACGTCAAAAGCAGGTTGTGACAGAAGGTCATTTTTTTTTCTAAAACAAAGTACAGCTAGTTTCAGTTCGGACTTTTCCTCCTAGACTGGTTGCCCAATCTGCACTACTATTTACTCATGGTTAGGAGAAGAGATGGATTCATGCCTTTTCCAAAGTTATTAACACAAAGTGAAATACAAAGACCTTCATCCAGGATTTGAACTCGGGTTGCTGTTCCTTTTTCTATGATAATAACTTCTAAACCATCTACACTTTTTTTTTCTTTATAAGCTAAATTTTTTTTTCTTTAGTTTAAAATCAATTTAGAATTTTTCTCTTTCAAATCAAAAATATATCAACTTTTCCTAAAAAAGTTTTTATGTATGATATATGATGGCAGTCACAATACAATTAAAAGTAATCTTTATGAAAGATATTAGTTAAGACTAAATGCTTCTTATGGTATCTAATGACAGAAATAGAATGAATTTTTATGCTCAACCCAATATGAAGCTATAAAAGTTAAAATATATATGAATAAACATGAATACACACATAAGCATACCTAGACATATCTTCACTAGATAAATGCTGCTAGGAAAAAAAAAAAAAAAAAAAAAAAAGATAAATTTACAATGTGTCTACTTTTACTAAGTCATAATCACACTGATAATGCATATTATTTGGTGCATTTCAGCGACAAACTCCTTTCACTTACTGCATATAAAAATTATCATTATTCCTACTTCCGATAGGTTTTTATTTTTTGGCTTAAGTCAGTCTTTGATAGAGATGGATGTAATTTGGGCTATGTGAATACCTAGTTTTTTTATAAATCATTAACTGTTATATTTGCTGTTAAGTGATTTGGTTCCTTATGGGTTATTAAAAGCCAAAATTTGATCCATTTGTAAATATTTGAATAATTTTTTAGAATTTCACTATTTATTTTATTTGTCTATAACCATGTTTGCACACAGTTATATCAAATATTCCTATCTAATACAAATAATATGTACACAGTTGTATGTTTTCAAGTATTCCTATCTAATATTAATTATTTACACAATTATATAGTTTAAAGTAACTATTTCTCATCAATAGCAATTATTTGTTTGCACACAGTGATATGGTTTCAAGCATTCCCATCTAACACCAATAACTTGTAAGCAATTCTTGTACACAACCATGTATTCCACACGTGTGTATAATGCACACCACAAATTTCAGGTAAAAATTTCAAGAAAAAAAATCCACTTCTTGAACACTGCACCATGCTTTTAGTTGGAGATTAAAGGTCACCACATATGAAAAATAGAGGTACTTTTGGATAATAAAATAGAAAAGAAAAAGAAAAAAAAAGAAAGAGAAAGAAAAAAGTACATGATATACATAGTTCAAGTAACTGATAATAATAATCCTTAGTAAAAAGTTATAGCTTCAAGTAATTTAAAATTAAAAGAAAAAAAAGAAAAGAAAAAAAAAGTCTAATTTGCACATGTTTAATGGTATCAAGTATTCCTATCAAATATAGATAATTTAAAAATAGATCTATTTGTCCCATGGATGAGACTAACACTCTGGGTCAGATCCCTCTACAGAGGATATATTTGGCATATTCTAATCCTCATCAACAATACTGGTTGAGTTAGTGAACAAGATTTACTGCTGGCATGTATCATAAGCTTTTCTTCTAAAAATCTAATATAAATGATATTGCAGTGTTTTAAAAGTGTTTTTGATATACTTTAGTTCTTTGCCAAGAAAATCAGGCCTAGATATATATTAAGAATCAACATGAGAAAGAATTATCAAATAAAACCAAATCTAATAGATACCATACATTAACCACAAAATCAACAAACAGATGATTTCAAAAACCAAGCCATTCACATACCCAACACTACATCCACCACTACCAAAGATTAAAAAAAAAATTAAAAAAATGAAAGTACATCTAAGGCAGGACTATAGATAATTCCATGCCCAATATGTGAAAAGGTGAATCATGGCACTGTGCTACATAATGTCCACCACCACTCTAAAACCAAAGTGTGGAGACAATTGATAGACAGAGGAGGTTAGAAGTAATCTGGATTGAAGCAAACAATGAGTACTACAAAGCAAACATGTTTATATGGTTTAACATTTTAGAAGTTTTGATATTTTGCTTATAAGATGCAAGGAGTTTCCTCCTTCTGATGAAAGACAGTTTGGAAACTCACGGAGATGGCTGGCCTGAATTATTAACACATTAATAAACGTAGGAACCCAACTCTATATGTGTGTGTCCATTTCTTTCATCGCCTGGGACCAAGTGACAACTTCTTCATTTGTGAGAGACCCACAATGTAACAAATGTCTAAAAAAATAAAAATAAAATGAAAATAAAAATGAAATAAATAAAATGAATTGAATAAAAAAGATAAAAATATTTTTATATATTTATACTATATATATTATTTACCCATATAAAAAAAAAGGTACACATGTATAATCATATGTTTGATTGTGTGTGCATATCTTAAAACTAAAATCATCTGTGGTACCTGCCATCTTACAATTGTGGTTATAGCCACGACATTTATGCAGGTTAATCTAAAGGTTTTCAGCTCAATTCCAAGGGGCCTCTCAGGCAGAATCTGCCTTCTTGTCTACAAGGGCTAAGGGCAGGATTTATTATTCAGTGCCGGTGGTACCTCCTAAACAGAAGGCTGTTAAAACTGGAACTATTTTTAGCACTGTTTCTGTGAGATTTGCTTCCTGGAGAGCACTCCACACTAAATCGACCTTGTGTCTGACCCCAACATAGTGGGAAATCAGTTAAGTAACCTTGCATATACATATATCACACAACTAAAAGTATCAATAGCACAAGATGATCAGCTTTTGCAAGTTATATTTCATTCTTAGATAAAGTTTTTTTTTCCAGTTGAAAGAAATGCTTAAATTCATTTTAGAAGAAATATTTTTATTTTGTGAGCCTAATGCTAACCTAAAAATCAAATAGACACAACATTAAGTCCTTAATAATTCTAAAGGTTCAACTTTATATATTTTGAAATCTGAAGAAATTTTAACCCTGAACCTCCCAGTTTGCATCTGTGGGTATCCACCTTGAGTTCCTGGCTGAAAATATTTTATAGGCAATAGGGATATAGAAATGAAGATTCTCTGACCAGATTTCAAGCTACCCAGGTAAAAATACTTCTAGATAGTGGCACAAATATTGGTTGAATGCACTGGGACATAGTTTAGATTTAAGGGCACATCTGATTGGCTGCATTGTGACTAGGCTATAACAATTTATGTATTTACTCACCCCTTCACTGGATCCAAGATATGAACCAAGGTCAATTTTTAAGCAAAGTTTTCCTTCTCTTATACTGATTGCTTTACCAAGGCTGAAGAATCCACTCTACCCAACTATTTATCTATAACTGGTGGGGAGAACAAATGGATTTATGCCATTCCCAAGTGTGAGGTCAAATACAAACAGGCTTGTCCAAGATTTGAACTGAGGTAACAAGTTCTATTTGCTACAATAACTAATGTTAAGCACATTGACAATACCAATGTAGAAATGAGGAATCTGCAGCTGAAAGTCAGGCTATCTGGGTACATGTACTTTTAGGTAGTGACACAAATATCAGGTCTTCACATTCAAAGGGATAATTAATCAAGAAACAAGGTCTTGTATAAAAGTTCCTTATGATAATTTGTTGCTAACTGCACTCCTCATTTATTTAGCTTTTTTCTCATTGTAAGACTTGGGTTTTTTCTTAAGTCTATAAGATATCGGGTATAATGAACCTTATCCTGCTATGCTGTCCCATGACATGTCAGTAGGGGGTTTGAATTTCCTTCTAGATATGTAGCCCTACCATGGTTAGAGAGTCCAGTCTGCCTATTAATTATCAACAGCTAATAGAAAGAATAAATAAATTTTTGCTTTTTCCAAGGGCATTAATATAAAGTGAAATGTTAACAGTATCATCTAGAATTTGAACCTGCTTCACCAATTCTATTTCCCTCAACACTAAATAACAATCAAGCCACTCATGCCAAGAAAAAAAAAATTGGGAAAGTATACACAAATGAAAAATACTCTATAGATTTTTTTTACAGCCAGTTGCCCTTCTTACAGCTGATTGATAACAAAGCTTTTAGTTTAGCAGGCCAAACAGAAATCAGTATTATGTTTTACCTAGCTATAGGGGTTACCTGAGATTAAGCTAGGTAGATACCGTCATCTTCCTGGCTTAGTTCAAAGTAATTGGATACAAATAAAGTATCTCTCTCATATATATATATATATATATATATATATATATATATATATATATATATATATATATATATATATATATATATGTGTGTGTGTGTGTGTGTGAGAGAGAGGGAGGAGTCTTGGTAGGCATGTACATAAATTCATACAAAATCAATAAGTTGACTCTACAGTGAAACATAAGCAAACACACTTACACACAAAGACTGTTTTTAGATATGCTAAAAACAAAGAGGATAAGACAAGAGTACTCAATATCAGATATATTTCTGAATGTATACCAATTCACTTTCTTACCCTCAGTTAAAATTATGAATTATGAATTAATAGCCAAGATACCTAACACTGACCTGTGAGAAAATTATTTTTATCATCAATCATCGATATTTGATGTCTGGTTTTATTCAGTTTCATTGATATCTAAAATGGGAATTATGACCTCCTCCTTGCCACCACAAAAAAACAAAAACAAAAAAAAACACAAAAAAAACCCAAACACAAACACAATAACAACAACAAACAAGTTATTAGAATTAGAGATAACCTGAACATCTCAAATCATTATTTAGTACTTGTCAAAAATCCCTGCTATCCCATTGAAGTGTCTGTAGAAATATACAAAAAAAAATAAATAAATAAATGAAATAATTAATATATTTACATTTACCATCCCGATAATGAGTTTCAGTCATTTACTTCATTTCTTTTTTTAGTCTCTCCAAATTATTGGCAATTGGATAGAAAGAGCCAGCTCTTTAATGGTCAGAGAAAAAGAAAGTCTAAAGAAATATAGCAAGTGGGTGTAATGCAGTGGGTTGAAGACATGTTTTTTTTTTTAAAATACAAATGTTCAGAAAAAAGGAAAATGACCAAACTTACTCTTATCTAGATGGTGAATGTAAGTATTACATTTCTATATATTTTGAAGGAAAGGGTTTCTAAATTCTAAGCTTCAAAATCCAACTACTTTATTCTATATCTAAAAATCAAATTGAAAAAAAAAAATTTAAAAAAATAAATAGTTAACTTCCACTCTCGTCTTTTGTGTATTATGACAGCTTTCTATTTCCCATCTCAATTTTGATTCTCATACTGGAAGGAAGATCTGTAAGACTTGCCTGTCAATCAGTTTCCACAGGTGTTGACCTCAAGTTCAAAATTTGTTTTAAACTTCTATACTCAAAAGCAAATTACATCAATTTTTAAAAAAAATTGAATTTAGGTTTCATATACCAGTTTGCAAATAAAACTAATTTCTATTGTGCATTAAATTTATAACTTTGGTTTGGTTTTATGGAACATCAACCATTGTAAGTTATTTAATGCCAAATCCATTTTTATTCATATAAACAATTCTATTTCAAACAATTCAGGTTAGCATAAGTACACTGTTTACTTATATTTGACCCATAGATAGAACACTATCAGGTTACCACTCTGGGCCAAAGTGGACCTGGGAGCAATGGCAATAAAAGGTAGTCTGCATTCCCAAAGCTCCAGCCTTACTGAAGCCTCACCATCAGATTGTTTTTGTCATTATCAGGACACTCATTGGGGGGAGTCTTACCACTCTGCATAGGTGCAGTTGGTGTATTCTACTGCCCCAGCTGATTGGGCCATTATAACTTTGGTTTCACAAATTTTGACTTGCAAATCAAGTTCAGGCCATTGTCTATTACACTTGAATAGAAAAACAATGTGAAGTATTTTGTTAAAATTCCAGGTAATGTACATAATGATATAATTAAATAAAAAAAAAAAAAATAAAAAAAAACTTCCCATTATATAGTATGCTTACATTTCCCTAACTTTGGTGGTAACAATTTGACAGAGCAGAGATGACCAATCCCAGACTTGAACCAAAAGCGACTTATTACATACCAATGATTTTTGTGAATCGGTTTACAATTGATACTTCAACACTGGGAAGTTTGGCTTTAAAAGAATTTCAATAAGCATTTGCAGTTTTGTACAAATTGAATTGCTTTCAATCCTAAATGTTTCCAACATTAACTTTTAGCAAAGAAACTAAGAAAATTTGATTAGAATTATATCTACATTTTCAGGACGATGGCATTGATGTGAACAAGCATTTTCAGCTATGAAATTGATTAAAAACAAAACAAAGTTGACTGATTAAAATATAATTCTCTACTGCAAATTAATCTAACTCCCAATATGATGTTTTGATTTCACCAAAAATAAGTAAAACTCATCTAGCTTCTAATATACATCTATTAAATTGAGATATATATATATATTACTACAAACATTGAATGGAAGTATAAAGTTTGTATAGAGCATTTGATTTGATGTATGGACGTGGCTTAATTGTTATTTAGAGTTGAGGGAATTTACTAAACCGTGTTTGAGCTTTGAATATTACATAAAAAGACAACAGTAAAATTGTATTTTTCAGTAGATTGTGATGGCTAAAGTAACAAAAAAAAACAAAAAACAAAAAAAACCCCGCTATATTGATTGGTTTATTTGTGTATCGACTATGGGTTATTTAATGCCAAATTTGATTCCTTAGTAAATGTTTGGTTATAATCATAACTATATTTTCAATGTTCCATTGCATTTTTTAAAAAAATTACATGGAGTTATCAAATATTCCTATTTAATAAAAATAACTTGTACACAATTGTATTGTTTCAAGTATTCACTGCTAATACTAATAATTTATATACCATTATATGGTTTCAAGTAACTAATACTTAGTAAACAATTATAGCTTCAAGTAACTATAAATATAATAATTTGAACACAGTTGTATCGTATCAAATATTTCTATCTAATTTTCAAACAGATCTATTTAACCTCTAGATGGGGCCATAACAGGTACTACCACTCAGAATCAGAGTGGACCAGAGAGTAATAGCAATGAAGAGGTACTCCATACTTTCCAAAGCTTCACAACCAGATGCAATTTCGTGTCATACCCAAAACATTTTTTTGTGGTCTTAACCCTCTCAAGAAGGTAAAGTTGACATATTCTAAGTCCCACTGACAGAGCTATACAGTGTTGTCTCTAAAAAATTGTATAATTTGCTTTTACAGTTTTGTTTGATAGATTTTATGTGTAGATTCTTTCATAGAGGTTGGGTAAAAGTTCAATTATGATCCCCTTGAATAGTGTAATGGTTAACTAGCTAGGCTAACAGATCATTATCAATGAATTCAATTCTCACTGGTTGCTCCATATTTTTGACCTTGTGTTACAGCTAAACTAAGCTAAGGTTAGTAAATAGCTAGTAAGTTGGCGACTGGAGTCAAGGGCGACCAGAAGGCTCCCTCTTCAATAGCTACAACACCAAGGTGTAGGGGGAGGGTGCTATTCCTTTGCTTGGATTGCTCCACTTTACCCTTGATATGTACCTTATATTGCCGAGTGTCAAGTACCATTTTTAAAGTCTTTGGTATGACACGACCTGAGATTGAACCCAGGTCTCCCGGACCATTGGCGAACACTCTACCAATGAGCCGGAATCTAGTAAATAGCTAAAAGTTCAAAATTATTAAAAGAGAAACCCAAACGATGCTAATCTTTCTGGACTTTTGAAAATAAAAAATTGGATTGTACATCCATCATATAAAAAAAAAAAAAGCTCGGCTGTTGCCTTATACCTACAGTTTGGATGGTTTGCTACAGACATTTCTGAAAGACCTCAACTTAATAAATTAATTTAATTAAAAAAAAAAAAAAAAAAACCTTTTATGGGAATATCATTAAAAAGTAAACAAATACAGTATTTAATGGCATATAAAGACTTTAAAAAAATTTTCTTACAATGTTTTATCACTAATTATGTAGAATATTTTCACTATTGTGATTTCTTGCTTTATGTTCACAGTTGTACTACTAGCTTGCTTTTTATGTACACTAATATTTTCTGCAATAGAAAATGCTTTTGTAATGTGTTTTTAATATACTGCTAGCCTGCTTTAAAAATTACATTAAAAACAATGCACTGATTCATCTTTTATGCCATTAAATATGGAATATCATTGAAAAATTTTCTCTTTGAATAAAACTGATTAGATATGTATTCATTTACCCAACCTCTCCATCATCAATAGGACAGGGCTCAAAGAGAATTTTTAAATGGAATACAACTGGTTTGAATTCAGAGTTTTTTTCTAATCTGGTTGTCATAGGTTAAAGAGCTCAGTCTGCCCAACTATCTTTCCATAGTTGGGAGAAGAACAGTTGGATTCATACCTTTCATTCAGGATTTGAAGTCGGGTTACAGAGTCCATTGTTTATGATAACTATTAAAGCCATGAGTATGACTTAAGATGTATAAAAAGACTTTTAGTGTTGTTGGCATTGTCGAACACGGATGCAAGATGAAGAACTTAGGGACAGTTTCAGTAAAAGGAGGCCAATGAAGAGAAATAAAAGTTGAGTAATAAAGTGAATAACAGAAATATATCTTTCAGAGGACGTTCAAGTTACTTGGGTAGAAGAACAATTCATTAAATATCAAAGTAAAAACTATAACTAAAACTGGTATTTATATCATAAATTAATAAATAACCCAACCTTGTTCTATGCAGTTGATAAAGTGCCACATCACTGATTCAGTATCAGTCAAGATTGTCAGGGTAGGATAAATCCCAAAATAGAAAATGAAATCAGAGTTAAATTTTAATGAGTATTTTGGTTCTATTTACAACTACTTTATTATTTATTCTTTGGTTGAACACTATTCATTGTGCAAGAGAACACTTTGTTGATTATATTGCTAAATCCTATTAGTAACAAATAGATGCATTTATATTTTATGAATGAATCAGTCTATGATCTTGGGAATTATCAATTAACGTTTCACTTATTAAAAATTGACCCAGTCAGCAAAGGGTTTCGCATCAAAACATTTATTAAACTAAAAATACTTTACAACAAATATTTTAAAAGAAACTGTAAACAAAATAATTAAAAATATAAAAAGATTTATCAACTTGAATGTCCTCAAAACCATCTAAGCAGGGCTGGATTAACCATTAAGCAAATGCTTAGGGCATCAAGGAAAGCAGGAGTACCAAGTAAATGAATGATCTATTCTTTTTCATATAATAAATTTTATTGATTAAATGTCTTAAAAACAAAAAACAAACAAACAGAAAAAAACGGCAGGCTATGTAGAGAAGCACCGTAATCTAAGGGCTTAGGGCCTCTACAGCCCTGCATGTAAATATGAATCATGAAAGGGGGAAAAGTTCAAAATAACACTAAAATGTTTCATTCATTGACTACTAAAATATTTTCATCTAATTTATTTTATTTTTACAGTTGAGACAATTCTAAATTGGGTGTGGACTTTCTAGTGAAAATTTCAAGACATACATATTAACTCTTCTGCCACAAACTGGCAGTGATATGAGGTCAATTCTTAAGCAAAGTACAACCAATTTGAATTCATCAGTTTTTCTTGTAGACCAGTTGCTGCACCAAGGCTCTAGAGCTCGGCTTGCCCTACAAAGCCAGAGAAGGGGCGGGGAGAGAAACAGTAGAGTCATGCCTTTCTAAGGGTATTAGCATGAAATAAAATGCAAATATTTTTGTCCAGGACTTGAATCTAGTATAAATTGTTAGCTAATATATTCCGACTTCATCATCCATAGGTGGATGGGGTTGGTACTAGAACTTTGTCTATTCTGATATTGAGTATACTATAGGACCTCTTTAAGTAAAGACTGACTGGACCCTCACAACCAGATGCAGTTTAATATCAAATTCAGGACACAGCTAGTGCTTATTGGGCATTTAAAGAAAAAGGCACCTTGCAACATTGCATAGGAATTCTTTCATGAAGCTTTCACTTAGTTACTCTTGCTAAGCAATCAACCAGAAACCGATTTCTCAATATGAATATATAGATAGAGAGTGTGAGTGAGAGAGGAGAAAGAATAGATAGACTAAAGTTAAACACAAGGGAGAAAACTCCAGGTATATCAAATGTTAACAATATAGTGCTTTCCCTTTTTATAAATAATCATAATATAAATTCTATTAATACAAAGTGATTTGGCAATGACCTTAAAGGCCACAAATGAAAAAAAATATGTCTATCCAAGATAAGATAGATATTTCTTTGCAAAATAGATTAGTTGTTTGGCTTTATAACTTGTTAATCATTGCTGGTTATTTAATGATAAAGTCAGGGGAAAAAAGTCAGTTTCAAGTAACAAACAGGTACTACCACTTCAGATCAGAGAGAACGTGGGAATAATTGTAATTAATAGGTGTCTCTATACTCCCCATAGCTTCAGAACTAGAGCCTCATCGTCAGATGCAGTTTAGTATCATACCCAGGATACCATTTGGACAGGAGTGTGGTCTGCAAAGAATTGTGTTGGTGTATTCTATACCTCATCAACAGGGTGAAATTTGGTTGTCTGACCTACTTTACATATCATTATATATGTATGAAATCTTTATTTCTTTAAACTGAAATATTCAGAGAGTTGATAAATGCTTCCATACAAATAAAAAAGGAATTATCTTTATTAAATGACATATCAATTTTTGTGGGTTATTTAATGTGAAGCCATTCTTATAGAAGAAAACTAAACCCATAGCTGTTGGTGGGAGTTAAGGAAGTTCATACCTTTCTCAAGGGTATAAGTCCAAAAGTGAACAATAATGCGACTGGATTTCAAACTTTCTGACTACAATGTCAGAGTCTAGTACGTTAGTCACTACACCACAGGGACTCCTCTTGAAAAGGAATGACCACTTTATAACTGTGTATTGTAGTTTCTATGTTTTGTTTAAAATAGAACATTTAATTTAAATGAGAATAACTGGCATTAACCAAATGGATAAATGACTAAGAGATATAGTGTTGAATAATCTAGATCTTTAAGTAAATGCAGTAACAGTTATCATGAAGTGAACGGAAGACACTTGGTTTTATGAGTAACAAATTTGGGTCCACTCCAAAAGGATTCGTCAAAATCTGTATGTATTAGCCAAACATTGATTATAAGAAGTATGAAAAACATAGGGTAGAAAGAGTGGTATTAAATGGCCAATAACAAAGGGTCAGTGATGTTCCTGACATCAATACAGTACTTTGAAGTTTTCATTATAAGGCTGATGCAAGCACATGTTTCTGAAGGCAATTATATAACTTGATGTTAAAATAACTTTGTTTTGTTGGTAGGGCCTGGAATAGGCCAACTGCATCCTCTACAGAAAGTGTCCAGAGTATAAAAATAAACTGGATCCAGTGTTGAAAATCCAGTTCTGGAGCTTTGAGGAATATAGAGTTAGCCCTTCATTTTCTTTACCCACAGGTCTATGGACTCTGAGTGATAGTACCTGTTAGGCTCCAATCTATGGGTTAAATATATCTGTTAAAAATTTATTCATATTAGATAAAAATGCAACAATACATACAATTATCATAATTATTAGTATTAAGAATAGTTACTTAAAGGTATAATTGTTTACTAAAGTATTATTAGTTACTTGAAACCATGTAACTGCTTGCAAATAATTGGTGTCAAATATACTTGGAACTATATATCAGTGCAAACAAATTATAGGAATATTTGAAACCAAACAACTGCACAAGTTATTTGTATTAGATAAGAATACTTTGTATCCTATAACTGTGCATACACAAATGAATAAAGACAGACAAACGTTCAACTTGGAAAAAAAAAAAAAAAAAGTTACAATGAATTTAATTACCCTGTTAACAGTGCCTGGAATATGCCAACTGTACCTTTTACAGAGGGGTAAAGTAAGTAAAGTTGGTGACCGTAGTTGAGAGTGACCAGAAGGTTCCCTTTTCAATAGCTACTACACCAAGGTGTAGGGGAGGGTGCCACTCCTTTCCCTGGATTGCTCCACTTTACCCTCGATATGAACCTTATAATGCTGAGTGTTAAGCAAAGGTATCAAGTACCATTTTTAAGGTCTTTGGTATGACCTGACCTTGGATTGAACCCTGGTCTCCCAGACCATTGGTGAACACTCTACTCACTAGACCAAGTGCCCAGAGCGTGACACTAAACTGTATCTGGTGGTGAGGTTCTGGGGAGTGTAGAGCACTTTTGTTGCCATTATTCCCAGGTCCTTTCTGACTTGGAGTGTTAGAACCATTTGGGTCTTTTTGGAAATTATTAGAATTAGATAGGAATATTTGAAACTGTGTGCAAATAATTGATTATTATTAATTAGGAATATCTACTTGGGACCATATAACTGCATAAAGAAAAAAAAAAAAAAAAAAAAAAAAAAGACGAACTTCAGCATTAAGTAATCTAACAAAAGTTGACATACTGTAAAACCAACCAACAGATCTAGGAAGCCATGTAACTGTATTAAATAGATTTTGTTTTCTTTTATGGCATATCAACCATTGTAGTTTATTTAATGCCAAATCCATTTTCAAACATAAGCAATTCTATTTCAAACAATTCAGTTCAGCATCAGTACACAGTTTAGTTCTATTTAACCTATAGATAAAACCCTCACAGGTGTTACCACTCTAGACCAGAGTGGTCCTGGGAATGATGGCAATAAAAGGGTGCTCACATTCCCCAAAGCTCCAGCATTACTGGAGCCTCACCATCAGATGGTTTTGTGTCACATTCAAAACACTCATTGGGGGAGTCTTATCCCTCTACAGAGATGCAGTCTGTGTATTCTGCAGCTCCAGCCAACTGGGCCATGTACTAAAGAGGAATACTTGATACTGTCTAACTGTTAAAAAAGTGTTTATTGTTATTATTATTATTAACAGAAGAGTGTAATTAAAAAGAATAAATAAAAATGATTGGAATGGAACATTAAAAATATAAATAGTTATGATTACAATCAAATATTTACAAATGAATCAAAATTTCAGCATTAAACATCCCATAAAGGGCATTGATATGCCTTACAATAAACCAAACCAATAACTTTAAAACCTTACATAAGTAAATAAAGTTTCTATATAATAGATTCCTATTCAATATGTACTAAAAATATACAATTTTTAAAATAGACTTACAAGATCTAGAGTATATTATATTGTTTTAATCAATACCAAATTATTTGCTAACCTATTAGGTTCTTACTGTAACAATGATCCATTATAGAATCAATGCTTCTATTTAGGAAATAGTACAGGATTTTAACTAGTTATAACCATTACAGAGAATTTAAAAAATAAAAATAACATTCTGTATTGATGTAGTCTTCCATAAAACATCCAATGTAATCTCTGCTTTTAGTTGATCTGGCGTATATATATTTATATATATATATATATATTTCTTTTAAATACTGTCCGGTGGCAAAAGCTGCTTGGTAGAGCCAGGAGTGGCAGTATTGCCTTGAGCTACAGAAACTGTTATCACCCTGGTTGACAGCTGATGAGGATAGGGTATCACACATGCTTTCACACGTTGTATGATGAAAAGAAAAAAATGGGATTACTTTATTTCCTAGATTAGGAAATTAAGAGAATTGCTCAAGCAAAAATCTTGCTACAATATGCCATTTTTGCTGGGTTAAATTCACAGGGACACAATTAGAATTTTAGTAATATGCATATACATACAGCTTCATTTGTATAAAAATAAAAAACCCAAAAAACTCATTTTTAGCTAAAGAGAGAAAGAAAGCAGGAAAGTCAAATGATTGGTTTTATACCATATCAACCCTTGTTGGGTTATTTAATGCCCAAGTCAGTCTATTTTTGCAAGCACATGGTTTCAAGTAACTATTGATAATCCTTCATAAACAGTTACAGCTTCAAGTAACTATTCTTAATACATATAATTTATACACAATTATATGGTTTTAAGTAATTATTCCTATTCATTAATAATAATTATTAGTTTGAACACATTTATATGATTTTAACAGGTACTACCAATCTAGGTCAGTGAAACTGGTAGTACTAGCAACAAAAATATGATGTAATACTCATCAGAACTGGAACCTTGCCAATGAAGTTTCGTGTTGAAACCAGGATACTCCCATTTTGAAGGGTTGCAGTTGAAATATTCTAGGCCTTACCAACGGGGAGACCAAAAGATTGTGATGTAAGCGAAGATGAAGATATGAATGAATGTATTATAGAATCTAATTGATGATCTCTCCTTATTGCATGAATTAACAGGACTATTTAACAATATTAATATTATTGATTATATACAAATATAAATAAAATTCACAATAAAAAATTTTAAGTAATGTTTCTATCTTTGTTACTATGTAATTTTGGCATATAACAAACATATCTTATTTCCAACAGTGCCCAGCATCTTTCACTGTTTTCTTTTTGTAAATATTTCCTGCTAATTTTGCAATCAATGATAAGGTTACAGGGAACAAATAAGTTAATGCATATTTTTCAAAAATTCATGGGATGACTTGCCAGGTTCTTTAATACAAGATGAATATCAGACATTGACTAAGGTAGATATCTTGGCTGGTGTACAGAAAAAAGGTGCTGGAACTATCAAAAGTGAGAAGTTGGGAAATTGAGATTTTATACACACACACACACACACACACACACGTTATTCATTTTCCTCATCATAAACCGTGTAAATTTCCAACAAAGATTCCCTTTACAACTCTAAAGCATCTGATCATTTAAAGATCTTTTGTTTTGAATGCCCTAACACATCTTTCTGGCTTTAAGTCAGGTGGCAGATCATCAAATTCTTAAAAGGTCAATGTATTACTGACCTTTTATTTTCAGGTCTGTTTATGCTCACAATCAAATTTGCCAGTGTGAATTTCAATTTTTTCTTAACAATTTGAAAAAAAAATCATTCTATATGCAGTAATGCACTCTGACAATAGAAGAACTTCCAGTCATAATATTCAGAGGATTCTGAAATATTCAAACTTACTACCCCTGGCAAAAATTATGGAATTAGCACACTTAAATATTCACTTTTTTATTTAGCACTAAAACTAATAACAGAAGATGCAAAACATTTTTTTATTTTATAATTGAACATTCTGGCTTCATAAAATATACCTTAAACAAACTAGATGACATTATTTGATGTAATGTAAAAGAAAATATGATAGAATGACACAATTTTGAGGAAAAGATTATGGAATGATCTTGTAATTAGCATTCCTAAAACAAATACCAGCAGAAGTCTAGATTTGAAAATTAGTCTACAGTTAAAAGACAGTTCTTGCAGAATTCAACAAGTAGTATGGGAAAACTTAATTGAAAGTAAACATCAAAAAGGGTAGTAGATACATTTTAATATTTGGTGATCTATCAATGACTTCCAAGTAGGAAGTTTTGGGGTGTTTCCAATGGCTAAATAGTTGGGCCTTGGTATAGCAACTGGTTGAGAAGGAAAACTAAATTCAACCTCACATCAACACATCAGCATAGTAGGGTGACTTGCTGCAGTGGAGTAGTTGAAAAAAAAAAAAAAAAAAAAAAAAAAAGAATGGGCTGGAGCCTCTGACCTTAATGGATAATCAATCTAGAAGGACAACTGAATTCAAAATCAATCAAATTGGACAGATTGGCAGTGAAATAACTAATTGCTGAAGAAAACAAGAGTTGCAGATGATTGACTTCATCTCTCAGTAACACCTTGCAAAGTCAAAGTAGTGGTAGAGAAGAAAATTATTATACTAGCATAGTTTCATCATATTTCATTGATTGGTATTTTTGCTTTTCTAGGAGTTTGTGATTGAGAAGGCAGAAGCATGTGTAGACTGAAATCCTTTCAAGTCAGTCAAGTAAATGAAAGAATGAAGTGAAAAGAGAATAAATTGGAAGGAAAGAAAAATTGAAAAAGAGAAAAGAGAGGAAAAAAAAAAAAAGAAAAAGTCAAAGAGGACAGTAAACAAGAGTAGACAGTTATCTGAAGAAAGAAGAAAAAACAAAAAACAACTTCTTTTAGAAAAGAAACAATATATATATATATATATCTCTCAGGTAATACCTTCTGTTACTATGACAGAATTTCTCAATCTGTAGTGTGCAAGTTGTGTGATATTGTATTTTAAATATAAGTAGTCATTTACTAAGCTTAGCTTTGGACACCCAGTGACTATCAAACTTACTTGAAATGGTCTACTCATAAGCCATTATACTATACAACATTATGTGATCATAAAAATGGAATTGGTGACCAAAGTTCAAATCCTAGATGAGGCATTGCACTTAATGCTAGTACTCTTGAGATTGGTATGAATCCCTTCTTTAGCTAAAGGTAAAGAGTACGGCAGACGATATTCTTTAGCCTTGATAAGACAACTGTTCTAATAGGGGAAAAACTGAATTAAAATCTGCTGTACTCTGCATAAAAACTGACCTGTCCAATCCTGCTTGTGATAGTGGGGGTTGAGTATCTACATAATAGATACAAGGGTTGAGTACTTAAATAATAGATACAAGTAGATGCTTTAAAATTATTTGATAGATAGGGTTTTTAAACATGTGCATATACACACACACACACAAACTTAGGGTTACCCAAGATAAAGAATAATATACTTAAGAACATTTTATCAAATAAAAATTCATTTTATTTGCTTTTTTGAACAAAAGAATCTGGTCTAATTCATATTCTCAAAAAATATTTCCCAGTGAAATAAAGTGGCTTGAAAAATAATGCATCAGACAAGGCTCTATGGACAACAAGTCAAGGAGAATGGCAGATTACTGACTTAATCTCTCTCTGATATAGATTTCTGATATTAATGATAGTAATAAAGAAAAATGTTGACAAGGAAGTCAAGTCCAAAAATAAATGATAAAAAAGAAAAGATTATTATACCCTAATGAAAAGGTTTTAATATCAATTGAAGAGTGATTGAATATCTAAAATATTGTGGTAAATAAGAAAGGTGTCATAGCAGTTCTATGGTTAGTGTATCAGAATATTAGGTTTTGATTTAATTTATTTTATTAATCAATTATTATTGGATGGCTTAGTGAACAAAGACTTATGAAGGCATTCTTTGATTGGTGCAAAGATGCTGGCGAGTGATGAGGCTAGTGTAAAATAGGTAAGACTTGCCACAGCAGCTGCAGGGGAAGGTCTAAGAAGTTGTCAGTTCAGTTGCAGTACAGGGGGTTTTGTGGCACTGCCTCCTTTCCTGCACTTTTTGTTAAAATAAAAAATAAAGATGAAAATTCTTAAATTGTGATTAACTGTTTAAAAAATATTGTGGCTAATAATAAAAAAATATGTCTTACTGCAGTTCTGAAGTTATTTGTATAAAAAAACTTTTGGCTAGTCACTCAGTAATTGATTACTCATAAACAGGTTTCATTTTAATCCTTTCCTTATGAGACAATATTAAAAAACACACTATAAATATTAAATCTAGTTAATCTTATTTGCCTCTAGTTTGGTGGGTTAAATAGGATATCAACCTCTTATGGGTTATTTAATATAGAAATTTGATTTTATTTGTAAATGTTTGATTATAATCATAACTATATTTTTAAAGTTCAATAGCATTTTTTAAAATTGCACTTTTTGTTTATAATCATTTATTTGCACAGTTATATGATATCAAGTATTCCCATCTAATTAAAATAATTCAACGAATAATAAGGTTTCAAGTAACTATTCATACTTAATAACAATCATTTGCACACAGCTACATAGTTATGAGTATTCTTATTTGATACAAAAAAATTTTCAAACAGATCTATTGGACCCAACAGATACTACTATTCTGTGTCAAAACTAGAGCCTCACCAATAGATACAGTTTAGTGTCATACCAAGTACATCACTATCTGTATTCTGTCTAGTTTATTTAAAAATACACATCAGTTCCAAAAGCACACATGAATAAAAGATAAGTTTTATTTAAACTCATTGTATCTGGCCATCCCTATCAAATATTTCCTGATAATTCTCATAACTATAATCAATTCCAGCATGTAGCATCCCACTTTTACAGATTTAGTTGATTGGTTGTATTTTATGGCATATCAGCCATTGTGGGTTATTTAATGCCAAATCCTGTTCACACACGATTTTAAAGTGATTTTTAGTTTATAAGTAACATTTTTAAACAAGCCAGAACTTATTTGTTTGCACAGTTAAACAGTTTCAAGTATTGCTATCATTTGCAAACAGTAATACTTGAAATCATTTAACACTAATAGTTCTATATGCACATAGTTATATGGTTTCAAGTATATAAATGATTAAATAGTTCTATTTGATCCATAAATGGGGCTATCACAGGCATTATCACTCAGTATCAGTGAAACTTGGATAAATGCCAATGAAGGTGTAATTCACATTTGCTAAAGCTCCAGGACTTGAGCCTCACTATCAGAAGATGAAGTGTAATATCTAGGACACCATCTTTCAAACAAGAAAACTGAAACTGATCCATTCACAAATAATGACATTACATCACTGTTTCCACAATAGGGTCAGAAACTCATCCCACCCCAAGGAGGGCATTAGGAGTCACTTAAATAAAGGTATAATTTGGGGGTGAGAAAGTATCTAATTGTTTTGGGTCAGCCTTTATACAAAAGGGTTAGGAAACATTGAAACTTGAAGTGTTTTTGTTTTTGAGTGGGACTCTGGTTCTACAAGTACCATATATGGTAGCTTAATAGAACTTTCAGAATTGTATTACTACACTCAGTTTATAATCAATTATTAACTCAAGTTAGTAGTTTGAGTAGTAGTGATTTTTTTTATTTTTCAAGTTAAAGAGTGGAAACAATAGCAAACTTTAGAAAGATTAGACAAAATTTGTTGAAGAAAGAAAACAAAAAGGTTCGTCTGCCACAAACTTACAAATAATACTAAATGACCTGAATAGAGAGAATATTAAGATAAGTTTAAAGATGTAAAAAAAAAAAAAAAAAAAAAAAAAAAAACAACAATTGTATATATATATATATATATATATATATATATATATATATATAACAGTAAGATACTGAAAACAATCAGGATAAAACTTCCAAGGCAAGTTAAAGAATACAACTACTTAAGACAGATGATAAATTAGAGAAAGATGTTGAAAATGAAGTAAGAAGAATGACGACTGGTTGAAAAACTCATGTGATCAAATGAGGTTTATTTTTCAACATAGCTCCCTTTAAAGTCCACACACTTCTTAAATCAATGTTGTAGTGCTTTGATCCCACTAGTAAAAAGTCATCAACAGCAGATATGTAACCATATGAACTTTTCAGCCCACCCTCAATATTCGACCCATAAATGGAATCCAAACATGTCCTATAACTCTAGTTCATAGAGGACATGTGAGTAATGGCAATGAAAGTTTGGTTGGTTGTGTTTTAGTGCATATCAATCCTTGTAGGTTATTCAATGCCAAATCCTGTTTATATATATATGAAATATATTATTTGTAAATAAATAGTTTGTAAGTAACTATTTTTAAATGAGCCAGAGCTCATTTCTTTGTACACCGTTAAATAGTTTCAAATATAGAAAAATCAAATATTTCTATTTTGAACATAGATGGGACCCAAACAGTTACTACCACTTTGGGAAGTCCCTGTAATGTGATGACTAAAGTGCTGGACAGCCATCAGGAAATAAGCTGTGCTATTAAATATACTTTTAGACTAATAATACTCTTGGGAAAGGTATGAACACTCTTATCTCTCAGTTATGGGTTAAATAATATTACTGCTGTTCTTCTACAAGGTTGACTTTGGCATTAAATAACTCCTGAAGGTTGATATGCCATTAAACAGACTAAACTACCACCCACAGAGTGGACCTGGGAGTTATGACAATGAAGGGGTACTCTACATTTCCCAAAGCTCCTGCACTGGAACCTCACTATCAGATGGCTTAGTTTCATATCCAGGGCAGTCATTAAGTGTGTGTGTGGGGGATCTTATCCCTCTGCATATTCTATAGCTCCAGCCGTCTGAAGACAATGAAGAGCTAACTCCATACTTTCCAGATCTCTAGAACTTGAACCTCACCACTAGATGCAGTTTAGCTTCATCTTCCATGGCCTGCCAATCGGATAATTTAAGCTATTCTAACATTAGTGTTGCAGTGCTTATATCCCATTGGTCAAAAAATTCATCAACAGCTGACACAACATCATGATTGTGGATAGATTTGATGTTTTTGGTTTAACTGAATAGATACACATGCAAGGAAAACTATAAAAACTAAAGTAACTACACAGACACACAAATATCAACAGTTGAACATTGTCTAGCAAGATGACAGTTTCCGAGAGAAGTGATGTATATTTTTCTCTAATTTCTGAGAAAAAATCTTTAGGGCAGTATTTTTCATTTTTAAAATTGTACAGAAAAATAAATGATCACGTATAATGAATTTAGTTTGTTCATGAATGGAACACTCAAGACACTTAAAGACAAGACTATCAAGTCCTGAGATAGACAACAAATATCGAAACAGAATGAGAAGAAGCATAGATAATAACTCGAATTTAATAGAAAATTTGAGAGCTATGAAAAAAAAAAAAAAAAAAAAATCCTCTTTTCGTCGTGAAGTTGAAAAAAAAAAAAAAAAAAATGTAATAGTAAGCTACTAAGTCAAGTATCTGAAAATTCGCTGAAAAATGCAACCAATTACGTTTGATTAAATTTTTAAAAAATTAAATACTCCAAAGAAAAGACAGAAAGGAAAATAGACAACAAAAACAGAGAGGGAAAAATAATGAAAGAAAAAAAAAGGACAGAAATAGAAAGTAAGACAAAAATGGAGAAAGAAAGAAAATAATGAAAAAGACAAAAAAGGTGGGGGAAGACTGAGAAAAGAAAGAAAGTAAAAGGAAAAGACAAAAAATGTAAAAGGAAATACCCAATTTTTTATAGAGTGGTCGGATAAGGGTCCAAGTAGTAGCGAGGTTTGATTAGCATTTACCATAAAGAAATACATAACACTTTCAATAATATATCTTTAATAACAAAAATACACCAAAAACATCACTATTTTATTACCACACCACTGCAGTTTTGTATCACATTTACAATAATCACAAAAACAAATTACAAATAAAAAAGAGAAACCAATGCCCACCGCTACCAGACTAATTTGTTTATTTGCTAACTACAGCATACATTACACTTGTTACATATACATCTGCAGTTAACAAACACCAATAGGCCCCAGTGGTGTACACGTTAAATAAATTAAACAAAAAATAAAAACAAAAAACTATGTACACACGTGTAAACAATGAAACACGAACACATGTGCTATATTAGACAATAAACAGCAGACGATTGAATGAGGCGACCGCCATCAAGTCAGTCCAAGTATGGAAGCTCATGCGCACAATAATACGTTTTGCATTTATTTATTTTCCTTGTATTTGGCACATGACTTGTTTGAAATAAGAAAACTAACGCGAGTAGAGAGAGAAATCTGGAATCGTAAAAGAAAAACGCTATTTTTCAATTTTATTTTTGTTTCTTTATATATGCTATTTTCAATCAATGCGCTTCTGACTGACGAGACAGACTAACTCGGTGAAAAGTGTTCTGGTCAGCTCTGTATTTTGATAAATTGTAGACAGGTGTTTCATATTAAACACGAGTCGCTACGACGTACATGCCCTAATCAGGAACAGAATTGTTTTTGTTTTTTTCTCTTTACATTGATTAACTGACAATGACTTATTCTGATCGTAGCTTTGAGGGTGGGGAAAAGTGATTTTTAGAATACGCACATTGCCTCTGTATAGTTTTTAAATAAAGGTAAAATTAATGAATTTTGTCGATCAATGTTAGTTTTACATTAGGGCTCACTGGCCCAGAGACGCAATTGAAAGTTTTAAAGAAAAATAAACACGTCTTAGTCATACTAAATTTATGTATCTTGTTTATCTTCAGACGAAGTGAGGTCAATTTTTCTAATGCTTTCTTTCATCTTTAATTTTTAGTTATGATCTACGACAGTGATAAACAGTTCTGGTCGAAAAAAAGGACGTAAGATCGAATCTTACCGACAGCTCATTCTTTACTTTATTATTTCCGATTCGCGTTATTAATAACCGGAGCGAGTTGCGAATAAATAAAATTAAAAAAAAAAAAAAATGAAACTAAAAATGAACGAAAGAAAATTTTAATCAAAATTATTCTTAAGCAACCAGATTAAGGCAATTCAATTTACATTTTAGAAAAGGTGATCACTTTATGTGTGATAGTTTTCTGATCAAAAAACATTTCGTGGGATGATTTTTCTCGTTATATAATTGTCACTATTATTCATTCATAATATCCTCATCATCTCTGCCAACTACCTTCATCGAACAATATGTGGCAATTATCGATCGTTTGCGTTTTTTCCCTCAATCATCAATAGGTACTATCATCATCATTATTATCACCAGTTAGAAAATATTACTTTTTCTTTCATCAACCAATAACAAATATTTTGTCATCAATAAAATTTTTTCGATTTTTGCGAATTAGCAACAAGCATCTTTTTTTCAACAGCAGAAATACACACACTCAGAAGTCTAGTCTTGAAAATTAAATACCCATTCAAAATTTAATTTTGTTTTCTTTTGTGCATTAGGAGTCTCCAGCTTGATGCTATTGTTAAATAATTATCATCGTCATCATTTACCTCTAAAAATAATTAAGCAACCAGACGTTATAATATGATACCCAATAATCATTAATTGGCTATGGGTATTATTAGGTCATCATCATCAACTGGAATTTTATCTAAAAACTAACAAAGGTCTTGACCAAAACATTATTTTCTTGTTGCTATTTATTTTGAATAAAAAAAATCTGTATAGTAATACCGTTCATGTATTTAGTGTATTTTTGTGAATGTTCATACCAGAGACTTTTATACATCTATTCCGAGTGACATTGTGTCTTTCCTAAGGTTCAATCGCAAAATCAGAAAAATTTAGAGGCATAGAGAACAAAAACAAAATGATAAAAATAAATAGAAATTTAAATTCCGCCTCCCCCATACTGCAAAGGATTTAGTTCACCTGACCCCTAGGTTCAAAATTTCCGGTCAAAGGCCATGCCCTCATTTAAAAAAAAAATTTTTTTTCTTTACCGCCAGTATTGTTCGAAGGAGGAAACTTTTCAGCGGCTCCTAGAACCCGGAGATATCGAAGTAGCACGCAAACACCCCTAATTAAGCGACACGTTGATTTGGCCAAGCGTTTGTATCAAAAATACTCTAACCCTACTCACAAAGGAACTGAACGGTAAATACGACAGGAACTTTCTTCCAAGGAAAATAAAATAAAACCGCTACGCGAAAAGAAACGATATGTTAGCTTTATTTTGTGAATTGTTTTCATTTTACTAAAACGTAGAACACACACGAGTAAGCGTACTATTATTAAATAAAGACAGTAATAAAAGGTTAAGAGATAAATAGATTAACCAGTGAACAGTTTGAATTGAACTGAAAATATTAGTGCCAAGAAAAAAACCTTGTCACTTCGAATTGAATTGGAAAATAAAATTAAGACTTTTTTTTTTTAAATTCAAAAAGGTCTCTTTATGTCAGTCATAGCCTCTCGCATTTATCACATAAGAATCACATTCAAATGAAAAAATGTAATAAAACATTTAATTAACAAAGAAAATGTTTAAAAAGTTAGATCAATCAACTCTGAGAAACGATAAACGACAATACAAGACAAACAATCATAAAAATACTTTACCATTGTTAAAGAAGGCGAAAAATGTTTGACAAACATTTTTGAAGAGTAAACAAACAATAGCTAAATTCCTAAGTTGACAAGAACTAAACAACTCACGGTTGTCGATGATCATAAAGATAGAGGCAAAACACGAGGTATCAGAAAAATGGAATGCTGCCAATTTCGGTAATTTCAGACATCGAGCTTGGGGAGAAGTGAAAAACAAAACGAACATTTGTTTTCACTTATTTTTAATCAAGAAACAAAAACACACGTACGTACAGACAATAAATCGATAGACAGACATTTATTTACTGGAAGATGAAGAAAACTAAACCCTATTCTATTCTTGACCAGTGTTTTAGGAGTTGTGGCATTTTTCGTGGTTACAAGTTATGAAAAGTGGTACGGTAAATTAATGTTAATAATGTCCAAAAGTGACAACACGTTTTATTTTGAAGAATTAGACATTCAATTATAAATTGAACTGGAAATTGCTGTTCTTAGCCAAAATAGCTTGCCGAGGGAAAATTTGTGGTAATATATAAAAAATTATACAGAAATACAATACCTAATCCAGATAAGAGTAAATTTCAGTCATTTGCTTCAATTTTTTTCCCATCTAAACAGTTACATTTTAGTCATATATATATATATATATATATATATATATATAAGCAAAGAAAATTCCTGTGGGATATTCAGGACAAATAAGTTGATTCATTTTCCAAGTTAGAAGATTTTAAAGGCATTGCTCTAATAAAAATCTCGTTATGGTATGCCGTTTTTCGGTTTTAATTAAATGAAGGTCACCACTGTCACGATGCAATGCTTGCAGAAACAACAAACCAGAAGGAAAAGAATGAAGTTTGATATAGTTATTTACCGTGTTCTGCTTAGTTGGGGCATTCAGTGAGATTCGAACTCACAAATAATGGTTTGCTAGACTAAGTTGCTAACCATTACACCACGCGAGACGTCCAAGAATGAATAGTAGAAGTAATTTCTACAGACGGTTTATCAAATGTTTTATACGGCTTTTTTCTGTTTATAATTTGATTTTGATCGGAAAAAGACCAACAGAAGTTTTTTTCTTGCCAAATGATATGCATTTCCCAGTAAGTAGTAGTGTCACTCGGTTTTAATGAATATATATATATATATATATATATATATATATATATATATATATATATATATATATATATATAAGCTAATGTTCTAGGTATAACATTAAACCGCATCCAGCAGCAAGGCTTCAATTCTGGAATTCTTGGAGTGTGGAGTCACTAGGTCATTGCCATTACTCTCAGGTTTACTCTGAACAGGAGTGGTAGTACGAATTAGGGTCCCCATTTAGGAGTCAAATACACCTGTTTAAGATAATGTTTAAAATTATATTGAGCAACATTAATACATTGGTTCTTAAAAAATTGATATGCCAACTAACTATGAATTGTTTACCTGATTGCGAGTGTTCGCCAATGGTCCGGGAGAACTGGGTTCAATCTCAGGTCGCGTCATACCAAAGGCTTTAAAAATGGTACTTGATACCTCCTTGCTTAGCACTCAGCAATATAAAGTACGTATCGAGGGTAAAGTGGAACAATCTAGGGAAATGAGTAACACCCTCCCCTACACCTCGGTGCAGTAGCTATCGAAAAGGGAGCCTTCTGGTCACCCTCGACTACGGTCGCCAACTTTACTTTTACTTATTTTTAATTGGAGACCATAATTGTTAAACTGATTCACCTCGGTAGAAAATAACCCGAGACTCGATATACCGTAAAAACAACAAACTATATATTTTTTCTGCAATGAACAAAAGTTTGCATGGCGCAATCGCAAGAAGGTTACTCCGAAAACGGAATACCTCTTATTTTATTGTTGTCTTAACGTTCCACAATACCAGAAGCGAATGTTGGTGATATGACAGTAGACGTTAAACCTTCTTGTCAATAATGCATTCTCCCCTTGTTACAGATAGCAGCAGAACGTCATTCTGGCAAAATGGTGTCTAACACGTAAGCAGACGTGTGTTACTGAATTCCTTTATGCAGAAAATAAATTGCACTCAGTGACATTAGTCGATACTTTTTGAACACTTTACAGAGACGAAATCATGAATATGAACACAGTTTGGTGTTGATTAATTTCAACGTTGGTAACAGTGATGCGAGTGACAAACCACCATCAACACAACTGTCAGCCTACGCCTCGGTCAGTACATCCACACGAATCGAGCCGGTGAAAAATGGACTACGTGAATAATATATTCCTGGCAACGAGGTTGACATCACTGACATGAAAAAGTGGGTCGCCTCTCAATTTTTTTGGAATTATTATTATTATTATTATTATATAAAGGCAACATGCAGGCACATAGCGTTTTATTACTGAAAACTTGTTCTCTCTCCAACGGAGTCATTGTATTCCCTGTATTATATAAGTTTCCGTGGAATAAATACCACTTTCAGAATCAGCCTTCATTTTATTGAGAAAGAAAAACAAAATGTAATATCGAATTTGTTACAGTATCTAAAAAATTATCTGTTGTCACAAAATTCCTGTGTAATTTAAGGTCATTGACACAGAAATAAATAGACCCAAACATAAAATATCGATTATAGTCTATGGCTTCGGAGTTCGAACTATCTGTTAGCTTAGTGCCAAGTTTATTGTGAGTATGCGACAACCCCAACCCAACCACAAAATTGTCCCAGGAAAAATATGAATCAATTTTAATATTTATTTATTCTTTTATAAGAAGTATAATACAGTCGTAAGATTGCAATAATTATTAGATTTCAATTCAATTTTCGGCGAATTATACAACAGAATTTTTTGGAAATAATTACAAGTAAAAATATTTACAGTCCAGGTTAACAGCGCGGCAAGGGTAACTCTAAGCAGGTATCACTGAGAAACTTAAGATTTTGGAAAACGGGCTGGGCTTTGGCCCATTTCACAGAACTGTTCTAGATCCCTAATGATACCTGTATCAGAAAAAAATGAGGTAAAAAAAAAAAAAAAAAAAAAAAAAAAAAAAACTTTCGGATTAGTGTTATCCTTACCGCGCTTTTAACCTGGACTACAATTCTAAAGACAAGTCCCTGAACATAACGAATAACAAAAATAAAATAAATGTCACCAATTACTTAAACTGAATGTTTAACCCAGTTTTATTTAAATGTTTAAAGTTTTAAACCGTGAGGGTTTTCTCGGACCTTGCACATTTACCAGATAGGTTTTGTCTAGACTCGGTTAAATGTTTGACACTGACCCCCCCCCCAAAAAAAGCACACACAAACACATAATTGATCTGACCGATTTCGGTAAAAATCAGAAGTTTAAAAAAACAAAACCTTACATATTAAGTAACATTTTTTTTTATTTGCGTCCATTCCATTACTACTTAACGTTTTAATAGTCGATAGTTAATCAATTAGTCTCGAACAGCGTAACAGTTATCGTCAACGAAAATGGCACTGAAAAGCGGAGTTGAAATTTTGGACGAATATATTTACATTTCACTTTGTGCTAACTGCTAACCTTTGGGAAATGTACGAATACTTTTTTTCTCACCATTCCCAGCTCCTGGTAAATATTAGGGTAGACGGTATTCTCTAGCCATGGCATGATAACGACTTGAGAAGAAAAAAAAACAAACTCCCTGTCATGGGACACTGTAGCAGGGTAAAGCCCATTATTCATGTCTTATGGATCTTGGGGAAGGTTGAAACACCGCAGTGGCCATTGGAATTGGTATTAAAACTTACGAAAATATGGGAATGAAAACCGAAAACCTTGAATTGAAATGTGCATTCTCATCAAGCGGGGGGGGGGAAATGAACGAAAAGAGCAACAAGAAACGCGTGTGCCTTTTTTTTATCCAACAAAATAAACACAAAAATGATAGACAAATTTATTTGTCGTCTTTGCCCGTCAATGAATAATGAGGACTGGAATGGTCAACAAAGTGTTATGACTGATAACTTTGCTACCTGATATTTTTATTTATAAAAACTTTATAACTAGAGAGCCTCGGAAAAAAAAAAAAAAGTGATGAAACTCAATGGTTTTCATCATGATAGCATTTTTTTTTTGTTAGGTTTTATTTTGACGTCTTATTAGCCTCGTGGCGTGGACAGTATCCCCCCCTCCCACACCATAAAACTTACCTCTGAAAAAAATATAGAATTTTAAAATCAGTTTTCTTCTCAATATTTGTAATTTATTAAAATTGAGATTTTAGATTTTAATAATTCTCTCCAAGATGTAAAATAACTGCATTCATTAAAATTGCAATATCGAATTGGACCAAAAAGTGGAAATTATTTTAAAGCAAATAAAATGTATCTGATTATATGAAATCTTTAACATATTTGGATGCTAAAATTTACATCTCGAAAAAGATATGTGCCTTTCTGTCATAAACGTGTCACCAGGGTATTTGATCATAATATCGCATTTTAGGGGTGAGTATTTTGTCTAGAATTGTATCAGTAGAAATACGTTTTAAAAGTATAGGATAAGTCATTCAAAGAGTTAAAGAACCAGATAAATTGGTTATATTTTTCTATTCAAAAATAAAGCATTTAAAAAAAATTGTTTCCTTATCGTCCACCCTTAGAACTTTTTTGTAAAATGCATTTTTATTTATCAACACTAATCCAATAGGATATTTTAAAGATTATATTTAATCCTTGCAAGTCTAGGGGTAAACTTACAAACATTAACCCCCGCCACCAAAAAAAAAAAAAAAAAAAAGAGCTGGGGCGGGTATGTGAAATGAATTTCTATACTTAAAAAGTTTTACAAAATAAATAATGAAGTGAGTTGCAAAATTTGAGTTTTTGTTTAAGTACATTTGAAGGCAAAGGAAAAATTAGCTTTTTCTTAGATGTATTTAGAATTTTAAAATACACAAAGATAAAAACAAAACAACAAAAACCGAAGCTAAAAATAGAAGCAAAATGCCAAATATCGTCAGAAATTGATTGCTTTCTCCAATATCAATTATTCATAAAATTGACAACTTACAAAGGAATATTTTAAGGGAACTCTACACAAAGAAAATTTAAAAGCGAATTTTTAAATTTAGAAAAAAAAAAAATCTCAAAATTTCTTAAAATAGTTATTTTTATATCCCCCTCCAATTAACATAGTTTTAATGCGTGTGGTCGATGGTAGTATAATTTCAACAATCCAATAAATAACAATAAAATTCAGAAATATCAATCAATCGATTAATCAATGGCTATTGTTATAGGAAAGGGGGAAGCTAAATGTTGGAGTTTTTTTTTTTTTGTTTTTTTTTTACCCTGGTCACATAGTAAGTAAACAATTACAAAAAAGAAAATATTGTAGAAAAATCTTAACATATTTTTCGAGGAAATAGGGGGATGGGTGGGTGAAATACTATTAGATATTCTGATCATTTCAGAAATTGTCTAAAGCGAGAGAAGCTGTGTTTTACAGCTAACTTAAGGTTATCACGTGACTAAACAGTTTCTTAACCATAGTTAACAAAATTAATATCAATTCAACAATTGAAAAAAATAAATAAATAAATAAATAAAAACAAGAAAAAAAAAAATTTTTACTTCGTACAATTTTCCCCATTTTACTCTTAAAAATAAAAAAATTAAGTAATTATTCAAAATTTAATTTTAAAAAATTCTTACGATCTCAGTAAAAATTAAGATTTTACTAATATTTTATAAAGCTTCTTTTTAATATGAAGTTTGGTAAAAATAAATAAAAATTACCTGTTTAATCAATTGCTGTAAATAACTTGGTTTCAAAAACAAACAATGGAAAAAAAAAAAAAAAAAAAAAAAAAAAAAAATCAAAACAAAACCCCATTTAGAATTTACACGTTAAAAATATCAATAAACATTGAATAAATAACAATATACACTTTAGACATATATAAATATTATTTCCCCATAAAAACAAAAACAATTATATCACAGGTGATAAATTAATTCAAATATAAAACATGATAACAAAAATAGATTTGTTATAATCTTTCTTGATAGAAAAACAAACTACTAGCATAAAGATGCCGTGTATCTAAATAGAGTATTTATAGACTATATCGTTGCTCACCGATGCTTAAGGTTTATAGGTGTTAAAGAAGAAGAAAATAACGGGATTATATTTAAGGGAGTACATGATAAATATTTTGTTTGACGTAGAATAAAATCGGGCTAGTAATAAAGATGTTTTCATGCAAATACAGGCCTCCGTAACTTGGATGAGTCGGACATTCGCTGACAACGAAAACAAGCAACATTAAATAAATGACAGTAAAAACAAAAAGAAATGAAACATTCAGGTTGTTGATTTTTCTTGGACTCACCCGCTTGGATGTCGACTGCTTTGGTGTCCCACAGAGCTATTTATCTTCCTTTTTTTACTGATCAAAGCAGATTCATGGAAAAATAATAAATGTCAAATGATTAAGCATTCTACAGACCCCGCCAGTCTTAAAAGTGGAAGCTGTGACGTCAGTGCACTTAGGTGTCTGTTCAGGAATCTATACCGGTGTTCTGGAATTTGATGACGTCATACTATTCTAGTTCGTATTCGTTATAAAAAATTACGATAATCATGAATGTATTTCCCTGTTTTGCTTTGATACACACACACACACATACACACATATAGAAACATACGCATGCAAACGCACGCACGTGTGTGTGCATGCGCAGCATAAGAGTGATTTTTTTTTAGGAATGAGCGTGAAGATGGTAGGTTAACATTGGATATGAAAGAAAGACTTACTCAGGTCTGACAAAGCTTTGACGTCTACAGTGTGACCATAGCCGTCGTCTTCCTTCGTTAGACGAGGATCCACATCGTTAGTTGTTTAAGAAAGACAAAAGACTATGCACTCACAAATACAAGTGAGTGTCTGTCACTTGTTATTACGATTAGTTTTAAGGCTGATGGTACGCTGATTATTATGCAGTTAAGCAACGTTAATTCTGGTCAACTTTTGTTGTGAATGGGCATATTTTAATTTTATTTATTTGGTCAATGAAACGCGTCATCTTCAAATTTAATCAAAGATGTAAAAAAAAAGTTTTTGTTTCTTCAATTCCACATTCATTCACACAACAAATTTTTCCCTTGTAATAAATAAATAAATAAATGAATAAAATTCTTGTATTTAGTGCAATTTGCTTCTATTGTTCTGACGACGTTATATCCGGTACATTCTCCAGGATTCTTCAGGTGTAATATGTGCCTTTGTAAAGAAAGGGACACTGTTTTAGTTTCTTTTTTTAAAGCTCAAAGCAAAAACAATATCAAACAGATTTTATTTAAAAAAGTTTTTAGGGACAATAGTTATTCACATCTTTTCATAGAACTTTATTCTACAATCCCATTTCTCTAAAAAGTGTTTTATTTGTAAAACCTGAATTAAGTCTTCAATTCCACATTCATGAAACAAACTTTTTTTGATTATAGCATTAGATAATACAATTTGCTTCTATTGTTCACACAGTGTTTCAATGGATACATTTTCCAGAATTCTTCTGGTGTAATATGCACCTCTGTAGGGAAAGGGGTTCTTATTTCAGTCTTATTCTTTAGAGCACAAAGCAGAAACATTATCAAACAATTTATTTTTTTGTGTTCAGTGAAAAATATGCTGAGGTAAGCAAATACCAGAGTTATGCTTTGCTGGTGGAATTAAAAATAATCAACATTGATTAAAAATCAAATTAAATGCATCACATGAGCTTAGAAATGTCAACTGAATTTTTTCAAGCGATTGTGTTTACAATTATCAAACTCTGATTGTAACTTCCAAAACAAACTTTAAGAAATTCGAAAAAGTTTATACACCATTAAATTAGAATAATTTCCATTTGTATTTCTGAATTATTTATATTAATGTCATCATTCAAGAACTATGATAAGTAATGAATTGTGGTTGTGTCATCCATCTCAGTGAATTTTAAAAAATCCAATATTTTCTGCAGGGAAAAATTTTCAAAAGACTTTCTCTTTCACCAAATCAAGAGTAGCTCTGTGTACCTACTGAGTGAAATCTTTACTCAAATTCACTTCATATTTTGTCAGAAAGTGTCATAATTTTACTGTGGAAAGAGATTATTGTAAATTGAATTTCGTATATCAAAGGTACGGATTTTTAAAGGCAATTGTCTGCTTACAAGTTTCAAGTGTTCATTACAATAGGGATAAACTCACTGAGTCTCCATAACATGTTGTTTGATAGAACTGAAATAATTTGTTAGATTTTATGAATAAAGGTATTTTAAAGAATTTTTCAGAATGATTTTTATTAAGTAAGCAATGTGTAACTTGGTTCTTAGGAATACACACCTCTCATGGAGTTGTTCAGATTTTTCCCAAAATGTAATTTTGTATCTCCAGTTCTCTGAAAAGATCTGCGAACAATTCCCACAAAGAAAAAGAAAGAAATCAGAACAGAGGAAGTGTTAAATAATTGATTATCAAAATCTTTTATCTGGGATGAAGTGTAGATAAGGTTGAATAGATTCTAACTGTTGAGATGTCACCTACTGTAATTGATGGGAGATGACTCGAAAATCATTTGAGGACTTGGCTGGGATTGGATAATCTATGTGATTGAATGATTCTAGAAAGTTAGAAGATATGTTATAACTTTACTCCAGTTAGTAGAGAGCCAGCACAGTATGGAAATGAAATTTCCATCCCTGGCTACTGACAAGTATGGTTGGTAATATGTGAAAGTTGTCTTCAAAATAATTAAGTTTTGTGTACATAAAAATGTGGTTATGTCATCCATCTCAGTGAAATAGCAGGAGGCTACAAAAGAAGGTGACAACATGACAAGAAGTAACAATGGGCTGAAAAAAACAAGATAGGGACAAAAGACAACAAAAGGCAGAGATGGGTGATCACAAAAGAAGAGAATAGGAAATAAGAGTCTCTTTCTTTTTGGAGGCGCATATTATGCCAGAAAGAGGCTAGAGAAAGTACAAATTTGAATGTTGTGTGAATAACAAAAGCAATAATGAGTTTAATTATCTAAAAAATTCTTTGGATATTGCTGACACTTCTCATAACTATAGAAAGTTAGTTGATTGGTTGGTTGAACATGTCAATCATTGTTAATATTTTTTTGCAAGTAAGGTTTCAAATAACTAATGATAATAATCTTTAGTAAACAATCATAGCTTCAAGTAATCATTCTTATAACAAATAATTTTCACACACCTATATGGTTTTAAGTATTCCTATCTAATACAAATAATTTGCACACAGTTATATGATATAAAGTCTTCCTATCCAACACCAATAATTTGCAAGTAATTATATGGTTTTTAAATAAATGATAATAATAATTTGTAAATGATTATAGCTTCAAATAACTATACAATTAATTTGCATAGTTATATGGTTTCAAATTTTCCTAATAATAATAATTCATTCATGATTATATGGTTTCAGGTATTCCTATCTTACATCAATAATTTGCACACATATGATTTCAAGTATTGATATCTAATACAAATGGTTTGTACACAATTAAAGGGTTTCAAGTAACTAATCTTTTGTAAACAACTACCACTTCATGTAACTATTCTTTATACAAATATTATACAAATACAAATACAAATTATATATATAATACATATATAATACATACATAATACTATAATATATATATAATACATATATAATACATATATATAATATATATATAAATACATATATAATACAAATACAAATTATACAAATACAAATATTTTGTATATAGTTTAAAGTATTCCTATCTAACATTAATAGTTTTCAAACAGATTTTTATGACCAATAGATGGGACTCTAACAGATACTACCACTCAGGATCAGAGTGGACCTAGAAGTAATGGCAATGAAGTGTCCTCCACAGAGCTCCAGAACTGGAGTCCCACCGCCAGATGCAGTTTAGTGTCATACTGAAGATACCTCTTGTTGGGTGGGAGATGTTGTCATACCCAAGATACCTCTTGTCGGGTGGGAGATGTTATTCTAAACCCTGTTGACAGAACAATTAGAAACAGTATGCTGTGCTCTTTATTAACAAAAAGTATTAAGTAACTTGGAAGATACTCTTTGAAGGCTTAAAAATATACCCCTAGTTTCTCTCTAGACTACACACACTCATATTTATATAATTGGAGATGTTGGTATCTTTTGAGAATGAATTGTCAGCCCTTTGATTAGTAACCTAACTGAGAGGTTGTGAAACTTTTTCTGTTTAAAGGCAACACTGAAATCTATTATCTACTAATAAGGTTACATAGTAAAGTTTTAATACATTTTCAACCAAATCTTTAGTTTAAACCTTTACTTAATTACTTAGTCCAAAATTAATTAAAATGGTTTGATTTGGTTGATTTTATGGCATGTTTAATTTAGTTTGGTTTGGTTTCTTTATTTGATAGCATATCAGCCTTAATGGGTTATTTAATGCCAAAGTCATCCTTGTAGAAGAATAGTAATGGTACTACTTTACCCAAAGCTGGAAAGATAAGAGGGTTTATACTGAAAATGAAAATAATAGGGCAACTGGAGTTCAAACAGTTAAATGGTTTCAAGTATTCCTGTCTAATATGAATAATTTTCAAACAGATTTATTTAGCCAGTAGATGTGACCTTAACAGGTTCTACCATTCATAGTTAGAATGGACCTGGGAATGATGGCAATAAAGAAATAACACCACACTCTCCAGCACTCCTGAACTGAAGCTTCACCATTAGATGCTGTTAAGTGTCATATCCAGGACTCACTTTTTAGGGTCTTCTCTCTCTGCAGGGGATGAGATCTGTATATTCTAGGCCCCACCAACAGTGTAGAAAATAATAATAGATAATTGCTTTTGCTTTTTTGTGGGGGATACAGTCAGTGTATTCTAAGCTGAACAGTGACCAATACCAGATTGCTTTAAGTAGCTGGTGATGGGAATGGATTTAGATTTTTGACCTTATTAAGATACTCATAGAACTTGATCTTTGATGTGGTATTTTCTTTTTTTCAAGAGTGGATTTCAAATTGCAATCATGCTAAAAACACCGACAAAAAAAGAACCGGATTCTTACTGGTTTTGGTTTCAGCTATTTCCCAACTGAAGCTGAATGATGCTATAGGAAAATGAAGATTATTTAGTTGTTTATGCTTTTGTTTTTATTAGTCCTCACAAAATTATTTTTAGTTTCTCATTTCATGTTTGTTCACTTGAGAATGAATCTGTGTAGGTGACATTTTTTAAAGGCAATAAAAAGTTTAAGCATTAATGCATATTGCATCTGTTCATTAAAACTTGATAAAATTAAAATGACTTTGACTTTCTTATAAAATCTATACACAAAACCATTGCTTCTATATATAAAAATGAATATTGTTTGGTTGTTTATGCTTTTGTTTTTATTAGTCTTCACAAAGTTGTTTTTAGTTTCTCATTTCATGTTTGTTCACTTGAGAATGGATCTGTGTTGGTGACATATTTTTTAGATGCAATGAAAAAGTCTAAACATTAATGCACATTGCAAATTGCATTTATTCAGGTTTCAGTTTGCTCGAAATGTCCTCAATACCAGATATGATGTCATCGTATGAACTTTTCAGCCTAAGAACCTTTCAGCCCATTTTTGTATATGAATGTAAAACAATAAAATTGCAAATGATTAACACAGGACAGATATTTATTAAAGCCTTTTTAAAATGATTAGATATTCCATGATAGTGATAAATGCCATTTATTAGTACATATAATACACATTGCACATTAATTTTGAGGTGCTTGGATGTTAGCAGGGGTGTGGAAGCATATACAAAAAAATCATTTATTCACATAGATTAGTGTTAGAATAATATGAGCAATCTTGAATTCACTGATTCTGTATGCAGAAGTGGTCATGTGACCTACAATGCTCCATTTTGGCCCTTACTGAGCTAGGCAGGTGGTCAGAGAGGTCTGATCAGATCAATCAACTGGTCATGTCAAGCCCTAATGCCTATATGATTGTCCCAACCATATTTTTCAATTTGCTCTTGTGATAAACAAATTCCCAACCCTATTTTATTTTAAAGAATGCTAGAAGACTGTAGCTGATAGTCAGTTATGCTGAGGTAGCAATACCTGAAACCATTTGAACTGTGTACAAACAAATGATTAAAATCAAATAGAATTGTGTTGATAGTGTGACGCGGTATAAAAAATTTATCCCAAGATGGGAGTTTATTTTTCGCACGTGTGAAGACGGGGCAGCCTGGCACTTGATCCCTCGCAAAAATAAGTCCCAGTTAAGATTCGCTTTTTGGGCGTAGGGGAACTGGCAGATAATGTGAGGGTTAATTTGGGCTTAGACTGACCGCCGCTGGCAAGGGGTTTACATTTTTTCTCGTACACACACCCACCAGGCCACTACCTCTTCCTACCCCTACGATAATGGAAGATATGGGCCTCTAGGTTTAGATATAATAATATTAATTATCGTAGTCGACAATTCTAGTTTCCCATGTAATATTTTTAAAGGCGAGTAGGACATTTAGTGAGAATAACATGAGGCGAATGAAGCTGAAAAGGAACATGCAATAGACAACTTGATAAGCAGACAACACAATGAATAAATTTTGACATGAGGAGAGATATAAAATATAACAAGGTTTTTAATACATGCGGACACACATATTTAACGTGTTGGCTATATTATCAGTGGATAATATCAAATATACAAATGTCTTTCTTCCTTATTCTTTTCTTTCTTCCTTCTTTAAATTGAGAGAGAGAGAGAGAGTATGTAATTGCAGTACTTAGGAAGGGTGTAGGGAGAAACAGTCTTAATGTTTACTTAGCTTTTTGATGGGTTCCTTCTGAGAGTATTTTCTCTTTTACGGGCTAGCTGGATTTTTTTTTACTGCTTTGGCTTGAAGGCATCAGTTCTTCTTGTCCAAGAGCTCTATTTCGCTTCTTCACCCAGAGTCTTGGCCACAGTGTCCACACATCTTGTCATCCCAACTGTTTTCCTAAAACTGATATTATTTATCCCTATTTCTGCTGATGAAAAAGGGTGTTACTTCCGCTTTAGGATTCTGGCCAATCATTTAGCCTCTTTCTTCTTCCTTCACCCTGTCAGGCGATTTGTTCAGACTACTATCTCTTTCACCCGGGTGAGGTTACGGGGTACAGATAGCCTGACCTACATTCTTTACTTTCTTCGACAGGCCGGCTGAAGTTGACCTGCATTCCTTATTCCTCTTTTAACGGTCAGTCTTTGGTGGCCTGTTAATTCAAAAACACGGAGGGGTAGGGGAAATTCCTTATTTCTCTCCTCTCAGTGGTAGACCATGTGACAATAGCAATACACAGAACTATTTAACTGTGTGTAAACAAATGAGCTCTTGCTAATTTAAAAATTATATTACCAACAAACTATTCACTTACAAATCATGTATGTATTAACAGGATTTGGCATTAAATAACCTACAGAAGTTGATATGCCACAAAGCACCAACCCACTAACCAACCAACCAATATATTTTGGAAGAAATAAAGGATTCTAATTAGCATTTCATAGCTATCTCCATTATACTGAGAATTTAGATGATTGAAAATGATATCTAGTTGCAAATAGGACTGGAAATTGCTTTATTCTCTGAGACCATTTTAAGTATATTGCTTTAACAAATATCTTGCAATGGTGTGCTGTTTTCACTGAGTTGTGGTTACACACATATATATGATTATACAGTATTACCTATAAATAGGTACATCCCATATTTAAAAAAGAATAAAAAGTTAATTTTCTTTCAAATTAAAGATACCAATATTTTATTATTTCTCATTATCAAGTTGAGCTGATAACATAATCCCTTTACTGTCTCTTGTCTGTCCTTATTGTCCATCACTTCCAGCCGGTACTCTAGATTGAATCCTGTGTCTGCACAGATTGATGTATGTTGGTTCTTGCTGGTTGGCCAACAGTAGTGTGTTCATATGCAGGAGTCCTTGACAGAATATCACTTATGGTTTTATCCTTACATCTCCAGTAGAGCCCAGAATGTCTTGTTTGTCTTACTTGGATTGTTTATGAAATCGGAGGTAAGTAGCTATACAGCTGCTGTTTTTTTTGGTTGCTGCTTCCAACATTTGTTCAAAATAGCACAATAGTATTCTTGTATAGTTCTCATCTCACTTTTTCTCCAAGCTTTTGGTTAGAGTCCAGGTGGTGCCTGCGTACAATAGGACTGACACAACTACAGCTTGAAAGAAATCTTATTTTATTTTATCCAAGAGATCAGATTTCCATATGATTGACAACCTGTTAAAAGTAGTCCACACCTTCCCTAGGTGTATGCTGACATAACTTTCAGTCAATGAGATATTGTTGCCAAGGTATGTGAACTGGTCAACTAATTTTAGAGGCTTGACACTTAAAGTGAATATTGCTTCTTTCTGTTTAAAACATATGAACTCTATTTTATCTTTATTCTCGTAGAGGTCAATGTCTCTTGCTGCTTGGTCCAGGCTATGCAGCAGGGATTCAGCTTGGACAGGTGTATTTGTGAGAAGTTTTTGTTCATCTGTGTAGTCTGTATCTGTCATACTTTCCACAGGTTATTGTCTACTTTTTGTTTTTTTTAATGTGAAATCATTTTCTTTTATTAGATCTACTGTTGTTCATATATAATTTAGGCTGATTCTAGGAAGCAGCATCTCATCAATTGAAAAAGACATTGACATACGACTTACGAAGACATGGGCAGCTATCGATAGGCTTTCAATCATATGGAAATCAGACCTGACCAATAAAATGAAACGCAGTTTCTTCCAGGCAGTGGTCGTATTGATACTGCTGTATGGATGCACTACTTGGATACTAACTAAATGGCTGAAGAAGAAGCTAGATGGCAATTACACAAGAATGTTGCAAGCAATATTGAACAAGTCCTGGCGGCAACACCCCACAAGGCACCAACTATACAGCCACCTGCCTCCCATCACGAAAACTATCCAAGTTAGACGAACCAGACATGCAGGACACTGCTGGAGAAGCAAGGATGAGCTCATAAGTGATGTACTTCTATGGACCCCCGCATATGGCCGACCAGCTCGAACATACATACAGCAGCTATGTGAGGATACGGGATGTAGCCCTGAAGACCTGCCAGAGGCGATGAACGATAGGGAGAAGTGGCGAGAGAGAGTCAGGGATATCTGTGCTAGTGGCACAACATGATGATGATGATGATTAAATATGGTACTTTTGTATCCTCTTGTAAGATTCCAGTGATAATTTCAAAGAAATTGGTGTCACCATCTGGTGAGTAAATCAATGATTTTGTATTTTTAACATAGTACAATCCAAAAATAGATATTGGTAAGAATTATTTATTACCAAATTCTACTGCATTCAAACTGAGAATTTTGATGATTAAAAAATGGTGTTTAGTGTGAATGAAAATCCCCATAAAATTATCATCCTGTTGCAAATTGAATTGGAAGTGGCTTTATTTTTTAAATCTTAAGTGTATTACTCAAATCTCACTAAATTTGTCATTTTTTATGGATTATAATGAGTATTATTTGGTCCAGTTAAACCGGAGTTGGGAGTAATTCCACCTGGACAAGAAAACTATTCAAATTGAACATTTAAATTTTCCTGGTAAAGAGCTGAATGTAACGGACATAACAGAGCAATAATTTCATTAAGAAAAGAACAAAACCGGTCACATTAGGATTATAAATTTATTTCCATCCTGTTATGTGTTTTTGATAAAATCAAAAAACACAGAAAAAAATGAACAGGACTTCTTCAGATATTATGGATAAAATAAATCAGTATAGACACCCTTCTTTCCTGTGTCTACTTTGATTTATTTTATCCATAAGATCTGAAGAAGTCTTGTTAATTCTTTTTCGTGTTTTTTGATTTTATCAAAAACACATAACAGGATGGAAATAAATTTATAATCCTAATGTGACCTATATATATATATATATATAGTTTCAAGTATCTATTCCTTTTTAATAATAATAATTTGCTTGCATGCAATTATATGATTTCAAGCATTCCCATCTAATACTAATCATCATCATCATCATGTCGTGCTACCAGTATAGATATCCCTGACCCTCTCTCGCCACTCCTCCCTATCGTTCATTGCTTCTGGCAGGTCCTCAGGGCTACATCCCATAACCTCACATAGCTGCTGCATGTAGGTTCGAGCTGGTCGTCCTGCCTTTGCTTGGCCATATGAGGGGGTCCTTAGGAGTACATCACTTATGAGCTCATCCTTGCTTCTCCAGCAGTGTCTTGCATGTTTGGTTCGTCTAACTCGTATAGTTTTCATGATGGGAAGCAGGTGGCCGTATAGTTGGTACTTTGTTGGGTGTTGCCTCCAGGACTTATTCAAAATAGCTTGCAGTATTCTTGTGTATAATTAGCCTATAATAGTATGATTTCAAGTAACTATCGATGATTATCCTTTGTAAACACACACAGCTTTAAGTAATTATTCTTAATACAAATAATATGTAGAGAGTTATATGATTTCAAATTTTCTTTTCTAAAACTAGAAATTTTCAAAGAGATGTATTTATCTCAAAGATGGGACCCTTACAGGTACTATCAGTCCGGGCAAGAACACATAACATAAAAAAACAATATTCTAAGAGCTGGGAATAGAAAGGAGAAACAATTTCTTATTTGAAATCCCAAATGACATAAAATTGATTGACTAGTGAACATAATATAATGTAAGTTGCAGATTTATACAGCATTTTTCAGGGGTCAATTATGTTGAACATGATTAATAACTTAATTTATTTATGATTTATACAGCAAATGTTGCCAGGATAAGGATTTCTATTACATGGAGCAAAGGTAAATTATATGTCCTTATTTGATAAATACTCCAGTAATGCAGTTTTATTTATTTACATGTTACTGGCTGAAGAAGAAGCTAGATGGCAATTACATAAGAATGTTGAGAGCAATATTGAACAAGTCCTGGTAGCAACACCCCACAAGACACCAACTATACGACCACTTGCCTCCCATCACGAAAACTATACAAGTTAGACGAACCAGACACACAGGACACTGCTGGAGAAGCACAGATGAATTCATCAGTGATGAACTCCTATGGATCCCCGCATATGGCCAAGCAAAAGCAGGATGACCAGCTCGGACTTACATACAGCAGCTATGTGAGGATACGGGATGTAGCCCTGAAGACCTGCCAAAAGCGATGAATGATAGGGAGAAGTGGCGAGAGAGGGTCAGGGATATCCGTGCTAGCGGCACGACATGATGATGATGATGATGATAAATATAAAATTTAACAGTATTTGATGAGTGGACCATAAGAACACCAAATGAAGTTGAAGGTCAATTTTATAATGGCATATGATTCCTCATAAAATGTTGCCCATATTAATACTTCTTGAGATGTTTTAATGTTTACCATATTGATTACTATAGAGGGTAAATAAATAAACTTTTATTGTCCAAGAAACTGCCATAAAAGTACTTCATATCATCTTGAGTTTCATCATATGATGGAAATGACTATATCACAATATTTGAAATTGATAGAAAAGCTGTTTTTTTTCTTTTTTTAACAGGGTTTTAAAATTTAAAAAATAAGTTATTTTTGCATTACCAATTTCAAAAATGTATAGTCCAAGAGACTGCCTCAAAAGTATTTCATATCATTCTGAGTTTCATCAAATGTTGAAATATCACAATCATAATATTTTGATTTAATGGAAACTATTGTATCGTGGGAAGGAAAAGATACACAGTGAAATAGAGTTAATCGTTTATTAACACAAGTGGTACCGTTCGACTTGTATTATAAGTCTCGTGCTGTTAGTGTTATGTCTGAAGTTGGTCTTAATACTGACTGACATCCTTTCAGAGCTGTCTCTCTGGTTCTTTTTCTGCTTCTGCTTCTACTTCTCTCATGCTTCAGGAACATGGCGTCTTTATACTTCCACAATACCGGAAGTCATGTGGTACAAGCCACTATACAACAGAAACACTGTTATTTTAGCATGTGGTTTGTAATAAAATAATAAGTCCATTCTGCATTGCTAATTTCAAAAATCAAGATTGCCACAAATGTTTTTCCTATTATCTTGTTTTTTATCATTAAGGGTTTTTGGACTATTGTCTTCATCTTTATTTCTACAACATTTCGGCCAACATGTCCTCTGGCCTTCTTCAGGTGTTTGTCAAACTTGGGAACCTTCACGGAACTTCGAGCTACGTCTTTTATTGAATCCACAGGGGTCGCCTGTTCTGATTCCGTTAGCCATAACCGGGTACAACTGTTAAGTATTCGTTTACTTGCAGTCAGGATTGAACCTACAACCTCAAGATGATTGTCTCTTTAGAAGCTTAGGGAACCAACACCTATAACTGTTACACTATGTGTCCTGCTGGACAGTTCAGAGTGAATTTTTGGGACTTATAAACTTAATGTTCTTACCTGACTAGGAATACTACTTTTATGTATGATTTTTTACCTGTGCTCATATTCAGATTATTATTTCTTTTTTCATCTAACCTTTTTAATTATCAGTGTCCATATTGTATTCAACTCTATACTTGGTCTACTCAGCAGGTCATTGTAGCCCAACATATGTGCTGATTCCTTAAGTCGTCTAATCCCCCAATGTTCAGCCCTATCAATTATTTCCACTTCATCCCATAAGGGTAGATAGTTTCCCTTTTCCTCCCATGTATGGTCCGCCATACCCGACTTTTCAATCTCACCTTATACTACTGCCTTCCAATGTTCTTCTAGCCTTACTGTTAGTGGGCGACCTGTCTCACCTTTGTATATTTTACCACAACTGCAAGGGATGGAGTAAACACAGTTCTTGATCATGTTCCATTGGTGGCTTGATTCAGAAGAGATATCTCCAAAGAGTTGAACCACTTGTGAATACTGTCCTGATGTCATATGGACTTACATATTTTTTGGACCCTTTCGGCTAGTCCTTTGATATAGGGCAAACATACTGTGGTGAGTTTTGGGGTATTGTTCTCTATCCTCCTATCTAGGTTTCTTGGAGCCGATGTTATGCACTCTGGGTAGTTGTTAAGATGGAGGTTGTGTCTCAGACTAATCATTTCTTCTTTCTAATGGTTTTTGCTTGATGTTGTCAGGAACAGACTATTCCTTTCTTTACCATATATGGATGATGGGAGTTAAAATTGAGGTACTGTCTGGTGAAGGTGGGCTTACGGTACACAGATGACCTGAATCCTTGCTCTGTGTGTGTTACTAATACATTGAGGAAGGGTAATTTGTTGACTTGCTCTTTCTCCATAGTGAACTGTATAGATGGTCGGATTGAGTTCATATGATCAAGTAATATCTGAACATCTTCCCGATGAGGCCAGAGAATGAATGTGTCATCTATGTAACTAAGCCACATAGATGGTTTTAGTGATGTAGATCCTAATGCCATTTCTTTGAAATATTCCATGTAAATGTTAGCAAACACTGGTGACAATGGCGAATCCATAGCCAGTCCTTCTTCTTGTTGGTATATATCAGATCCCATCCCGAAGTAGGTTGTCTCCACACAGAAAGTCAACATTTCTTTTAGATTATCTATCAGGATACAAGTGCGTTCTTCTAGCAAGGGGTCTGCAGCCAGTTTATCCCATACTACAGCAAGTGTCTCATCAGTAGGTACCTTTGTAAACAGACTCACTACATCCAAACTCACCATCTGGTTAAAATGAATGGGGGCATCACTGATTCTCTCCACAAAGTGGGCTGAGTTCTCAACATATTTACTGGACAGTACCTCAATTTCAACTCCCATCATCCATATACGGTAAAGAAAGGAATCGTCTGTGGCTGACAACATCAAGCAAAAACCATTAGTAGCGATACTGAGGCATATCAAGAAGAAATGATTAGTCTGAGAGACAACCTCCATCATAACAAACACCCAGAGTGCATAACATTGGCTCCAAGAAACTTAGATAGGAGGATAGAAGACAATACCCGAAAACTCACCTCAGTATGTCTGCCCTATATCAAAGGACTAGCTGAAAGGATCCAAAAAATATGTAAGTCCATATGACATCAGGACAGTATTCACAAGTGGTTCAACTCTTTGGAGATATCTCTTCCGAGTCAAGCCACCAATGGAACATGATCAAGAACTGTGTTTACTCCATCCCTTGCAGTTGTGGTAAAATATACAAAGGTGAGACAGGTCGCCCACTAACAGTAAGGCTAGAAGAACATTAGAAGGCAGTAGTATAAGGTGAGATTGAAAAGTCGGGTATGGCGGACCATACATGGGAGGAAAAGGGAAACTATCTGCCCTTATGGGATAAAGTTGAAATAATTGATAGGGCTGAACATTGGGGGATTAGATGACTTAAGGAATCAGCACATATGTTGGGCTACAATGACCTGCTGAGTATAACCAAGTATAGAGTTGAATACAATATGGACACTGATAATTAAAAAGGCTAGATGAAAAAAAAAAAAAAATTCTGAATATGAGCGCAGGTAAAAAATCATACATAAAAGTAGTATTCCTAGTCAAGTAAGAACATTAAGTTTATAAGTCCCAAAAATTCACTCTGAACTGTCCAGCAGGACACATAGTGTAACAGTTATAGGTGTTGGTTCCCTAAGCTTCTAAAGAGATAGAAGGTTGCAGGTTCAATCCTGACTGCAAGCAAGTAACCGTACAGGAATACTTAATAGCTGTACCCGGTTATGGCTAATGGAATCAGAACAGGCGACCCCCGTGGATTCAATAAAAGACATAGTTTGAAGTTCTGTGAAGGTTCCCGAGTTCGACAAACACCTGAAGAAGGCCGGAGGACATATTGGCCAAAATGTTGAGGAAATAGCAATAAAGGTGAAGACAATAGTCCAAAAACCGTTAATGATAAAAATCATCAAACTTTGTCTCAGAAATTTAGACAACTATTATCTTGTATTTCATTTAAATTTGGAAAATTCACAATCACAATATTTCACTTAAATGGAAACATTGTTATTTTTACAGGGATTTTACAATTAAATGATAAATCCATTTTGCATGGTTAAATTCAAAATTCAAGATTGTCACAAATTATTTAATTTTATATAGAGCTTCATCAAAATGCTGAAATTTTCCCATCACAAGATTTTGGTTTCATAGAAACTCTATAATTTTAATTTGGGTGTTACAATTAAATAATAAGTATATTTTATATTTCCAATTTCAAAATTCAAGACTGCCAAAGATGTATTTCCTTCATCACCACTTTCAAAATTCAAAGTTGCCATAAATGTATTTCCTATTTTGTTCATTAAGATAATAAAATTTTACGATCACAACATTTTAATTTAAGGGAAATAGTAAACAGAAATTTAAAAATTAAATGATATGTCTTTTCTGCATTGCAAATTACAAAAATGTATCGTCCAAGAAACTGCCAAAAATAGTATTTCATGTCAATTTGAATTTTGTCACAATGATAAAATTTCACAATTGCAATATTTCATTGTAAGACAATTATTTTACTTGAGGTTTGTAAGTAAATAATAATTCTTTTTGTCAATGGCAGATTATGAATTCAAGATTGCCACAAATGTATTTGATTTCTTGAGTTTCATTAAAATGTCAAATTTTCAAAAATCACAATATTTCAATTTAATGGAAACTGTTATTTTAAAATTAAATTGTAAATCTTTTCTGCATTGACACTTACAAAATTCAAGATTGCTACCAGTGTATTTCTTATCATCTTGAGTTTCATGAAAATGTTGAAATTTGATAATGGCAATATTTAAAATCAATTGAAAGATTGTTATTATAACAGCTGTTTTACAATTAGATAATAAATAATTTCTGCATCAGCAATTTTGAAATTCAAGATTGCCAAAAATGTAGTGTCAGTTACTTTGTGTTTCATGAAAATGTAGGAAATTTACAAGCCTTATATTTTAATTCAATTGAAGCACTGTTATCTTTATAGTGATTTTTCAATGAAATAATAAATTTATTCAGTATTAACAATTTCAAGGTTGCCACAAATGTATTTTTTGCCATCTTGAATTTCATGAAAATGTCAAAATTTCACAATCACAATTTTCAGTTTAATGGAAACAATGTCATTTTATGAGAGATTTTACAATTAAAGTGTAGATTCTTTCTGCAATGCCAATTTCAAAATTCATTATTGTCACAACTGTATTTTACCCTTCATCTTGAATGTCATTAAAATATTGAAATTTTACTATCACAATATTCTTGAAACTTTTATATTAACAGGTGTTTTACAACTAAAATAATTCTTTTCTGCAATGGTATTTTATAAATTTAAGGTTGCCACAAATAAATTTCATGTGATCTTAAGTTCCATGAAAATCCTGAAAATTTGCAATTGCAATATTTGAATTTAATAATAACAGTTATTTTATCTTGGATTTTACAGTTAAATAATAAAGCCTTCTTATATAGCAAATTATAACAATGTATAGTTCATTAAACTGCCAAAACTAATTTTTCATGTCAATTTGAGTTTCATCATAATGTTGAAATTCTACAATCACAATATTTAATGGCAAGATTGTTATCTTAACAGGTGTTTAAAATTGAATTATGAATACTTTCTACATTGCCAATTTCAAAATTCAAGATTGCCAAAAATGTGTTTCCTGTTACAGTGAGTTTCATTAAAATGTTGAAATTTCCCAATCACAATATTTCAATTTAATGGAAACATTGCCATTTTAGAGGGAATTTTACAATGGGATAGTTAGTCTATGCTGCATTAATAATTTAGAAATGTAAACACTTATTTTGACATGGGTTTTCAAATTAAATAATTTGTCAATTTTTCATTGCTACTCTTAAAAATGTATAGTCCATGAAACTGCCACAAAAGTATCTTATGTTACCATCAGTTTCATCACAATGTTGAAATTTAACCACCACAATATTTGAATTTAATAAATACTGCGATTTTATCAGAGATTTTCATTAATTTTTTCCTTCATCACCAACTTCATTTTTACCTCCCATCTCATAAACAAGTCAAGTAAGTCAAACAAAACATGGAGAAAAGATAAACTTATGAGGGATGTTTTCTCATTGACTCCTACACATAGACACATCTGGCCAACCAGCAAAGACCTATATACATCAGCTCTGTGTAGACTTTGAATACAGTCTGGAAGACCTACTAGGAGAGATGGATGATAGGGATGGATGGTGAGAAAGAGTCAGGGAATTTCATACTGTCAGCATGACTTGATGTTGATGATGATGATGATGAGGTAAAGAGCAAAAAATACCAAACTAAATGATATCTCTATCTAATCATTTCGAAGGAATTATAGACAGGTTAACAAATTTAATTCTGAAAAGGATTATTGGTTAAATTTTTAGTCATCAAAAAATCAAACCTACTGTTCATTTGGTTTGAACCCAGAAAATTTAATCAAAATTTTTATCTAATATATTGAATGAAATGATCTTTTTAAATCTAAGGTAGATAACTCTTATGAATAGAATAAACTGACATAAAACTATGGCTTTGTAACTATTACGTAATTCATATTTATCTATATATTAGTAAAATTCTCATTATATTTGTATGGAACCAGCAAAACGGCACTTCATAGCAGGATTTTTATGAGAACAATACACTTAAAATACTATAACTGATAGAACAATATGATTTCCTGGCTAATTTGCAACTAAATGATTATTTTGGAGGATCTCTAGAAAAAGTAATGACACTGATGATATTTTGTTCAGAAAATAATGCTTAAATTTTCTCAGTCGGTATTTTCCCTTTGGTGGGGTTATCAGGCATCAGGCGATAAACCTGACATAAACCTTTTAGACGAGAGGGCGGTTGGTCCTGGTTGGGCGGTGGACAGTCACCTGAAACCAAGTTCTTCAATTAAGTACCTTCCGTCCGGCTGGGTAACTCGATCAAATCGTATTACCTCGTCTTATACAACAAATGTAAGGGAGATAACTCTACTTACAGTACATGTATTTAGAAAGGTTAAACATTAGCGCAGACGAATGTTTGTTTTTTTCTTTAGGTAAATTTCATCTAAAAAAAAAAGAAGGTTATTATTCTAAACAGTCGTAAATTACTGTTAATATATTTACTATAATCACAAGGTCAAAATGGTGTCATCTGTTAGTCTCAAGACACTATGGGCCTGCGCAGTGATGTGCCCTAAAAATATGCTCGGGGAAGGCTGCTCAAACTTTTTATTGATGCACTTCCTTGTAACCAAGTTTAATTTTCATTCACTCCCAAAATAAACTAGGACAATATTGCCGAGATTTTTTCTTAGTTCTACTGGATGCCATGATGAGAAGGGTAGATTTTAAAAAATATGTTTTCGATTCCAAAATAAACATTCTCATAAAATACACAAGTTATAAATAAAATATTGAATCATATAACAACTACACCAACAAATACCAAGCGATACTGAAACTGACTTTGAAGTGAAGAAGATAAGAATGATTTTGTCATTGTAACAGCGAAATTTGAAGCTTGCTTCATTCACTCATGAAAAGGTTAAGAGGGAATCCATAACAACATTTATACGAACTTGCGATGTGACTTTACTTATAAAAACGAAGTTGTAAAGGATAGGTTGGTTGGGTTTTACGGTATATTAACCTCTTATAGGTTATTTCATGCCAGATTTTGTTTATGTAGTGATACTGGGAAATAAATCTGCCTAATTTGCATAAGTGTAAGAGAGAGAGCCTATATAAGTCGCTCACTGAGGGGAATGCCGACAGGGCCCGAGGCATTTTTGGAGCCACCGGACGCGTCTGGACCACGGCGTTACGCCCGGACCCACCTAAAAATGTCCTTGTGCCACACTCGTCCGTCTGGTGGGATGTTCGTCAAATATCAGCCTGACCAGCCTTTACTTCGTGCAGACTGTCTGGTATTGTTGTCGGATGGTTAATTTCCTCGAGCCTCAGGGAGCTGTCCCCCCGGTTTTAAACCTCTTCGGAGGGGTTAGGTTTATCGCCTGGTGCCTGAGGCGCCCGTTTTTAGGGGAATGTCGACGGGGCCTGAGGCATTTTTGGAGCTGACGGATGCGTCTAGGCCACAGCCCTGTGTCCGGACCCACCTAAAAAGGCCTTGTGCCACACTCGTCCGTCTGGTGGGACGTTCGTCAAATATTGTCTGACCAACCTTTGCGTCGTGCAGTGGTTTTTCAGCAGACTGTCTGGCATTCTTGTCGGACGGTTAATTTCCTAAAGCCTCAGGGAGCCATCCCTCAGGCTTTAACTCTCCTTGGAGGGGTTAGGTTTATTGCCTGGCACCTGAGGCGCCCCTCTTTAGAGGAATGCCGACAGGGCCCGAGGCATTTTAGGGACTGCCGGACGCGCGTGGACTTCGGTCCTGCGCCCAGATCGGACCAATTTTAAAAAAGGCCTTGTGCCACACTTGTACGCTTGGTGGGGCGTATGACAGATACCAGTCCGACCAGCCTTTGCTTCGTGCAGAGGTTTTTCAGCGAACAGTCGGACATTCGTGCCGGACGGTTAATTTCCTCGTGCCTCAGGGGGCCGCCCCCCAGGCTTTAACCATCCTTGGAGGGGTCAGGTTTATTGCCTGTCGCCTGAGGCGTCCCTTTTTAGGGGAATGCCGATGGGGCCCGCGGTATTTTTGGGACCGCCGGATGCGTGTAGACTTCGGCCCTGTGTCTGGACCCACCAAAAAGGCCTTGTGCCACACTTGTACGCTTGGTGGGGTGTATGTCAAATACCAGCTTGATTAGCCACTAACTAATGCTAACCTCGCACATCACAACAATGGTGTTGCCGATAGGATACTAGTTGTCTCTCGAGGGTCCCGATTTTGTCGATATGAGGCTACGATGTTTTGCTCCGAGCGCAAGAATTAAAAAAACTAAAAGATGACAAGGAAAAGGGAGGAGAAAATGAAATTCGGGATCTCTTTTTAGCTACAGCTGGGTGCAAGGCGATAATGAAAGTCTCCACTGTGGCGTATCCTATAAACCTGGAACACCTGACTTTTGAAAAAATAAGTCAGATCATAAGAAATATTAGGCCCAAGAAAAGGTTGGTCGTAGCAGAAAGAACGAATTTTATGTCGATGAAATAAGAAATTGACGAACCAATCATCAAATATCTACACCGTCTACGAAATGCGATTAGATATTGCAAATTTGAAAAACTTGGACAAGAAGAACAGCCGATTGAAGAGGACTTAACTTAATTAAGGTTAATTGAAGTTATGTACAATGCCTCACACCGATATAAAATAATGGAACAACAACAAATAGGAAATGTATCTTTAAATACCTGCATTGACTTTATACAGCAACAAGAATTAATACAGAGATAAAACTATCATAAAAATTAACCCAGTGAACAAATGTTCGCCGATACTGACATGTTAAAAATGATAAAAAGATATTTGTATAGTGGAAGTGAACATGAAATAAAAAAGGAAAAAATGCCCAACATTAGGGAAAACTTGAAGAAATTGCTTAAAAACGAATCATTTTTAAGAAAAACCTTGAAAGAGTTGAAGAAAACGAAACCAATAAGGAAGACTTCTCAGTAAAAAACAAAAACAAGAATGTAGAAAAAATTGAACAAAAGAAAAAAGACATTATACTAAAGGTTAAAATCAACAACTCCGATTTGGATATGCAAATAGATACCGGCAGTGAGGTGACGCTTATACCAAAAAATTTCTGGTAAAGCACTGGAAAGCCAAGAGTTTACAACCCCGCCAATTTGATGGGTCGATCATAAAAACTTTAGGGTAATTCGAAGGTTTCTTGGTGTTAGAAGATAAATTTGAAGTAATACCTATATCGGGGGTAGCAAGTTGGCATCACTCATTGTAGTTTTAAGAAGGTTAGATGGAGACATACGTTTATGTGGAGATTATAAAATTGGCGTAAATCACAAAGTTTGCTCGGATTCATATCCTATACCTAATGTTGAAGATGCAATTTATGCATTGGCAGGTATGAGCGTTTTTACAAAAATAGATTTGAAAATAGGATACCACCAAATACCAATAGACAATAACTTCAAAGAAGTAACGACGATAAATACGCCAATAGGGTTGCTGAAATGGAGAAGGATGCCATATGGAATAAAAACAGCTACCACCATATTTCAAAGGGTCATCGAATAGGTTCTAGCAGAAGATATAAAAAATATAGTTTGTTACCAAGATGATATATGCAATGGAGCTACTAATGAAAACGAATTAAACAAGAAAACCGACATCGTCTTGAATAGATTAAGAAACGCTTGAATGACAATAAATGAAAAAAAAAGCGTAAACAATAGTACTAAAATATCACTTTTAGGTTATACTATCTCAAAAGAAGGTATATCACCAGACCAAACTTTGATAGAAAAAAATACTAAAAATAACTACATCTACAAACTTGAATTGGGGGGAGGGTATGGTGAATTTCTACAGGTGATATATACCAAAATATACGGACTTGACTGAGCCGTTTGCAAATTTAAGAAAAAAGAATGTTGAATTTATCTGGTCAGAGAAACAAGAAAAAGTTTTTGATAGGTTAAAAGTAATTATAGCAAAGAAACAAGTAGTGAAATTTTTTTATCCGAAAAATGACATGACGTTAACCACAGATGCTAGCGAACATTCAATATCTGGAATATTATCACAAGAAGGACATCCGATGATGTATTTATCAAGAAGACTAACGAATACTGAATTCAATTATTCAAATAGAGAGAAAGAAACATTGGCCATTGAGTGGAAAACTACAAGAAATCGACAATTTTTAACTGCAAAAGAATTTCTTTTGAGAAATGATCATCGACCATTAGAGTTTATATTCAATCCAAGAAAAGAATTACCCAAAGTCACGACATCGAGAATACTAAGATGGGCAATAATATTCATGACATTTGACTTTGATAGAGAATATGTCAAAGGAAATTCAGTTCTACTCATAGATGCAATATCAAGATTGCGATTTTACAAGGAGTCAAAAGATAAAACAGAAGAAGAATTTGAAGATACATTTTTACATTGGGAAGAGACAGATGTTTTGTCTTTTGATAGAATGGCTGCGGAAAGTAGACATGCTCAAGTACTAAGTGTTGTATAATTACGGAATGATTTTTTATATTAATCATTTTTCGTTAATTATATTTTATCATTCAGTTTGGTTGGGCTTTGAACTATTCGGGTCTTAGTTCAGGTGCACAGACATTGGGTACAGTTTACGCTCGTGCGCAGAGGATATGACAATCACAATTGTTATAATAAACCCCAGATAGGAAATGAGACTGGAGTGTGAATGACGTCATGCCCAGAAGGAATGGGCTGAGAATTTTGGGATTTTGAAAAAGACATCAGTTTAGTTTTACTGTAGGCCAGTCGTTGGGCACTCGACTGGGGCCAGTCCAGTTGGGAGTTGACTTTGGCCATGTCGCGAGTTGAAGTTAAGTCAAAACCATGGTGTTGAGAAGTTGAAGTCTGACCATGGAGTTCTGCCGATCTCTAACGACAGAGATCTTAAAGACTACGAGGTGTGCCGAGCGTTTGAGCTTTGTTGGAATAGTATGATACGAAAGACTTTTAAGAATTGTGTCTCTCTCTCCTCGTGTCGAAGAACCGAACTCAGAAGTTAATAAACGTTCGTACCTGAACAACAGTGAGTTCGCCTGTGTATTTGACCCTGCCTATTGTGTTTTTGCATATGTATAACGTTTGTGATGGATATGGCTATACAAAACTAAGTAGGATAACATTGAGAACAAGAAAAAACATATAGGGAAATTGTTCCAGGGCGGAAAGACCTTACAAAGAAATAAGATATAAGTTAACGATAGAACATGGAGTGATTTGATAGGGGGGGGGGCGGATAATTCCCCACCGAAACACAAAGAAAATTGGTGATAAAAAGTGTACATGATGATATACACTGAGGAGCACCGACTATACAAAAAAGGATCAAATTAGAAGCATGGTGGACGGGATATTCTCGAGATGTCGAAGAATATATAAAAAGATGCAAAAAATGTAAAGAATTAAGAAATTTGACACAGACTACTTTACATTCATGGCCCAGAGAAGTGGAGCTATGGAGTCGTGTGCATATGGATCATGCATACATTACTGCATATATTTATACTAGTAGACTCTTTTTCAGGCTGGCCTGAAGTAATCCGTGTGCCAGACAAGTAAAGTTCTACGATAAAACAGATTCTAAGGGTCATATTTTCCAGAAACGGCATACAAAAAAACCCTGGTACCCAACAATGCATCAGAATTTTGTGATGAAGATCTTAATTTATGATTGGAAAAAATAGTGTATAAACCGTATAAGACACCGCCATATCAACCTTAATCGAATGGGTTGGCAGAAAGAATGGTGCAGACCGTAAAAAAATGGGACTGAAAGCATGTTCCCAGCAAAATGAAAAAAATAGAAGTTTTTCTACCAAGGCTGCTTTTAAGCTATCGCACAATACCACATGCCGGAAGACGAGAAAGTCCATCAACTTTAATGGGAAGGCAAATTAGAGTTCGGTCTTGTTCCACTAATGAAAAAGCGTAGTATAAAAAGAACAAAGAATCAACCCCCCCACAAAAGCAGAATTTATCATACCAAATCCCACAATACAGCAATAATAAATAGAGAAAAGGGACAGTATATTAGCCCATGCAGATCAGATTCCTTCCGTTAATGATTGATTACAACAACCTTTATTGAATGAAACGTTAGAAGACGAAATAATGCATGATCAGGTAGGGCAGAATGAGTTTGGAAACTCGGATGAAGATCAAATAATGCAAGAAAACAACCCTGATTACAGCTTAGTGCGGGACAAATCTAGATTTCCCTAAGAAAGTAATACAGGAGAGAGACAAGGCGAGCCAAGTAATCCCGAAAATGAAACAATCAGAAGTACAAGACCTACTAAGGGCATAAGACCCATACTTTTCACGGAGACATAGTGATACTGGCAAATTAATCTGCCTAATTTGCGTGAGTGGAAGAGAGAGCCTATATCAGTCTCTCACTGGGAATAACTGGTAAGCTTTATTAGCCACTTACTAATGCTAACCACGCACATCACAACAGTTTATGTATACGTATATATATATATATATATATATATATATATATATATATATATATATATATATCAAATATATATGAATTGTAAGCGCATATTTTGTAGTTTATCATTTTTAAATAAGCCAGAGGTCATTTGTTTGCACACAGCTTAAATAGTTCCAAGTATTACTATGTAACACTAGTACTTTTAATGTTAAAAATTTGTTTCCACATAGTTAAGTGATTGCGCGCATCTAAAATACATCAGCCTACATCTTTGATGGAAGCCCGATTTTTTTCAGAAAGTTCAATATCTGCTAAGGGTCTATTTTTCTAAATAGTTCCTTCATATTGTCCATATTACAAAACCTTTGTCGAAAGTTGGTTAGTTTTGTGCATTCGATCGAGATGTGTTTTAAAGTATACTGGTTTCCACATGGGCATTTAGGATGAGGCTCATCTTTTAGAATGAACAAGTGAGTTAATCTAGGATGTCTAATGCGTAGCCGAGCAAGAGTGGTTTCTTCTCTTTTGGTATTATTGGAATCAAGCTAACTTTCTTTTAAAATGGGCTATACTTTAAAGAGCTTGTGGGGATTTTTGTCCCATAATGGTTGCCATTTCATTATAATTATTTGTCTAATTTTCGGTTTGAGGTCATTATAAGGAATTTTGTAATTTTTTATCGGGTATCGTATAAAGTGCAGCTTTAGCTAATGAATCCGCTTTATCGTTTTCCTGGATTCCTATATGACTTGGGATCCAGCAGAATATCACGTTTTTGCAATGGTTCATGGGGCTGAGTTTGTTCAGAAGCTTGACAATGAAGGGATTATCAAGTTTTATGTTTTAAGAGATTGTAGAACAGAGATGGAGTCTGAATAAATAATAAACTTTTCCTTGTTACTTGTTGAATCTAGTTTAAGTGCCAGATTTATTGCACTGATTTCGGTAGAAAATATGGAGGCTTCTTTTGGGGGGAATTTTTTCAAAGTTTGCTTATTGAGAACTGTTCCATATTCAGTTCCATTGTTGTTTTTGGAGCCATCTGTGAAAATGTGTAAGTGATTGGGATATTTTCCTAAATATTGTTTAGTTTCTCTTGGTAGGCTAAGCGATGAGTTTTATTTTTAGGGAGCTTTTTTAGATCAAGGATAACCACAGGTTGCTTTAGTAGCCAGGGAGGAAAGCTTAATTGGATAGTATCATGAATGTTTGTGAGTGAAATGTCAGTTTCTTCCAGTATATATTTCATGCGAAGACAGAATGTTTTTATGGTCTTTTCTCTCTACTCAAATAGATTTTGCTGTTTGGGATTGAAAGTGCAGTCATAAACTGGATTGGATGGTAGTGATTTTAGTTTACTGTTGTACTGTAGACCTAATTTTGTGAATCTAAGTTTTAGAAGTGTTTCGTTGGCTTCATAATAAAGGCTCTCCACTGGGGATGTTCTAAAAGCCCCTTAGATGAGTTTCAATCCTTCATGGTGGACTGTTTGTAATGATTTGAGGTAGGATTTTCTGGCTGCTCCATATATGAAACAGGCATAGTCAATTTTTGAGCGGATTATAATTCAATATAATTTCAGCAAGGAGCGCTGGTCTGCACCCCAGTCTTTATGGGCTATTACACAAAGGAGTTTTAATGTTTTGCTATATTTCTCTTTTAATTATAGAATGTGTGGAATGAAAGAGAGATTTTTATAAAAAATAACGCCGAGGAATTTGTACTGGTCAACGATTAGAATTTCTGATTCGTCCAGATTTAGTGTAGGGTTGTTGTGCATTTTTCTTAGTTAAAAAAATGCACGCACTGAGTTTTCTTTTGGGAAATTTATAATCTGTTCATCATTGCCCATTTGTTTATTTTGTTGATGTCCTGTTGCAGTTGACGTTCTGCTGTACGTATATATTTGGAGGTGGAGGCAATGCAGAAGTCATCAACGAACAAATAGTTATCAACTCCAGGATTTAGGCATTGATATATATAATCGAGAAAGCTTTTGAAAGCGTAGAATATTTGTAGGGTTCAATGTCACGTGACCAAAATCAAAATGTGCAGATGCAGTCGAAAACCAGCACGTGACTATATAATTAACGAAAAATGATTAATATAAAAAATCATTCCGTAATCATACAACACTTAGTACTTGATCATGTCTACTTTCCGCAGCCATTCTATCAAAAGCCAAAACATCTGTCTCTTCCCAATGTAAGCAGTTTCTCGAAACTATTTAATTTGCCGATGCCCCACTACTTTTGTTTCGGGAACAAGTGAGTCATGAATCCTATTTTTCTAGAGTTTTTTGTTTCACATGGTACTATTTACCAACCCCTCCGCTCGGGCAGGATATGACACAAGGTCAATTTTTAAGCGGAGTTTAACAGGTTTGAATTCAGAGTTTTCCTTCTCCTAGACTAGTTGCCTCACCAAGGCTGAAGAACCTAGTCCGTCCTACTAAATATCCATAAATAAGGGGGTTCATACCTTTCCCAAGGGTATTTGCCCGAAAGTGAACGTAATAGCGCGACTGGAGTACGAACTCGCGTACTACGATTCCGCAGTTCATCGCTTTAACCATTACACCACGAGAACACATGGTCGTCGACGGCCATTTAAAAAGATATGAGTGTAAATCATATAAAGTAAAACTGATTTGAAATTTTGAAATATTATCTTTATCATTTCAACCAGAAATCCGTTGGTTTGAGTCAAGTTATTACAGAGATTTAGTTTGTTTTTAAGGCTGATTTTTTTTTCATGTGGCCGAAATAACTTGCCACCTTATTTTTTTTCTTTGTGTAAATTATTATGATAACTGTTAGCAGAATTCCTCAATATTAACTTTTTAATACATGCAAATAAAAGAAAGCAATGAAAGTTTGTGTGTTAAAATAATTATTCATGGTGTTTCGAGTTAAAACGGTAACCAAATAAAAGACACATGACTTGTTCGGAGAGAATTCTTATTGCTTCGAAACTGACTTGGCTCCTTGGTTCTTATGAGTCACAAGTGATATATATATATATATATATATATATACCAACCTCTCAGCACAACCAGAATGTAACACAAGGACAATTTTTAAATCATGTTTTAGCAGGTTTGAATCCAATTTTCCTTTTAGACAAGTTGCCCTACCTAAGTGGAAAAGCCTAGTCTGCCCTACTACTTATTCATCGCTGGAAGAAGAACAGTTGCATTCATACTTTTTGCTAGGGTATTAATGCTATGGGAAATGCAAATAGCCTCGTCCAGGTTTTGAACTCGGGTCACCGTGTCCATTTTCGACGACATTAACCATTAAACAAAGAACATCATATACATATATATGTATAAAATTGCATACACACACACTGAGATCAAGATATATATATATATATATATATATATATAGAGAGAGAGAGAGAGAAAGAGGTTCAAAGAGGAAAAGAGCACACATATATATATACACGCAAAAACATGTCGAAGGAAAGCTTTGAATTTAAACCTGTTAAACTCCGCTCAAAAATTGGCCTTGTGTTGCATCCGCTTGCGATGAAGGGCTGGACGCACACACACACACACACACACACACACACACACACACACACACACACACACACACACACACACACACACCAACAAGGCAAAAAGAAAGGACTAATTACCAAAAAATACATTTATTGTATGGAGGCACGCTTAGCGCAACGGTTTTTGTCGTAGGAAATGGAATTGGAGATTCTAGTTCAAATTCTTGACAAGGTTGCTTTTCTCTTCGCGTTAATGTACGTGGGAAAGCATGAATCTGTTCTCCTCTTGTTGTATACTGACCCTTGACCGAGCCGTCATTCAGAGATGCACCTGTGTAAATAAGCGGAAGAAGAAGCAGAAGAAAGTGGGCGTTATGAAAGAATATAGGCAAGTGCCGGCGGCAGTTGAGTTAGTTGGTGATAGGAAGGCCAAAGTGAGGGCCAGCTTGTAGACTGAGGGCTGTGGCTGTCAGCGACCCCCGGGTGAGCAACCCCTGCCAAGATGCGGAAGTAGTGTTAACTGGTTTCTTTAAGATAACACAGCGTGCTATGGTCAAAGGAAGAAATTGGGTCAATATAACAGTCTGTCCCTGTCTCCACTCATCTCTCACATACCACAGAAACATCAACCCTTTCGAGAATAAAGTGTGAGAGATACATATTTTTATAAAGAAGTGTGTTCGTTCGTTCATTGAAGTTAGTAAATCAATGTTATGTTTATGGCTATACAACACTCTCAGCTATAGGTAAATAGTAGGGTTGAATGGGTTCTTAAGCCTTGGTTGGGTAACCAGTCTAAGAGAATGAAAACTCTGAATTCAGACCAGTTGTACTCCGCTTAAAAATTGACCCTGTGCAGTATCTTGCCCGTGACGGAGAGGTTGGATAAAAACACACAAGTTTTGTTGTTTGCTAAAACCGACGCTCATAAAAAGAAACATTATCGGATAAAGAAAATGAAAGAAAAAAAAGAAAGAAAGAAGAAAGGACAATAAAATAAAAAAAATGGTTGGTAGTAAATAGTTGTGACAGTTTAAAATGGAGCGTGTTAAATTTGTGGTTCAACAAAGAAGAAGGGGAAGAGAGATGAAAATGAATAGTCACAGCAAACTTACTTGTACTGTTTGATTTTTTTTCTTTTTTATTGTCAAACTTTGAAAAAATTTTACATGTATTTTGTAGATCAAATATATCTGTTTGAGATTATATTTAAAATGACCGTGAACTTTAGTAATACATTGGCTCTTAAAATGTTGATATTATAACTAACTATGAAATGTTTACATTGGTTGAGAAAGTACATTTTTGTACTGTATATAACTAGAAACCGTAATTGTTAAACTGATCTGGTATAAAATAAACCAACAACCAATCAATTTATTTTCACAGAAACTACAACAGATAAAGAAACACAATAACACTTTTGGATAGAGCAAGTTTTCAGTTACAAACCATTATCTTTTGACATAATCACTGAGATTAGCTAGGAGTTTCGCTAACAAAGAGAAATTATTTTTATGATTTTAGTTTTTACGAGGGAAGCTACAAAATTACAGCTTCCTATTTATTTCCATAAAAATTACAACATCTTATGGGACTGCAATAATAAGGGTCTGCATGTATCAGAAAGTAATGCACTCTATTTTATTATATTTTCCCACTACGTCAAAGTTTGATGTAGGTGGTATGTAAGCATTGGCTGAACCTTTCTACCCCTAATGTCTTTGCCTTGTTAAGAAGAGTATCTAAGCATCAATCTGGGAAAAGGTAATCTTACATGAAAGTAAAGGTATGTCAGTGAATTCCTTCACCTCTCTCTCTCTCTCTCTCTATATATATATATATATATATATATATATAAAGAAAAGGGTCCACTAATTGACATTCATCAACGCTTGCTGAAGGTTTACGTCGATTAAACAGGTAATGCGCTTGCGCAGCGATGTTAGTAACAAGCCAACATCGAACACCGTCATCATCCCACGAAATAAAGCGTGAATTCTGCGGCAGCGCGAATTGAGCCCATGAAAGACGGACTACGTGAATAACATTTTTCTGACAATGGGTTCGTCATGGTTGGTATAAAAAAAAGAAAAGAAAAAAGAGGTCGTCTTCACTGGTGCAGATCTTATTCATTGCTGGTGGAAAAGCGTAGCCAAGGGTGGTGACTTTTGTGGGAGAACAGTGTTTTGTAGCTGAACAACTGTTTTATCCAACAGTGTGATGCTATTTCTGTATCTGTTATACTTTTCGGGGAAATAAATGGGAGGCTTTACTTTTGGAGCGCTTTACATAATTCTAAATCATCACTGAAGTGAAGAAAATAATCAAGAGTACAAGTCTGAAACTAGAACTCTTTTCTTAAGCGGGTGTATAGTGTTATAATGTTATATAATGTTTATAGTGTTATAATGTCTGCTACTTATTCAGTGTCGAGGATCGGGAATATGTTTGAAATCATTTAAAGTACATTTTGATGTCTTCATATAAAAAGTGTGACTCATCGGTTAAAGAGAGAGAGAGAGAGAGAGAGAGAGAGAGAGAGAGAGAGAGAGAGAGAGTTGTGTGTGTGTGTGTGTGTGTGTGCGTGTTCACTTCCAATAAAACAGATTCAAGCGTCGTGAAAACGCACTGAAGCAAAAAAAAAAAAAAAAAGACAAAAAAAAAAAAAAAAGACAAAAAAAAAAAAAAAACCCCAACAAAACAACAACAACAACAAAAAACAAGCTCTAGTAAATCCGGCTTTCTTCTTCTCTATAAAATGTTTTCTTATAAGTGGATATTGTGTGATATATTTACAGTTCACATTTTGTGAAATCTTGTAAGGATTATTAAATATTTGAAATATATACGTCTGGGATTTTTTTGTAGCCGGGGTAGTTGCACTTATTCTTTCCGATACTAGTGGTCAACGCATGGTCCAGCTAAAAACTTAGTTTTTGAATGATTATTTTCAAGGCAAGACGTGGGAATGGGAGAATGATTGCAATGGTGTATCATATTTTATATATATATATATATATATATATATATATATATATATATATATATATATATATATATATATATATATAACTCTCTTAAAATCTGGGCACTTCGCAGTTTTTGTGAAACCATTCCCTGGAATTACAATCTCATATTCAAGAGTAGCAAATAAAAGCGAGTATATTTTTTGTTGAAGCTGTTTTTGTTGACTTATTTATGCATTATTAAAATTTTCCACATACGTGTACATGAATATATATATGTACTAATGACCTAGTAAAAATGGCATATCATACCGAGGTTTTTATTTGTGCAATACACTTATAATGCTCTGATAAAGAATGAAGCAATTTCTAGTTCAATTTGCAAATGAATGATAATTTTGTAGGTTCTCCATTCGCGCTGAATCTCATTTTTCGAATCAATTCGTCGATATAACAGATAACTATGGAATGCTAATTAAAATCCTTCCCCTTTACATAGAAGCATCACTAATATCATGGATCGCTCTTACAATGGATATCCAAACTGTTCATGGGGGGCATCTTGTGAGTATCTGTTATTGAGTGGTTATGGTCTTTTGGTGGTCATTGCTCGTATTACAAATTCAAACCGGACACATTTCTTTAAAGTTTGAACTTTTGGTGAATTAGAAAATTATAGAAAAAATGTTATTGGCTTTTTCTGGGAAATTTTCAAGTAGATATCTATTTTATACGGTTAAATAAGTTATAGATTCAGTTCAGCTTGCCTGGCAGATTTAGCATTATAATCATATTGTTAATAGAACCCCGAGGAATTAAAAAAATAATGTCTTGCGTATGATAATAAGCTACATCCAGGGGTGAGGTTTCATTTCTGGAGCTCTAAGGAGAGTAAAATACCCCTTTATTGCCATTATTTCCGGAGCCACCCTTACCAGGAGTAGAACCTGTTAGGGTCCCATCTATGGGTCTAATAGATCTGTTTAAGAATTCTTAGTATTATATGAGAATACTTGATGCCATCTGTGTAAAAACACGATAATAGATAAGTATAAAGTGCAATTTAAAAGATATCATTGAACATTGAAAATGTTATGATTATAATCAAACATTAACAAATAAATTAAATTTTGGCATTTAATAAGGAGTTGATATGGTGTTAAACAAATAAATCACTCTAGATTAAAAAACTAATTTGCTAAAAACATGCTTTGGTGTCCTACTTGTAACTAGAGAAATTGATAAATCAACCAGAAAATTATCCCATTGAATCATTTGTATAGAGAATTCATTGAAATAACGAAGAGAAGAAAAGAAAAATAAAGAAAAAAGAAATAACAAAAAGAAAAGAAAAAAGAAAAAATCTGTTGAGATTTTTTTTTTACCTCTATCACCTCAAACAACTTTATAAGTAACGTCACTTAGTCACGTGATAATGTCTTTGGTGATATAAATACTGAAGCTTCTCGGTCGATTGATTGCATATAATAAGGTGAAAACTTTGTCGTATGTATTTTTATGTTATATCTGATACAGTTATATAGTGAGAAAAATGTCCCACGGAAGAAAAATCAACTTTGCACCGGGACCAGCTGCCCTTCCTTTAGAGGTAAGAGAAATTTTCTTTTCATTATTATTCTTGTCAAAAAGTATATATTTCCATGATCTGCTTGGTTTTTTTTTAGTGTAGTATAACTTTCTTATCTACTTCAGTTAATAATCGTAGTTTATTTAAGTCTGTTGTCATTACATTCGAACAAGTTATTAACTTAATAATCTTATTAGTAAAATGTTCCATCTTCTTACTATAATTGAATATATTATTTATCATATATTCGTATATTTTTTCATGCGTTTATATTGATATTTTTGTTATATGCATGTATATGTAAGTTGATTGAAAATAAAAACGGCAACACCCTGAAGGTTGAGGCCGATTTCATTCTGGGTCCCGTATGTACATGCTATAGTATATTAGATATCCTGATAAAATTTTTGGTTAACTTGTGACGGGACACTTACATTAGAACTCCGTTTCCAACACTAGGGGGAGCCTCTGTGTTGTAATGGTTGACGTACTGGACTGTAACATAAGTGTAAGCGTGTTTGAACACCAGTGACGCTATTATGTTCTCTTTTGGATAAATACTCTTAGGAAAGGTATAAAACTCCCTAATTTCCAAGCTATAGTGTTCTTTTACAAGGATGGCTTTGGCATTAAATAACCCATAGTAGTTGATATTCTATTAAACCAAACCAAACTAACACTCTACAACAGTACTGGTTTATATTAACCCCCAAGGAGGATATACAGTGAGTTGAGAGCACTTTTTATCGTAATCCAGCTAATTGCATATCTAATGTTGAGCATTTGGAAAACACCTTTAAGATATTGCAATTTTATTTTGTTTTATACACACACACACACACACACACACACACACACACACACACACACACACATATATATATATATATATATATATATATATATATATATATATATATATATACTCATGAGGAAATGGTTTTCGTCGTTGGAAATGTACATGGCGACCCTAGTTCAAATTCTGGAGGAGGCTATTCACATTTCACAAAAGGCTAATACCCATGAGAAAGGTTCTCCCTCCGGCTATGGATAAACAGTATGGGAATACTGGGCTCTTTAACTTTGGTATGGCAACCGGTCTAGGAGAAGGAAAACTCTGAATTTAAAACTGTTTAGTTCGGCTTAAAATATTGACCTTGAGTCGCATCCTGGTTGTGGAGAGGAATTGGAAAATCCATTTATAAAGGAATTATTTTGTATTTTATATTTCCCAATTTTTCAATAAACTACTCACTCGATTCTAAAGAAATCTTCTAAGGTTTCTCATCAAAGCACGTTGCTTTCATTGATTATTACAACTGAAGCGTGCTCAATCTTCAGGTCCCGACCACCTCCGAGAACAAAAAAAAAACAACTTTTATTAGGTGTTACAAAGCCGTTGCCTTTTCCCGCCATTATTTCATAAATATGTCCTCTTTTTGCCGCTGAAATGGGTGAAAAGTGTATGCAATTGAGTCTTTTGAGGATATCTAGCGTACAGGTCTTCTCCCACTGTAACCTTCAGAATAAACAGTGGAAATAAATAAAAAGTAAGAACTCTTATTTTAACGACTTTTTATACTCCAGTATAAGATTTAATGTGCAACTCTATAACGTTTACTGACAATCTATTAAACCTTCGCCCAAATATCATATCTTAGTAAAAAGCTTCGTAAATTACTAAAAGTATAAAACCTTAAAATTAAAAAAATCTGCACACTATCGGGGTGGGAGGAGAAGAAAAAATGAAAACGGATTTTTTTACTTTTACATTTCGTATTTATAAAATGAAATTTTAATGTTTACGTTTATATTTTCTTTACATTCACATATATTTTAAGAAATCAGAAAATGAGATTTTTTTTCTTTAATTAAAAGAAAGTTTTAAAAACAGTTATGTCATTAGATGACGCATATTCTCGCTGGCTTCCCATCGTATATATTTACTCAAGTCCTCCACCTCGAGTATAATGTAACATAATTAATTAATTTTAAGCTGAGTACAGGCGATTTAAATTCTGAATTTTTTCCCACAAGACTGTTTACCAAACCAAGGCTTAGTGACTTTGTCTTCCAAACTATTTGCACCCATACATACCTGGAGGGAAAGACAGATGGATTCATGCCTTTCACAAAAAGCGTGCTAAGTGAAGTGTAAATAGCCTTAGCTTGAATTTGAATTCGGATTTATTGAAACACCAAACCGAAATTATATTGATGCTTCTGTTTACAGTGAAGAATTTTTATGATTAAATGTGAACACGCTTTTTTTAAATCAATTTTTTGTCTGTGGAAAAGTTGACAGTCTATGTTCAAAACATAAATAAAAAGTGTATTTAAGCATTTTTTAAAGAAAGAAACAAACTAAATTTCTGTCTAAAAAGAAAACTGGAAAAAATCAACTTTCATTTATTATAATCGAAATGGGCTTGTTAATTGGTCAGTTTCTTTGTTTTGTTTTCATTACTTCACCAATCCATTGGCTAACGCAGATTATATCACCTTAACGTCTTGAAGTATGGAGATTGCAATGATATCTATTGCTTTTTTGTGCCTTATGTTTGAGGATCATGCCTTCTAAATGGGTTATCTTCTGAATTAAAGGAAAGTATTTCCTGTCAAAATGAAATTTTGAGGAATGTACACATTTTTTCGCAGCTGACAATAATAACGTCTTATCAGTTAGCCTGTTAGTATTGAATGAAAAGATATACAGATGTGGTACAAGATCTGAAATTGGGTGTAGGATGCTGGTCTTTCCTATCATATCATTAACTTGACCAGTTTAAATCATTAATCCAAACATACTATAATATTCATTTTTCCATAACGTCACATTTATTCAGGAATTCTTTCAAACTAAAGTCACCAAAATACATTAATCGCTCCATGAGACTAAACTATTCTCATATGGGTAATGTAAAGGAGAAGGACTACTATAAGTACTCACCACAATCAGCAGGCTGGGGAATGTGAGGATTTATTGGGAAAAGCTCCGGAAATGAAATGAATTATGAGTCGTTGGTTGGCGACATAAAAACAACTCTTTCGCACTTCTTATATGAACGTATTTAAACGTCTTACCGCGTTGTTCATTCTTTCTTACGACCCATATGGAGGTGCCGTTAAATTAACCATATTTTGCTAAAGCATATTCCTTTAGCGGTCAATAGTCTTTAAGAAAACAAAGTTAAAATTATAATACACTTATCTGTGGTTGGTGAATGTCCTGTTGTCTTTCTGTATATTTTCTCGCTGTGTTTAAAACTGTTTTAAGGGGACTGTTGACGTTTGGTTTCGTAGGGCTCAAATTGTTTTCTTGGTTCTGTTTGTTGAGTTGGGTAGTCTGCTTACACTCTCAATTAGCAGCCTCTCTTTAGCCACATCTTGCCCCGTGGAGACCCTTGTCGCTTCTGCCACTCTCCGTGCCCAAGTCACATGTTCAAGTCCCTTCCCTCCCGTCTTGCCTTCTCCCTCTATCCTCAGCCTCTCTACATCCGGGTACACAGCCGTCTAGAGGATAACTCGTAATTTTCTTATAACATATCACTCGCAATACAGAGATCTTGGAAATGTCTAAACTGATAACCGCTCGGGTATTAGCTACCGATAGGACTAGAGACCTCGGAGTTACAGTCACTTTAGCACAGAGCCCAGCGATTAGTGGAAGAGAATCCAAGTTAAGCAAGGAGCAGATGAGAAAATTCCGTGGACAGTGTTCCAGGGGCTGCACATAATAAAAGGATTGTAAGAAACAACCAAAGTCCACTCCAACTTGCTATGAATGTGGAAAAAAGGGGAATATTGTAAGATATTGTCAGTAGAGGAACAGGCAAGAAAGAATTACTGTGCCACTTGTTACCTCATCAGCTCAACTTTGGTGCAACATCGACCGTTAGCAATCACAGAGGTGGTAGTCGAAAAAAAGGAAGCGAAAGCACTTGTGCACACAAAGTGAACCACTACTATGGTGACTCCTAGGCTAGTAAGCAATTGGAGGGGAGAACGGTTATAAAGGCGATTGGCGGAAGAACGGTCAGGTACAGGAGCTCCGGCACAGTAGAGCTAGTAATATACAGGGCGCAATTAGAGAGGTAATCATATTAGATCCCGTTATTGATGGTAAGCGTGCAGTTAAGCAGTGGGAACCACGAAAGTATAAACATAGGTCCAAGTAAAGTTGATGAGTATTTTTTGTGCTGAATTCAACGGTAAGAAATGGACAGTAGCGTGGTGATTCACACAGGGGCCTCTTGTATTGAAGAATTGAGTGGGTGCTTATGAACGTTCCGTGTGAGGAAAGGAAAAGGTGAAGTTTGAAAAGGAAGTAGAAGAGTGGATTGAGGAAGGCATCCTTGTAGCTTAGAAAGAGAAGATCAGGGGTGAGATGTTGCCACCGATGACGGCAATTCAGCATAAGATTAGGCTTGACTTCAGAGAACTGAACGCATACGTGGCATGCCACTCGTGGAGTGACGTGTGTGCGAGAGTGGAGACCGAGAGTGGAGACAAATAGTGGATGCTGATATAATTGTGCATCTGAAATTTGCATATATTTAGCTGCATGTGGCAGAAAAAACGGTTGCAAAACCAACTCGTTAGGTTTGGTTTCGGTGTACGATAGGTAAATACGGCTATTTGCGAAATGTACATGGGACGTTCATTACATATATACATAACGTAGAACACATAAAGAACATAGGAATCTCGAAATTCGAAAACACGTAACGACTTATTGTTCAGGTACGATAACTTTTTATTAACTTTGAGTTAAAGGTTTCGACACAAGGAGGATAGACACAATCTCGCTATGCCGTTTTATTCATTTGGCCCCTATCTCATGCGGCACCCACAGCGCGCAAATTCGTCTCACCTCAGCGAGCCCCAAAAGTCGAACCTCCTCGTTTGGTGTCTAGTTTCCAACTCCCTAACTTTCTTTCAATTCTCCACAAACCTTTGCGCGCTTCCGGTGCGTGACGTCACTCGCACTCCGTCACCCGTTTCGTCTCGGACTATTGTGACATCTCTGAGTGACACCTTCGTCCGCCTGCGCGCTCCCGCGTTAACACCTACATCAATGTTTGCCCCTAACTAACCCATGTGCTGAGCCGAAAGGTTCTCAGCCTAACTAAACCCAAAGGCATGAACCGAAATCCCTCGGCCATTACGTTACATCGGGTGAAACGTTTCAACAAAGATTATTGCTGGAGTGTTTAAGACCGTGCTGAGTAGAGAAAAAGAAAACAGAAAGCCACGAATTCGCACATTGATGATATTCTGGTTGATGAGTCTATTGTGGCTGCGGAAGAGGACAGGTGTCATCTTGATGGTAAGAGTCGCTTAAGGCGTCCAAGATGCAGAAAAATAAGGATAATAAGGATACAGGGAAATTGGTATTGCGGAAAGAAAATGATATTCCACCTGTGGAGGGGAAGTTGAGCAAACGAGAACTATTTTCGATATGTAGAAAGCTGGTGGGGCATTATCCAGGGGTGAGGATTGTAGTTATGCTGAGACATGAAGGAAAGAAGGAAAAAAAGAAGAGGACATCAAGTTTGTTATTTGTTTATCTCTACCTGTCTCTAGTTAATTTTCTGTCTTTAAAAGTACATTGTGTGCATATTGTGAGGTGGTGGGGAGAAAAAAATTATTTACGGAAAGAAAAAAACCCAAAAAACAAAAGCAAAAAATAACTGATATTCGCAATTAAAAGATGATTATTAGAATGAAACCCACTTACCTAGCATAAAAACTAGTTAACCGGTTGAAAAGAATTGATGCGATGTGTAAAAAAAAAAAAAAAGAAGAAAAATCGAAAACACACAACTCACATCTCCAGAGAGTTTGGTTCTCGGTAATCTAATCGGGAAGGGAAAGGGTTATTAAAATAAAAAAGTGGTATGGCCGAAAATCAAACAAAGTCAATGTACATATGTACACTGGCTAATTTTCTTCAAGAACATGACAAAAAACCTTCTTGGGATGGATTGTCAAGACTTTTCGAAAACGCAAGATTCTTAAATCAAACGATAATTTCCAGAAAGAATTCGAGATCTGCAACGTTCACCCATCTGAAATCCGAAGAGAGCCTCTGTTTCTTAACCCTAATGGTAACTTTAAGCTGATACTTAAAGGATGAAGGTACAAGATCTCTTGACGCACTACAGTAAACATGGTGCCCTCATGGAACTGGAAGAGCTCTTTTTCTAGATGAACTAGATCGGTATAGAGGAATAAGTGAAAGTTTATAAAGGACAAGAGGGTAGATGTGTAACATTCACTTCGGCCTTTAATGAGAGCATCCCTTGTAACCACAGGTGAATACCGGCCACGACTTTTTCTAGCACTCCTCCAGCTGGAGGTCGGGGCCAAAATAGACGCCAAGTATCTTGCATGGTACGTCCAACTGAAGTGATCAAGAAGAGTAGAACCCTTCCATGAATCCAACCACAAACCAACAGACTTGTCACGGGTAATTTTGACCCTGTCACAAGTATAGAAATGTCGTCAAGTATTGCTGGTGTACCTGGTGGTGACTGGCACTGGGCAGCGTAATTCTGCATTAGTCCGAGTTTGCCCTACCCTAGAGAAGGAAAATTTCCAACGCAAAGATGTACAGCATTAGTGACAGTAGACATATTTAATGAACTGATCGAAACTAAGTGAAGGGTTTTGATCTTACCTCGTCCATGTGTATGATTCCGAGGGGCGTATGGAAGAGACGAATCTAATAGTGAAATTTCGGCTCGAATCCAGTTTCAGATAAATGAGCCTCCAAGAAAAGATGATCAACCTTAATGAAGGCCTGGGACTGATATAAATTAATTAGCATGACTTTATTGTCGATTTTTTTAGGAAGACTGTCTTGGGTAGCTCTTCTCTTTACGGCTGAAGTCTCCTGAGGAACAATTAAAATTCGCAAGACAGTCTGCAAACGGTTGGCCAAGTTCTTCGCCAAAATCTTTGTTAGTAATTAATACGATTAAAAGGCGAAAATTACTTTCCCCATCCCCACCAAGTTTGTTTTTCAAAGCAGTTTCACTACACCCCTGGTGAAGCGTTGGGAAATAGTCGTCTGCTTTATTCTTTGGTAGATTGTAACCGCAAGCGTAAAAACACGGGTGACAGCCTCAAATGCTCTTCTTAGGAAAAAAAAAAACGCCGATTTCCGAAGTCCGACAAGACAAGTAACGAACCAAGCAAAACTCAGCCCTGGTTCTCTGGTGAAAAGCTTCTTGTAGTCACGAAATTACTCGCAAATGGCTTCGTTTTTAAACAGTCGTCATCCGTCCGGTGATGTGACATTGGTGGTATATCGCTAGGATGCATTTCGGAGCTCTTCCGCATGTAGTGAAACAGACATATTCCACACCACAAACGGCATTCTGTTTAACCTAGTCCTTCATCCTAGACCTTGATCCTCCATCTTATTAAGGAGCCCAGTTCTGCTTTAGCTGTAATATAATGGCCGAGGGATTTCGTTTTATGCCTTTGGGTTCAGTTAGGCTGAGAACCTTTCGGCTCAACACATGGGTTAGTTAGGTGCAAACTTGAGTGCAGGTGTTAACGTGCCCGCGGAGAGGATGTATCGTTCATAGATGTCAAAATAAAAATCCCAGAGAAAAGTTGACCAGTGGATGTGAATGACGTCATGCACCGGAAGCGCGCGGAGGATTTTGGGAGATTTGAAAAAGTCAGTGAGTTGAGTTGAGTCCTGCCTCGGGAGAAGACGGTTGACTTTCGCTTGCTCGCGGAGGCCTTGGACAGGTGTCGTACGAGATGGGGTGGGGTGGGGGGTCAGATGAAAAAGCCAGAATAGAAAGAATGTATCTCTCTCCTTATGTCGAAGAACCTTTAAACTCAAAGGTAATAAAAAGTTTAGTACCTGAACTAAGAAGTCGTATGTGTTTTTCGTGTTTCGAGATTCCTATGTTCTATGTATATATGTTACGAACATTATGAACGTTTTGCGTACCGGTATGAATATGCCCATTTCACGTATTTATATCTGGCTATGGTACATAGCTAGGTTAGTTTCTAAACTATCCCGATGTAACAAGCAATTTCTACTCTAGATTCTAACAACATTGTACCTGTCTAGGTTGAATTGTCGGCTAAAATCAGCTGCAAAGGAACTGATTTTATTCAGTTTATCCCATTATCTATTCCCAAGCACAGCTTCCGTCAGTTTCCACTTTAGTATTAGTGGCTGCTGGTCCCGGAAATCCTTCTGATCCATCAAAGATGCATCTAATTTCCAGCTGCTAGCCATCTTAATCTTAAACTTTCCTAAATTTATTTTGATCCAGACAAATCTGCTTTACTCTATTAACGTGGGTATTCTACAATATCTAGGTCGACTCTTTTAATACTTGATTGAAATCATTAGAAAGTTATCCTGAATACAAACCATTCCAAACGGTTTAAGTCCATACTTATTAACCTGAGATGCTCACGTCAGAATGTGTCTGCTTGATCGAATACTTCGACAAATTCACGAAAATATTTTGCATTCCCGTTAATAGTAATAATCCTTCCAGCTCCCCCGATCTATACCGGGATCAAGGATGATGTTTCAGTAATCTGTCTTGACGTTGTCGCAAAGGAATGGATATACTCCCCCTCCCCTCAAAAAACTATTAGTAGCATAAACTAAACATGAAATGGCAATTAGGACAATGAACTCCAATGAAGCGAAAAGCCTTGTCATTTATGGTAACACCTAACACGCAAAGTTTGCCCGCCGAATCTACAAAGACAGGAAAACACGTCATAATCAAGGATGTGTGCACTAGCCCGGAGAATATCTTGAGTGGTGATCAAAAGATGCCGAAAAGAACTTAAAATCTCCGGACAGCGTCTTCTCACGATCACAGTAATGAAAGTGAATCAAGAGCTTCGAAACACTAGTAAACTCCCAAGGTCTTCTATATCTCTACCTGCTTAATGTTGTGAAGGACCCTGTGTTTTTTTAAGAAAATGCAAAAATGATCCATTTACATCTTTGATTAAAAAAAGGGAAATTTTGGGAGGGATGGTTGAAAAATTAAAAAAATGTTGGTATGAACAAAAACACATCTACTTCAACAAATCGTTGATCAAAAAAATTATCAATGATTGGATTTTAATAAACTTTTCGTTCGGTAACAGTAAAAAAAAAAAAAAGAATGATGTTTATTTTAACGTAATTTTCTATTGAAAATTTTGGAGTCTGTGTCTCTTTTTTGTGTCAATTTAAATATTAAAATTAATATATAAAGGAATGATTTTTTTTAGATGATGGATTGGATAGATACGTTTTGCTATATAAGATGGTGCTTCTTCGGAAGCCTTACTTTTGGGACTTTGAAAATGGAAAAATCAAATTGAATAATACTCTTCTTATGGCAATATTTTCCACTTATTTGCTGTTCATGTTTTTATATCTATAAAATTTAAATGTAACCACGTTGAATAAATAAATATGCCTAAAAGGATGAAGAATATTTTCAACTATTTTTGGTTAATTTCTTTCTTTTTTGTTCATAGCTTTTCATTAGACGATATTTTTAGAGTAGAATCTATTTACCGCTTAGGGGGCATAATCCTCATACTTTAAGGGACATTAACCCTATTCAACTGGCTCATTGATAAGACCTTTAGAAATTCAGTATACATTTCTTAAAGTTTTTATTTGTTGAATAAAAAAAGACAGGCGATATACCGCTTAGGGGGCATAATCCTCAAACATAACTGAAAATGCAATAAATTTTATTAACCATGCAAGCTTTATACTTTTAAACACTAAGTTAATGTATCAGACAATGAATTGCCGAAGTTTTGCAAGGGAAACACAGAAACTAATTAATTAATGAAACAGTCTCAGTTATAATAGATAAAAACTATATATATATATTTATATATGTTTCGGTTATGATAGATAAAATCTATATATATATATATATATATATATATATATATATATATATATATATATATATATATAAAGTTATTAAGCAAATCACATAAATTTCAATTATTCAAGTTTCGTTTGAAAAGAAATACCAGTTTTTAAACAATTAATTTAGATGTCATGTAACATACCCATGATACGGATATGTGAAACGTACATAGAATGTTCATAACTCATATATAGATAACACAGGAATCCCGAAACACAAAAAACACTTACGACTTCTTAGTTCAAGTACGAAACTTTTTATAACCTTTGAGTTTAAAGGTTTTTGGACATAAGGAGAGAGGCACACTCTTTTTATGCTGGCTTTTCCATCTGCATCCCCAACACGTGTGGCACCCGCCACAAGGCCTCGGCGAGCAAGTGAAAGTCACCCTTCTTCTTCGGACAGCAAGACTCAACTCTCTGACTTTTCTCAAATTTCCCCAAATCCTCCGCGCACGCTTCCGGTGCATGACGTCATTCACATCCCTGGTCATATCTTCTATCTGGGATTTTTATTTTGACATCTGTGAACGACACATCCTCCCCGCGCGCGCGTCAACACCTGCGCTCAAGTTTGCACCTAACTAACCCATGTGCTGAGCGAAAGGTTCTCAGCCTAACTAAACCGAAAGGCAAGATATATAAAACGAAATCCCTCGGCCATTATATTACTGTCAGAAAAAGCCCGAGTTAAAGTGCATCAATTTTAAAAATAACCGCCGTCTAAAGTTATTAGGCAAAACCAAATAATCAACTTTTATTTAAATAAAAAGGTTATAGAATTTTTGAAAATTATCCATACCTATACTGAACAAATAACCAACACATATGATAAGATTTTACATTTTCATTTTGATATAGTGACCTACTTCTCAGCACTAGTAATATATTGCACATTGATTTCGTTAATTTTTTTAGATTCAGCAAGTACAATTTCCAACATGTTAGTTTTAATTGTTTCCCATTAGTCTGCTTTGCAGTTATATAATTTGCCTCTTTAATATAATTTAATCTTCACAACTGACCATAGATTTTCGATAGGATTCAGTTCAGGACTTGGTGATGGCCATTCCCTTATCTTTTTCCCTGTAAATCTTCCATTTTCAAAGAATTCACAAGTAATGTTAGATATATGAGAAGGAGTATTATCATACATAAATACATGTTTCACTTTGAAATAACGAGATTATGGTTTATACCATGCAAAGAAAATCTTTCCATCAAATCGCAATAGTTAGCACTATTCATTTTAACTCTTTCATCGATTTTAAATGGTCCAGTAATAGTTCGACTGACAATTCCAGCTCATATCATCTCCCTGTCGCCTCATTGTTATCTTTCCTTTAGCCATAATCACGTCTGAATTAGATAAAATCCATTCTTTGGCCTATCCATCTTGTACATAAAATGTCACTCGAGATTCTTCCAAGAAAATTATTTTAGCAAAGTTAATTTATATGTATTTATTGGTCCAGTTTTGACGATTTAGGATATTTGCTTTAGTGAGAAGAGGCTGTCCAGGAAATTTTTTTACATTCCAATTTAAAAAGTATTCAATACCTTTTGTCCTTCTTGAATCCCTCAATTTCAGCCTTTTTAAAGATATGATCGCAGGTCAAAAGTTGTTCTTTTGCTATAACTCACTTGAATTTACGTTCATCTTGAAGAAGCAAGTTTTTAAAGGTTTTTTCCTTTACTTTGAATTCTCAACTTAGTTATATTTTCAATAGCTTTCTTTATTGTTCGATGATCTCTGCAAAGCTTCTTTGAAATCTCCAAAGTAGACATTTCCACACTCACTAACTTTGTTATTTTTTGTTTTTCAGCAATTGTTAGATCTGTCTCTTTATACATGTTTCAACGTATATTACGAATAAAAAAAAGTTTTTATTAGATTTCAGAGGTCTTAAGCTGATATTAGTTTAATTTGCATATTAACTTCGGTCTATCCCTTTTCGTCAATTTTAAATATCTCAATTACTAACCATTAAAAATGGCAGAAGATTTTGTTAAATATTTTTCAAAGAATGGAAATAACGAGTCTAAATTTGACAAATATTGGTTCCAAATTTTTCGAGTTATTGAGGTTTATTTGATTTGCATAATAACTTTAGACAGGCTGTACACTGTGCAACGAAATATTAATGAGGTGACAATTTTCTCTTTTGTCCAAAACCCCAGGGATTAGAACCCAACAAAATTTTCATGGAATGATGGCAACAGTTATATGCGAATGCTATGTTAAAACTATAAGGTTATGCGCAAATGTAAACAAACTAGTGTCATTTGCATAAGTAACCCGATACCTCTCAGTGTTTCAGATTATTAATGAGTGACTTCATAATCGTGCAATTATGGGTCGCAAATGTGACTTGATCGCTTCTTTGAAGTCTGTTATAGCATCTGAAATTGCAAAAGGCAACTTAACGTTAGGAATATCCAAAACAATTGTAAGATATCACCAAACTGAAAAAATGCTGCAGAAGGTCGATAAGGGTCACCCGAGAGTTGTTTTCTAACATTCTTGATTACGAATTAGATATGAAGCTATGAATAAACCAAGGCTGACCAGCGAAGAAATTTTCTGGTGCACTGAAGAAGCAACTGTGTCCAGAACTAATTGATGTTGTTTTCAGAAAAATTTCGGCACACCAGTGAGGCCAGTGACAACAACTCCATTGACTGAGTACACGCACATAAGCGTCTAAAATAGGCAGAAGATAACAAGGTCAACTACTCAAAAGTTTTATTCAAGAATGATTCTCGTGCTACCCTTGATGGCCCTGACGGTTGGAGCAAAGGATGGGTCATAACTGTTACCATAAATCTGAAAATTCCGTTAAATTCCAACTTGTAGTTTTTGGACAAAGTGGAAAATTGCCACCTCGTTAATAATTCATTACTCAGTATATATATATATATATATATATATATATATATATATATTGGATAGTTTCTTTCTATCCCTTTTCGGATTTTTCGTTGGGACGCACATAAAAAGAATAATCAGCTTTGTTCCAGTGGACCTTCTCTCTAGGCATCACTTCGCCCTTCACCTGAAAGGGCTTCGGGCTGGGTTTATTGTCTGAGGCTCCTCTCCAGGGAATGCGACACGCCATGGGAAGTTTGATTCCTGCGGAGCACCTCACGTTAAACTGGCCTTGTGTCGAATTCTGGAATCATTAGGAGTCGGAAAAATACCTCCTTTCTAGTAAAAAAGAAAAAAAAACCTTCAAGAACTATATTTTTACTCTTTTTATTTATGCTAAGTTGAAAAGAGTGGCATTCAGTTTTTGCAGCGAAAGACAAAATGGACTTGTCTCGGACCGAAAGTAAGAGTGGCAGTGTGTCGTGGGGAAAGGAAGAAACGGCCGTTCTAGCTCCGGTTTTTCTCACGACCGGTCGCTACTGATTGACCAAAGAACCAGCCAATTAACACACGAGATCTGCTTGCATAAACTCGCTGGAGTCCTAGGTTGGCGAGATCTCCCGAGTGGACTTTTGTGAGAGACTAACAAAAGGAACACCGTCTGTGAAAGAATCGGATTTCGTTTACCGTTGTCGGTTAGAAGTTATGAGGAACGAGTTTTGTTTTATTGTTACGATATTAGTTGGCTTGATGACTAATGCAAAACTGGCTAATTAGTCAATATCCGGCACTGTTTACAATACCGGTGTAATTTTTGAATTAGAACCAGAAGACCAGCTTTGACCTCTTTTATACCTACACTGCTAAATAAATAAGCATCTTTTTTTTGTTATTATATTAAATTATATTCAAAAGTATTTGTATCGTCTGCTGCTGAGTCATCCTGATCGTAATCGAATTCGTCTGAATCAAGCATAATTTTTCTGGATTTGCTCAGTACGAAATTATTGATATCGTTTACCTTTGAACTTCCATGGTAACAGTCTGGATTAAAAATAAAATAGTCGGATTGTATTTAAATAATGTGAAACTTCACTACAAAATTCTTAAGCTAGTGAAAATAACGAACTAGCAAATGGAACAGCTCCAAGAATTCCACTATCATTGCACAAGACTGTGATAAGGTCAATAACAAACGTGATAGTGTTTAAAAATTATTTCTTGGCTTGATACTTGTCAAATTTTTATCATATACTTGTAACATATTGATCTTCGACCCAGCTGTCAATCAAGAAACAGGTGCATCCGGTCGAAGATATCAAGATATAACCTTAACCGTGGACGGGTTGAATTCGGTGCAATTGCGACGCCCACGGGAAGCAGGTGTACGTCAAACAATTATATAACCCGGTACCACAGACAGTTCGAGTTGGAGTTCGAGTTGCAGTTCGAGGCAGTGAGAACCAGCTCCCAGCAGAGGGCTTGGGCCCTCAGGACCCCCGGTTGAGCAGCCCAGCAGAATGAGAAAAGAAGTGCTGCTATAGTCAGAGGAACTGGGGGTCAATATGTTGCAGTCTGTTCAGTCTCCAACTAACCTCTTACACACAACCCTTTCGCAACCCTTTCGAATAAAGTATGAGAGGTATTTTTTTCTAAAGAAGTGTGTTTGTTCGTCATTATTGTTGATTATGTTTCCGCATATATATGTATACGTATAGTCGTATCACGGCTATACAACATACTTAGAATATGACTTTCATTTTGCCTTTCTACCAAGAATCATGTAGTTTTTTTTCTTTCTTTTAGGTACTGGAAAAAGTGCACTCGGAATTGTTCAACTACAACGGAAGTGGAATGAGTGTATTAGGTAAAAATGCATAAGTTTCTTGACTTTTACTATGGGTTTATTTCCAAACCTCCACATTTGAGTGCTTGATTACTGGTGCATGCATTTCCCTATTATTTGCATCTGCATGTCATTTGTGTACACGTATGTGGATATTTGATCATATGAATGATTTTGTGATGTATGTGTTGTGTATATGTGTTTTACTTGTTCGTAAATGAAAACAATTCACAAAATAAATACGCTAACACATCGTTTCTTTTCACTTAGTTGTTTTATTCTATACTCCTTTGAAGAAAGTCCTCGTAATATTTACCGTTAATATCCTTTGTGTGAAAGGTTAGGATAATTTAGGTTCATGCGCCTGGCCAAGCCAACAAGTTACTTAGTTGAGGTGATTGTGAACTACTTTGATATCTCCGGTTTCTTGGTGCCATTGAGAAAAAATGTCCTTTCATAAAAAACAAGAAAAGAAAAAACAGCATGGCCTTTGACTGTAAAATTTGGAACCCAAGGTGACCAAAATTTGTTGCATGATGGGGAAAAATGTAAATTTATATTATTATTTTATTTTAACATTTGCAATTTTTTTTTCATTTCATCTTATTAGATTTTTCTATCTCACATCAAATCTTCCATCGGCTGTAGTATGACATATGGCAAGTTTAGAGAAGTGGACACATAAGTATGAAAAATGGTCAAAATAGCCCAAGTCCCCGGGACCAGAATGACGAGAATCAGGCTCACCTCTCTCTCTCTCTCTATATATATATATATATATATGTATACATACGTATGCACAAATACCGACTACAACCTTCAAACCGAGATTGGACTGCGTTTTCAGGCTGAACGCAGAGAAGAAACACACACACACACACACACACACACACACACACACACACATATATATATATATATATATATATATATGTGTGTGTGTGTGTGTGTGTATGTGGGGGTCAGTATTTGTGTGTATGTACGTGTTTCTTTTCTGCGTCCAGCCTGAAGACGCAGTCCAATCTCTGTTTGAAGGCTGTAGTCGCTATTTGTGCATACGTATGTAGACATACTTGTTCGTGTGTGAGACATTTTATGCAAGTGATTTGTTCATTTTCATGTGTACCTGATTATTGATGCATCTCTGTGAGGGCGTATATCTATGTATCTCCGTATGCGCACGAATAATTGTTGGGTTTATTTGTTTTACAGTGTATTAATTTCTTATGGTTTATTCAATGCCAAAATTTGATTCATTTGTGAATGTTTGATTGTAATCATAAATATATTTTCAATGTTCCCTTGCATAACTTCCCTAAACAAAACAAACAAACTTGTACTTATCGTACTTATTAACATAAGGTTAAAGAGTTTAAAATATTCCTATCTAATATTAAGAATTCTTAAACAGATCTATTAAGCCCATAGATTGAAACCTAACGGGCATTCCCATTCCAGGTTAGTGTGTACCTGTGAGTAATAGCAATGAAGGGATGACTACACTTCTCTGAGCTCCAGAACTAATGTCTCACCACCGGAAGCAGTTTAATGTCATATCCAAGATACCAACTTTTTATGGATGGGGATCTTACCCCTCAGAAGTGGATGCAGTTTGCGCATTGTAAACCCTACCGATAGGACTTCGAGCAATTGTATACGTGTATGATAATTAGGTTGATGAAAAAATTCCTGGCAATTAAAATTTTTTCATAAATTCGTAGCGTCATTATTCCGTTATCAGTTAAAGTGGCTCTCCAAAATTTATGTTTGCTGTTTCTTTCCATGAAATCTACAACAAATACATAGAGCACAGTGGATTGAGCAAGTTTTCAGCTACAAAACGCCTTTTTTTCCACAGTCAGTGTATGCATTTTACCCAGTGGTGAACAAGAAAAAAATCTGCACCAGTGGAAGCAAACCTCATTTTCCTAAAAAATGATGACTGCTTTGTTGTCAGAAAAATGTTTTCTGCTTTGTCCATTTTTGTTAATGGTCCGATTCGAGCAGATAACCTTTTTAAGTCGCTTTATTTCGTGGATTGGAAGATGTTTTGAACGTGGCTTATCACTCCCGAAAAGCATTACCCGTTGCCAAGCATTCACTATTTGGTCACCGTAAACATTCATCAAGCGTCGATAAAAGTAAATAAGTGCATTTTTCCCACATGAAGAAACTCTATTATACGCCTCTGCTTTCATGTCAGTTACCATTTTGCCAGACTGCCACTCAACTGATAGTCGGAGAATATCGAATGAAGTATTTGAATGAATTAAAACAGAATTTTAAAACGTAAATCATAAATATCAAACCAGCACTGCAAGAAATCATTTAGATATGATCAATGTAATACGAATAAATACAATACATTTAGTATTTCTACAAGAAGACAAAAACATGGAAGGAATTAATGCGTAGATTTCTTTACCTATCTCAAGTAACAAGCCTAAAGAATGTGATTAAAAAAATATTTTAAACAGAAGATAAAAGAATTGAATGGTTTTGATATCGTTGGTTATTTGTTCAAATGACGACCACCATGAAAAAGTCGAAATATTATAAATATTTTGGGTGGCAAAAAAAAGAAGCCAAAACCAAAAATAAAATATGCCGCATGTTCCAATGTATCCTTCACTGACTTTACGCAGTAAGTTTGTGCTTGTTCTGGTAATTAATTTCCTAAAGATTGGGGGAGTCCCTGCTGTGTCGTAAGCGAGTCCAAACTCCATTTGCACTTTTATGTTCACTTTCGAACTAATACCCTTTGGGAAGGGTATGAACTCCATTATCCGCCCCCAGCTATTGGTTAAATAGTACCGCCACTATTTTTTTTACCAGGGTGGCTTTGGCATTAACTAACTCATGATGGTTGATATGTCATTAAATATAAAAAAAGTTGGCAACCGTAGCCGAGGGCGACCAGAAGGCTCCCTTTTCATAGATACTACACCAAGGTGTAGGGGAGGGCGCTACTCCAGTCTACTATTTTTTTTACAAGGGTGGCTTTGACATAACTAACTCATGAAGGTTGGTATGCCATTAAATATAAAAAAAGTTGGCAACCGTAGTCGAGAGCGACCAGAAGGCTCCCTTTTCATAGCTACTACACCAAGGTGTAGGAGAGGCGCTACTCCTTTTCCTGGATTGCTGCACTTTACCCTCGATACGTACCTTATATTGCTGAGTGTTAAGCAAGGTGATATCAAGTACCATTTTTAAAGTCTTTGGTATGACGCGACCTGAGACTGAACCCAGGTTTCCCGGACCATTGGCAAATACTCTACCTACTAGGCCTATGTCATTGAATAAAGAAACAAAACCAAACCAAAATATTGTCGATAACATTTAAGTTGAGATGCTAAAAGCGATTGCAGTCTCGTCACAATTATGTCATAGAGATGTGACCGCAGTTAGAGACACGAGTGGCAAATGATTATACTGGCCAGCGATGATTTCAAGGTCGAATCTATAATACCTGATTTTAAGGCAATATTTTTACGCTGAATCCAAAAATTATACTAATTTTTTTCTAATCAGATTAAATTTTTAAGATACAAGTTCTTACTTGAAATGTATAGAATGGTATTATAAGAATTCATTTTCTTGTTGAACAAATAATACTAAATTTAGGGCTGATATATTCTCAGAAAGCTCACATTCATGGATGAAAAGTCTTTTCATAGACTTCCTCCTATGCTCGGCTGCTATCAGTCGTAATCAACGAGAAAATTTACATCTTACCGGTCTTGGTAACGCTCTTCCATGATACAAATGCCTTGGTGAAAGCGCTTACCCTACTCTTTACTAAGATCTCCACAGTTCTTTGGAAAATAGTCCAACTGTGACTGCAGAAAGTTCAGTTTGACTGACATTTGTGCCCCAAGTGGGCGGAAACTCTCCTGTGGCTCTTCAATTTCCTTCTCGTATTCTGCACTCCGGCGGTTTTCCCGGAAGTTTGTAGCAATTAATTTCAGTGACTGCCAAGCGGACAGTTCAACTTTACTCAGTGCTTCGTCAAACATTGGGTCCTTCATGAGTTCTCTTATTTGAGGGCCGTCATATATACCAACCTTGAGTTTCTTCATACTTATCCGTGGGAACTTTTCTTGGAGGAAAGCAAACCCACTGCCTTCTCTGTCCATTCCTTTTACAAAGTTCTTCATTACTCCAAACTTTATATGTAAGGGTAGAAGCAGTGTTTTGTTCGGTTCGACGAGTGGGTGAGATTGAACGTTGTGTGAGCCAGGTTTTAACGCTTGTCTTAACGGTCACTCTTATCTGACATAATATTAGCCCGGCTGTTCCAGAGACAAAGAAAACAAGGATACTTTTTATATCCACCATGGAGCTCAAGAACCAGTTTAACCACCTTAAGATCTCAACAGATCAATAATTTGTACTCTTAGTAGTTAACAACAGATTGCAAATGATCTATGCTGTTGTGAGTTTCTTTTATTTGTACTGAATACCCAGTAGGGATAGATGAAAAACTATTCTCATTATGTGGAAGAACTGCTTTAAGACTTCTTCTGGATGAGACAATAAAAAGTCTCCATTCCATAGCATTATACTCTAAGCCCATTGATTTGATCAATGTAGCCATGTTGTTGCTATAAACCAATGATGACTTATCCTGGAACGTGAAAAACTGTTTTAATTCTCTCTCATAGTCTCGATACCAGTAGAACGTTGTTCTTGGTACCAATAGATTTTTCTCTTTTCGACATGAACCAAGTAGCTAAGCAGACTCCTTTGAAAGGTCTCGTGTCGGCTCGTTGAGTTCTGCTTGTGTCAAGGGTACTGGTAGTCGTCTTCTTCTGGCTTGTATGCGTCATCCCCATCAATAGGAGTCATGTCACTATGGAATCAGACCTACATTTCATATTACCATCTGGCTGAGGAACAGGGAGGTCTGGGTCATGAGGAATTGATCTTATGACAGAAGGAACATCGAGGTATTCGACATGGTGCTTATTCTTGTGATTTGTTCCTTTTAGATTTATGCAGAAATAGCAGTCCGTAATGTGATCTTTTCCTTCGCTCCAGACCATTGGAATGGTAAATGGCATACTCTTCCTTTTACCATTTCTCCAATCCCTTAAGTTCTCCACGTATGTTTTACAGCAAACGTAGGAAGCGAATTGCTTATCCTGATTCCTTAGTTTGACTCCAAAGTAATCACGATATGTCTTCATCACAAAGTTAGTGATTTTTACTTGACGGTTACGAAGAATCACATTACCAGTCAGAATTATTTTTACATTTGCGATCCATTTTTACGGGAATACAAATGTCATGTTGAAAAGAGAAAAAAATAAATCAGCACCCAGCTCGTCGTTCACACTTAACACAGTACATTAAAATCATTTTAAGTTAAGCGATAAGCTCTGACCCCTCCTGGTATCTGGGTGTTAGCGAGTTGAGTGATACACTGGTGTTAGGTACACATACCACATTATGTGATATACTAAGCAGTAGGAACCCACGATCAGCTGTGACAAGTATCGTTCATAGACTTTCGAACAAGTGTTATTATTGTGTACAACTCGTTATGTAGTAATTAAGAACATCTTAAAAACCAGACCTGACCACACACGATGAATGATATTTTTAATTCAGCATAAAATGGCGATCATATATCATTTGATTAACCTTTGATCTTTCGAAAAAAATTTTTTAAAGCAGTCCAATGTTATCTTTGGAATTGGATAGACTGTCTTGCCTTGTTGGTAAGCTAACTTAAAAGGGAAACTCATAATTCATCCTCCCTTTTACCAGCGTAACAGGATAACTTGCCCTTCGCTGCTTACTCCCCCAAAAGTTAATTACTACTGACCAAGCTTAAAACTTCGAGCAAATTCCTTCACAGAGAAAATATACATATATTTAAGACATTATTAAACCATTGCTTCTTCCAAGAATCATCATATTTTTGTACATGTTTGTAATTATGAGCCTTCACCATAATTTAACCTCTTTCTTTCTTTAAATAAAGAAACCAATGATTAACTTTTTTGATCCTTAGTTGTCCATGCAGTTCACCGGTTGCTTTTTTTCTTTCTCTGTTGTAGAACTCAGTCACCGATCAACTTTATTTGCTGACCTAATCAACACGACAAAGCAGGATTTAAGAGAAATCTTGTGAGTAGTATCTTTTGATTTTGTTTGCGTAAATTTAGATTGTTTCTTTGGATTACACAGTAATAATGGCCGACAGAAAGCCTTCTGTCTGCAGCTTTATAATCATTAGATACACAAACACAGACGACACGCAAAAGTTAATATCAATAATTCTCGTGTCTGACTTTATTGAGAATCCTTTTGAGATGAGGTTTCTTAAGTTGAGAATTAATTTTTTATTGCGGACTTTTGTCCTTATCTTGGTAGTTTTTTTGTTGTTTTTCTCACTACGTTTCGGCCAAATTTCACCTCTGGCCTTCGTCAGGTGATTAACCGCGACATCAGATAGGAATGTTGATCACCTGAAGAAGGCCAGAGGTGGAATTTGGCAGAAACGTAGTGAGAAAAACAACAAAAAAAACCTACCTAGATGAGGACAAAAAGTCCTCAATAAAAAAATAATTCTCAATTCTCGTGTCATTCACTTAAATCAAAAAACGGGTGTTTAGAAAAGAGTTTTAAAAAAAATTATTAAAAAAGAAGCTTCTTAAGATATTGATATTAAGAATGTGCAGTTTTGTAGAGACACCTGTTACAAGATGAGATCTTGCCTTGATTTGAAAAAACAAAAAGAAAGGAGAAAAGAAGAAAAGAAAAAAAAAAAACGGAAGTTACCACTTCGTGTTCTCAACCCAAAATGAAAAGTTAGTCGCTCACGCATGGGCTCCGCGCAGAACTTCCGTTTGTGATAAATTAACAAAAAAAAAAAAAATACATTAATAAATATCCAATCGGAACGCTTCCCGCGGGGCACAAAACTTGCCGTTTGTGAGCCTACAAAAAATATATAAATAGACGGACCAAATAATCATCAGGCAGACTTGTTCTTTCACACGACCCGTGTTAAAGATTCTTCGCCACCGTCCGGCGCCTGTCATCCGATACATCAAACGATCGCCACCGCTACCAACGCTGTCCTAATTCCGAGAAAACCATCCCTTCACCACGAGACAAGTACAGTACATGAACTTTGTAACTACTACCACTGAATTCATTCTTTAACTGTGAACATATTTCTCCATTCTACTCTCTGTACTTAATCTATTTATAAAAAATTTTCTATAACATCATTACTGTGTTATTGTGAGTATCTATACGTTCTTTGTTTTGCAACCATACGCATTTCTCGCCCACAACTCAGAATATAACACTGGTGTCAAGCGTGCAGCAAAACAAGTATGGAATACTCCGGCCTTTCTCGATCAGAAATCTTGGAACTTATAAAACAGCAAAAAGCAGCGATTCTCCAAACGAAAATTGACATGAAGCCGGCAGATAACCCGCAAGCACAATTAATCACGAGTGAACTGAAAACAGACCTCCACGAACTTTTAACTGCTCTGCAAACTACCGCGCACGATCGATCGCACACATTGCAACAACACACCACAAACTATGAGCTTCTATTGCGACAGCAGTCACTTCGGGACGCCACAAAATCCATCCGGACCTTCAAACCGGGCAGCGATGTAAACCGCTTCATTACCGACCTTAATAAGGCTTACACCATACATGTTAAGCCAGAATTAAGGGAATATCCTGCAATGGAGAAGGAGTTTGTCAAGCTGGCAAAGCAACTACTGAACGAAGGCATCTTCCAGCAGATGGAGGACTCAAGACAGCCCACGTCCACGTTCGAGGAACTAAAGGCTTACCTTATATCCACCCACGGGAGCCAAATGACAAACTTTCAGTACCTAAGCCGAGCATGGGACCTTCAGCGACACGAGGGAGAGAAACTCACTGATTTTGCAGGCCGACTTGAAAACACAATCCGAGAGGCCACAGTCCACATCACGGCAAAATTCAAGTCGGACAGACAAAATGCTGAGATGACGGCCGAAACTGCGTTTTCCCTAATGGGGGCCATGCTCATGAGTGAAAAGATCAAGGCATGGACACCTAACATCTATCCACACCTCGTCAAAACTATGGACAGACACTACTCAGCGGGTGGTATAGCCAGCGATGCGCAACGCTATCTTGATCGTGGTATCAAAACGGACATCACCACCGCCGCTGAAACCACTGCGTTGATGGCAAGCCAACCTACACACTCTGACAAACCTCGTAGCCTTGAAAGTGACAAGATACTAGCCGACGTACAGCTACAGTTGCTGGATCTGAACAAGCAACTGCGGCAAACCCACAGGCGGAACCCATCCATTGTTGACTGGAAAAGTCGAACCGCCCCCACCTACAACATGAAGCACAACCGGGCACAAAGAAGCGCTGGCCAACCCAGCCAACAAGCAATGGGCAAAAACTTTTTACGAGGCCGCGCATGCTTTAAGGGCAACAGGTGCCCATATTTTCACCCCCTCATGCTCAAGCACACATAGCGACCACTGACACCGGTTTACCTGGAATAGATAGCGATCAGCACAACCATGAACACGCGACGCGCTTCGACAAACTGGATTTTCGGTTGGGACCGAACGAGATGTGATGACTCGTTCCCAGGTCAATGTATCCACTCAGCATCTTCACACATTTAACGTTCAAATCCGACCTGATCTTCGATCGCCCCTTGTTCAGATCAACCTCCGCAACAACGGCATCACATTCTCCGGTGTAGGCATGTTGGATTCCGGATGCACGACTTGCATCATTCCCATTTCTCGCTTACCTGAAGATGCAAGAAGACACATGTCCAAATCCAACATCCGAGTCAAAGGAATCGGAGGGAACATCTCTATTCTGGGCAAGCTCACCTGCGACATTACCTTGGGTGACGATACTTCCCCCGCTTTCTGCAACGTCGACACACTGATCACGACATCAGACATTCCCATCTTGATCGGTCAGAACATACTCGGCCACCACACACTGTTATCCTATACTATCGATAACCAGAAGGCGACTGTAGAATTTGCGCGCACACTCCCATCTGGCAAGCTAAAACATACTGTCCCGCTCTCTACAACCGTCCATCCAAGGATAAAACCGACCCACAACCTTTCACACGGCGCCCTAACCGTTTCCAACGAGGAACCACGAGCCACAGCCAGATCATCGCCTAACGGGTTGACTCTCAACCAAAAACTCCATTGGCTTAAGCAAACCGTAGGCCTATCGCTTCCAGACCATCATAGCAGTAGTGAATTAGAAGCTACCGCCGATTTACTCATCAGCTATGCGGACATTCTCGGCACCGACGACAATAGAAGGGGCACTTTCATCAAGCCCATACGCATACCAACCAACGGCCAGTCCAGGAGCCAAAAACAGCACCCTATAGCCCAAGCACTGGAGGGTGACGTTGACGCGGAAATTGCCCGCATGGCAAGTGAGGGTGTTATCGAACCTTGCAACGACCCTAAAGGATTTAACAGTCCCGTTTTTGCCGTCCGCAAGAAAAACGGAAAGATTCGAGTGGTCGCAAATTTCAAAAGAACCCTCAACAAGGTATTAGTCGATCTCGACCCATACCCAATACCTACCATTGACTCGACATTCAACAAGATTGGCGAAGGTAACAAGTACTTCTCAACACTCGACCTCCGCAATGGCTATTGGCAAATCGTTATTGATGAACGTGACCGCCATAAAACGGCCTTTACTTGGAAAGGACGCTGTTTCCAATACACCCGTCTGGCCTTCGGTCTAACATCCGCTGGACAAATCTTCTCTCGATGCATAGCTGAGGCTCTCGACACAGTGGCCTCACGCGCGAACATATCGTCATATATCGACGATAATCTTGTCCACGCCAAAACCTTCGAGGAATATGTGACAGCGTTGGAGCAATTATTTATTGCTCTACGCAAGTTCGGATTAAAAACTAAACCCAGAAAAATGCATTTTTCTTGCGTCCGAAGCTAAATTTCTCGGTCGCATCGTGAATAGCGACGGGTTCAAGGCCGACCCCGAATATGTCCGCGCCATTATCGACATGAAACCCCCGACAACGAGAAAAGAACTACAAAGTCTTATCGGACGTCTCTTATGGATTCGGCAATTCATCGAGACACGCCTTAACGAGAGCATCAGAACCGACATGTTCTCCAATCTAATGACCCCCATAAACGAACTAAACAATCCCGGACGGACATTCATCTGGACCGAAGGGGCCAACAAGGCTTTCAATAAAATTAAGAAGCGCCTCGCTTCACCACCAATCATTTCATTCCCCGATTTCACCGGACTCTTTACCCTCACCACCGACGCCAGCGATATCGCACGTGGGGCCATTCTCATGCAAGAGAATAAACACGGCCAAAAGAAAATTATAGCAGTGGCCTCATACACCTTTAACGCGACGGAGCGCAACTGGTCAACAACTGAACGCGAGGCATATGCGATAAAATGGGCCATCACCAAATTCGATTACTTCTTGCGTAGTCGTCCCTTCATCGTCCTCACAGATCATCGATCTCTCACATACTTGGATCAACGTGAATTCAACAATGCGAAGATACGACGATGGCAGGAGGAAAGATCGTGCTACAAACTCGTCTTGGAATATGTAGAAGGTGAATCGAATGTCTGGGCAGACATGCTCAGTCGGAGATATGGCCACAGCAAGGACAAGCTTACGGCAGACCCCACACCTGCAGGGAAGCGCTTCAAACTCCAAGGCTCCAGTCTAAACATCTACGTTCCATCCTGGTGCATGGACGAAATCAAGAGCTCCCAGCTGCTCCCTGGGACTCACACAACACGGAACATTCAGCATCATCTGCAGGCCATCGACGCATTCCTCGCGTTTCATGCCACATCGACCATCCCGGTTGAAGAGATAGCTGACCACATGGGTATTGCAGCAGAACAAGCCTCTGATGACACACTTTCAAAAATCATCAGAGCTCTTTAGTTGGCAACCCCAAGACCGGACGCTACCCTACTCGACCCCAAAGATCATCGTACCGGGCTATATAACAAGCACATGCACCAATTCTACTTGGAACCTGGTACATCTGTATTGATGATCAGGGATACTACAAACACACCAAAACTGGTAGTACCCTACAAGCTCCGGACAAAATATCTCCACCAAGCCCATGACTGTGTCAACCACTCAGGGATCTCCCGCATGCAGGAACACCTATCCAGCTACTGGTGGGAGTTCAAAAATCGCGATATCAGGGCGTATGTTCAGTCATGCCAAACCTGCGCTAAACGCAAGGGAAATTAAGGCATGCGCCGAAACTGGTCCACGGGCCATTGCAAGAGAGGCGGAAAACCATTCGAGGTTGTCTACATAGATTTTGTCTCAATGCCCCTCTCAAAGGGCAAGCGGTACATCCTTACTATTCTAGACAGCTTCAGTCGCCACCTCATGGCCATACCATGTGCCAGAGACCGCGCAATCGACGCAGCCCGCGGACTCTACCAGTTCTTTCTTCGTCACTGCGAGATTCCCCGCATTGTCTCCTCCGACCGAGGAACCCACTTCACTGGCGAGGTCTACAAGGAATTTTGTGACCTAACCTCGATCACCCGGGAACTTCACTGCCCGTGGCGACCACAAAGCTCGGGGAACATTGAGAGGCAACACCGGACCTTAAAAAACGCCCTTTACATGATCTGCGAAGACAGAAATTGTGAATGGACGGACGTTCTCGAATCGGCAGTTTCCTCAATGAATGCCACAGCCAACACCGCCACTGGTGCATCCCCGCATTACATTATCACCGGCCGCCAACCAAACATTTGTCTACCGAAGATCCCCTGCCAAGACATCGTTAACAACAACCCAGGTGCTTACGGTATGCAGATAAACGCTTTGCTCCGACAGGTGCATCAAAGAGTCGCCTTGGCGAACAACGAGGCTGACCACAAAATGGAAGCCAAACTGAACCGCAGCATCTTCAAAGACCCGATACAAGTCGGTGACAAGGTGCTACTCCACCGACCGCAATCCGCAACAGCCCACTTGTCTCACCTGCCTTGGATAGGTGACTTTGAGGTCACCAAAACGAACGGTTTGGTGGTTCAAGTGAAAAACGAAAACTGTGAAACGCATTGGGTTCACCGCGGACACGTCCGTCGACTCGTACCACGACTAAATGACCTGCAACACATGCATCGACCACCCCCACCTCCAGCTCTATACCCACCTCACCAAATTCCCAATCACCCGTCGACACGACCACTCCTACCTCCTTGTCCACCCCGGCAACCTACCCATCACCCGTTGTCACAACTCCCTACACTTTCGTCAGGGGAGCATCTTGTCGCAAATGACTGCAGTTCCGGAGACAATACTCAAAACCCAACGAAACGAACAACACGCGGGCAACTCCCAGCACGCTTTAAAGACTTCGTTATGTGCCAAAAAACAAAATAAATAATACACAACACCAAAACAAAACACGCACGCAAGAAAGCAAGCACTAACAACATAGCAACCTCAAATCATGGTAAGATCTAGGGGAGCTGTTACAAGATGAGATCTTGCCTTGATTTGAAAAAACAAAAAGAAAGGAGAAAAGAAGAAAAGAAAAAAAAAAACGGAAGTTACCACTTCGTGTTCTCAACCCAAAATGAAAAGTTAGTCGCTCACGCATGGGCTCCGCGCAGAACTTCCGTTTGTGATAAATTAACAAAAAAAAAAAAAATACATTAATAAATATCCAATCGGAACGCTTCCCGCGGGGCACAAAACTTGCCGTTTGTGAGCCTACAAAAAATATATAAATAGACGGACCAAATAATCATCAGGCAGACTTGTTCTTTCACACGACCCGTGTTAAAGATTCTTCGCCACCGTCCGGCGCCTGTCATCCGATACATCAAACGATCGCCACCGCTACCAACGCTGTCCTAATTCCGAGAAAACCATCCCTTCACCACGAGACAAGTACAGTACATGAACTTTGTAACTACTACCACTGAATTCATTCTTTAACTGTGAACATATTTCTCCATTCTACTCTCTGTACTTAATCTATTTATAAAAAATTTTCTATAACATCATTACTGTGTTATTGTGAGTATCTATACGTTCTTTGTTTTGCAACCATACGCATTTCTCGCCCACAACTCAGAATATAACACAACCTTGATGTTTATTATTAAAGTTTTCAGCAACACCTAGTGTTCCCCAGTCTGTCATGGTGATAAAAGCTATAGCTATTGTGTAAGCATTGTTTGTGCTTTAATTAAGCAAATTATCTTACAACACTTTTCGGGAAATCATCTAGGGAAGAAGAATCTTTTTATATTTAAAGGCTATGAAGAAATTTATTGCCTACTAATAATGCTGTACTCAATAATTTTTGTATGCTTACAAAAAAATCTAAAGTTTAACATTTTAGTTTGCTTAGTTCAAATTTAAATAAACACCACTTAGAAGAAATGAAAAACTTTATTATTATAATGACTTTTTTGTGAGAAAACATTAGGATATCAAGTTCTAAAGTGGAAGGCGAACAGTCGGGGTGTCCTCGTGGTGTAATGGTTAGAACGTTGGACTGCAGAATCGTAGTAAGAGAGTTCGATTTTCAAATTGCTCACAGGAAATACATATTTTTCTCTCTGACATTTGTTTTTAGTGATCTGAGTAATGATATTTTTAAAACATGACCGGAAACTATATTTGGGAATAGTTCTTTCTATTACAGTGGTAAATCTTGAAAAACTACTCACTTGTAAACATTTTTGTTCATTTTTGCATAACTTTAGTATCAATTTATGTAAATTTTGATTCTTCATCTCTTACACAAGATAGTAGAGTACGATTCACACATTTGATGATGGGTGCTTCCAGTTTTTCCCTTTTGGAGTTAATCATTATTTATTTATTTATTTCTAGAAAAATCCCTGATACTTATCACATTCTGTTTCTCCAAGGAGGAGGGATTGGACACTCAGCCGCTTCAGCAATGAATATGATTGGTCAAAAGCCTGGTCACATGGCTGATTATTTTGTGACAGGAACATGGTCAGCCAAAGCTGCAAAAGAGGCTAGCAAATATGGCAAAATAAATTATGTATTGCCAGAAATGGAATCTTACACGAGTATGTGTTTTCCTTTTTTTTGTTTTTTTAAAAAGATTATTGTTAAAAAACAGTCTTATTTTTCTTGATTCTTACATTTTAAAGTGGAATTGTGAAATTTGAATGCTTTGTGGATGGGGAAATATTTAGTCGAGCTCCCACTCACCAAGGATCAATATTAGCATTTGTATATCCATGATAAACTAACACTGGACAAAATGGAAGGAAAGTAAACGTAAACTCATTTACACATATCAGAACATTTAACTTTTTATTGGCCTTATATACAAATAAGTGTAATTACAAGGAAAGAATATATAGCAGTTTGAGGGAATTAGTTATTTTCCCGAACACTATAGATTTTATGGCAACAGAAATGAATTACGAGACTTTTCTTTAGTAACACAACAACAAAAGTTCTTTATTTGCAGCTTTGAATATGGTTTGTTTTTGGTGCTGCAAGACTCGTGGTGTTTAGGCTTGTTGGATGTTTGAGACGAAATGGTTTAGCGGGATGTTGAGATGGCAGCGTGTCGTTGGACGTGTGAGGGAAGTATTCAAGGCCACCGTGTAGTTTTGTGTGTCTGGTATTTGTGGAGAGTAGGCGTTATCTCCATTAATGTGACCAGAGGTGAAATGGGAGCTTGTCGAGAGCGAAGTGGCGCTCGGATCGACAAAGTAAATTTTTGTGGTGCTTGTGGAAGGCATGCTGAACGTATCTAATTCATATTCAACTGGGATTCCTTGGTCTAAAATATATTAGACGCAAGGAATCCATAAATCAGAAGGTTCCCTCGCTGAGTGTCCATGTTGCTGCTGCTAGGGTTAAAGCCACAGTGATATGTCCACACTGGGTGGCTTGTTTAGCTAAAAAGCATCGCTAAGCAGGGGCGACCAGAGACACGTCCGTTCTGGTCGCCGTCTCAAGCCGAAGAGAGTGTGTTTGGCCGCTCACCCGTTTTGCTAGCCGGAAATGAAGGTCCGGGCTGAATAGGATATGTCATCCTGATTGGGTGAAATTCAGTGTTGAATTAAATAGCGTGCCAAAACAAAATACGAGATTTTCCTCTTCTCTACAAATACACAAACCTGTCCCATGTTAGAATTATATGTATACTGTTCAATGAAAAAGCAGTATGTAGAAGGGGTACAAAATAAAAAGAATATTGACTCGATAATTGTGGGCAATATAGCCTTGAGGCTTTACTGTTTCCAAGCAGAGTCAGACAACGTCTTTACTGTTCAAAGAACAGAGACAAAAAGTGATCGATAATGGGTTTCTGGGATTGTCATGTGACGTCCTACATTAAAACAAGGGAGATAATTATTTATTGTGTCTTCTAGTTGGATATTTTAATTCTATTTTTGTATTTTATTTATTTTTATTTTTTTGATTTAAACTTTATTAATTTATTAATTCCCACATACTATGTTTTTCCCCCATTAAAATTTCTTCTTTAATGCATATATTCTGGCATTGTTGAGGCTAGTCATCTTAATAAGATTTTTTTTGTTTTTGAAAGTACTTTTCTCAGTGAAGGGAATTAAGATATTTTCTGTCATTCTTTGTATTTGGTAGGAATATTCACAACGAGCTTAGATTTTAAGAGGAATATAGTTGGGAAAATGTTGTTTTCTATCAATTCGTACAACTTGATTTTTATTGCCGGAGAAAACTTGTCATGGAGCATGACTCAAGTACGTTTTCAGCCTCATGTGGATATACTAACACAGATGAAATACTTTATTGATTAGAGTAAGGAACGTCGCCACTGTCTGCTGAAAGGAAGTATGATTACTATGATTATAATGTGAGCACTGCAAGTGGTAAAATGAACAAATTGTAGCAGTCAAGACGTGTTTGTTGAAAAGAAAAAATATTTATGAGAAAGTAAAAATCAAAAGTTAGAATTATTCAAGGCTCCCAGTTTGTTTTAGTAGGAACACAAAACAGTCAAACCCATCAATGGCTAGTATTTAACTGACTTCCAACCAAGCCAGAATGCGGTACAAGGCTATTTTAAAGTGGGGAACCATGTACTAATCGAGGTTCATGCACGACCAGAATAAAAAAAAATGTTTGGTCTCGTCAGCATTTCCCTATTGGGACGCCTCAGGCAACAGGCCATGAATTTCGCTCTGCCAAGCAGGTACTGCCTGAAGGAACGGCCCCTTGAGACCAAGCGAGTCTGACGAAACGCTCAATACCAACTGTGTCATTAAGTGGTCTCAGGTTTAACCAACATTTGTGGAACATAATTTAAAAATATACCACAGCATATCTTTCCCATGGAATGGCCACTTTTTATTCATTCATGTTTTTTTAAGTAAAATGCAATATTCTGGAAAGTTATTACATTTAATGACTCTTGATAATTTACAATCACGATACAGAAATGTCTGATATATATCATCATCATCATGTCCTGCTGCAAGCTCAGATTTCCCTGACTCTCTCTTGCCATTCGTCTATCATCCATTGCTTCCAGCAGGTCTTCTAGACTACATCCTGTGTCCGTACAGGGCTGTTGAACATTGGTTCTACTCGGTCGTCTAACTCTTGCACGTCCGTGTGAAGGGGTCCATAGAAAAATGTCACTTATGAGTTCGTCCTTACTTCTTCAGCAGTATCCCGCATGTCTTATTTAGATGGTTTTAGAGATGGGAGGTAGGTGGCTGTACAGCTTCTGCTTTGTGGGACATTGCTTCCAGGATTTGTTTAATATAGCTTGTAGCATTCTTGTGCAGTTTTCTATACGCTTAGTCAGCGTCCACGAGGTGCATCAATATAGTAGAATTAACACATCTGCTGCTAGGCAAAAATTGCGTTTTATTTTTTCGGATAGGTTAGACATCCATTTGATCGATAACCTATCGATAGCAGTCCATGCCTTTACTAGTCGCATATTGATGTCATTTTTTGTAGATAAAACGCTGCTTTCTGAGTAGGTGAACTTGTCCTCTAATTTCAGAGGGCCACTATATAGCGATTAAACACATGTACTCCGTTTCATCTGCATTCACATGGAAACCAATGCCACCTGCTGCCTGCTCTAGATTATGCAGCAGGAATTCTGCTTGGGTAGGTGTATTAGTCAGAAGCGCTATGTTATCGGCGTAGTCTACGCCTGTAATAGTTTGTGCGGAGCATCGTTTGCTTCTTGCCTTTTTTAGTGTAAAATCATTTTTTTTCATTAGATTTATCGACGTTCGAAGTATGTAGTTTAGACAGATTTTACATATAAAAGCTTGAAAATTCAGTCGTTTTCATTCGTAGACATATGTGAAATTTTATGAGATATTGTTTAACTGTAAATTTAATATTTTGACATCTAGCGTAAATTTCTTCTAAACTAAACTAAAGAAGTTATGGAGCGAGCTTATATTTTCACTCCATTGAAATAAAGTTAAGATGCAGTCATAGTTTCTAGATAGTCACTTGTATAAAACAAATAAAGATAATTTTATATTCTAAAGTTAAGGACACTGTCTGCTTAAACTTCCATATAATCACAAGGGAAATAACTTTCATCGCAAATGTAGAAACATGAAGGGAAAAAGTTTAAGAGTTTTAAAACAAATAAAACAGCCCCAAAACTATTCAGAAATTGATTTATAAGCATAGACGTAAAAATTTTGCAAGGTAAGAAAAAGAAAAAATCAAACTAGAATTGAAAACGGAAATTACCGCTGAGTAATGAGTTCGATCTTCCTTTGCTCTAGATTTTAACCATTAGAACACTGAGTCACCCACACCTGTATATCCTTCAATCCTGAGGTAAAGAATAGCTAAAAATTTAAAAGGTTATAATCCGCTATTTAACATATATATATATATATATATATATATATATATATATATATATATATATATATATATATATATATATATATATATATATATATATATATATATCAAAGATTAGGCACATGTACGACATTCTAGTCTTATATAAAATAGTGTATTGGAAGTATCTGCAAACAAGTAAAATACGTAGGAATTTTGGAACAAAATTTGAATTTCATACCAGTGTATTTTTATTATTTTTTTCTTAGGCATACCTGACCCTTCTACGTGGAAACTGAATCCAGATGCGTCTTATGTGTTTTATTGCGATAATGAAACAGTTCATGGTAAGTTAGTTTCCTTCTACATTTTTCTGTCCCTCATATCATAAGTATATCATCGCTCAAATCATAAATAAGAAAGCTACAAAACAAACTAAAAGTCTTTTCACAGAAATTTAGACAAACAAATTAAAGTTTTGCTTCAAAATATGCTAACAAAATTCATTGTGCTTTTATCAAGATAGTGTTGTTGCTACTTTGATTTCTTGACAATCGTAAGCTTTGCTTCGCTTGGAATACAGGATTATTATTATTATTATTATTATTATTATTATTATTATTATTATTATTATTATTCACTCATTAGAGTTTTTCACATCAGCGTTAGCCATTGGTTTTTCACTGGAGTCTGAGTGACAGCAAGTCTCCTCCAGTCTCCAGGACTCTTCTTAGTATTCTGGCCGTTCTCAATAATGCTGTCGTTTGGATGGTCTCTACTCGTCCGCCAACCTCCAAGTCCTCCAGTCCCTTTATTAATCCTTTAGTTACTGTTCCAAACGCACCAATTACAATTGGCATAATTGTCACCTGCATGTTCCACAGTTTTTTCAATTCTCTAGCAAGGTCGAGGTACTTATCCTTCTTTTTACATTCTTTCAGCTTTATTCTGTGGTCAGCCGGGACAGCAAAGTCGACTATTTTGCAAGTTCTCTTTTTGTTGTTGATTATTATTAAGTCTGGTCTTCTGGCCGGGATTAGGTGACCCGTTTGTATGTTAAAGTCCCATAGGAGTTTATGCGTGGCATTTTTTAGGCCAGGTGCTGGGTTGTGCATATACCATTTGTTAGTATGGTCGAATTTAAATTTCTTACACATTCCCCTGTGAATCACCTTACCGACCCACTCGTGTCTCGCCTTATACTCCCGCTGTACTAATTTGCAGCATTCGCTTATTATATGATTGATGGTTTCATCTCTGTCAAAACATAACCTACATTTGCTATTTTCTTGCATCTTATCTATTCTCGCTTTGATATGATTGGTTCTTATGGCGTTGTTTTGTGCTGCTATCAGGAGAGATTCAGTTTCTCTTTTAAAGTTTACTTTTCTTAGCCACGTTCAAGTTTTCTCGTGTGAGATGTTTATTAGTCGTTTAAAGCGCCCATAGAGTTGTTTTTCTTCCCAATTTTGTTTCCTAGTTATTGTCATTTGTTGTCCATCGTGTTGTCAGTATCGTTTTTGATGGCTGTTATCAGTCCCCCTTCGTGCTTTTCTATGTAGTCGTCGAGTCGTTGTATCGATGCGTCAACGCTGTCTTCAATGCTGGCAAATCCTCTTCCACCCTATTTTCCTGATACATATAATCTGTCAATGTCATCTCTGGGATGTAATGCTTTATGCATAGTCATTAGTTTTCTTGTTCTTTGGTCAATTTGCTTAAGTTATCTGGTCCACTTCAAAAAAGGTCCCGAATATCTAACGAGAGGTATTTATTCCTTTGATAAGGTTTCTGCTTGATAGTTTTGTCTCGAGTAGCTTTCTAGTTCTCCTGAGATATTCTTTCTTAATTTTTTTCTTTCATCTCCACTTGTTTGATGGTGTCAGCCTCCAAGATGCCCAAGTAGTTGTATGTTTACTTTTCTCCTATCGTTCTAATCTTTTCTTGATTTGGTAGTTCCATTCCGTCCGTCAGATGTCGTTTGCCACTTTTCATTACTAGCATGATACATTTTTCAGTGCCAAATTCCATTCCTATCTCCTGACTGTATATTCTAACTGCGTGTATTAGAGTTTCCAGTTCTTTTTTCCTTTTTTCAGTCCGAGTGACGGAAAATCTCCTCTGCTTTCCAGGATGCTTCTAAGCATTCTTGCTGATCTTAGCAGTAGTGGTCTGGACAGTCTCAATACTTTTTCAGATTTCCTGTCCCTCAATTCTCTTTTCTAGGTAACTGGTGATTGATTCAAGGGCTCCAAATATAATTGGTATCGCAGTCATCTTCTTGTTCCATAGCTTTTTCATCTCTTTGACAAAGTCCAGGCCTCTATCCAATGTTTTGCTTTCTTTTACTTTTTACGCTGTGATTTGCTAGAACTGTGAAGTCTATTGAGTTTGATCTTCCGGTTAGTATCGGGTAATCGTTTTTAACTGAAAATACCAGAAAATTTAGAACCATTATTTTGGTTTGTATTTTTTTTTTCAACTTAATTTTTTATTTGCTTTTTTATCGTAACAAAATCAGAGCGTTAATCTCTGAAAACAGTGCAGATCAGAAGTAAAAGTAAAAATCTTAGAGGTGTAATTATTCTTTATGTATAAAGTTAATCTAGAAGACTAACTTTATGCATAAAGAATAATCACACTCCTAAGATATAATGATTTTTCTGGTCGAACGCTATACAATCAGAACGGATATCATTAGGAATTATTTATTACTAAAGTCGGTAACTGACGAAAAAAAGCAAGTTTAGTTTGAGAATACTTAAGACATAGAATTTTGTGTAAGTTATACTTATTTTTGGAGGGTTATACATTTATATTTTTAGTTAGTTTCAACACTGAAGGGTTTAGTAATAAGTAATACCTAATAATATTTGTTTTGATTGAACAATATTCCACTATATTGATGGTCGATAGAGTATTACTAAAATTCTCATTATGTTCGTAACTGTAACCTGCAAAAACTGCAACCATCGTGTGTTTTTTATTAAAATTCTCAAACTTGAAAAATAAAATAATTTCCAGTCCAATTTGCAACTGAATGATAATGAGGTATTTTTGTCATCTTTGAAGGACATTTTTCAATCATTCAAATTTTCGATACAACAGAGATAACTATTAAATTCTAATTAAAATCCATTACCCCTTGAATAGAAATATGAATATCAAGGACCTACTGTTACAACGGAAACCCAACTGGTTCATAGGTCATCTTCTGACTAATATGTAACCCTGTCAGTGGAGCTTAGAATACACTGATTATATTCCCTGCAGATGGTGTAAAACTCTCCACAAACAACAAGTATGGGTATGACGCTAAACTGTATCCGGTTGTGAGACTCTAGTTTTGAAATTCTGAGAAGTGTGTAGCAACAGCTTCGTTGTTATTACTCCTAGGTCCACTCTGACCCGAAGTAGATATACCTGTTTGGGTTCTATCTAGGATTCAAGTAAATCTGTTTTAAAAAAAAAGGTATTAGATGGGAATACTTGGGAAATTATAACTGAGTGTAGATTATTTGTATTCAAAATGATTGTTCATATCGGGCAGGATATGGGATAAGGTCAATTTTTAAGCGAAGTTTAACAGGTTTTGAATTCAGAGTTTTCCTTCTTCTAGACTAGTCGCTTCACCAAGGCTGAAGAAACCAGTCTGTCCTACTATTTACCCGTAGCTGGAGGGAGAATTATTGGATTCATACCTTTCCCAAGGGTATTAGTGCTATGTGAAATGCGATCATTCTCGTCCAGGATTTGAACTCGAGTCGCCGTGTCCATTTCCTACGACGATAACCATTACACCACGGGACCTCACTATTTGTATCAATTATTTGTTTTAATAGTTACTTGAGGTTATAATTATTTACAAAAGATTATTAGTTACTTGAAACTCTATGAATTCTTGGAAAACAAACTGACTTCAGCATTAAATAACTCAATAAAGGTTAACATATCGTAAAACCAACTCAGCAACAACCCAGCCTAGTGCAATGAAATTTGATATTGGTTCAATTTTTTCAGGTGTTGAATTCCCAGAAATTCCTGAAACCAACGGAATTCCTATTGTCTGTGATATGTCTTCGAACTTATTAACAAGAACTTTTGATGTGTCCAAGGTAAATATATTTTTCCTATTTTATGTTTTAACTTTGTAAAATTATTTTAAAGTTATTTCTTCCCCATAATTTCCAAAGTTTCCATATGAAATATTCATAAAGAAAATTTAAAGATATTTTCAATGTTGTTGAACATTTCATGTTTGTTCCATTAAAAAAAATATCTTTATCAGAAAAAGTTAAATACTTTAGAAAAATCAAACATTTTTACAAATTGTTAAAAATAATTTTGTAACATGAATCACTTAATCTAACGAGAAAGCCATAAAATATACAACACATTATCATTTTCTCAACGAAAGAACTAAAAAGTCCAATGATAATTTTAACAATGCAGTAGCAAGAGGGTTTATCAAATAATGATATTGAGTAAAAAAGATTTATTTTCACTTTAATTACAAATCAATTTATCTCCTTCAAAATAGTTTCCTTGGTAAAGTGAACACCGAAAACACAGTTACCACTCCGGGAAATAGTGATGAAATCTTCGACTTACACTTCTTTTAGTTGCTCCGTCACAACTTATAGCACTTTAAAAAGTTGCCAAATGGTGACTATAGATTTGGCTTTTAATTTGGGGAACAGGAAATTGTAACAAAAACGCTGACCAGAGGTGTAAAAAGGGATGTGATACAAGAAGAATATTATTTTTGACCTAAGACCCATTCACAGTGAGATTCTTTGGAACCAATATTGTGCAAATTTTTGCATAGCCAGGTCTTTGATAAAAAATGTCATGAGCTGTCTGATGATTCAAATTAATTCATCACTGACCATATTTACTTTCAAACATCGATCAAATTTGATGAGTCCCCATTTTTGTCGCATTTTCCCCAGCTTGTGATCTGATCGAGCATCTAGAACGGGGTTAATTTTCCAAAATCTCTTTGACATCCAAAAATAACTTGTGCCATTTAAAAACATGTACTAGGAATAGAACATGAGCAACTTAAGCCTGTATCAACTTGTTAATTGTTTCTTTGGTTTGATGCAGAATTTGAATACATAACGATATTCTAGTATTCTATTTTCGTGTCACTTAACCAAACACACTCGTAGTAGTTAAAGATTACTAAGCAGAATGTGAATTCTGAAGGCAAACAGGAAACGAGTACTTTAATAAGTCAGCATTAAAAGTCAACATTGATCAGCAGATTTTCAATCAGACTTACCAACCTGAAAAAAAATCAGTCTTATTACTATTTCTATAGATTTCTTTCTACGCACAAACACAAGTATATTACAAGTTTATATGCGTATTTTGTAAGGAAAAAAAAATGAATTTACATTGAAATTTTTGCTTGTATTTAACATCATTAAAATACAATGATTTACTGACATGTAACTTTTTTATTGTTTGGGTAGTTTGGTGTGATTTACGCTGGGGCCCAGAAGAACCTTGGATGTGCTGGGGTCACTTTGATTATTGTACACAAGGAGCTTTTAAACGCTGTTCTTCCTAGCTGTCCCAGTGTTTTTGATTACAACATTATGGCGAAAAATAATTCTTTATTGAATACACCACCTGTATTCAGGTAAGTTTACAAAGGATGTTGCTCTGCCAGTGGGGTTTGCAATACGTCAACTGCATCCTCTGCTGAAGAGTAAGACCACCTCAGTAAAAGTGATATTCTGGGTATAACACTAAATTGTATCAAATGGTGAGTCCTATGGGGCCCTAGCAGGTATTACTACTCTGAGTGTAAATCTGATCGTAATTGCAACGAAGAGGTGACTCTACGCTTCCCACAACTCCAGAACTGGAGCTTCACCGCTGTTTGCTGTTTAGTGTCGTACCTAGAACCCGAAAAAGTTCTAATAACTTATCTCTTTCATGAAATATGAATATTTATAAGTTTTTTTTTGTGGGAAGATTTTAAAACCTCTGTTTACGCTATGCAGTATTTTTGTTGTAGTGACTGAATGTAATGTTCTCTTGTGACGTGAGACAAACGTTATCATTTGATCCCGATGGCAGAAAGGAACGACAGACACATTGATCACAAAAACAATCGTGTTTACAGATGTTACATCTAGTTTACCGGGACATTGGCCCAGCGGTTAGAGTGTTCGCCAATGGCTGGGTTCAATCCCAGGTCGAGTCATACCAAAGACTTTAAAAATGGTACTTGATACCACTTTGCTTAACACTCAGCATTATAAGGTACGGTTCAAGGGTAAAGTGGAGCAATCCTGGGAATGGAGTAGCGCCCTCCCCTACACCTTGGTGTAGTAGCTATCGAAAAGGGAGCCTTCGGGTCACCCTCGACTATGGTCGCTAACTTTACTTACATTAATCTTAAAAGGAACATATGGAGTGGCTTTGCTCAGTTGAGGGAAGAAAACGATACTCCTTTGCAATCAGAAATTATCACCTCACGACTCAATGGTGTATCTATGTGTGAGAGTGGGTGTTTCTCTAAGTCTCTACTGACTTTTTGAAATCTTACTAAATCTCCCAAATCCCACATGAGGGCCAGTGGAATAAGCAGCCACTCAATTTCCAGATCTGCTACTGCAATTATAAATTTTGACCTGACACCTGTAAATTATACATCCGCAAATTTTAGATACATCCACTCTCCAGGGTACCAAAGGTGGTGAGGCTATTAGTTTTATATCCAAAGAATAACTTGAAGATTTATTAATGTTGGATATGTTTTAAAGGAAAATTTTCCATAAATAGATAGATTGCATAAATCAAATAGGTTTCGCTTACTCTGTACATAGACAAATTATTAAACAATTTAAACTGTACGCAAATTCGTTCCAGTAGATGTATAAACTGTCAGAATCTGTCAATTTGATTTATGGCACACGACTGGCAGCGACTCACAGACGCTTCCACCCTGAGCTCACATATTTCTTCAGATCTATAATCACAATGTAGATGCAGCGTCGGAGCATAGTATCACAGATGTAAGTAAAGTTGGCGACCGTCGTCGAGGGCAACCAGAAGGCTCCCTTTTCAACAGCTACTACACCGATGCGTAGGGAAGGGCACTACTCCTTTCCCTGGATTGCTCCACTTTAGGCTCGATACGTACCTTATATTGCTGAGTGTTAATCTAGGAGATATCAAGTACCATTTTTTAAAAAGTCTTTGGTATGACGCGACCAGGGATTGAACCCAGGTCTATCATAGATATATTAATCGTCAAAATTTCTCGGATGAAGCATTATCAAGAATTATTTATTCATTTTACCTGCGTTGCTTTTTTATCGTAGTTGATGGGTCATTAGTTTTGCTAAAAAGTTGTCGAATAACTAGCTGCGAGTTGCTATAAAAAGAAATAAGACAAAATAAATGTAAATAAAAAATATAGACTAATTTCATAAACACGTCGTATACTATTATTATCATTATTATTATTATTATTTACTCCTCTAGAGTTTTTCGCATTAGTATTAGCTGATGGTTTTTCACTGGAGTTTGAGTGACAGCTAGTCTCCTCAAGTCTCCAGGACTCGTCTCAGTATTCTGGCCGTCCTCAGCAATGCTGTCGTTTGGATAGTCTCTACCCGTCCGCCAACTTCCAAGTCTTCCGCGCCTTTTAATAATCCTTTAGTTTCTGTGCCTAACACACCAATCACAAATGGCACAATCGTTACTTTCATGTTTCACAGCTTTTTTAATTCTCTAGCAAGGTCGAGGTACTTATCCTTCTTTTCACTTTCCTTCAGATTTATTCTGTGGTCTGCCGGGACAGCAATGTTGACAATTTTGCAGATTCTCTTTTTTTGTTGATTATTATGAGGTGTGGTCTTCTGGCCGGGATTAGGTGATCCGTTTGTATGTTAAAGTCCCATAGGAGTTTATACGAGTCATTTTCTAGGACAGGTGCCAGGTTGTGCATATACCATTTGTTTGAATGGTCGAATTGAAATTTCCTGCACATTTCCCAGTGGATCACCTTGCCGACCCAGTCGTGTCTCGCCTTATACTCCTTCTGTGCTAATTTGCTGCATTTCTTATATCTTTAAAACAGCTATGGGTTAAATACTACTACTACTGTTCTTCTACAAGGATGGATTTGGCATTAAGTAACCGATGAATGTTGATACGCCATTAAACAAAGAAACCAAATCAAACCATCGCTTTAAAAAATTTGAAAAATATTTTGTCGCTATTTATCACAACACGTTCGAGTGGTTGTTTCAACAACAGCAATCAGGTTTCTTCACAGCAAAAGTGGACGTGATTTCAGGTCTCACTGAGAGCTGATCTTTTGATTTCTGACCAGTGCTGCTCTTTGCTATCAGAGTAAAAATGTCTCGAGTGAGGTGCGATGAAAAACCAAAAAAAAAAAAAAAAAAAAAAAAAAAAATGAAAGAATACTATTAAAAATTATAATCTGTTTCCATGGAAGTTGTACTGAATGCATGCATAATAATTTCACGAATTTAAACTATAACTTAAGTTCTGTGATAAATCGTTGTCGATTTTTATTTCAATGGTAAAATTTAGTGAATTAATAACATACACCAAACAACAACAAAGGAAATATAACCTCACAAAAAATAAAGATTCCGTTTAATGAAGTATATATATATATATATATATATGTTGCGGAGGCCAGATAAATATACCGGTCCCTGCAAACTTTTGAAATATAAGTGATTGACAACGAACCAGTCAAGAGTGACAAAACAAGGATTTTGCTTCGAAAGGCCAAACTTTATTATGGCGAATCGTCAATCGGAAAAGCGTACGACGAACAGTCGTCGCGGCCGGATGGTGATCGTTGGAGCAGGATCTAGTCGCTGGTACAGGTCTGGATAGGTGGTACAAGACTGGTAGTCGTTGGATAGGTGATCGCTGGTGCAGGAAGGTGGTCGCTGGTTCAGGACTGGTATTTGCTGGTGCAGGAAGGTGATCACTGGTTCAGGACTGGGAGTTGCTGGTGCAGAACTGGTAGTTGCTGGTATCTGCTGGTGCAGGAAAGTGGTCGCTGGTTCAGGACTGGTAGCTGCTGGTGTCTGCTGGTACAGGAAGGTGGTCGCTGCAGCAGAAAGGTAGTCGCCGGTGCAAGAAGGTTGCTGTGTCTGCAGGGAAATGGTCGCCGATGCTGGAGTGGTAGTTGCTGCTGCAGAGAAGTGGTCGCTGGTGCAAGAAGGTAGCTGTTGGTGGCGTCTCAAAGGGTATTAGGTTAGACTTTATGAATTAGACCTGAAAAGGGCTGTTAGATTGAGGCTGGTAGTTGTGTCTGCTGCATTGTGCCGTCTCAGGAGGTGTTTGGATTGACTTTCTGAGAAGCCCTGAAAAGGGCTTTTAAGCTGAGAGGCTGGCAATGTTCCTGCGTCGTTTGCGGCTGGAATATAGACGTCGGCTTTAGGGGAAACCTTGAGCAGTCCTCGTGGGCATCTGCTGCTGATTAGGCTTCGATTGTAGAACGACCAAGGGAGAATCTGATTTCTCCCGCACCCTTGGTTGACGCCCAGCCAAACTGATTTGACCCGGTTTGATACTGCTGCTTTTATACCTACTTATTGAATGCACCACGTATATATTGGAAGGTTTAAAAAATTATAAATACCTGAAATAAATTTATAATGATACCAAGAAAGCGAATTTTTTTTCTTTTTGTCTTTATATAAAATGATTTTTAAACTCTGCACATTGAGTGTTGATGTATCATTAATCCCAAATTAATTATACATAAACGTTTAGCATTGAGCACTCATATTGGATACACCTACCCCTTGGTTTTCCTCCTTGGATTATATATATATATATATATAATTACTGACACAGGTACTGAAAAAATAGACGATTCTGTTTCATTACTTTTGTCGATTATTATACAGTTGACTTATTTTTGCGAAAGAAATATACGACCTGGACCCCGCATAGGTGTACCTATGGGAGCAGGAACACAAATGAGACCACCAATACCCCCTGCCAGATATGATCGAGGAGGCACTAATATAATTCCCCTGGTAATGACGGTCATGTTGGTCGTAGAGGTAATATCAATATAGGATATAACCGATCACTTGGACACTGGGGAGGACGTGAACGTCCCCCAGGATATGGTGGTTCTGGACATCCAGGCAACTCTGATGAGATCACTTTATTCAACTGCTTTAAATTTAGCCGTACAATCGGCTGTGGCTGTAGAATACACACTGTCTGCATCTCTTCAGAGGGTTATGGTTAGTATGTAGGTAAATATAATTAGCATTTTTAAAGAAAATATTAATTAAATTTTCTAATTGGAAGCTTCGATTTACTATAAGGCTAATATTGCCGGGTCACAAAAATGTTAAGGTTGATAGCAGTATAATTACAATATTTTTAAAAGCTATGAAAAACAGCAACTGAAAATAATCACTTATTAAAAAAGAAAATATTAAAAAAATTAAAAATGTATTATATTTTTTCTTTTTAAAGCTATTTTTAAAGCAAAATATACTAACCTCAAGATGGAAAATCGTTCTTTTGTTATATAACAAAAATTTTTTTGAGGCAAGAAGTTTGTTAATTGGTGAGACATTAAGGCGCTTTGCGTCAGTGGGCTGTTCACATCCAGGCAGTATTTGGGTCAAGTTCATTGTCTGACGCCTGAGTTTTCTCCTCAAGCAGAGAATGGCGATAGAGACAAAGCAGTTTTTAGTATTGCCCTTAACTGTATGAAAATGCACAGATGAAGGTCTTCGCCAAGAAAATTGACTTACTGTCGTATTTTGCCCGTGGTGGAGTTGCTTGTCAAATTAGAGGTAGAAGCAGTTATTATATAATTCGTATCTATATTTGCTTTCTTTCTTATTTTAACGTCATTACCTACCATGATCTAGTAACGTATGACTTAGCAGTTTTGATAGTTTAGCCTGGCCTATGGTAAACCCAAAAGAGCTTTGAAAGCAAATCTTATTTGAAGTCTCGAAATGAAATTTTTTATATTTACAACTCTAGAATTAAAGATCTCAAACATTTCTTTTCTTTTTATTCCATTAGCATTTACGTGCTTTCTCTTACACTGAAAAATATCAAAGAAAAAGGTGGTTTGGAAAAGATGGAAGAAAATTCCAGGATAAAGTCTAAGGCTGTGTATTCAGCGATTGAAGAATCTAATGGGTTTTACAAGTAAGTTTTATATTCTATCATGAGTATTACAGTTTTATGCTAATCTCCAGAAATTTAAGAGAACAGGGCTGTGTGTGCGTCTCACTCTGTCTGTTTCTGTTTTTCTCTGTCTATCTATCTGTCTATCCCTCTCTTTTTTTAAACTCTCCTCCTCTCTCTCTGTTTCTGTATATATGTGTCTCTCTTTTTAAAACTCTGTTATCATGTTTTTATCAGAGTATTTTGTTAAAATGCTTTCTACTGTACTTTTAAACTCAATATTTATATTAACTAACCTTTGATGATTATCAACTGCTTTTTCTTTAATTTTCTACCGCATTTGATTCATTGTAACTATAATAAACCCAAGTTATCATAGGGCTCCGTACATGTTAGAAGGCCTCCAAGAACACTTGATTTATTAAGTCTGTTAATATATCGTGTACTCAATAAAAGCTTAGATTTTTTTCATTGGTGTGCGAACAATCGAGTATTGATAATTGGCAATATTGTTTGCTGTAGAGGTAGAGGCGAATGGTTTTCCTCTTAAGGTCCTATAAAAACTTTGGCTGGCCTTGCTATTTTTCATCTTCAAAGAAGATAAGAGAGATCACACTTTATTCTAGCTAGTCGGTGTTGAGCATTTGACTAAAGAACATTGTTGTTTACAGCTAAGTAATTTTTATAATCCCTATTATCATAATACGTACGAGGTATGACTACTTGATTTTTGTAATGACCGCAGCGGATCACTAGGATGATGAGTCTTTAAAGATTTGTATTTGAGCACGTCTGGAGATATTCTAGTCTCCGCTTTCTTGAGACTCAGACCAAGTGAATCGTTCATTGCTGGGTAGTAGGGGATGCTGTACTTTTACGTGTACTGTTGGCGGAAAATGAGTGAATGGAATCTGGAGCAAGGGAATAACATCAAGTTTTGCGTGAAGATTGGTAAAAGTGCTAGTGAAACGTGAACCATGTTAAAATAGCTTATAGCAAATATGCTATGAGGAAATCAAATGTTTTTGGGTGGCATGAGCAGTTCAAGGAAAGGCTTGAAGATGTTCTCAATGACGTAAGAAGCGGGAAACCAACGGCACAAAGAACTGAGGTGAATGTGCACAGTACGAACAATGGTGTGCTTAGGGTGAATATTAAGTGTGCGACTGATAGCAGAAGAAATGAATAGGAATAGGGAAACAGTGTGGCAGACTCTAACATGGGATTTGGGAATGAGAAGAATTTCCTTAAAAATGAGGCTTTGATGAGCAGGAACATCGGCCTCGTTTCAACTGATTTTAGTTTTAATTATGTAAATATGTTTGACAGATTCATTATCAGTGATTAAACGAAGTGTTTTCCATCCAACTCAAAAACAAAATGTCGGCGCATGCAGTGGAAAGCAAATAATTCACCTTAGTCAAAAAAAAGCCTGCATATATCGCTGCCAGTTTAAGACTATACTTGTGTGTTTTTCTTTGATCTTAAAAGGACAGGTTATTATAAATTCTTAACACAGGGACAAACTGTCAATCAGCATATTTATTTGGAAGTGCTGAAAGAGTAACGAGAATTTGTTCAGGGAGAAAGTTCAGAACTCTGGCCAGATAAGTGTATTTTTACCTCATGACAGGATGTGTTAGGAGTTAACGTGTTCTTGACTAAGGAATCCATCGTAAAAATGGACGAATAATCTTATTCAGTAGACTTAACACGCTGTGATTTTACTGCTATTTCAAAAGTTGGAAAATGTTTTGAAAGGAAAATTTGCTGATATCTGACATCCAATAGCATTACTGAAAGCGCACTAAGCGTATTGGCAGCTGTTGACTCGAGTTCAAATCTTGGACGAGGTTGTTTATGTTAATTTGTACAAATGTCCTTGCGAATGGCACGAACTCAACTGTTCTCTCCCCAGCTATGGGTAATAATTGGATAGACAGGGTTCATTATCCTTGATTAGCTAACCAGTCTTAGAGAAGGAAACCAGCTTTACAACGTTTGAAAATTAACCTTGTGTCAAATTCTGTTCGGGGCAGATAGGTTGGGTAAATGCATAAATTATTGAAAAATATTCCATGAAACTCGTCCCAAGAATGTTTTCAGCAATGGTACCATCGTCCCACGAAGTGCATAGGTTTACAAGGAGAGTTTGTTAAAAGTGACAGGAGCCAATACTGACCAGGTATAAAAGATTTGTTTTCGTTCTGGTAATTAAATTAAGTATTTTTAAGGTGTTAAATGGTCATGATTGCTCTACTTAACACTTCTAACTTAAGTTAAATTTTTTTTTTTTTGAATACTTCTATCACCCAATTTTCGATTACAATAAATGCAGTCGTGCACAACATAAACTTACATTATTTTGGGTACTCTCAGAAATTTTGAGATGAGATTATTCAATAATTTATTTGGACTAGTAATCTGTTTCAAATGGAACGTAAAAAATTTACATGGAAAGCGATCGTCTGAATAATTCAAAATACTTCAGTTATATACTATCAGTTATTTCCCTATTTTGTTTTGAATTTCGGATGTAAAGTCTAAGAATAGGACTAAAGGGGCATCAGTTTTCTGAATCACAGAGCAAAATTTATTCTAAAAAAAATTAGTGCGATTTGAAGTCTAAAAGATACTTGATCATTTACCTTTTCGCGGCAAGTAAGCTTGTGTACGTGGTTGATATACTGACGAGAGGAAATTCTCCAAAGAGCTTCAGTCAACCAAGAGAGATCAGCTGGTAGGAGCCAACAAAACTTTGATCACTGTACAGGATGAGTCATGGCCCTGTATGTATTTAACTACAGAAAAGCAGATATAACAGTCTGCTTGAACTTGTGGCCAGACAGGATAAATGTTTCTGCTTTTAATTTTATGAACGAAAATTGAGTCTGTAGCCTGAAACGTTGGTCCTATCTGAAATTTGATCGATTTAGTTTTCGATCTTTATAATTCATATTCACCACTAAATTAGGTGCATTTGCTAATGAAGGAGAATATGTTAAACATATTTAATATCTGAGTAAGACAAGGAATTTTTTCATTATTGATACTTGTGTATGCATGCATGTACTTATCATATTATATATATATATATATGTGTGTGTGTGTGTGTGTGTGTGTGTGTGTGTGTGTGTGTGTGAGAGAGAGAGAGAGAGAGAGAGAGAGAGAGAGAGAGAGAGAGAGAGAGTGATCGATGGTTTACAGCAAAACAGATTTAAAACCTAAAATATAAAATCATTTTCATCTGATGATTGCTGTAACATACTGCAATCATCAGATGAAAATACGTACAAGACAATCCGTAGAAGCATTTCTCGTTGTGATATCGATCCATGATTTTATTGGTTCTTCTATTTATAAAGGAGCGAGAAAGTCAGATCAATATTCCATAGTTTTGTCTGTTTTTCGAGAATTTGGATAATTAAAAAATAACGTTCTGTGAGATAGCAACACAAAAAGAATCAACCAAATTAGTCAGGAAACTGCTCTATTTTCTTGGTTAGAGCATTTTAAGTGCATTGCTCTAATTAAAATTTCGTCTTTTGTTTGTTTATGATTAAACGCACATACACACACATATATATAATCTGACGTGCCTGTCTGTTTGCTATACGAGTTGGTCCACCTTGACTAGCTAGACAACTCTGAACGAGTTGAAGATGATTACATATAACATAATTGATGATTACATATACTTACTAAAGATAAAAGGTAGTACTGATGAATATCACTGACAGAAAAAAAATCAACATTTAGATCTATTGGTAATGTAGCTGAATTGCAATAAATGAACACTTATACTAATCAGTTCTGAGATGGAAATAAGTTTAACTTTGGGTAGAACAAGCAGTTAACTGAGATTTCCTCGTATCCAAACAGCTGGCCAGAAGACCCGCGATTCATACTCTGTTTGCATATTTGTTCAGAAGACCCTGAAACCTCTGATTCTTCCCACCATTAGACGATCACCAGACAATGCAATCTGCTTTTTTAAACCCTAAAGCCATTATCTTGTTGAATCAAAGCCAGGGAATATTATGTATAGATCGTGACATCAAGAAGAAACTTTTCATGTTTTACACTTGTACGACATTTCTTTGTAGAGCCAAAGTAGATCCCAAGTTTCGTAGCCGCACTAATGTTGTATTGAGGATTGGAACTCCTAAAGAAGACGAAGATCTTGAAAAGAAGTTCATTGACGAAGCTGCAAAACTCGGATTCATTTCCCTGAAAGGTCACAGGTAAGTAGATGATAGCTTTTCAAACTAATTTTCTTTCTTTAAAATTACTCCAGTGTAAAAAAAAAAAAAATGACAAAAAGTTTAAAAATCTATTTCAGTTCGTATGAGTTGAGTGTCATGGGCATGACACTAAACTGCATTCAGTGGTGAGGCTGCAATTCTGAATTTCTGAAGAGTGTGGATGACATCTTGATTGCCATTACTTCCAGGCCTACTCTGGCCTGGAATGGCAGTGCTTGTTATAGTCCTATAGTTCAAATAGATCTGTTTGAAAATCATTAGTATTGGTAAGGAAGGCTTGAAACCATATAGAATAGTTTCTTGGACCCATATAATTGTATATAAACTATTAATATGAGTTGATTCCGGTAACTCAACGTCTACAAATTGGTGAAAATAACCATCTGCATTTACTCTATCGGCTGTGTAAATTTCACAGTGTTTCAATCAGTAATTTTTTGTACATGAGATAGATAACAAATAGAATTGCAGAAACATCGTAGATTATTACATAATGATTAATTCCATAATCAATATGCAATTATGAATAGCCCAGTAGTTACAGTTTAAGTGCAATGTTGTATTCATTGTGGAATCCTAAATATCATTTGCCATTCACCCAGAAAAAGAAAAAAAAACCCTAGTTTCAAACGACTTATGAGTCTTTTTCCTCGAGTACTTGAACATTTGGGGTATTCTATTTGTGTTTCCCTTTGCGTTAATGGCCTTGGGAAAAGCATCAATTTATCTCTTTTCTCCTAACTATGGGTAGATAATAGTACAGAGTGCGCTCTTTAGTCTTTGTACAGCAATCAGTTGAGGAGAAAATAAATTCTAAATTCAAACCAGCTGTACTCTGCTTAAAACTAGACCTTGTGTTGCATCTTACTCGTGGTGGAAGGTTTAGGTAAATACATACTCTCTGACTGAATACAGAGGCCAAATTCACGCCATATTTCGTTGGGAAGTCTTATATTTTTTGGTGAAATAAATTACTGCAAATTGAATTGTGCATATATATTTTCGATGGCGAATGTTGGATTTCAAGTTTCAACAGTTCATTACGGTCGACGCACACTCACTGAGTCTCTCTAAAATGCTGTATGATACAACCGAAAGGAATAAATAAATAAATACTTTAATTTCAAAGATATTTAAAATTTCGTACCGAATAATTTTTATTGAATTAGCAAATTCTACTTTTCTTCTGAGGAGTACACAACTAAATGTATCAGTCTAATTGAATTTTCAGTCTTCGTTCATCTAGTAAATAAGATTCATCTATTTAATGAGAAAGAGTCATACCAGTCTGCAGTCTGCTGTAGAAAATACAGCTGACTCCGCGTTTATAGTCTCGAACAAGGGAGATAATTCAATTTTGTTCCTATATCTGCAACACTGAGAGTATAGACACGTATTTAACTCAAAGAGGGATACTCCGGGATTAAAATTTCTTCTAATTAGCATAGAGGCTTACTGAAAATTATATATTCGCAACTTAAGATTGCTATGAATATTCATTATATGCTAAAGGTTTTATCCCTTTGATGTGACGCTGGTGGTATCTAGAATATAAATATAAGAATTTTTATGAACACTAGGATCAATTAGGTAAATAAAGGGTCTGAGTATTGTTAATATACCTCTTATTTTGGAACCTGTGCACGTTTTGATATGCATGAGATCATTTATAGTAACCCTCCTCTATTACCCGCTTTGTCGGCGAGGTATACAATACACTAATTCAATACCCTGAATAGGAATAAGCAAATTATTCGTATACAGTCGAAATGATCGATGCCATATTTGCCTTAAGTATATTTACTTGAATCTATAATTGTTTACTAGAGATTATTATTAGTTACTTAAAATCAAGTAACTGTGTGCAAACAAATGACTGTTATAAAGTAGAAATAATTATTTGAAACTATATGATTGTAAGAATTAGATCCTATTTACCCAACCCCTCCGCTCGGGCAGGATATGACACAAGGTCAATTTTTTAAGCGGAGTTTAAGAGGTTTGAATTCAGAGTTTTCCTTCTCCTAGACTAGTTGCCTCACCAAGGCTGAAGAACCTAGTCTGCCCTACTATTTATCCATAGCTGGAGGGAGAATAATTGGATTCATACCTTTCCCAAGGGTATTAGTGCTATGTGAAATGCAATCAGTCTTGTCCAGGAATTGAACTCGTATCGCCGTGTCTAAATCCTGTGACGATAACCATTACACCACGGGCACCTCCGTAAGAATTAGATAGTAATACTTGAAACCATACAACTGTGTGCAAATTATTGATATTAGATAGAAATACATGATATCATAACAATGTGCAAAAACTCTTATGAAACAACTGTATAAAATGTAAATGTAAATATACAGTGAATGCAATTCCCTAATCTCTAGGTATGAAATAACTATTGAAGAGTTGCTTTCCCTTTCAATCAATCAGTCAATTACCTATATTACTTATACATTTAATTTTGAGTAAATCAAAACACGTATGCCGAATGTCACAATTTTAATGTCAGTCAGTTATGTACAAGGAACAATGCTGTTAAAAGAAAACAAATTTGGACCATTTTATCAATGGTTTCAATGTAGTCCGAAAGGCCATCTTAAATAAATATAGACGTAAGATTTCTGATAATGTTGATTTATTTTTTAATTTGCTTAATTTTTTCCCCACAGATCTGTTGGTGGCATCCGGATATCTCTCTTTAATGCGATTTCCATCGAAGATACAGAAAAACTTGTTGAATTTATGAAGGCCTTTCAGAAGCAAAATAGTTGAATGCTGTTTTTCTCTCTAAAAAAAGGCCGAAGAAATCAAAACCTTGGTCTCATCTTCCACTAATGAAAAGAATAAATATCAGTGATGAATGTTTGTTATTTTCTGAGTTTGTTCACTGTGTTCCTGTGCCAAACCTTCAATTATACTACAGAAGTATTAAACAAAAAGTTATCCAATGACTTTTCTTTATAAAAAGTATATTTTTGATATTTGAATGCTATTTCATGAAGACTGCATAACATTAGATAAAGAGAGGAGGTGATTGACATAAACGATTTCCATTTTTTCTTGAAAATACCTTTTTTATAAATAACTTCATTTAATGAATTTATTCTTACATCTTACCACGAAAATGAATAAAAGATGTGAGCTGATGGAATGTTGCTCACCGTTCGGTCCTTATTTTTGTTACTTTCCTAATATCTTCCCATTAGTTCAGAGCCATATCATGATATTAAACATTGCTAAAGTTAGTTGTATTATAATAGAAAAAACTGGCAACATGTTACAAAAGGCAAGAAAAATTAGTTTCTTCGTTATGGTCATTGGTTATACTATTGAGTGAACTTTATATTTACGATGAATTGACTAAATTTTGGAATGCATATTTCACTCAGTACATTGAGAATATACGTCCCTGGTTTGTATATAGGTAAATAGAAAACGAAAATCTACGATTATCTTACACATGAACAAACATGTTAACTGCTACCCTGTAAGATGTTTACAAATTAAGAACTACCAGTTGTTTTATCCATTTGAGCAAGATTTCTTGATTACTACTTATATCTACGGAACCTTTGAGAGTAGAAATTAAGAATAAACTGCTTGATCTTTCATTAAAATTATGGCTGATATGAAAAATTTAATCAACCGTAAAAAAATTTCATTTATTTAAACTGAATTTCATCAATAAAGGTTGAGAATATTCATGTATTTGCTCTGTAAAGGATCAATTTTGAACGTTTTATTATCCGATAAATAACAGTAAAAATACGTACAATTTTCAAAATAGGTTCTTGTCAAATTGCACTTAAAAAATAATCCTAAAAGCAATTACTGATTTTTGTTATTTTTGGCAACCCTGAAAGAAAAATCAGACATTTAACGTTGATCTTGCACATATAGCAACATATTCACTCTAATTTAGCCTTTAAAAATCACGTTCAGCCGCGTAATCTTGGATTATTACTAGTGCGTTTAAGTGGGTATCATTAAAATGGAACACAGGTTCAAGTTCTACGTCAAACATTTTAAAAGTTAACAGACTTGTAAAGTTCAAGTTGTCTCCTGGGTGCTGGTTTCTTAGCAGCACAAGGCATTTTTGAGTGGTCGAGAGACTCTGGAATATTAACTCAGTCCCGGTCGACCAATCACTTCGTTAACAGAGAAAAATGCAGTAACTGATCGATGTTTGACGGTGAGAATGATTTGTGGTGAATCAACATTAATAGATATTTTTCAATCAGGGATGTCAAACAGAAAAATAATGTCTCATTACTTTCTAGACACATACATGCATTTTCTCTATTACTCTCATTGCCCTGTTGATGGTGTTTAGAATATGCTGACTATCCCCTTCTGAGGGGTAAAACCCATCTCCAAAAAGTGTATCCAAGTATAGCACTAAACTACTTCTGATAGGGTCTAGTTCTGGAAATCTACATAGTGTGGAGTAGTCCTTCATTGCCATTACTCCTACGTTCACTCTGACTCGGAGTAGAAGTACCTGTTAGGTTCATATTTATGTGTAAACTAGATATGTTTAAGATCATTCGTATCCGATCGAGTCATGTGCAAAAACCCCGACCCTTAACAACAACACAAAAATGTAAATATGAACGTACAATGGGTGCGATTTCTTAACCTTTAGGTATAAAATAGCCCTAGACGACTTGAGATGCCATTAAAATCAATCTGTCACTCTCACCCTAAAAAGAACATTCGTCTTTTAATTGTACTAGAGTATCAGTATCTTTTTCGGCGTTTCAAAAGCTTTCCGGTTGGGTTTGAAAATGGTCGTACGTGGAAAATCGAAATAATACAAAGATAATCAAATGATTTTAACAATCACCTAAGATTTTCAAGTTCTCTTAATTAGCATATATATATATATATATACATTTTTGACTCGATACCTTTTGAACCTATATCATATTCCACGGTATTTACTTCTATTTAGAGAGTAGTCTATCGTTTTATTGTCTTTAGCTTGGCTTACAGCGTGGAAATATAAGCTAGGGAAACAATTTTAACGTTCGTACACTGCTGTGACTGTCTTGTGTGTCAATTTAAATGTTACAGGTTAGTTTAAAAGCCATTAACTTGACACTTTCTCTTATTTTTTTCTCAGTTTGCTTTAAATATCTGAATTTTTCATGTCCCTCATTTTATTCTTATATATCTGAGGTTATATTATTAATATTGATATGTAGCTAATCTTTGTACGGCGTAAAATCATGTAAAAGTGGAAAATTAATGAAAATATTTCCCTAATAATAATAATCAGAAAATAAGACGCATAAAATTCTCTGGAATTCTGAGCTACAAACAGATCACCCAATCCCAGCCTGAAGATCAGACCGGGTGTTAAATAAAAGGAAGAAAGAAACTTATCATCTTGTGGATTTTGCCGTTCCAGCGGACCATAAACAAAGGAATTCTGTGTACTGTTGTGAAATCTTGGCATTAGATTCCTTCAATCGATTTACAATCTCGTTTTGTGATTTTCGCTGTTATCGACACAGAAGATCAGTTGACATAGCTCGAGATTATTTTATGACGTGATTATGCTATTCTATCTCACATCGTAGGGGCATATCCAATTTCTTTGTGACGTAACGATTATGCGGTCTTTTCCACTAATCTTTTCTAACGACATTCAAATGTTTCCTGAAGTATGTAGTAGATAATATAACAATATATTATCTTATTGCCTTCTATGTTTATAATAAGTAGCTAAAACTCCTTGATATCAAAATTGCAAGAAGACGCACGCTCTTTTATTGTTGATTATGTAGCAGAAAGAATTTCGCATTTTTCTTAGGCGCGTAATTTAATTCGACCGTTAGGGTCGACGTATAATTTCACTCAATCAGGACGACTTATCCTATTCACCCGAACCACCTTTCTGGGCAGCACAAATTGGGGAAGCCGTCAAACACCCTCTTTAGCTGAACAACTTCGTTCAGTGCAGACGTCTTACTGTCTGCTCTTCAATAGCAGCAGCATGAGGGAAGCTGTCAAATTTATGGACCCCTAACAATGCCTCAACCTAACAATTCACTTTTCGCTCAGGCATTTAGCTGCTAAAATGCTTTCTCAACTCTATCATAACTTCATTTCGTTTCCTTACTTCTTTCCTTCCTACGAGACTTGCAGCATAAACATAAACTCTTTATCCCATGCTGCCATTAAAAACCTTCATATAAAAGCTAACGGCATCTTCGTCTTCTTCATTCTCCTTTATTTTACAACAACACTTAGCGAGGGAATAACACATACAAGCAAGAACACATTTCTTCGTTAAAAATAGCAACAAACATTCTTATAGCTAAAATTATACTGAACAAATTATAGGCAGGCAGTATGTTTTCCTCCTGATTTACCTTCAGGTACTGGCTTAATTCACGACAGATTTCTTCCTATGAAATTTTGCTTTTGACCAAATGAAAGAGACTCATCAATCTAATCGAAAAAACAGATAATGTTGCTTTGTATATTAGTACACACTTTACCTCACCCCAGATGTCGTTCATTTTAGATTTAAAACACTCTACCTATCTATATATCTGATTGTTGGATTTGGATCCTTAGTGATTTATGACCGAAGACAAATATTTTACTCTCCAGACCTTGCGTGTCTGATTCCTGGCAGCCACGCTTAATAGCATTAAAAAGAGTAGAGTCACAGTCAATTTGAAATGCCTGAGACGTCTCCAAAGAAATATGTCAGGTTAGAAATGTTTGTCTATGATCCCATATACAGCCGTGACCTTCCACGTTTAAAAGGCTTTATGCCATACACCACCTAAGTAGGAGGTTAAGTAAATACTATTTAGTTATCTTAGTGTCTTCTTATCTATCTATCTATCTCTCTATCTATCTATCTCCGTTGCACCCTGTCTTACTCTGGATTACATTTCTGCTTTTTTGTCGCTTTTTAATCTCTTTAATCTCTTTTAATCTCTTTTTTAATACACTTTTATTACATCCTTAGCTTTCATTTCGTTTTCTTTTTTAAAACTCTTTATTATATCAATTCATTTTAATAGTTATGTATTGGAGATTGGTTGGCGACTGTAGTTGAGAGTGACCCGAAGGCTCCCTTTTCAGTAGCTACTACACCAAGGCGTAGGGGAGGACGCTACTCCTTTCCCTGAATTGCTCCACTTTGCCCTTGATACGTACATTATAATGCTGAGTGTTAAGCAAGGAGGTATCAAGTACCATTTTTTAAGTATTTGGTATGACTCGACATGGGATTGAACCTCGGTCTCTTACACCATTGGCGAATACTCTATCCCCATTGGTAATCAAGTCAAATAACGGCGAAATTTTTAAAAGAGCAAAAATAGAATATGAAAATACCATTAAAATAGCAGTCAGTAGACCTGATCTGATCCAAAATCCCAGAAAACGCGCCAAACGAGAGCTATATGGATTAATCCGGTATAATATGAACGTTAAAACAGGAAGGCGGAATATTCCTGTGTAACATTATCACGGATGATTGCTGATCGTCTGGTAGGTAAAAGGAAACATGAACCGTTTCGCAGATGGGACCTTCTCATGTTTTATTCCCTCCGTTCAAGTTCTGGGGCCATGGAAATATATGGAAACGCATAACGGACACAATACGTGGAGTAGATTTATCATTCTAGAAAGATACAGCTCTTCCATCGGTGGTTAATTCGCTATCTGTCCACGTTACTGCTTTGTAAAAAAACCTAATCGAAAAACACCACTCCCGCCTTACATGCACAGCATCGCCCGACCAGCTGTATATAATCTATCTATCTATTTATTTCAGGAAAAATGTAAATGATATGTAAATGGATATGACGTCCTTGTTTAACAATAGAAATATTAGCAATAAATATACAATGATACTAAGAAAAAAATTCGATTCCCTTCAGGAGATATCCGAAGTACTTACTCCGAATGACGAATATGAAAACTTCGTCAATGCCCACATAGAAGAAGCAGCAGAATGCATACCAACCAAACTAAGAACCGAAAATAGAGTTTCGTGAGAGACATTTGAAGTTAGGAAAAAAGGAGACAAAGTGAAAACAGCATCCCTATTTAATAAAAGGAACCCAATTAAGTCCAACACTCATAAACTTAAGGAGGCACAAAGAGAACAAATAAACACATACAAAAAAGAACAGTCAGAATACATTCTAGGTCATATCAATGACATAAGAAATTTGGTGGCAGATAGACAATTTCGAAATGTGTGGCAGACAGTAAATGAAGTGCGTAAAAGAGCTAAACTAAAAGCTGCCTGCCAAGAAGAACGAATACTCATCTGGAAAGAAGATTTCAAGAATCTGCTCGGAAAGTCCCCAAAAGTTACAGATAAACCTATCACGAAAATTATTAATAACCAACTAGATATCAAACTAAGACAGTTTATTCAAGAAGGATTCGATGTAGTTCCGACAAGAATCAAAAACTGGAAAGCTGCCGGTCTTGATAAAATACAACCAGAAATGGAAGACAAGAAAATTCGATGCCTTCCTACTCCGATACTGCAACGCCGTATATAACCAGAACGCAATAGAGAAATGGACAAAAGGTTGCATCTATACTTTCCCCTCAAAAGGTGACTCGGAATTTCAAAGAACTATGGCGTCATAACCCTTACTTTCATAGCGGCAAAGATTTATAATGCTCTGCTACTTAACTGCATCGAATCAGAAAATGAGAAAATTCTTAGGAAGAATCAAAATGGTTTTCGGAGAAACCTATCCAAAACATTTGAGCTTCTGACAATCCGTTGAATTTTAGGAGTCCGTGCAAAAGACCTCGAGACGATACTCTTATTTGTAAATTTATCAAAGGCATTTAACTTTATAAATAGAGGGAAGCAAATTCTTCTAGCGTATGGTCTCCCCAAAGAAACTGTCCCAGCCATAATGATAAAAACACGAAGTAAAAGTTCGCTCACCGGATGGAGACGCAGATATCTTTGACATTGTTGTTGGTGTGCTGCAAGGGATACATTAGCCCTATAAATGTTCATAATCAGCAGACTACATACTTCGAACGTTGATAGATCTAATGAAAGAAAATGGCTTTACACTAAAAACGGCAAGAAGCACACGACACACCGCACAAACAACTACGGATACAGACTACGCAGATGACATAGTGCTCCTGGTAAATACACCTACCCAAGCCGAATCCCAGTTGCACTGTCTAGAGCGGACAGTAGGTGGCATTGGCCTCCATGTGAATGCAGACAAAACGGAGTACATGTGTTTTAATAAAAAAGGAGACATTTCCACTGTAAACGATGGTTCTATGAAATTAGAAGACAAGTTCACATACCTCGGAAGCAGCGTCTCATCTACTGAAAATGGCATCAATTTGCGACTAGCGAAGGTATGGACTGTTATCGATAGGTTATTGATCATTTGGAAGTCAGACCTATCCAAGCTATGGTTGTGTCGATTCTACTATATGGATGCACCACATGGACGCTGACTATGCGCATAGAGAAAAAGCTTCACGGAAACTGCACAAGAATGCTACGAGCTATACTGAACATATCCTGAAAACAAAATCCCACAAAATAGCCGCTGTATAGGCACTTACCTCCCATCTCTAAAACCATCCAAATAAAACGGACAAGATATGTGGGACATTGCTGGAGAAGTAAGGTCGATCTCATAAGCGACGTTCTTCAATGGACCCCTTCACACGGACATGCAAGTGTTGGCCGAACAACAAGAACTTATCTGCAACAGTTCTGATCGGACACAGGATGTAGTCTTGAAGACCTATCGGAAGTGATGGATGATAGAGACGAACGAGAGGGTCAAGAAAATCCCTGCTAGCAGCGTGACATGATGATGATGCATATATATATATATATATATATATATATATAAATGTATCGCGATATCAGATTTAGTTCCAGTTTTTTCGCTGATATACATATATATATATATATATATACACTCACACACATACAGAAACACACACACACACACACACACATATATATATATATATTAATATAAATTCAACTTATTTATTAAATGACCCTCGAACATTGGCTCTATTTCTTTTCATAAACTGCCGATATTACCTTCGAAGAATGTTAATAATACAAATGAAAGAAAGTGTTTTCACACTAACAATGGCAAGAAACAGATGACATCCAACAGAAACTATTACTGATACTGATTATGCAGATGATCTAGCACTTTGTGAAAATACACCTACTCAAGCTGATTCTCTGCTTCATGGTCTGAAGCAGGCTGTAGGCGGCATCGGTTTCTTCGTGAATTCAGTTAAAATAAAGTTGGTCTGTTTTAATTGAGATAGTGCCATCTCTTCATTAAATGGGAAACTTCTGAAATTACTAGACCAGTTCACATATTTCTATAGCAATATCTAATCTGCTGAAAGCGATGTAAACATACGCATAGTTAAAGCATGGACTGCTTGTTAACGACCTTATGGAAAGCTGATGAAATAAAACGGGAATACTTCAGTACTATTGTATCGTTGCACCTCTTGGACTTCAACGAAACGCCTGGAGAAAAAGTTAGATGAGAACTACGCAAAGCTGCTGTATGTTGTTTTGAACAAATCCTTGAGATGTGCAGCCAGTTATCTCCCATCTTATCAACCATCCAAGTAAGAAGAGCAAGGCACGCAGGACATTGGTGGAGAATTAAGGCGAACTCATAAACTAAGTTTTCTTATTGACTCCTACACATGGGCATACCAATGTTGAACGACCCGCGTAAACGTACATTCATCAACTCTAAGCAGAAATTGATGATGTCCAGAGGATTTTCTATGAGCGAAGATAGATAGATAGATAGATAGATAGAGAGAGAGAGAGAGAGAGAGAGAGAGAGAGAGAGAGAGAGAGAGAGAGAAGGGAATCTATACTGTAGTACTGACACTGTATGGACGTATTTCCGTTTTATTTTAGAGATATAAGATTTCCATATGGGGTTTATCTATACGTATGTTGACATTACTTTCAGTAGATGAGATATTTCTTCCGAGGAATGTGAACTGGTCTACAAATTTTCAGAGGTTTGTCACTCAAAGTTGAGATTATTCCTTTTTATTTCAAACACGTGAACTCTGTTTTTTTTTTGTGTTCACGTGAAAGCTCTTGCTGCTTGCCCTAGAAAATTCAGCAGAGAGAACTCCGAGCTATAAACAGAACTTCCTGATGATGTATATATATACCCCTTCCTTTGGAGCTTTATAAAAAAGAGGTTTTAAACACGGTCTGTCTGTCTGTCTGTCTGTCTGTCTCTGTATTTTCTTATGTATTACACTACGTATTAATTACTGATTATATATTTATATATATGCCTATAAATCTATTTAGGTATATATACGTGAACATATATGTACATATGATGAACTCTATCGTCGATTTCGAAATCCGGTGCCCCCCCAACTTTTGTCAGTTTTCGTTTATAGATTTCAAACCCTCCATAGATTTGTAGCAAGCTATATATTACGAAAATTACCATTATGTTTCTATATATGTAACCGTAACTCAGAGAAATTGGCCCACTATAGTGACATTTTTTATTAGAGTAGTACATTTAAATTGATCTAACTTACAAAATAAAACAATTTCTTGTCCAATTCTCAAAAGAATGAAAATTTTTTGGCGTCTGCATTCGTGATGAACGTCATGTTTCATCATCTAATTTCTGAATAAAAGGGAGATAACTATGACTTGATGATTAGAATCTTTCATTCTTTTCTAAATAAAAAAAGATCAGTATAATCAGGAGCCTCTGTTATAACGGAAAACTAACAGCTTTAATGTCAGTCTAGTTACAGTATCGTTCATAAATATGCACACCCCTAACAGTTTTCCATTAAAAGTTTATTTCTTATAAAATATAATTGGATTTCTAGTGGAAAATTATTCAATCAAACCAAACACTACAGCATTAAAACCCTGTTCACAAAAATATAAATTAGTGTCCAAGAAATCACAACACCCCTTAAATATATTAATGAAATTTCATTTTTGGTGACAGAGATGTTGAAATTCTATTTGTGGCTATAGTTTCAATACCGTTGGTTTTGGATATAAATGATACTTTATTATATTAGTTGTCCGATGCAGGACACATAGTGTAACGGTTATAGGTGTGGGTTCCTTAAGCTTCTAAGGAGACAATCATCTAGTGGTTGCAGGTTCAATCCTGAAAAGAAACGAGTAACAATACAGGAATACTTAACACTTGTAACCAGTTATGGCTAACGGAATCAGAACTGGCGACCCCCGTGGATTCAATAAAGGACGTAGTTCGAAGTTCCGTGTAGGTTAACGATTTCGACAAACCCCTGAAGAAGGCTGGAGGACATATCGGCCGAAACGTTGTAGAAATAACGAAGACAGTAGTCCAAAATCCCTTAATGATAAAAATTTACTATTTGGATATTTTAGGAAAATTTTGAAATTGATTCAAATATAAAGCGATCGTGATACTGTTTAGCGGAAAAATAAATAATAAAGTTTTCTTTTCATTTAATTCGTTTCGATACTACAACTTGCTCATGATGCAACTGTTATTGTAGGAAATGGACTAGACAAGGCTGTTTACATTTCACAAAGCGCAAATTCCTTTGAGAGAAGTATGCATCTATTTTCCCTCCTCCTATGAGTAAATAGTTGGACAGATTTGGCTCTTTACCCTTGGTATGGCAACCGGTCGAGAAGAAAGAAAACTCTGAATTTAAATCTGTTCAAATTCCACTTAAAAATTGTCCTTGTTTTGCATCCTGTTCGAGCGGAAGGGTTGGGTAAATACAACTCGCATCTGCTCTTTCTTCCTAGCAGATAAGATTTACTTTCTGTGTTTGTCGGTTTCTTTCTATTTTTCCTTGTTATGATGTCAGCAATTCGCCTTCGTTGACTCCACTGAAAATGTTTTTTTTTTCTTTTAGAGAAGGATACAGGACACCGGGACGATCATAGCTAACGAATGTTTCACCATTTACTCAGAATGTAGTTAGTGTTATTATTTTTTGACCCAGTTCAAATATTTCTTTTTCGTTTTAATTTTTATTCTTTGGAGTATCTCATTATTTTTTTTTCGGTTCTCCAGCTTTATTTTTGTTGTTTGGACATGGTAGAATTTACTAGTACTGACCACGAAAGCCTTTTTCGTCTAGTTTTCAATTTTATTCTTCATTTAAACTACACTACATAGCCCTGTAAAACACTTCTTTAGATGCCATGCCCACTCGAATCTTTATTATTTTAAAAAAGATATTCATACAAAATGTTTTAGGAGTTTGCTGTCAATCTGGTGAATTAAACATAATAATGATTCAGAGAAGTACAGTTAAATCTATAGTATTAATAATTAAAGAAAGAAACTGATGAATTTTAATTGAAATTCTCACCAAGATTGAATCTTCAAAACAGGAGTTGATTTGATATGGCTTGACTGATTTGTATTCTGCCACGATGCTATCAAAATCAAAGGCCAAAACAAAACAAAACAAAAAATGTCACGGACAAACAGGTGTTATTTTGTTATTTCAGTTAAATTTGAGATCAATGGGAGAACAAAAGATATTGTAGCAGCTGCATTTTTCTTTTTTTTTTTTGGAATATATGTTACGTATCAGTCTCAAAATGTCAACTCCAATCCAAAATCATTGAAATACACAAAAATAAACGACATACTAAAATAGAATTGGTTAGACACAAGAGTGACGTGGTTCATTCCATCTTTTGTAAGATCTCGGGTTCGAATCTAAGCACGGAAATTTCGCCAAATGCATATTTGGATGAACTATCTTGGATATAAATATTATATAAAACTTTCGATTGCAAAGAAAATTAATTTATTTATATACGATTCTAAATTTTCTTTTAAATAGAAGCTTTCAAAATTTGCAAGCTTGCTTCCAACAATATTCCAACGATATTACACTGCCCCACAAATTGTCCGGGTATGACACTAAACTGCATCTAGTAGTAGGTCTTCAGTTCTGGGTTTTCTGAAACGTGTGCAGTTACACCTTTATTACTATTGCTCCCAGGTAAGGAGGCGCGCTTAGCACAACGGTTATCGTCGTTGGGAATGGAATCGGCTACTCGAGTTCAAATCCTGGATGAATCTGTTTGCGTTTCATTTTGCGCAAATGCACGAATCCATCTATAATCCTTTAGCTACGAGCAAATAGTAGGTCAGAGTTCTGTAGGCAATCAGCCTTTGAGAAAAGAAACTGAATTCAAATCGGTTGTACCTTGCTTAAAATTCACCTTGTATCCCATCCTGCTCTTAGCGTAGGAGTTGGGTAAATATATCCCCCGAAGTTCACACTAATCCAAAGAAGTACTACTTGTTTGGGTCTCATCTATGTTTAAAATAGAGATGTTTGAAAGTTTGGTATTATATTGGACAACTTGAAAGCATATAACTGTATGCAAATTATTTTATGCATATATTTTCTTCTCCTGAACTTCTGAAGCATTCGTTTTGTAATTGTTTCTAGTATTACTGTGATTCCATGACAAATAAAATCTTTTAGTTCATCAATTATCGGTAACCTTCCTTTAAAGACTTGAACTTTCAGGCATCGCCTCTGGAAATAATCCCGTAGTGAGAAAAGTTTCAATCACAAACGCACAGTGTTCACCATTCCCGATCATGATGGCAATTATTATCATTATAAACCACTGAGATCAAAGTCTTAGACAGTAACTTTATTTAGCAATAACCTTGAAATTGTATTGATGCATATTGACTTGATCTCAGACTGAATGTTTCTGCTGATTTTTGTGTGGTATTGAAACGCTGGTCTAAAAACAGGAATGTAGTCTGAACAATATATGAATCAAGTACTTTGAAATCATTCGATATTATCAAATGGTAAAAAAATGTTATTTTTGTCCAAACTGACTTTGACGTGAATTATAAATGTTTATGACCTCGTAAATTATTGATCAGTTGAATTCATGTTTTTATACGGTCAAATAGCTGTCGGATATTCAGAAGTAAGAAGAGAAAAAAGGTCACTATATATTTGCAAAATATGGAGGATATGCACAAAGAAAATCCCAGAAATTATATGATATTAACTCTGTTTTGTGTAATTATACCATGTTTATACTTCTGCTGTCATAGAATATTGGTAATATATATTCAGGGTGTGTCCGTTTCTTGAGGTCATTTGTATGAAATTAGAAAAAGACGCATAGCATATTAATTACCTAGTCGGCTTTGGCGGTAGAATACACCGACTGCACCTCTGCAGAGGAGTAAAAACCCCTCAATGAGAACCCTGGATAGGACACTAAACAATCTGATGGTGAGATTCCAGTAATGCTGGAGCTTTGGGGAATGCGGTGTACCCCTTAATTGCCATTGCTTCCAGGTCCACTCTAGTCCGGAATGGTAGCACCTGAGAGGGCCCTGTCAATGGATTAAATAGAACTAACTGCATACTTACGCTAAACTGAATTGTTTGACTTAGAACTGTTTGATTAAACTGAATAGCTTGAAATAGAATTGTTATTTTATCAAAACTAGCTTGAGAAATTCAACCTAAATTTCCCTTACATTTGGAATATCATTTACCTAATTAAATTGAATTAAGTAAGGATAAGATTTATAATTTTATTTTGAGTGGTTATATTTTTCTTATGTAGATTTTAAATACATACTTAATTTAGCAATTTTTAAATTAAAGTTCATTAAGCATTTTCCCTTTTAAATTTGTTTAACATTTTTCACTTAAAGTTTATCAAAGTTCTTTCCCTAAACCCAAAAAACAACAAAAACAAATACCCTTTGTTTCTTATATGAGGTTTGGTTGATTGGTTGGTTGGTTGGTTTTACGGCGTATCAACCCTTTTCGGGTCATTTAATGGCAAATTAAGTTTCAAACAATTCAGTTTATTATGAGAATAGATTTTGTTTACAAACAGTTAAATGTCAAAACAGTTCAGTTAAATGTCAAAACCGTTCTATTTCACGCAATTCAGTTTATCATAAGTACACATTTTTCAATGTCAAAAACAGTTTTACGTATTACAAACACTTTAGTTTAGCATAAGTACACAGTTTAGTTCAATTTAAAAACAGTTCTATTTCAAACAATTCAGTTTAACCTAAGTAAACAGTATAGTTCTGTTAGACCCATAGATAGGACCCTATCAGATGCTACCACTCCGGGCTAGAGTGGGTCTGGGAGCGATGGCAATGAAGGGGTACACCGCATTCCCCAAAGCTCCAGCATTATTGGAACCTCACCATCAGATTGTTTAGTATCATATGCAGGACACTCGTTGGCGGTGGTGGTGGGGGTCTTTACTCCTCTGCAGAGGTACAGACGGTGTATTCTACAACCCCAGCCGACTGAGCAATCTATGAGGTTTAGATTTTCCGATGACTTTTCTTCTGTTTTTACCACAAAATTTATTTATGTAAAATTAAAATAAAATGTCATTATTAGTCCACTGTCACAGAGTTTTTTTTTTAAATATTTTTCTTTGATATTGTAATTCATAAGAATTATTCAATGATGAAATTTAATTTTTTCATGAGTAATCTGTGTTTTTATTTTAAACATTAAATCATTTGAGGTTAGTTTAAATCGACCATGAAACGTAAAATAGAAGCAAATGTAATATTTTTTACAAAATGAATGAATGAAAACATATTAAAGATGATCGTTATATTAATATACTGATAATCAAATTCTAAATATTCAATTCAATATTTATTGTTAATATTGTAAAAACAAAATTAATCTGTCACTTTTCAAGGGTCTTCTAAAGTTTTTAAAAATATGGTAAAACAGTTTGGTTAATAGTCACTGACACAACATTTTTCTATCTAATTTTAATTTTATCATCAAATTTTTTTTTTGCATAAAGTTTATTCAAAGTTCTTGACCCCCCCCAAAAAAAACAAAGAAACAAAGTAGAGACCGAAAAGGTAAACAAATCATTATCAAATATTCCAACGGGGAATACCATGGAACTAAAAGAGCTAATTTATGCTAGAGTGAAACTAGTATGTGATAAATTCGGTATTCCCCAAAGGAACCGGAAGAGAAATACAAAACTTGGATGGGAAATTAGGCTCGAAGGACAGGTAGATAAATTACAACAATAAGTGAAAATGCAAGGGTAGGAAAAACACACAAGGATATATTGGAATAAAAAGACAAAAACAAAACAGCAGACAAGTCTGACAATGCAACTTGAAGAGATAAATTAAAAGATATTGGTGAAAGAGAGTTAAAAGATACTGCGAAAGGGTCAAGTAATATAAACAAAACAGGACATTCCAAAATAACGAAAGAAAAGTCCACCAACAAGTAGGTGGAAAATGCACGAGGACAAACCAACAGTTAGACACAAAGGAAGCAAAATATCTTTGGAATAAAATATAGGAACAGAAAGAATAAAAAAGAAAGGCCAAATGGATGAATAACATGAAAAAAAGAAAAGAAAGAATGACCAGGAATCGAAGAAAGCTCCGTGGTGGATATAGATCGGGAATCGCTCAGAGCAAGCCATGAAAAATTGGAAAGTAGAATTAATAGCAGGAGGAAAATTTTTTAACAGAGCTGAAAATCCAGTGAGGTATCTTCCAGGGAGATACACTTTCACCATTATAATTCGTAATAACAATGATGCCGCTCAATCATATACTTATGAAGTGCACGGGGACTACAAGTTTACCAAATCACAAGAAAATATTAATCCCCTTATAGACATGGATGACAGCAAGCTCTTCGCAAAAAATGAAAAAGAATTTGAGACTGATACAAATATTGAAAATATGCAGTCAGGATATAGGAATGGAATGTGATATTGAAAATAGGAATATGTATATAGTCTACATAATCAAATGTTGCTGCTGTAAAAAAGATCAACTCAAGCTCTGAATAATAGGGTTTTCCTTCCTAAAAGGAATATTAAAATAGCATAAAATAGAAAGCTCTAAGTTTCAAAACACCTTTACAAAGGCAGGAATGGAGTCTTTAAAATAATAATAATAATATTCCTAACTAACGACAACTCATTACTCCAAATAAAATATATTCATAGATAAATCTAAATCAACATTAAAAAGAGCCAAACTTCATACAGAGAGAGAGAGAGAGAGAGAGAGAGAGAGAGAGAGAGAGAGAGAGAGAGAGAGAGAGAGAGAGAGAGAGAAACATATACAGATTCAACTCAGGGAGGAAGGGAGAGAAAGGAAAAAAGAAGCAACCCTGAAAATATATGTGTATACATGGATACAAACACTCATACACACATACAGACACACAGAGCACACTCTTGTAAACATAAACAATAAAAAAAATATCTGCTGAGGCCAACTGTTTTCACAGTCAATTAACTCCAACAGGACATTCACAGTTACAAATCCTGTAATGAAAAAGAATCACAACCTTATAAAAAGCAAAAAAGATTGTCTTAACCATTGTTAGCCCCCTGAAGATGACTATGAAGTCTAAAATACGTTTAGAGCATGGTTATATAAAATAAAATCTAAAGTACCAAATTCACTTTTGGACACACACACACACACACACACACACACACACACACACATATATATATATATATATATATATATATATATAAGCAACCCACAATCAATAAAATCTGTTATGATGGGCAAAAGGACATTCTGAAATAATTATAGCAAAGTAACAATATCATTTATTTAAACTAAGTATCCGGATAACAAATTGTATTTTAAGATATTATTATAATCGATTTTTTTAACTACGCCCTTTTCAATAAAGGATGTAGTTCGAAGTTCCGTGAAGGTTCCCGAGTTCGACAAACACCTGAAGAAGGCCGGAGGACATATCGGCCGAAACGTTGTGGAAATAACAATAAAGATGAAGACAATAGTCCGAAAAACCTTTATGATAAAAATCAACAAGCTTTGTCTCAAAAATTTAGACAACTATTATAATCGAATTTGATAATTAATAATGCTACTCGAAAGTGCTCAACAAAAATTAGATGAATTTTGGACATTTCCTCTTTATGAACCAAGCAATATAATATTCGCAAACAAGAAAATCAAGAAAAACAGAAAAATCATGAACGGAAGTTTGCCAAAAACAGGAGTTGGTGGAACAATGCAGAAACCAGGGCTGTCAAGAGTTTGCAGCGCACTCACTCCGCAGGGCTTTGACTAGAATTCTCATAACAGGAGCTGCTAAAATTGAGGGGTCATTGGAACCATTATGGAATTCGTTGAAAAAGCCACTTAATGGTTTTGGATAAAGAGGTCTTGCTCAAGGATCGTAGTAGCTGGGATGCAAACAGGGAAAGCGTCAATCCCAGTTGGTCACCAAGTCGGGGGGGGTCTGATGTCGAAAAAGCCGAAACCCATGATCAATACAGAATGTCACTGATCATTCGTCCTAGTGTCTTAAGGAATGAATGATATAAAATAAAGTATTTATCGATATATACTAAAATTCTCACTTTGCTTGCAAGTAACTTTAGCCTAGCAAAAACAGCTGATCTTGTCCTTCAACTGTTTTAACAGAGAATAAAGCAATGTTCAATCCAATCTGAAGCCGAATGACAATTTCTTTGTATTCGCATTGAATATCATTTTTAAATAAGCTCAAATTTCAATACAACAGTAATTATGAAATGTCAATTAGAGTAATCTAAAAAAGTAAAGTTGGCGACGTTTGTCGAGGGTGACCCGAAAGCTCCCTTTTGGATAGCTACTACACCAAGGTGTAGAAGAGGGCGCTACACCTTTTCCTGAATTACTCCACTTTACCCTTGATCTTTACCTTATAATGCTGAGTGCTGAGCAAGGTAGCATCAACTACCATTTTTTTTTTAGTCTTTGGTATGACCCGGGCCATTGGTGAACACTCTAACCATTATGCCAATGTCCGGTTTGCAAAAACAGCTGATCTTGTACTTCAACCGTTTTAACAGAGAATAAAGCAATGTTCAATCCAATCTGAAGCCGAATGACAATTTCTTTGTATTCGCACTGAATATCATTTTTAAATAAGCTCAAATTTCAATACAACAGTAATTATGAAATGCCAATTAGAGTAATCTACTTTTTCCTAAACAGAAGCATCGATATTATCTTTGAATTTTGCTACAACGGGAATAAATGAGCGGTTTTCTAGTAATCTATTGATTTAATTCATTTCGTTTATGATTCATTTGTAAGCGAATTTAAAACCAAATTTCAACTTTAAACTGTAATGTTACAAGATTTTTATTTATTCATTTATTCCATTTTTTTTTAAAGTTTCACCTTTAAGTGAAGTCAGTATAAGGTTAAGGATGATTTAAATTTTTCTCAGGTTTTGGGTTTGATTTAGAAACAAAATATCAACCTAATGTATATTCAAGAATTAGAAAGGCTATTTTGACATTTGGAAAACCTGACACCAAGAAAGTTCAGCGATTGTAAACTATACAACGTGGTCACAGATTGTCAGTTTTAGTAACTGAGTTTAGGGGTGAATATACTGCGTTATCTCGTGCTTTACGTTTCCTTAGTCATCAGTTTCTTTGGGGGGGAATTATATATTTTTAATCTTATACCTTAAAATTTATTCAAACATATGAAAAGGGAAGAAATTAGCAGCGGGAAATTTCCATTCGTTTTAAAATCGGTTTGATTGGTGTTATAATGGAGTAGTAATAATTATCATCGAAGAAAATGGACCTGACAAGTTCAAATCCTGGGCGAGACTACGTTTCACTTCAGGCTAATGCTTTCCCCACGACTCCATATCTATAAGGAGATTGATTCGAATATTGGGCTCTCAAGCCATGGAAGAACAACTGATTTAGAAAAGAGGAGCTGGAATCTATAAAGCAGTCAGACTTAAGGAGGTGCCCGTGGTGTAATGGTTATCGTCGTAGGAAATGGACACGAGACGAGACTGATTGCATTTCACATAGCACTAATACCCTTGGGAAAGGTATGAATCCAATTATTCTCCCTCTAGCTATGGGTAAATAGTAGGACATACTGGGTTCTTCAGCCTTGCTGAGGCAACTAGTCTAGGAGGAGGAAAACTCTGAATTCAAACCTGTTAAACTCCGCTTAAAAATTGACCTTGTGTCATATCCTGCCCGAGCGAAGGGCTTGGTAAATATGATAAAGCAGTCAGACTTTGTTTTCAGTCTCATTTTGGCAACTTTTGCTACGACATCACAGTCTTTTTTTTTAGGTAACATTGGAGTCGTGAAGAGAGACACTTGATTATTAGTAGAGCTTTCTTTGTAAATTATTTTGTAGATGATACTAAAGAGTTAGAACAATTCAAATATTGATCCCCTTAAATAGAAATAAAGTGATAATAATAATAATAATAATAATAATAATAATAATAATAATAATAATAATAATAAGAATCACACAAAGATGCTATGTCGCATTTTAGTTAAATTCTGAAAGCAACACTCCATAAAATGGACACTTACCTCCCATCTCACAAACCACCCAAATAAGACGAGCAAGACATGCTGGGCCCGGCTGGAGAAGCAGGGACAAACTCATAGGCGACGTTCTCCTGTGGGTTCGCACATGGACGCTCTAGTGTTGGCCGACAGCAAATACCTACATTCATCAGCTTTGTGCGGAAACTTGATGCAATCAAGAGGACCTGCCTAGAGCGATGGACGTTAGGGACGGACGGCAAGATAGGTTCAAGGGAATCCGTGCGATCAGCCCGATTTGATGAGGATGATGATGATGTCACAGTTTTAAATAAACTGCAAACTTTTGTTTTCATCCTCAAAAGAAGTTCTTTACAAGAAGTTGAGAGTTTAATACTATAAAATTAAAATGACAATTCATAGTCTGGATATAAATTGAGAATCATTTTTGTCACTTGAAATTTATCTAAAATGATAAATATATGTATCAAAAGCAAAGTTGATATTTAATGAGACTATTATGATTTATAATCCATATAAGATTGTTTGATTTGGTTTTTCTTTGTTTAATGGCATATCAATCTTCGTGGGTTATTTAATGCCAAAGTCATCCTCATAGAAGGATAACATTTGTACAATTCAATTCATAGCAGGGGAAATAAGGGGGTTCATAATTTCCCAAGGGTTTTTGTTCGAAAGAAAATATAAGAAGATTGAGGTGAGAGAAAGAGATAATCCCTTCATATTAACCACAATATTCGACGATATGAATATGGAATAACATGGCACTTACACAAGCAGAAAAAGATTTTTTTTAATTCTGATATACTTAGTAAAAGCTTACATCACAACTGAATTAGAAATGTATGTAGATAACTTGTTATTATTGATTTTAATTGATATTTTCTTCATTTTAATTTTGGCTGCTTTTGAATTTGTAACTCACTCGGTTTGTTATCTCTCTGACAACAAAGAATAATAACAGATAAGCTCTCTAAAAGATTCTTTCTTGTTTTCAGTACTCTCTCTTCTTGGCTGTCATAGAATTAATAATTAAAATAGTTTCGGGCCATGACCAAATGAGTAGAGTATTCGCCAATGGTCCGGAGATCGGGGTTCAATCCCAGGTCGAGTCATACCAAGGACTCAAAAAATGGTACTTGATGCTGGCTTGCTTAACACTCGGCATTATAACGTAAGGATCAAGGGTAAAGTGGAGCAATCTAAGTTATGGAGTAATGCCTTCCCCTACACCCTGGTGTAGTTGCTATTGAAAAGGAAACCTTAGGGTCACTCTCGACTACAGTCGCCAACCACTTATGAAAAAAAGCAATGAAAAAGCGACCAAAATTCCAAACTGAAAAAAGCCCCCCCCCAAAAAAAAACATAAAAAATTTAAAAAATGAGTTGAAGAACAACTACATGGATACTTTAAGTGACAAATTGGGGAGATTGCTCAAGAGAAGACCTGAACATGGCTAAGAACGGGAAACCTTAAGAGAGAAACTGAAATTCTTGTTATAGCATCACAAAATAATGCCATAAGGACTAATTATGTTAAAGCACAAATTAATAATACATAACAAAATAACAATTTCAGATTATATGGAGACAGAGATGAAACGATTAATCACATAAGAGAATACAGCAAACTAGCACAAAAGAAGTACAACACTTGGTACAACTGGATGGGAATGTATTCACTTGGTATCATGCAAGAGGTTAAAATTTGACCATAAAAAATATGCTAAGTGTACAAATCAGAATCTGTCCAGGAGGATTAAACACATGAAATTCTATTGGATTTTGAGATACAAACAGATCACCTAATCCCGGTCAAAAAACCAGACCTAGTATCAATAAACTAGTAAAAAGAGCTAGCTATCTATTGGATTTTGCCATTTTGGTGGACTGTAAAGTGAAAATAAAAAGATGCATAAAGATGAATAAATACTGGTACCTTGCCGGAGAACTGAAAAAAAAAACAACAAAAAAAAAACAAAACAAAAAACACAGAAACTGTGGTACCAACTGTTGTTAGTGCGCCTTAAACGGTCCCAACAGCATGGAAAAATAATGGAGGAACTGGAAATTGGAGGAAAAATCGAGACCATCCAAACAAGAGCATTGCTTAAATCAGCTAGAATACATAGAAGCGTCCTGGAGACCTGGGGAGACTTTCTGTCACTCAGACCGCAGTGAAATACCACCAGCTAACGTTGATGTGGAAAATTTGCAAGGAATGAAATAATAATACAAAAAAAGGAAACCTGCTGAATCGTAGACTTTGCCGTCTGGGCGGATCACAGAGTAGAAATCAAAGTAGGCAAAAACAGAGACAAGTACTTAGACCTTGCCAGAGAACGAAAAAAATTTGTGGGACATGAAAGTGACGGTTACCGATTATAACTGGTGACTCGGAACGGTCCCCAATGGCTTGTTAAGGGGGCTGGAAGAGTTGGAAATCGGTGGACGAGCCGAGACCATCCAAGCTACAGTGTTGTTAAGATCGGGAAGAATACTGAGAAGGGTCCTGGAGACTAGAGGAAACTTGCCGTCTGACTCCTGTGAAAGACCATCTGCTAACGTTGCAGGGAACAAAACTCGAAAGGAATAATAACAGTCTGAATTCTTCTTAAAGTGGACAAGAAAAGAACTCAGACTATGGACAAAGGAAATTGCAGACGAAGCACTAGGCCTTACACTCAGTAGATGATATAGACAGGCTGTCAAGAAACAGAAGAGAAAGAGGATTCGCTAACATTGAGAATTGCATAGATACAACAATTAATGGACTCGAGGCATATAAAAAAAGCTGAATGTCAGGATCATTATCAAGCTCGTCTAAGTAATTTCGAGACAAAAAAGGTGGAAATTTAGAACATGACCTAAACTTCTTCATAATCCTCAATATTTATATTATTTAAAAAGACTTATTAATATTTTAGGATTTAGTAGGCAAAACTTGAACTCATTTTGTTAACAAATAAAATTTTACAATAGAAAATAAATAATAAATTAAAAAAACCCATAACTTACAACCGTAATTAAATTTGCAGAACATGATTATAACAAGCATCTACGTAAATAGATTAAAAAGTCCGTAGCCCGATGATGAAAAGAAAACGTTCATTTCCAATAATAGATACTTATTTTTCAACTAATCTCCTTCCTTGACGATATGATTAATTCGGAAGTAAATGTTGCTCACAAAGATAGAACATCAAATGAAAATCTCACATCAAAATTCATCAATAACACTATCAGGCTACAGACTTATTAATTCAGTGTCTATAAACACAGACATAAACTTATATGAGTCGGAAAATCGTAATGTGCTGATTTCTGGTTGGATGTTGAAACATCTGTCTTAAAATAAGAATCCCAGTTTGAACTACTTGTACAACTGTAAAGAAGCATTTCAAGAAGAACTTATTCTTGAGAATTCTTATAATATTCTTACAGGACTAGTTTGTTAAACCCTCCTCTATAATGTAGTGATCAATGCAATAGTTTTATCATTTGTACAAAGTAGTTAGATTTTAAAACATGCAAATCTCCATCAGATTAACCCTTAAAAAAACTGGTTTTGGGGTATTGTCATAAGAACTTTTACGCGGAGAATCCTGCTGTTTTTTTTTTGTTTTCTTTTTTAAGCGTGTTATTTCAGTGCTTTTCCAATGATACAATTGCCCAGTCGGCTGGGGTTGTAGAATACACTGACTGCATCTCTGCAGAGGGGTAAGACCACCTCCAATGAGTGTCCTAGATATGACACTAAACAATCTGATGGTGAGGTTCCAATAATGCTGGAGCTTTGTGGAATGCAGAGTACTCCTTCATTGCCATCGCTCCCATGTCCATTCTGGCCCGGAGTAGTAGCACCTGATAGGGTCCTATCTATGTGTTAAATAGAACTAAACTGCTTACTTCTGCTAAACTGAATTCATTGAATTAGAACTGTCTGTCTAAATTGAATAGCTTGAAATAAAAATGTTTTTGACATTGAAACTGTGTACTCATGCTAAACGGAATTGTTTGAAATAGAACTGATTGGCTAGTTGGTTGTTTGGACTTTATGGCACATAAACCTTTGTATATTATTTAACGCCAAATCCATTTTTATACAAATAATCAGTTCTATTTCAAACAATTCAGTTTAGCATGAATACACAATTTGACTGTCAAAAACATTTCTATTTCAAGCTATTCAGTTTATTCAAAGAGTTCTAATTCAGCAAATTCAGTTTAGTATATATATAGATTTTGTTTACTCACAGCTAAAAGTCAAAACAGTTCTATATTAAACCATTCAGTTTAGTGTAAGTACAGTTTCAATGTCAAAAACAGTTCCAATTCAAACAATTCGGTTTAGCATAGGTACACAGTCTAAATGTTAGTGCACAGTTTCAATGTCAAAAGAATTTCTATTTAAGCTATTCAGTTTAGTCAAACAGTTATAATTCAACTAATTCAGTTTAGCATAAGTATGCAGTTTAGTTCTTTTTGACCCATAGATAGAGCTCTATCAGATGTTTATCGTTTCGGGCCAGAGTGGACCTGAGAACAATGCCAATGAAGGGATACTCCGCATTTTCCAAAGTCCCAGCATCACTGGAACCTCACCATCAGATTGTTTAGTGTCATATCTAGGACACTCGTGGGAGGGAGTTTACCCCTCTGCAGAGGTGTAGTCAATGTATTCTACAGCCCCAGTCGACTGGGCAAGAAATAGAACTGCTTATTTGTATAAAAAGGAATTTAGCATTAAATAACCTACAAAGGTTGATATGACATAAAACTTAAACAACCAACCAGCCAATGATACACTTACTCTTCATATTATTGCCTGCATATTCTAAGCAATCATTCGTTTTATGATATTTCATGATAAATTTTTCCCTGGCTGCTTACTAATTAATATCTTACTATAATCATAAGACTTTTTTGCTTTTTGGAGCTACAAACATTTTATATAATTACAATAAGGATCTAGAAAAAGCTTTTAGTATATTAGTTTTTGAAAATTCCAAAGTTTTAAAAGATTTCTTCTTTTTTTGTTGTTGCAAAGAATACCCTTTACAATGTAAGTATAATACTAAATTGAACTCTTGATTTGTATACATAAAGTCAGCTAAACAAAATCTTTATCTTTTGGTTTAACAATATCAAGTAGATATCTGGCTGAAAATTTTCTCGTCAGAAACTAAATTTTTAGCATTTTTCTAATCATTGAAAAATCATGTTAACAAAAAACAAAAAAAAAAACAAAAAACAAAACAAAACCCCCCAAATATATAGAAAAAAGAAAAAAGAAAATGGAAAAGAAAAAGATTGCTATAAGGTTTACATTTGCAGTCCCAGCTACAACCGGTTGGGATTCATAAATCAAAATATATAGTTTCGTTTTACTGGCTTGAAATCCTGCACATAGGGTGCATTTTTTGCTAATTTACTATATACACCACAAATCCATTTTTCTTGGGTAACCAATGAAGACTGAAATGATTATTCTTGGAAATTAGACTTTGAGATGAGCTTGCTAACCATTGTCCTACGGTGGGCTTTGTGATTATTCACTGTTTGAATTATATATCCCTGATCCTTATCTCGTGATTTTTAAGTCATTTCTTGCTTACTGATGTTAGTTATCCACATTTGGATATATTTTGTTATAATTTATTTGTTATTGCAAAACATTTGAAAGTTGAAATATGGTCATAGACTATCTATCTATCTATCTATATATCTAAACAATTTTTCTTGATAAAAGTTTTTTTTTTTTTTTTTTTTTTTTTTTTTACCCAGGCTTGTTCTTCTTCAAGTTATTTCTGTTTTTCATGTACTTTTCTAAGACTGAACCAAATTACAGAGGTTTATTTATTAATCTTAAATACCCGAACAGACCGTATTTGTGTCGCTAGCTAGAATTAGATATACCCAAGCAGCTTGAATTCCAACCGGGGAATTCCCATTTCTTCAGCGTATTTTTTTGTAAGACTGCTTACAATATTTTCCTCTATTTCTTCAATTTCTTTGGCCAGGATTCCAGAGTGAAGGAACATACTCGCCCAGGAACATCAGGATTCCATGGATTATCAGTATGAAATACAAATAACTATGTAATCTTGAGAGCTAATAAAAAAGCGAAATAATTATTTGAGATGATCATTAAAAAACAAGTTAACTTAAGGTCAGCGTAGAGACTGAGATTTCAAACTACGCTAAAAGTCATACGTCACAACCTTTAATCTGATTGGCTCATTAGAAGGGGCTAATTAATTATTCAGAAATCAGAATAACAGTCAATACTATTTGAAGCAGCTGGTGAAACCAAAGAGAAAACAACAGAGAGGACATGTTCCAAAAGTTATTGATCAAAAACATTGCTACTGTAAAACGTAACGCATACGTCATCACAATCCAATGGCAGCGATTGCTATATATACTAATCTACAGTTCATTTATTTGCAAGAATCTTATATTAGTCACGATGAAGGTGTTTATATTAACGCTGCTGTCCCTCTGCGTACTGGTTTCATCAGAAAATGGTAAGTATTGAAACATTTTCATTTTTCGCTTTTGATATATTATTAGACAACTTATTGCTCGAAGGTTCGAGCAAACTAGAATGATTATCTGTTCATATGACAATATAAGTCGGTATGTACAAAAATTGAATAATGAAGATCTGACTGTGGAATTCGTGACATTATTTAACTTTTGATTGATTGTAGAAAGGGGGGGTATTGTGCAATGGTTTTATTAGAAGAAGCTATTAATAGTGCAAACATTGTAACTAAACTACTTTTATGTTAAAAACCATCATATACAGAAACCCTTTTGCTAAGAAATTCGGGCCAGATCTCCAAATGGTGGATGATCTAGTTCTAGTTTATAGTTATCGGTCTTTCGAATTATATTGTTCATAAGTTTATGATTGTGAACTAATACTCTGTCTTTTCCAATTGATAACCTTATATTACCTATTGGAAGTATCTTTATTGTTTTAAATTCAACATTTTTAATTGAGGTTCAACCTATTTGAAGTTAAACTTAAAAATAAGTTAAATTCAACGTTTTTAAATTAAAGTTCAATGTTCAGATGAAATTAAAGTTAAAAAGACGAAGATAATATGGATATAAATGCATATCTTTAAAGACCAAAATGTAGATCATAGTTTCATCAAGATTTATCAAGATGGCGACGATAAACGGGGTATTTTTTTTTTATAGATATAGATAAAAAGTAGCGTCAAGCCAAAAACTGTAATATCGTAAGTAAATGCTACATGAAGTATGTCTTTACTTAATCCTTCCAGCACGAGTTGATTTAAGCTGATTTGAATTCATAGATTTTTTGTTATTAGACCAGTTGCTTAACCAAGGCTGAAGAACCCAGTCTGGTTTACTATTTACTCATAGTTGGTAGGGTGGGTGTTAGCAGAGACAGATTCACGCCATCCTTTGGGGAATTAGCGCCCAAAGAAACGCAAACGGCATCGTCTAGGATTTTAGCTCAGGAATTTCCCACAACAATAACTGCTATAACTATTTCAAGTGGAACAGAGGGGAGTTGACATAGGTAAAAAAAGTCTGACCAGAATATTAAATGCGATAAAACTCGCGATAATAACCTATACGTTAACATAAAAAACAACAATTAGTATATGTTTGCCGAAATTGCTAAAATTCCATTAGTCGTCTAATTGGTCGCCAGAACAAGTCAAGCGTTCCCCCTACAAAGTCGGAATTTGAAGTTCATTGATCTTTGAGAACAACCACAAAAAACTCGGTTTTTTCCCTTGCTAGTAACATTTGTGGTTGGACATAGTCAAGCAAGAGTAGCTATAGAGACAGAGAAAATCTTTAAGATACGAAACGAATTAGTTTCTTTTGAAACAAAGAAAAACCCATCTGAACGGGAAATACTCGCCAAAGACTCGTGAATCCATTATTACATAGTGTGATACCAGAACCAGGAAAAAAAATTAGTTACCTGATGAAGAGTAGAACCTAATGTCTCCTGTAAATTAATTGCTACACCGTAAAAGAATAACAGCATTGATTGGGTTTTCTAAAGAATTCAGTAGGAAGACAAATTCTCTAACAATAGTGAAAGGAAATATTGTTAAATAAGGTAAGTAAAGTTGGTGACCATAGTTGAGGGTGACCCAAAGGCTCTCTTTTCAATAGCTACTACACCAAGGAGTAGGAGAGGGCGCTACTCCATTCTACTAGTTTTTAACAAGGGTGGCTTTGGTATCAACTAACTCATGAATGTTGATATGTCATTAAATAAAAAAAAGTTGGCGACCATAGTCGAGGGCGACCAGAAGGTTCCTTTTTCGATAGCTACTACACCAAGGTGTAGGGGAGGGCGCTACTCCTTTCCCTGGATTGCTCCACCTTAACTTTGATACGTACCTTATATTGCTGAGTGTTAAGCAAGGTGGCATCATGTACCATTTTTTGAGTCTTTGGTATGACTCGACCTGGGATTGAACCTCGGTCTCCCAGGCCATTGGCGAACATTCTACTCAAAGACTTAAAAAATGGTACTTGCCTCCTTACTCAACACTCAGTATTATAAGGTAAAGATCAAGGGTAAAGTGGAGCTATCCAGGGAAGGAGTAGCGCCCTCCCCTACACCTCATTTCATCTTTGGTATGACTCGACCTGGGATTGAACCTCGGTATGAGATGTTTGTTGGTTTCTCGATTAACCGACCCCCACGCAAAACAATCTTGGGAGTTAGGCGGCCAGATTCTAAGGGTAATGTGATCGCAAAAACTTTCCCACTGGTAAGACTAGGTTCTCATATTTATTTGGCAGAACACAGAATCCTATTGCCAGACGTAAGGTCTTCTGGCAGCCACACTCTCGATCCAGACAGTTGCTGTAGGTATCCGTGTTGAGTGTGAGAACTTTTGGGAAGATGAAGGGCGGCATGACGTCATCATAGCTATTGACAACCCTATATATCATGATGTGGACTGGGTGTTTAGTTTTCATCAATATCGGTATATCTTGTGGGGACAGAGAAAGCCAATGGTTGTTCTGTGAGTTCACCATCTTAAACCAAAGCATATTCGGTTGGAGATGCTTGAGTTCGTTCAAAAGTTTTGCAGGTTGGCATTTCCTTTTTTTTTCTATGGCCAGGGATAAAACTTGACCCTTTTTAATCTTTAATGTTTTCATACGCTACCTGCCTGCTAAGATCTCAGAAACTCCCATGTCCCTGGCTATGGACCTGATTAACTTGCTGTGATCGTTGTCAGTCATGGCTTAGATCTCACCAACAAGTTCGGGAGTTCTTTTCAAAACAATGAGAGTAACTACTCCAGATTCTCCAGACTTTGTTGGCTGCACAGCTCTTTTTTGCACTATATATATATATATATAAATATATACCCAACCCATCTGCCACGAGCAAGATGCAACACAAGTGTTTATAATGTGATATGTTCAATATTACCATATAAAATGATAGCATGAAAACTTTACACAGCAGATAAATGTTTAAGTAAAAATTAACCGTGAACCTTTCTTACATGACTTAAATGACACTTTTCTGAGAACCTAATTTTGTCTTGATTCATATATACAGGTGCCTGTAAAAGGAACAGTTGTAAAAATAACGGCACTTGCTCTTTGAATCCCAAGGGTAAACCCATATGTATTTGTAATAAGCCATATTTTGGAAGGAGATGTGAAAAACGTAAGTAGATTTTTTTACTCTCTGCTTCTGTCTCTATAGAGTCTAAATAGGATCGTTACCTTCATGCATATTAACAGTTCTTTGCACAGAATATATCTTAGAGGAGTTTTCAGGATACTTTGATAAAAGGTTATTGTAAACAGCAACAGAAACCTGAACAGATATTATCTATTTATCACTACTGGCAATAAGCAATAATTTGCAAAAAAGATTTTAGTGTGAGTGTTAATTTTTGAATGCGTACAGTGTACATGAAAATGAATTCATTTGAAGATAAAACTTGTTTATCGTCGTGAAATTCAGGACTGACATTTTTAATTCAGCCTGGAATATCTGACGCCTGTCTTCTTCGACTTGTAGAATACTACTGACCAGCACGGTGAATAATATGAAATCAATTGGTTAGCTTCCATTGTATATAGAATTATGTAATGTTTTCTTTTTCTTTCTTTTTTTCTTTTTTTATGTATATACGTTTGAGTAATCTAATTTGAAAATATTTTCCAATATTTTTGCTCGTAATATATCAAGAAAGAAAACAATTGTCAATCAATTGATAATAAAATTTACAGCATCCCAATTTAGCCTGGGTTATCATGCAGCATATTTGCATATGAATCCTTAAATATTTTGTATATTTCCCTATTTTTGTAATGATTTGATCTAAAACTAGTTGGAATTTCGAAAAGAAACTCACTTAGATGAAAAAACACTTCCACTTGTAACCGCGCATAATTATACAAAGTATAAAACAATACAAAACAAATACAAAAAACAAACCTACATTAACTTTCAATATTTTGTACCAGTTAAGGCTCTCTTTCTTTCTCTTGCAAAAAATTGTGATTACTTGTTTACATTTTCCAACCAATAGAAATCTTCGTAAGGAATGATATATTGTAATTCTTTCTACTAGATTATTTCTTAAAAAAAAAATCAAAAGAGTCTACAACTTAAATTTCTCTTTTACATTTTACAATTCTGACATTTTGAAACGTTAAAAAATTTAACAAAAATCTTTAAAAAATTTTTTGCAAAATTACAATAGAATTTCTTGTATGTATTTACCTAACCCTTCCCCAACGGGCATGATGTGACACAAGGTCAATTTTTCAATCGAGAAGTGCTGATTTGAATTCAGTTTTCCTTCTGATGGAATCTGCTGCCGTACCAAGGTTGGAGAGCCCAGTCTACCCTACTGTTTACCTATAGTTAGAGGGTGATGAGATTGATTCACGGCTTTCCCAAGGGCATCAGCGTGGAGTGAAGGGCTAGTAGTTTCGTCCAGAATTTGAACATTGTAAGTCGTATTCATTTCCTAAGACGATAACCGTTAGGCTTGTCTAACATAAAACATTATATTAAATAAATTCTATAAGTTGATATAAAATAGAACGCTTTATATTCTAAAACTCGCCTAGAAATGGATCATCCTTCTCTCATAAAAAGATCCCCGCCAAAAATAAAGTGTCAAATATTTCAAATCTTATGTTCTTGAATATTTTAGCTTAAAATTGTTCAGGAAGGTCTAGTTCGTCTGCAAAGCAAATTACCATATACAGGAGCGCTCCATTGTCTACTCAGGTGGGAACAGGGATTTTTTGAAAGAAAATCAATGAGATAGGGCTCATTCGTACAAAAACAAAAAACAATTAATTTTTGCCGAAGTAAATGTTATTTAGTATATCATTTTTATCCTGAGTAATTCTGGACTCTTTCGCTAACACACACACACACACACACACACACACACACACACACACATAAATATATATATTAAGATGAATTGGTTAGCAAAGAGATTTATACTTTTAAAATTATTTATTTTGTTCTTTCTGACACGTGTTTCTACCTTTTTGTAATCTTCAGAGAATGTTTTATAATTTTGGCTAGTTTTCCGTTTATATAGTAGCAAGTATCCTGATGGGGTTTTCAGTGATAGATTTTATGCAGGTGTTGCTTCTTTTTTCTTTTCTTTTTCCTTTTCTAGGAGTGTGCTTTTTGTTTTTAGTAGGTGTATTTTTCCTTAATTAGTCTTTGATATTTGATATGCCATAAAGTTTATTGGTTGTTTCATTCTGGGTCACTGTGTTTTATATATGTGCGTATGCGAAGTTCTCTGTGTGTGTGTATAGTTCAGTTCAGTTGATTGTTGTTGAGTTTTGAATTTTAACTATCTTTCATTTTTTTCTGAGTGTGTACGTGTGTTTTTATTGTTTTTTGTTTCTGTGTGTGTAGTTTTAGTAGTTTTCTCAAGGTCATTGTGCGTACGCTTAAAATTTTGAATTTAACTGACAACTACTTTTTATTTTTTCTTTGGTGTGTGTGTGTGTGTGTTTGTTTTTCTCTCTCTCTGTATAGTTGAAGTTCTATTCAGTGTTGTCTTAAATCTTTCAATGAAGTTTTTTTCTTTTATTTGAAGCAATGTTTAGTCGTTAGTTTGATACATAGATATTGTTTTTAGCGTCCCATTGTCACATTCGTATAGATTTTTTGATACATTTAGTTTTCTATTTTCTGGTAATTTGAGATTGCTTTTGTGAAGTGATATTCTGAGAACTTGTGTTGATACTATGTATACTTCTTTACATTTGTTACATTCGATTATGTAGACTATTTTTTGAATTGCCACTTAAATTTTTATCTATTATGAATTTTGTTTTTTGGTTTTCGAATGTATACGATTTTCTCTCTATAATTGTATTGCATACTCTTCATCTTTTATTTTTGCATTTTGTGATTTCATGTGTTGTATGTTCCTTGAATTTAGAAGAGACGAGTATTTCAAAAATATTTTTTGGCTGTCTCTGGCTTTTTATAAGTTTTATTGTGGCTAGTATTTTTTAGATTTCGTCATTGTATTTATGTTTTAATTTTTTTGTTATTTCTGTGAATAGTTCTGGGTTGGTTTTATTGTAGGTTGCAACTGTTATATTTAGCGTATGGTAGCAAGGAAAAGACAAACGCAGGTTGAAGTTTTAAACAATTATATTAACAACAAGGGAAAACAAGGTGATAAAGCGAAGAATCAACTGTACAAATTTGTAGCGTACAATATCGAGTAAAAGAGTGAACGTGGCGTGTGTGTTAAGCCAGAGTTCGTTGACGGTCATGTATGTTATAAGTTAAGAAACTCACTTGGTGAATGTTAGTATAGCGGTGGTAAGGGTATCAGATGATCTTGGTGGTAGTAGCAGTCGTGGACGGGGTGGCGTTGTAACTAAGTCAGCAGCTGTCCACAGTGGTGTGTCAAAAAATCCATCAGAGTTCAGATGGGTTCTTATGGCCGTAGCGGGTTCTTCCCGTCAACCCTCGGTAGGCCGGTCTGACGCCTTTGAAGATTTTCGCTGCTTAAATAGCTACCCTTTGGATCAAGTCGGTTCTGGGAAACTTTTTAGGGGGAAGATTTATGATTGGCTGAAAAAGGGTATTTTGTTAATGTGAATGAATTTCTTGCATTCACGCCCGGAAGCCCTGTGCGGAGCCTCTTGCGCAAAGACACATTTTATTCATTGTCTCGGCAGCAACTGTCAGGTTAACATTCGGTCGAATGCTCCCCTTCTCCAGTCACGTGTATGTGTTTTTGAATGAAATCGTAAATCGGGAGAGATCTGAATCCTGCTATATAACACAACGTATGCTAAGGGGTTTTCGTTGTTATGTTTTTTGGGAATCGTAGTACTTTCAATGGTATTTTTTTCTGCTAATTTGAATCTCTTATTTATTTGTGCTGTTGGATAACCTCTCTGTTTGTGCGTAGTTCTTTAAGGCGAGGTTTTCAGAGGTTTTTATTAGTGATTATAGAGCATAGGGATGGATTTTAAGCAGTTTGGGGGGGTGACTATTGAAGTGGGGGTATTGTTGGGTGTCTGTGGGTTTGTGGTTGATATCTGTGATGATTTGGCCATTTTCGTTTTTAATGAGGATATCTAAAAATGGTCGATCCTTAAAGCTATGTTCCATAGTGAATTTCATTTTGGGGTGTAGCTTTTGGAGTAGGTTGTCTAATTCGTTAATATCGCCCCATGGGCATTTCCAGAACATGAAACAATCGTCTAAATATCTTTTCCATCACCGAGTAAATCCTCTTTTTATGCTGACCTATGATTTCGTATAGATTTTCGACTAGATATGCTAATGTTAGGGTGGCATATGTCGGTGTCATTTTAGTTTCCATAGATGTTTCTAGGGTCTGGATGTAATTTACGTTATTGAACTGGAAAGAGTTATTATTTATGATTAGTTCTACACTATTTGTGATAATTTTTTGTTGAACATTGGGTGTAATGTTTCTGGGTATTTACCAATCCAAATTTCATAACTCAAGGGGGAATATAACTGCTTAGGTTTCTGATGTCAAATGGGATTATGAGTGTGTCAGGATCAATTTTTTGTCGTATTGAGTTTAAAAATTCGATGTTATCTCTAAAACAGATTTTTATCTTGTTGAAAAACGGTAATAATAAAATGTCTATTAATGTGTTGAATCAGTCTGTGGGGCTCGATGGGCCTGCTGATATGGGTCTAAATTTGAGGTTACTGGGGTCTGGAATTTCTATGTATAGATTTTTGTATTTCTACAGCTTTTTAAAAAATTTTCTCGGACTTTTTTCCTTGAAATTTTGGGAGTCCATAAAAGTTGCTAGTTTTTGGGATGCAATTTGTTTAGAAGTCTTTTTCTTTCTTAGTGTTTCATTCTGTATTTTGCAGAATTTTGTAATTTTTGATATGGCATTATTGTTTATGTTTGTATCAATTAAGTTATAGTTAGTTTCATCCCTTAGTATTTCTTGGCTTTTTGTTTTGGAATATATTTTATCTAACATGACTACGGCGCTTCCCTTGTCTGATTCTTATATATATGATAGAGCCGTAATACATAACTTTAATTTTTCTGAGATAAATATATATTTTGCGATTAAAATTACGGTTAAAAGTGATCTAATTGTTTATATAAAAATGCGAAAAGGAAATAATTCATGAGTATAATTGTATTTTTAGATAAGTCTCGTTATATAATACTTTATTTTTAAAAATAATGCACTTCATTATTTCCGACATAATACATTTCATAATAGCACATCGAAATAATAATAAATTTCATGATAATGTATTTATGTAATAATACATATTACAATAATATATTGATATAATAGTACACTTCAGCAACCTTGGGATAATAATATATTTTCTAACAATACATTTCATATTGATTCATTGATATAAAAATACATCTCAAAATAATACATTGTTGTAATGATATATTTCAGTACCTCGGGTATAATAATACATTTCCCATAAAACATTGATATGATAATACATTTCAGTATCCTTGTCATAATACATTTCATAATAATACGTTGATATACTTATACATTTCATGATAATAAGTTGACATAATAATACATTTCATTGTCCTGGCATAATAATACATTTCATAATAATACATTGACATAATACCTTTCATAATACATCAACATAATACGTTCCAGTATTCTTGAAACCTTGCTAAACAGAAAACGTTAGTTTCGCAATGCCAAGTTCATGAGACCAGATCTCGGCGTGTCACCTGGGTAAGGCTGCATCGAAGACCCTGCAGTTTCCCATGCACCAAGTCTTCCATTTTTAGGCTACCTCTGTTGGACAAAGGGTGTCCTCGTGGTGTAATGGTTAAAGCGATGAACTGCGGAATCGTAGTACGCGAGTTCGTACTCCAGTCGCGCTATTATGTTCACTTTCGGGCAAATACCCTTGGGAAAGGTATGAACCCCCTTATTCTCCCTCCAGCTATGGGTAAATAGTAGGACGGACTAGGTTCTTCAGCCTTGGTGAGGCAACTAGTCTAGGAGAAGGAAAACTCTGAATTCAAACCTGTTAAACTCCGCTTAAAAACTGACCTTGTGTCATATCCTGCCCGAGCGGAGGGGTTGGTAAATAGTACCTCTGTTGGACAAAGGAAAGGATAGGACTCATACAACTTGGCATCAGTGTTGTCACAGGAGTTAAAATAACGTAAAAAAATCAGATTGCCTCCGTTTTTTTTTTTTACCTGATTTGCCTTTTTTCTTGATTGATTGTCCAGTCCATCAAGATGATAAATCTCCTTGCTGGAGAAGGGGGAAGTGGTGGACTTTTTTTCGTCAGAGATCACATTATTGCCGGGTGATCTCTAAGAATGAACGGCTCAGTTACAGAGGGTTTTCGACCGTTCCCTTACATAAAAAAATTAAGGTCTATTAATTGCCTACGGGCAAGGTGACCTTCAAAGAAAATGCCGACGGAACTGAGCAATTTTTTGAACCACACCCTCCTGGGAGATTTGCTTCCTGCGAGGTACCCTATATTAAACCGACATTGTGTCTCATCCCAACACTTTTGGGGTAGTCGGTTAAATCTCGGGACAGACTCATATGTTGACAAGTGCATTAGTGAGGAATATACGCAAACAAACTCGACCAGAATTTGAACTGAACTCGCCGAATATAATTTCTGAATCAAAATCAAAAGAGTACCGAATCAATCTGTTCTACCCCAGTTATGGGTAAATAGTAGAACTGACTTCGGTCTTTAGACTTGGAGAGCCAACCAGTCTAGGAAAAAGAAGACTTTGAATTAAAACATGCTCTACTCTGTTTAAAAATCCTGTCCATAGTGGATGGGTTGGATAAAAATAGACACACTAAATAGGTTATAGAAAGAGGTGAAATGTATCTGATTCTAATACCTGAAATGTATCTGATTATAGAAAGACTTGAAATTTATCTGATTATAGAAAGACTTGAAATTTATCTGATTCTAAAACTTGAACTGATTTTATGTTTTGAAATCTTATCTCCTAAAAATATTTGTTCTTACGTTTCTCCAGATCCTTGCAAACCAAATCCATGTCGAAGCAATGGAAAATGTATTGCGCATGGATATACCTACTTTTGTAACTGCAAATCATCATATATTGGAGTCAACTGTGAAATCAGTAAGTATCATTTCCGTGTGTCCTGACATTTTTGAGAAATCAATGAAAAGAAAACATCTTTATTTTCTTCTTTCTAAGCGTCAGAATTTCGAACAGTTCTCAATAAGTGATTATAATAATGCAGTAATTACGACTTGGATCTCGAAAACTCATTAGATTGGCTTTTATTTTCATTTTTTAGATTGTCAACCTTGATTGAAACTGATCATTGTTGTTGGAATGGGTAATCCTGGATTATTTCAAACCTGTTTGGTTAACTGTGTCACAAAAATGAAACGCGTGATCAAATTCCGTGTTAAACTCCAAGAAAATGTTATACAAACATTTAACAAGTTAATGCAGACTTATAGAGATCAAGTTCTATTTCTAGCATAGATTTTTTGCCTGACATAAAGAGACTGTGGAAGATAAAATATGTTCTGGTCGATCAGTCACTTGACAAACTAAGGAAGTTGTGATAAAAGTTAGGAATTTCGTCAGATCTGATCAACGTTTCACAGTGAGGATAATTGGTGATGGATTAATAGACACGCTGATTTTCAATCAAGGTTGTCAACCTGATGAATAATCAATGTCTGTACTTTTTAGAATTTGACATAAAAAGAATATTCTTGTGGAATTTAAACGAAGTTTACTTTAATATTTAAATTGTGCATTTTAAAATTCTATATTACTTATAAATATACCGGTTAATTTGATCGGGTGTAGTAAATATATCTATTCATTGAAGATAAATTAATTTATCATATGAAAATAATACCTTCGTAATCTAACATGAATATTTTTAAAGAATATCAAAGAGTTACGTCCATAAAAAAAACCAAAACAAAAACATCAAATTTAATTCTTTTTCCCCCCATAAATTCATCATTGAAATCTTCATTCGCGTGATGATCTTTCCTAACATTTGGTTTTATTCTGTGATTATTTAATAACAAAACAATCAAAAACAACCACAAAAAAAAAAAAAAAACAACAAAAAAAAAAAAAAAAACCCGACGAAAAACAAACTTATTTGAATATTTCTCCAACTTAAAATACATGCGTAAGTAAATATGAATTTATCACTTTACAGAGTTTGCAAATAAATAATTTCATCCCAATCATTTTTTAAATAAAAAGGTAATTTTCTTCTAAACCTAAGATACAAGAAGTATATCAAGTCTTGTGGAACGAGAAATACAATGAAAACGAATTCTACAAACAATTATCTATTGCCAGATTATTTAACACTGTTGCAAAAATTTAAATTATAACGCATCTGAAGCGAAAAATAAAATCGAATAAAAACATATAAGGAGCGTACTTATTTTTTGACTGCTACGTACACATATTTTTGGTTTGGCTCTGATCAACCTTTGTAGGTTATTTAATGCCAAAGCTATTCTCCTAGAAGAACAGTAGTGGTACTATTTAACCCATAGCTGAGAGGATAAGGGGGTTCATACCTTTCCAATGGGTATTTGCCCGAAAGTGAACGTAATAGCGCGACTGGAGTACGAACTCGCTTACTACGATTCCGCAGTCCATCGCTTTAATCATTACACCACGTGGACACCCCCTATATATTTTTGTTAAAAGTAACACCGAATAAGAATAATAATTCTTGCTTATACTTAATAATTATAAGAGTTCTGAAAGCAAAAATCGATTATATGCTACAGAACAGTAAGTGTAGGTTACGTGGAGATAAAGACGAAACTATTTATCCCGAGCGAATGTCGCAAACTTGCACAAAGGAAGCATAAAACTAAACATGACTGGGTTGGGAAAGGTGATCTACTGGGAACTGTGCAAGAAATTGAAATTTGACCATACTGCAAAATGATTCATGTACAAACCAGAATCCCTCCTAAAGTATGAGACCCATTAAATTCTCTATGGTTTTGAGATATAAACAGATCACCTAATCCCGCCCAGAATACAAACCTAGCGATAATTAACCAAAGAAAAAGAAGACAAAAAAGAAAAAAAAAAGAAAAAGAGAACTTACTGTATAGTGGATTTTGCAATCCCAGCGAACCACAGAGTAAAAATTAAAGAAAGCGAAAAACGAGACAGATACATAGACCTTGTTAGAGAACTAAGAAATATGTGGAACATGATAATGAGAGTGATACCATCTGTAATTGGCGCTCTTGTAACGGTACCCAAAGGATTGGAAAAGGGACAGGAAGAGTTGGAATTCAGAGGACGGATTAAAGCATTGTTGAGATCAGCCAGAATACTGAGAAGAGTCCTGGAGACTGGGTCTGACTCAATGAAACGTATCAACTCACGTTGGTGTGAAAAACTCGCAAGGTGTAAAATTAATAATAATAATAATAATAATAATAATAATAATAATAATAATAGTAATAATACTGAAACAAAAAATAAAATTGTAGCACAAGAGTACTTATTTTTGGACAGCTTCATATTCATATTTGCGGCCCCGTTTAAATGCTGTAGATCTCTTTAATAGATAATTCTTAATGATATCCGTTTTACTTGTTTAATTTTCCAATGGAATTAATAAAATCCTGGTGTTTTAATCAAATCAACTTTTTTTTATAAAAACATTAATACGAATGTACATATTTATGGGCAATATTGTTCGGTGCCATCTGTATTTCAGACACTAGATTTGTGTCTTGGAACATACACCACAAATATATATATATATATATATATATATATAATCCTCATCGAACCCCCAAGTCCTCCATGCAAGCATGGCCCTCCCTCCCTTTGGGCTCCTGAAAATAGTTGAAAATGTAAAATGTTATTATCTGTTCTTTAACAGTCTGTAGGCTTGTTACTTATTGGCACTAGTGATGTAGAAATAAATAGCATTGTTCGTGGACGAAATTCACGCATTTCATGGGAGGCACCTATATTTGTCTCTGTCACCCTCTAGACAGGATTGACACACGGTCAATGACCCGAAAGTCGATTATATTAGGGATTTAGGGAAGGGGAAGGTCGGGCACGAGCAGAGGCTCGAGTTCTGCTTGACTAGGGGCCTGATGAACCAAACATGGTCCTGGCAGAAATGCCCAACCACAGCCCAAAGGTGACAAAGGTGTCAATACTGCAGCTCACCCACCGAAGGTGGCCCAGCCGAAGCCTGGGGCCTTTTAGCCTCAAGTCTGCCGGGCATGGACTGCTTCTCAATGTTGCAGCTTACCCAACCGAAGGTGGCTTAGCCGAAGCCGGGGGCCTTTCAGCCTCAAGTCTGCCAAAACATGACCGCTCAAAGTTAGGGGAGAGGAAGGTCGGAGAAGGTTGGACCCGGGCCGAAGCTTGAGCACTGCTGGTCTTTGCTGGTCATCGGCCCACTTAGTGCAACGTAGGCCTAATGAGCTTGGCTGGTCATGGACCCAAATTTAGGTCCAGGCACGTATGCCTGATTATAGCTTAATCTAGACCACGGGGTCCAGTGCTATATAAGGGTGACAAAGGTGTCAGTGATTCAGCTCGCCTACCCGAAGGTGGCCCAGTCGAAGTCAGGGACTTTTCGGCCTCAAGTCTTCATGGGAGGCAGCGTAATTGTTATAGTCATAGGAAACTAAATCGGTGATACGAGTTTAAATCCTGAACGAAGCTTTTTGAGTTTCAGGCGCGCTAATGCTCTTGGAAAAGTTATAAATCTATCTGTTTTAATTCCAGCGATGGGTAAATTGTCGGGGATACTGGGTTGTTTAGCTTTGATTAGGTAACCAGTCTAGAATAAGGAAAACCGAAATTCAAACGTATTCAGCTTAATACATATTTACCCAACCCCTCCGCTCGATTAGGATATGACACAAGGTCAATTTTTAAGTGGAGTTTAACAGGTTTGAATTCAGAGTTTTCCTTCTCCTAGACTAGTTGCCTCACCATGGCTGAAGAACCCAGTCTGCCCTACTATTTACCCATAGCTGGAGGGAGAATAATTGGATTCATACCTTTCCCAAGGGTCCTAGTGCTATGTGAAATGCAATCAGTCTCGTCTAGGATTTGAACTCGTGACTCCGTGTCCATTTCCCACGACGATAACCACTACAACGTGTATATCAGCTTAATAGTTGATATTGCTTCATATTCTGCTTGTGGTTGAGGGATTGAGTAAATACATACTTCTTGATAACTGCGCAACCTGAAAGCCTGGTCGACCCAGATATAAGGTCACATCTGATTGGCTGTATTGTTGCTTGGCAATACCGACGTAGAAATGGAGATTACCTCACCGAAACTCAAGCCTCTCGGCTATATGTACTTCTGGGTAGCGACACAAATACCGGCCAATTGGGTTCTAAGGGCCAAGTAAAATTCCTTTACTAGTTTTGATGCAACTTTCAGTCATTTTTTTTAATCTCAAGTAATGTTTTAATGTGAAATATTTCTTTATTTACAGGTTGCGATATGACTGGCGATATAATGATAGCGATCCAAGTAATGAAGGGAATTAGTCGCCCAAATTATGATGCACTTCTTGATGCCGTCATAGATATCATCAGAGTTTTTGATATAGCTAATGGTAAAACCCGAATCGGTATTATTGTATTTGGAAAAAAAGTTTTAGCAAGTTACTCCTTGGATACCGGTACCGATAAAAAAAATCTTATTTCTTTTGTGGAACTTTTGCGCAATATAAAATCTTTATCCGCTGGAAGACCCAGAACGCATTTAGCTTTGCAAAATATAACAAATAACTTCAATCTGTATGGTAGAAAAGGTTATCCATATTATGCATTTACCTTTGTATATAGTCGCTCTGAGAATCGACTAGAAACACTCCGAGAAGCGAGATCTCTGAAAAAATTGGGAACCACCGTTTATGCTATCGGTAACATGAGGAGGAATAGAGAATTAAGGTTTATTGCAAGTACACCCTCATGGGACCATGTTTTTAGAACGAGATTTTCTACCTTGCATAGAGTAATTAAGAAGGTGCTTGCCGCTGCATGTACAGGTATGTATTCTCATTATTTCTTTTATGAAAGTTGAATAGGGGCAAAGAACACTCATATTTTTAGTTTTAACTTTGCTAACCTCATCGTAATGTAGTTGCAGCTTTTCCATCCCCCAAAGGTGACTATTTGGGCGACCGAAAACGAAGGGTCAATCATGAGAATTCTTGCGATAAGCACGAGAAACGGTTTCACGAATGTTTTAAAAGGGCCAGTCAGTCAGTAACCCGCCAAAAATAGTAAGGAACTTAATTTTCGGAACTAGTAAAACTGCTCACTCATTGGGTTGGGCTAAAATTTAGTAAACCCTTTATCGATTAAAAACATAACAAAAACAAACAAACAAACAAACAAACAAACGAAAATACACACTTCACGTCTTTCTGATTTGAGATTGGTCTAGATGGAGGTTGAGACACAGTATAATGATAGTGAGTGTTTTTTTTCTTTGATTACGCGTCTGACTTTTACTTTTCCCTCTGAACTGGTCGTCATCTTTTCATCTAGTTCTTGTTTCCGACAACTTTCATCGTTAACTCACGACTTGTTCAAAATATAACTTTCATTTAACTGAACGAACGATCTGTCTCTGACTGAAAAGATCCCGATCTTTTCGGCGTCATTAGCAAAGCATATCCTCATAGTTTCATTGAAAAAACTTTTAAAAACAATTATGATATTTTATGAAAATACTGAATTCTAAAATATTCATTTTTATTATGAGTTATGAGATGTCTTTAGAAAAAAGATTATGTAATAAGAATAAGAACATAGATTTAAAAAAAAAATAATGAAAAAGTGTGACCAGAATACAATGCCTGAAATTTTAATCCTTATTCGTGGTAACACTTTCAATGAATAAAATCAGAATTAAGATAAAATTGTTAAAAAAATCCACTCTAACCAGATCTGTACTTGTTAAGTGAGTTTCTCTATTGCCAAGTATTTGTTGGTGTGGGTGTTATTATATGATTCATTCTATTTATAATTACTTTGTGTATTTTGTAAAAAATAATCTTGAAACTGAAAATTAGCTCCTCTCATCATGGTATCCAGTGAGACTAAGAAAAAAATGTTGGCAATATTTAATCAATTTATTTGTGGGGAATGGATACTGAATTTGATTACAACGTGTACATTAGATAAAACTTTGAGAAGCCCTGTTACAGTACAACGAACTAACAAACTGTGTTTTATGAGAATGATTTATTTCATTTTACAGACGTAAGACCGTGGAACAAATGCAGAAAATGTAAGCATACTTGTAATTGTCCCCCAGGTAAGAAAATTACTTCTGCTTTTCAAATTAATTTATCTCAATTATTTTCTTTCTTTCTTTCTTTATTTATTTATTTCTATATAAAAGCAAACATTTATTAATAATAGGTTTCCCAACTATATTGTTGATACGGAAATTAAACATTTAATTCATAAAACTGAACAACATAACATAGACAAACCCCTAAAACATAAACGACCAATAAACCTTCATTATCAAAACCAGTTTCATAATTATTAAAAGATAGATGAACATATATTAAAAAAACTTAATTAAAAAAAATAATAATGTTTTCCTGATTGATCCTACCCAAATAAATAAATAAATAAATAAGACTTATCATTTACAACAACAAATTTAAGACTTCCAACCGAATTATTTCCAATAACTCTTCACCCTCCACTGAACTTCTCGATTGGACAAACGTCGTATATATGTTCAAATGTCCAATGTGAGACTGTGTCTCCAATGAAAATTTTGGTTTTACCACTAGGACTCATTCAAGACGTCTTACTATGCACCTTAATGATTCTAGTTCGATAGCCCTACATTTTAAAATCCACTCAATCTCCAAATTTCCAAATTCTAGTGGAAAACACTCCAGCAATAGAACTCAAAATTAATCAGCCACGACAACAAACCCTAGAACCCCTACATAAAAAAAAACTAGAATTTATCGAATTAATTTTGGAAATAGCGACAATATTTTGAAATGCCTTTATTTTTTTTATTAGTAATTAAGGAAGGAAAAAAATTATCTACCAACTCCAACCCAAAACCAAAACACTTGTCAGGAAACTTGAAAAGGATCCTAATAAAATTAAATTGACAAAATGTGTCTTTATCATTTAATTAAACATGCTTGAATGAAGGACTACTGCACACACATACACACACACACACACACATATATATATATATATATATATATATATATATATATATATGTATGTATACGCTGGCGAGTAAAACGTTTTGTTGCATTTCAAGCTACATGGTTGAATCAAAAGTTTTTCGGATTTTCACTGATGATTTCTGGCAACTTGTATCTTTGAATATTATTAATTTGATACAACTTGTTGTCCAATCGTTAATGAGTTGGTTATTCTTTATTTTCATTTGTAATATATAAATATTAATTGTTTATTGATATGTACATATTAATATGTAACATAAACATTAAATTGTTTATTCTTTATTTTACGTGTTTGATAATGAATGGGGAAAATTTGCAATTAATAACATTTTACGCAAACTGTGGAAAAAAGGACTGAGTGCAAGGGCAGCAGCAAAAAGAAATTAATGATGTGAAAGGCCCAGGAACAGTCAACGAACATGTAGAACCAAACTGGTTCCGATGTTTTAAGTAAGGTGACATCAGCTACGATGACAAAGCATGGCCAGAGATACTTTCTATTGTAAAAGACGAGGTCTTGCTTGAAATAGTTGAACAACGGGCAAAGCACAATCACTCGTACATTGTCAGCAGAACTTTGTTCTTCACAAAGCACCATCAATCGATACCACCATAACTTCGGTCATGTGAACAGATGTGGAAATGCTTGAAGAACGAAATAGCTTAAAAAAGGTTCAAAACTTTGTACACACAATAATATATATATATATATATATATATATATATATATATATATATATATATATATATATACATGCGGAAATTTGTGTATTATTGTCTCTTGTTTAATTATTTCCATCATTTTTTTTTTTATTAGGCACGCGTTGCTGCTATGGATGTTGCGAAGAAATAATTACAGTTCGAAGTTAGGTTGGTATAATTACTTTATAACTGCTGACATTCCTTTTTTGTAAATCTCTTTCAAAAATTAGTAAAGGTTAGTTTGTTTTTATAGTTATCTGCATTTTATTGATATTTTCATATGCAAAAGACAATATGCATCCATATGTATACATATGTATACTAATACTTGTGCAGAATAGTCCACTGAACAGACTGTGTTAAAGAGTCTTCTTTTGAGATATACATATAAATTTATGTCCTGCTAAAATAGGCGATTAAAATTTTGTCATCCTTCAATGGTGAATAGAGTTTTAAAGATTAGAATATTTAATTCAACAAAATCGACCGTTACATACAATATATATATATATATATATATATTTGATTGAACATTATAGACATTTTTTGTTTGCATATTTTTTTGTTAATCCTTTCGAGTTGCCGTATCGATCTTATGATATTCGGCGGGAATTGGTTGATAAATCTTCCATAATTAGTTATTTCCCAAGTACTTTTTACCGCAACCAAATGCACTACAATTATAAATTAGATGAAAATAAATTAAAAACAATGATTCAAAAAACATACTGATCCTAATGTTATATGCTCATCTACAGCATCATAACGGCACAATAATAATAAGACAGACGCAGGAAGACTTCTTTATAAAAATATTTACCTCTCACTTTATTTGTAAGGTTACAAAAGGGTTACTCAAGATTTGCGTGTGAGAGGGAGCTGTAGATCGAACACAACTGAAATATTTTGACCTCTCACTCTTGTGGCCGTCACGTTGTGTCTTTCTTGTTCTCCTGATGCTCAACCGGAGGCCTAAGGGCTCACTCTGCTGGGTGCTGCCTTCTTTTACTGCATCTTATCAGCAACTTCTCTGGATCCCAACTCATCAGGGCCCCAAGCCCCTTCGGCCTGGTGTGGCTTTACCTACCACATCTCTTCTCCAACTGGCTGCCACTCAACTGGCCGTCGGACTCAACTGGCAACTATTCAATTCGTCGGCCTTATATTACCTTCAAACTCCCGCGCGGAGATATGGACACGCCTCCACGCCTCCGCAATTTCTTCCGATATCTGGCGATCGGGATGTGTCACTTCCGCTATCTTTGGAATGGCCTGTGTGATCGTCATCGAGCGGAAATAACTTTCATGCAGTTCACAGGTCACTCTCTTCCGGTGCATCAGTCTATGAGTGTACCATCGGAATTTTTTTTAGCTCGTCCCATTTCATCAGCCAATTTCCGCCCACGCGATTTCCTCTCATAACTGCCATTGGAATGGTCACTTCCTTCCGGTGCATCACCTTGGAATGGCATTTTTGGCCGGGTCAAAAGGTCAAAATGCAACACTAATTAAAAAATACGACTTAACATATACTATAAAAAATTTAAAACCTCCAACTTAGTCATTAATAATAATTCCTCTCCCTCGATTGGAGTTTTGCAAAAAACTAACGTTATATAACAATTTAAATGTCTTTTAGGAGATTGTATCTCTGAAAACAACAATATATACGTCGGTTTCACCTCAACTATCCTATCTTGAAGACTCACGATGCACCTTTCTGATATTAGTTCCATTGCACAACATCTAAAAAAACATTCAGACCTGAAAACTGTATTTCAGAAAATTCTTACCGAAAACACTACAATATTAGAACAAAATAACAAGCAAAAACTACAGATTCTCGAGGCACTATGTATTAGAAATATACAACCCAAACAATAGAATTAATTTTGAAAAGTAAACACTACACAATACACCAATATAAACGCTCATTCTTACAAAGTAGTAATGTGCATACAAAAGTTACATTTCTAGATAATGGTTTGACGTTATTAGAATGAAAATGGATTTATGACCAAAAATGAATTCTTCCAATACAATGAAGAGAAGATTGAATTTTTTAAACATTATAACTGTATCCGTTAGATTTGTTCATTTTTTTTTTGTTGTTATGTTTTTTAGTATCGATCAATTTTCAATTTCCATTCACTATTAATTTGTTTTAAAGAATGATACATTGTAACTTACATTTTGGTAATAAATCAACACACACACACACACACACACATATATATACATATATATATATATAAGCAAGCTTTGAGGGTTATGCAGAAGTTCAAGCCTTAACAACAAATATTGTTTTAACGAGATAGAGACGGATTTTAGGTGGCTTTATAAACCATCGTATTATCCTTTATTGCATTCACAACTTTTTATAACGAAGTGTTAATTCAATGATGTAAGATTTGAATTAACCGGCTATATAACACTGAACATAAGCGTGAAGAGAATTTCAGTGAAAATCATGTGCGAAGTCTGTGTAAGTAAAAGTAAAGTTGGTGACCTTAATCGAGGGTGACCGGAAGGCTCCCTTTTCAATATCTACTACACCGAGGCACTACTTCATTTCTTTGATTGCTCTACTTTACCCTTGATCCTTACCTTATAATGCTGAGTGTTAAGCAAGGCGGCATCAAGTACCATTTTTTGAGTCTTTGCTATGACTCGACCTAGGTCTCCCGGACCATTGGCGAAATTCGTTCAGAGATGTTAATTGGGATTGAATGATAAGAAGATAATATCATTAGAATATTGAGATAACGTTTTATGTTGTTTAATTTCAAATGACTAATTTTTTAAGTTGCAAACCCGTACTAATAAACAAAAGAATCCTGTGTTTCCCAACTCCAATCCCTTCAATCGATTTACAATCTCGGTATGAAATTTACGCTGTTATTGACATAGGTGAACCAAACCTGACCGATAAAATGAAACGCAGTTTCTTCCTGGCTGCGGTCGTGTCGGTGTTGCTGTATGGATGCACCACTTGGACGCTGACTAAACGGTTGGAGAAGAAGCTTGACGGCAATTATACTAGAATGTTGCGAGCAATATTAAATAAGTCCTGGCAGCAACACCCCACAAGGCGCCAACTGTACGGTCACCTACCTCCTGTCATGAAAACTATACAAGCTAGACGAACCAGACATGCTGGACACTGCCAGAGAAGCAAGGACGAGATTGTAAGTGATGTGCTCCTGTGGACCCCCGCATATGGCCATTCAAAAGCTGGACGTCCAGCTCGAACATACATACAGCAGCTATGTGATGATACGGGATGTAACCCTGAAGACCTGCTGGAGGCAATGGATGATAGGGAGACGTAGAGAGAGAGAGAGAGAGAGAGAGAGAGAGTCAGGGATATCCGTGCTAGCTGCACGACATGATGATGATGATAAATCAAACGATAATAATGATAATAATAATACCTAGACTTTTCTACAGAACTGAAAAATATATGGAACATGAAAGTGACGGTGACACCAATTTATATGGCACGATCGGTACAGTCACCCAAGGATTGGAAGACTTGAAAATAAGAGGACAATAGGAGATCATCCAAACTACAGTAATGTTGAGATCGGTCAGAATATTAGGAAGAGTCCTGGCGACTTGAGAAGACTTGCTGTCACTCAGACTCTCGAGAAAAACCATCAGCTAACGCTGGTGTGAAAAACTCTCGAAAGAGTAAAATAATAATGATATATGGAAGAATAAGAACAAAAAGGGTTTTAGTTTTAGACAAAAAATTATAATATAACGAAAAAGAAAGATATTCCATAGAAAAAAATGACCGCATGAGAAAACATGTATATATTTTTTTAGAAAAACAGATGAAAGTTATTTCATAAAATCCTCTTTGATCAAGAGGACAGCTTCGATGTCATCTCAAAATTGACTGCATAGTCACTTGAAGTGTTTGTCTAATGAATTCAAATCTGGTAACTGAGAAGCTTCATTTTGGAGGTGATATGACTAGCAAACTCTCGTATTGTATATAAAAATACAAATAAATAGTGAATTAGTCTTAAAAAAGGAATCATATTGAGCGTTTGATGAAATTGACAGCAAGATGTTTGTATTTCTGTATAAAATCCTTTTTTAATTGGTTTTTATTGACGGTTTTAATAGGGTTTTAAGATTTTAAATTGTGTGTGTGTGTGTGTGTGTGTGTATGTGTGTGTGTGTGTGTATGTGTGTGTGTGATAATAAAGTATAAAATACAAATAAGAAAATTGTATGAAAAGTGGTGTTCAATGCTATTATAAGCAGATCAGTTTTAAAACATAAAATATGAAGATTACATTCTCACTTTGCTCAGTCCATTACAAAGATTTTTATCAGTTGCATACAATTGTAAGACGGTGTGCAATGCATACAACTCCGAGAAACGAGAACATAATTTTAATATTTTACTTAATATATATACATATATTGGTATGTGTGCTTATGTGTGTGTGTGTGTGTGTGTGTGTGTGTAGGAGATTATCTATCTTTCTATCTATGAGGGACATTTCTTTATGTTATATATGACTGATAAGAATATTTTGTCGTTTCTTTCAGTGTTTCCAAACAGCCAATGAAAATATTTAGATATATCATCTGCGGTGATATTTGTTTCATTTTTATTAATACTTACAATACTTATTTTATTTCTATACACACATAAATTTTCTTTGATTCTGAGAAGACAATTACAATACTTTGCAACTTAATATTTTTATGAGCTTTAATGTCGGATGACATACTTACCTGTTAATGAATATATGATCACGTATCGCTATTTCCACAACAAAATAAATGTTCGTTTATAATTACGAATGTAATAACAACGATCTTAATCATCATCAAATTATAAACGCTATTCATGAATGATAACGAAGTAAAACATACTTTATTAATAAAGGAATGCGATTGGTTTGGTTTGTTGGGTTTTATGGCATATCAACCTTTGTAGGTTATTTAACGCCAAATCCACTTTTATGTAAACCATCTGTTCTATTTAAAACAATTCACTTTAGCATAAGTACACAGTTTAATTGTCAAAAACATTTCCATTTCAAACTATTCAAGCAGTTATATGTAACAATTCAGTTAAGTGTAAATACAGTTTTAATGTCGAAAAACAGTTCTATTTCAAATAATTCAATTAAGCATAAGCACGCAGTTTTAATGTAAGTACAGTTTAATTGTCAAAAACATTTCTATTTCAAGCCACTCAGCTTACTCAAACAATTCAATTTAGCATAAGTATGCTGTTAGTTCTATTTAACCCATAGAGAGGGCCCTATCAGGTGCTACCACTCCGGGCCAGAGTGGACCTTGGAGCGATGGCAATGAAGGGGTACTCCGCATTCCCCAAAGCTCCAGTACTGCTGGAACCTCACCATTTGATCGTTTATTGTCATATCCAGGACACTCGTTAGGTGGGGGGTCTAACCCCTCTGCAGAGGTACAGTCAGTGTATTCAACAGTCCCAGCTGACTGGGCAAAAAAGAAAAAAAGAATGCGAGTATGAGCAGAAAACTTAATCGGCTTTAAAGTTCATCTGATGACATCTTATCTACTTTGGATGACTTTTTTGACCAATGGCATCCAAGCATTGCAACAATAATGAAAGAAGTGTGTGGAGCGCAAGGGAGACTATATTAAAAATAAAACTCATTTGGTCACATTCCATGAGAGTATTTTGTTCAGCCAATGAACTTATCAGCCGACCCTCGCATATTGTATAATAAACGCTTATATGAAGTAGAACGTTACGAATTTTGTAGCATAATTATTCTATTGCAGTACTTTTTTTGCAAGAGGTGCAATTCAGAAACAACAAAATGATTTTGACACACTTTTTACATAAATTTAAAATCTACTTAAAAATGAAATTCATAAATATTAGCTCATAAAAATAATCTAAACTACCGAACACTGTCAGTAATTACTTTTTATAAAGTTATTCGAGGATAGTTATCAATGAGAAACAAGTTTCATATTTCTTAACAACGTTTTCTATATCAGGACACAAGCAAGTAAAACAGACTCATTTTGTCTTCAATGAATGGAGGTATTTCTCTCGTTTTAAATTTGCTGCTAGTTCTACTCTCCAGCTTTCCATAGTTCTCGTTTTGGTAAATTTGGTATCTTTGTTTAATGGCATATCATTGATGGATAATTTAATGCCAAAGCCATCCCTGTCAAAGAACAGCAGTGATATTATCTAACCATATTTACCCATATTTACCAACCCCTCCGCGCGGGCGGGATATGACACAAGGTCAATTTTTAAGCGGAGTTTAACAGGTTTGAATTCAAAGTTTTCCTTCTCCTAGACTAGTTGCCTCACCAAAGCTGAAGAACCCAGTCTGTCCTACTATTTACCCATAGCTGGAGGGAGAATAATTAGATTCTTACCTTTCCCAAGGGTATTAGTGCTATGTGAAATGCAATCAGCCGCGTCCAGGATTTGAACTCGTGTCGTCGTGTCCATTTCCTATGACGATAACCATTACACCATGGGCACCTCCATCTAACCTATAGCTGGGAGGAATAGGGGGTTCATATCTTTTCCCATGGTATTAGTCCGAAAGTGAACGTAATAGCGCGACTAGAGTTTGAACTCACTTCGAAACCGCAGTCCACCATTTTAGATATTACGTCACGAGGACTCGCTCATAGCTCTCGTGATGAAGTTTACGACTTGTTTTGATGTTTTGAACGTTTTCAGACATTCTATTATCAGTGTTTGTAGGATTATATCATGCTTTTTTGTAGTCTATCCATGTCAAGGCTGCATTTTCCACCTTGTTTTTACCTTCTTGAGAATATGCTGGTTTCTATATATAGTAGGTCATCTGTTCTTCTTGTTCTCTTGTGAGATACTTTTTATTTTTCGGAAATTAGACTTTCAAATAAGGAATGGATCTCTTCTTTTATTTGTGCAGTTAAGATCTTTCACTTAAAAAATAAACACGTTATCGGTCCGTTGTTCCTAGGAGTGGTTCTTTTTTGGAGGGTAGTTTTCCCCTCGTCATCTATTCAGATATTCTTTTCTCTCGTTGGAATTTACTTTGTTTTACTCTTTTTGAATTTAATGTTAGCTAGAGAAGATTGCATTTTTTATAAATTTGACGTAAAAAGTTTATTTTAGCTATTGAAGGAATCCGAAATGTATCGAAAGGTTACTTTTAATTGTTCAGAAGATATCTTTTCTTTAAATAACTTTAGAATAAATATCTGAACAAGTTTTTTAGAAGAAAAGTTCAAAGATAATCATAATCTTTTTAATGATGGAAAATAAAAGTTTAATTTCACCTCCAAATTTGTCAAATAATTTATTACAAAAGAAGTTTTTCTTTTTTGTTGGTTTTGCATTCATACCTCCTATATCTACCTCTTACGGCACCCTTGTATACCTTGTCCAACTGTTTTGGAACCGCTGCCATAGAATAAAAGCGAAATGGTTAAATAACATAATCTTTTTTCATAAATAGCAACCCATTCTTTAAGATGTCTAAGAACAATCGTAATTATGATAAGAAAAACATAAAATACGAAATTAATTAAGCAATTGATACACTTTGAAACATTTGCCTTAAATTATTTGTCATTTTATTGGTTGAATTGTTTAAATTTTCTCAGTTAAGTTAAAAACGTTCTGAATATTTAATTTATCATCATCGTTTTCATAAATAAAAATATGTAATGAAAACACTGAGTAACAAATTAAAATTTTTTCTCGTTGCAGGGATAAAAAATTATTTCTCAATTATTTATATCTAAAGTAAATAAAAAATACCCATTTTTCTCTTCAGATTTTGCCTTTGTGATCTGGGTAATGAAAGTTTTAAATTTACTCATTTTCTAGAACATTCTTTGTAGATGCATATTAAAGAAGATCGTGGAGAGCACAAAGCTTCCCAATAAGCTGTATAGGAAGCCAAAAAAAAAAAAAAGCATGCAACTGTTTTGTCGCAGTAGTTCGGGGTTTCTTGGGCAATCCCAAAGCTGAAAATTGAGAAACTAGTTGAACCTCTGGTGAAAAACTATGGCGGAATAGGGTGTAGGATGTCCCTGAAAGTCCATATTCTTGACGCTCATCTTGATTAATTCAAGAAAAATATGGGAGAGTATTCAGAGCTGCAAGGTGACCACTTCCATTAAGCTATAATGGAATTTAAACGCTGCTAACAATGACTGTATAGCAAGAACATGATTGGGGACCATATGTAGTGGCTGATAGGTGAAAGTGTTTTACATTACTTCTTATAGTCACTCATCTCGTAATATTTCTCACTTTTAAACATTTGTGTTCATTTTTGTATAACTTTAGTATAAAAAATGTACATTTTGATAGTTGTTTTACTCAGACTTTATGTAAATGAAAATGAGCAAATTCGCCCATTTTTACATAGAGAAATTTTTTATTTTTAATTTCATTATTCATGGTACAAAAGGGAGATGACCTCGTGGTGTAATGGTTAAAGCGCTGGTCTGCGGAATCGTAGTAAGCCAGTTCGAACTTCAGTCGCGCTATTACGTTCACTTCTGGACAAATACCCTTGGGAAAGGTATGAACCCCCCTTATCTACCCAGGTATGGGTTAAATAGTATCATTAATGATCTTCTCGGAGGATGGCTTTGGCATTAAATAACCTAAAAAGGTTAATATGCCATTTAACAAAGAAACCAAACCAAACCATGATACAAAAGCAAAGTTTCCATAGTTTTACAACAAAAGCAATTAAGAAATAATGCATGGAATCCAGTCACAAAATTTGTTTTACATAGTGTAATTCGTCAATAAAATCTAAGAATATTAAAGATCGTAATAAAATATATATTTTCGTAATGATCCGAAAAACTTAAAAGTATTTTCAGATAAAATGTTATGATTGCCATGACAATGAAATAAACACGTTAGCAGAAGAATCACTGATTGAATTATCTCTGTAAATGAATTGACGTTTTATTTACTGTCTTTAATTTTAAAAATTCTATTCAGTTTGTAGAAATCAATGTCCACGTATACTACGCTGTTCGTCTCCTTTGGATTGTCCTAAACGTAAGTAATTTATGGCATATTATAATTTACTTAATTTCAGAGCTATTCTATCAAAATGACATATCTCCTTTTCATTCTTCTCTTCCTCTACCTCCATCTCTTACTCTTCTTTCTCATCATCAGCCATTTTAAGGCCTCTGCTGGACAAAATTTTTTTCCAGTTCTTTCCATTGTGACCTTGATAATCTTATTCTCCGCCATATATTGCAAGCAAACTACAAAATCTCATTTTTCCATATTTTCCTACTACGCTTGGTAATTTTTTTTTTGTGCCATTCTATTAAAATTTAGCACCAACAGTTATCCTCTCTCTGTATATGACTGAAAATATTGGGATGACTTAATTTTTCTTAATCTATTGAAAATAATTATCAAAATAATTGAATAGTAATCATATTCTGCAGTTTAGGAACAATTTTTACCTGCTACCAGGAAGTAGACCATTTCTTGCTCTGGATATTATTTGCGCTGTTTTGAATTTAAAAAAATACACTAACTTCAAAGCATAAGATTTAAAAAACGATGCATTTGTGTATTTTCTTAATTTATTGAAAATAATTACTCAAATAATTGAATCATAAAGGTTTCCTACAAAACAGTATTAGCTTTTGATAAAATATAAGTAAACATGCCGACGGAACTTTTTAATATTTAATTTTAAATAACAGAAAACAAAGGAAAACTTTTTCAAATCTTTTTCATCGATTTGCGCTATTACTTTCACATTTGAACTTCCTTATCGTCCCTGCTATGGGTAAAATAGTATCTCTGCTGTTCTTCTACAGGGATGGATTTTGTATTAAATAATCCACAAAGGTTGAGATGCCATTAAACAAAGAAACCAAACCGAAACCATAATCTTTTCGGCAAAATTATGTTATACTCCAAATCGAGTTTTGTCATTCATGACCATCTTCATAGTGGTCAGTACAGTATTCCTGGTTGAGTTAGCCTTTTTATATATAAATATGTAATCAGTAATTAATACGTAGTGTAATACATAAGAAAATACAGAGATAGACAGACAGACAGACTATGTTTAAAACCTCTTTTTAAAAAAGCTCTAAAGGAAGGGGTATATATATACATCATCATGAAGTGCTGTTGATAGCTCGGAGTTCTCTCTGCTGCATTGTCTGGAGCAAGCAGCAAGAGCTATTGGCTTTCGCATGAACACACAACCCCCCCCCCCCAAAAAAAAAAAACAGAGTTCATGTGTTTGAAATAAGAAGGAATAATCTCAACTTTGAGTGACAAACCTCTGAAAATTTGTAGACCAGTTCACATTCCTCGGAAGAAATATCTCATCTACTGAAAGTAATGTCAATATACGCATAGATAAAACCCATATGGAAATCTGATCTCTCTAAAATAAAACGGAAATACGTCCATGCTGTGTTAGTACTACTGTATGGATTCCCTTCTCTCTCTCTCTCTCTCTCTCTCGCTCTCTCTCTCTCTCTCAAACACACACACACACACACACACACACACACACACACACACACACACACACACACACACTTCTTCCTTGCATTGCGAGAAAGGAATATAACAAGCTTGAACAAACATCGACAGGATTATTTTGTGACTTGTTATATACATAAATTTTAAGCTGTAGATTTGTTGGCTTTCTTAAATGTTTTTTAATTCACTCCTTAAGTTCTCAACTGGATTCATATCAGTTCTCTTTTAAGTCTGAGATAAAATATTCATGTTATTATCCTGAAGATATTTCTAGACTTATCTAGACGTATATTTCGGATCATTGCCAGATGTTAAGTTAGGTACTGGTTGGTATAAATGAAAACGACAACGGCGCTAAGCACAATAACAATTTTATTGTCAATTTACCATTACAGGAAGTGATGTTACTCCTCAACAGAAGAGCTACCCAGATATGGAACACAACAGAGGGAGGCTAATTAGGTGAGGGGTGTCATATCCTGCCCGAGCGGAGGGGTTGGTAAATAGGGCTAGTTAGGTGAGGGGTTGTTTAAACATGCAATATCTCTCCCCCCCTTTAGAGTGGGATTTGGTCATTCACTTATTTTTTAGTTTGAAAGCTGTGTCGCATGTGGGAGGAATATGGAGTTGTTTGGGAAGGGGTAAAGGAAATGGAGTTATTTATTCATTACTGTAGCGAACTGATTTCCGTATAAGACGCCTGGAGCATGTTTGACGGCATCTGTTGTCTGCCTGCCAGTCCTCTCCGCACCGTTTCATTCTCGTTGGAAATGTCTTTTGTTTATGGTCTGGGACTTTCCTGAACAAGCAGCTGCAGGTGTGTGTTGTCACTGTACTGGGAATGAGTGTGTTGATTTGGAAGTTTGAGCCGGAATTGTTTTTTTCAGTGATATCACTGTCCCGCTTCAGGCTGTATTTTATATAGCCTGCTAATCAATCGTTTAGTGATTGTCACCCCTCTCTACTCTCTTGCATGTGGCTTGGATGGTTGAGCACGGACGTTGTCAGGTATACCGAGGTCTTTTAGTTTTTTCCTATGTCAAGTTGTTTGAACCTTCTTTCTTATTTCTTTCATGTTTCTTCGACAGATTATGGGTCGTGAGACTTTAATTTAAATTCTGCCGCTGGATCTGTAGACCTCTGAGTCAGGCTGATGCTGAGATCTTCAGTTGGTGCTTTACAGAGATTCAGCAGCCCTAGGAATGTATCTTGTTCGGAAGGTGTGCACTTTTGTAGCGGGTGTGTGGCAATTCTTACTGTCAATTGCACAGCGCCATTTGCTTTGCTAATTCCCGGTGAGATAATCTTATGGTTGAATAGCCTCTTCTTTTCAAACTTTTTGAAGACTGTGTCTATCAACTGTGACCAGATAGTTCTTCTTTTACTGGGTGGTCGACCGCTAATTGTTGCCATGGTTTTTTTGACAATGGTGCGATAATCTGGGCTCCTCTGTCTGGCATCCGCATAGGTTGCGCAGGTGGCATAAGCTTCTACGTGCAGTCGAATTTCTTTGGAAATACCTGAACAGAAGATTTAGTCTCTCTCCTTCGGAGACAAATGTTTGTGCCGAGGAGGCTAATATGTACCATCTCTTTCATTTCGGATTACAAAGAGAGGAAGGTTATTTTTTTGTCATCGCAGGATAAATCCATCTTGGATTGTGACTTCTTCCCTGTAATCAAAGAACAGTTTCAGGAAGTCAGGCGATGTTTTCTTGTCGACAGGCCACTCTCTAGCGATGACCAGCGCAAGTGCTCTTATGGTGGGATATTCAACAGTATTGCAGCATATCTTTGCTAATCTGTGGTCTTGTACATGCTGTATCGTCAGAGTGTTCACTGGCAACAACTGTTGGGGCTCTTGACAGCGTATCTACCAATGGGATCCCATTTTCTGGCTTGTACTTGAGTGCATGGTTGTATAGCTGTACACGCAAAGTGAGGTTCTACAGCCATTTTGGTTCCTTTGACAAAGGATCCTGGCTGATTGAGATTAGGGGTTTGTGATCTATCAGGACAGTCAATTCCCTCTCGTGGGTTTTGTGGTGGAATTTCTCTAACTCATATACCACTGCTAGCATTTCTCAATTTGTGCATGTCAATACTTACTATCAGAGAGATCTAAAGGTGAATGCAACCGATCAGTCGTCCTTCATTAAAAGTTACTCCTAAGTCATATTCACAAGCATCGTTTTCACGTAACACTTCCTTCTGGAGGTAATAGTAGGCTACGACTGGCGAGTTTGTGATTATTTTTTCATTGTGTCTATGGTTGCCTGTTGGTACCCTGACCATATTCATGAGACATCTTTCTTGGTTAAATCTTGGAGAGGTTATATGATGGTTGTCTGGTTTGGTATAAACTGCCTAGAAATCTGCGGAGGATCCCATAGTTTCTGGGGGAGGTTCATACTTTTCACAAGGGTATTAGTCCGAAAGTGAACGTAATAACGTGACTAGAGTTAGATCTTGCTTACTACGATGTCACAGTCCTGCACTTTAGCCAAAATATCACGGGGACTCCTCTCTCATACTTTTAATTACGGAGTTTCAATAATGAAGAATTTGGTCAAACGGGTATTTTTACAAGCTGTAACTGTGTCAGTACTAGTGTATAGTAGTGGAGGTGCCCGTGGTGTAATGGTTAGTGCCGTATGAAATGGATACGGCGACACGAGTTCAAATCCTGGACGAGACTGATTGCATTTCACATAGCACTAATACCCTTGGGAAAGGTATGAATCCAATTATTCTCCCTCCAGCTATGGGTAAATAGTAGGGCAGACTAGGTTTTTCTGCCTGGGTGAGGCAACTAGTCTAAGAGAAGGAAAACTCTGAATTAAAAAACCTGTTAAACTGACCTTGTGTCATATCCTGCCCGAGCGGAGGGGTTGGTAAATATGGTATGGTAGCTGCACATGGACTCTAACGAAACTTTCTGAGAAAAAAAAAAAAACTAAATGGAAACTACACAAGAATGCTGTATGGTGTTTTGTACGGCCACTAGCCTTCGATCTCACAAACCATCCAAGTAAGACAAACAAGACATACTGGGCACTGCTGCGGAAGTAAGGACGAACTCATAAGTGACGTTCTCCTATAGATTCCTCCACATGGACATATCAATGCTTCCGACTTGCAAAGACTTACATTTATGTGTGGGAACTGGATTTACTCTAAAGGATTGGGACAGATGTCAAGAGAGAATCAAGGGAATCTGTGCTATCAACACGATATGATAATGATGACGATATCTAACTGTTTAATGTTTCATTAGACATAATAAAATCAGGTATTTTTGGTTCAGAAAAAAAATTAACTTTTTACGAAAAGATTGTCTGGGGAGTATTTATTTATAGGTGATACGTTCCATGCATGCATACATACATAAACACGCGCATACGCACACATCCATATTATGAATGCGTGTAGGTATATATATATATATATATATATACATTATATATATATGCATATGTATAAATGTATATATATATATATATATTTATATATGTACATCGTCATGGACATCATGTCACTCCGACAGTGCGGATCTCCTTGACCCTCTCCTGCCACCCTTGTCTATCGTCCATAGCTCCCAGGAGGTATTCAAGGCTACATCCTGTATCGACACAGAGCTGCTGTATATAGGTTCTAGCTGGTCGTCCTTCCTTTGCTCGTCCATGTGAAGGAGTCCACAGGAGTATGTCACTTATGAGCTCGTCCCGACTTCTCCAGCAGTGTCCCGCATGTCTGGTTCGTTTAACTTGGATAGTTTTCGTGATAGGTGGTAAGTCATGCCTCCAGGACTTGTTTGATATTGTTCGCAGCATTCTTGTGTAATTGACGTCAAGCTTTTTCTCCATACGTTTAATTAGAGTCCATATAGTGCATCCATACAGCAGTATCAATACGATCGCAGCTTGGAAAAAAAAACTGTTTCATTTTTTCAGTCAGGTCTGACTTCCATATGACCGATACACTATCGTTAGCTGTCCAAGCCTTTGCTAGTCACGTGTTGATGTCTGTCTCGATTGATGAGACTCTGCTTCCTAGGTAGGTGAACTTGTCTACTAGTTTCAGATAGCTACCGTTTAGTATGGAGAGGTCGCCTCTTTTATCAAAGCACATGTATTCCGTCTTGCCTGCGTTGACTTCGAGGCTTATGCCAGCAGCTGCTCGTTCCAGACTATATAGCAGGGTTTCGGCTTGGGCGGTGTATTTGCCAGGAGCGCTATGTCATCGGCGTAGTTTACGTCTTTAATTGTATTTGTGGGGCATTTTCTGCTTCTTTCCTTTGTCAGCTTGAAACCGTTGTAACGTTACCGGCCTCGCCCCCACACGCATTCATCCTCTTCTAACCATTCCACTTCTCGGCCGGCCGGCGATCAACTAGTGGTCCTAGGGGGATAACGCACATTTCTTGGTACTATAAGAATACGATCGGGGGGACAGGAGAAAATAAAACAGACGAACAAACACGAACAATGCTTGAGGTCAACTCAGAGCAGAAGGAGAGTATGCAATACTACATGCATGTGCAGACTAACGCTAGCGTGGGTTACTAGCGAAAATTCCACAAAGCAACTGGAATGCCGACATCTCTTGTCTCGATCTTCTTCGCTGGACCCTATTTTCTCTGCTGGTCTCACCGCTCCGGTGTCCGGTGTTGACTGCCCCTGTCCGTGGTTCCACGCCAACCTTTCTGCTCTCTCACCTCTCTGCTGTCCCGTCGCCAACCGGTTGTCAGCTCCTTTCTCCAACCAACTCTCTTTCGTGTCCCCTTACCACTTCCGGATACGGCGAGATTTCAGGTCCAAAAATCCTTTGTCTGGTTTCGCGCCAAAACAGACAAAGGAATCTTCTGCTTGGCGGGCCACCCATATAGTGCTACATATCTCCCCCTCTTACCCTTGTCATTTATTCACAATAAATTACAACACAGAAATAAAACAAAATAAAGGTATAATACAAAGATAATTTCACAATTCAAACGGAGCCGTCCTTGCTTCTTTCACAAAAACACTCACAATAGAGGTTACTCCACAAAATTACCACAAACTGCAATGTGCTGGGATGGCATGCTTCTCCGCTCCCCCACTCTTAACCAATTAGTCGAAAAGGACTGCTAACCATTTCTCTTTACGGGTCACGGGCATTATGGTCTCTGTGGTTAGCCAAATGCTATGTCAGGACCTAGACATATCCGACCCTCACAACATTGCTGCTACATTTTATCTCAGAGGACTTTTAAACACTTCTATCTTGCGTTCTACTCCAAACAATACTTCATACCCAGAGGGCTCCCTGCAATTGTGAGCCTCATCAATCTCAGCAGTTGTTTATGTGTTGCATCGGGAGAAACCCTCATGGGGGGTTCACAGCATATGTGGCCCCTGGCCTCGTAATTCCAACCTAGTAACAGTTGAGCAAGGAACTTTTCACCATTCCAGCACCTTGCCAGCAATCTCCATGGATTTTCAAAAGATAAAAAAAAAACCCAAAGCAATTGACACCATCTCCCAGATCGTCCAGCCATGACCAGCCAGAGGGGGGAGCAACCGGACACCGCCCCGCGCCCAGGCATCGTCCTCCCAACCCATCGTCAACCGTTTCCTCGGTACCATATCCATCAATTCGTCTCAATCAACCCACTCGCTTTCCCAAATCATCATTTGTATAACTTACTACCCCTCGATACCCGTCCCCAAAACGGGGACCCCGTGCAACCAACCCCCCAGGGGAACACGATCAGACGAAGTGAAGAAGTGCCAAGAGCAATTAAACTTACCCCCCCCCAGAAAATCCATGAAGGTAAAAAAAAAAATTAATAAAAAAATAAACAAATAACAATAAACAACAAAGCAAATGACAAGGCAAGCTCAGTCCCCCAAAATTAACAAAAAAATAAACAAGGTAAAGTATAACAAAAAAAGAAAGGATAGTAAAAAAAAAAATCCACACAAATTAAACAAAAAAAAAAAAAAATAAAAATAAATAAGTAAATAGATAAACAATTCACAGACAAATAAAAATAAAATAATTTCAATTGCCAAAAGAATCTCTGTCACGCATCCACCATTTCTTTTTGCTTCTTTCTTTCCTTTCTCCTGTCCACTTAACTTCTTCCCTCTCCCAGGGTGGGGGTTCTGGGTTGGTGGGATGGTTGGAGATGACAGCATTTGCTTCCAACCATTTTCTTTTTAAAATCGACACCCCCCCCAAAAAAACGAAAAACGAAAACCTTCTTTTCTTTTTAAAATCCAACAGTTTACTTATTCTTTTTAGAACCGAGACAGGCATGGATGCAGTGACAAAAATTCCCTAGCAATCTCTCTTTCTTTATCTCTTTTCGTTCCCTCTTTTTTTTTCTTTTTTTTTTTTCTTTTCTTCTTTTTCATGACTTTATCTGTTCTTCCTTCTCTTTCTTTGTTAAAATTTTCCGCCATTTTTTCAATTTTACATTTTCTTTTTATCATTTCTTTATCTGTTCTTATCTCTCTTTCCTCGTTTAAATTTTCCATTTTTTTTTTTTATATTTTCCATTTTTTTTTTTTTTTGTTTTTGTGGTAGAAGCTTTCCTCCACCTTCTACCCTCTGCACTCGGAACGATCCGACTTTGACCAGTCGATTTTAACCTAGCTTAGCGATCTCACTCTCTCTCTTATTTTTCGTTTCATCTTCCCTTTCTCTGGGGTTTTAAGATACCACCATTTTTTCTTTCAGTGAACCTTACAGCAAAAAATTTTTTTTTTTCGGTGACTTATCACCTTTTCAGCATTAAAAAATTACTATAAAACTTCCCAGAACGGACTAACTTTCTTTTTTAAGCCACTGGTCCTAACACTTAAGTATAAAAATTACTATGTGAAACTGCTACGAAGAAGAAAAAAAAAAGCATTTGAATTCTACCGGTCAAGTTAAGTGTGAAAAGAGGGTAAGGGAAGAAAAACCTTCCCTTCCTTTCTAACAAAAATACAACAAAAATTATCAGCAGTTAAGGGGTTAAACATACACACACACACACACACACACACACAAAAAAACGAAATAGATTACTTGTTTTTTTTTCTACATCTTAAAATTTCCTTAATCTAAAAAATCTTTTTTTGTGTTCTTATATTCGAGTGCAGTGGGGGAGGGGGGAATGTGTATTCCTACCTTTGTAGATTTCTTTCTTTTCCACTTTTTTTTTCTTTGTCTCTTTTGTTTTCTTTTTCTTTTTTTTCTGTCTCGCTGGTTGCGGGTCCTTATGGCATTTTTTTTCTTCTTTTCCGTTCGTCTGTCAGCCTCCAAACTCCCCCGTTCCCCGATCAATTCCAATTTTTTTTCATCAGGTTTTTTTTCTTTATCCTGGTCTCGGCGCCATTGTAACGATACCGCCCTCGCCCCCACACGCATTCATCCTCTTCTAACCATTCCACTTCTCGGCCGGCCGGTGATCAACTAGTGGTCCGAGGGGGGTAACGCACATTTCTTGGTACTATAAGAATACGATCGGGGGACAGGAGAAAATAAAACAGACGAACAAACACGAACAATGCTTGGGGTTAACTCAGAGCAGAAGGAGAGTATGCAACACTACATGCATGTGCAGACTAACGCTAGCGTGGGTTACTAGCGAAAATTCCACAAAGCAATTGGAATGCCGACATCTCTTGTCTCGATCTTCTTCGCTGGACCCTATTTTTTCTGCTGGTCTCACCGCTCCGGTGTCCGATGTTGACTGCCCCTGTCCGTGGTTCCACTCCAACCTTTCTGCTCTCTCACCTCTCCGCTGTCCCGTCGCCAACCGGTTGTCAGCTCCTTTCTCCAACCAACTCTCTTTCGTGTCCCCTTACCACTTCCGGATACGGCGAGATTTCAGGCCCAAAAATCCTTTGTCTGGTTTCGCGCCAAAAAAGGCAAAGGAATCGTCTGCTTGGCGGGCCACCCATATAGTGCTACACCGTTGTCGTTCACTTAATCAATATATGTTCTAAACACGTAGTCTAGACAGGTGATAAACAGGTAGGGGACTAATGTGTCTCCTTGCAGTACACCTGCTACAATGTCGAAGTAGTCTATGTCTCCATCCGGGTAGCGGACTTTCACTTTCATGTTTCTATATTGCATCATTATGGCTGCGGCTGTTTCTTTGGGTAGGCCGTATGTGAGTAGTATTTTCTCCATCTTCTCTCTGTATATGGAGTCAAAGGCCTTGGCGAAGTCGACAAATAATATTGTTGCCTCTAGGATTTTTGCACATTCACCTTTAAGAATTAGACGAATAGTCAAAATTTGTGTCGTCGTGGATCGATTTCTCCGGAAGCCATTTTGGTTCTTCCTAAGCATATTCTCAATTTTGGGTTCTCTGCAGTTGCGTAGTAGAGCATTGTATATCTTGGCTGCTATGGATGTAAGGGTTACATCTCAGTAGTTCTTGGCTAATCTGAGATCGCCCTTCTTATGGAAGGGGAGGATGCATCCCTTTGTCCATCTGTCAATTGTGTTTTGATTATATACGGCATTACAGTGTCGGAGCAGTATGTCATCGAATTCCCTAGTCTTCCATACTTCTGGGAATATTTCATCAAACCCTGCTGCTTTTCTATTTAAATTTTTTCTTAGTACTGAGTCAAGTTCTTCTTGCGTAAAATGTCCTAGTTTGATGTTTAATTGTTTACTAATAATTCTCTTGATTGGTTCATGTGTAACTTTCGGAGGATTTCCGAGTAAATGTTGTTTTCATTGTTGTATTTGTCTTCTTGGCTGGTAGCTCTTAGTTTAGCTTTTGCAGTGTTCTTTCTTCTGCTGACTTCGTTTATCGTTTGTCATGCTCTCCTAGATCGTCTATCTTCAACCGAGTCTCTTATCTTATTGATTTGATTTTGTATGTATTCTGTTTGTTCTTTTAGGTAAATGTTAGCTAATTCTTTTTGTGCCTTTTTAAGTTTCAGGGCATTGGTATTGGTTGGATTCTTCCTATTGCATTGGGAGGCAGTTTTCACGTCTGCACACTTTTTCTATCCGCTAATGTCGCCCATGGGACTCTAGGTTTAGCTCTTTGTTTAGTTGGTATGCTTTCTGCTGCCGCTTCAAGGTGGGCATTGACAAAATTCTCATATTCTTCATTCGGAGTATGTGTTTCTGTCTTCTGTAGTGCATCGATATATATATATATATATATATATATACATGCATATATATATATATACATATATATATATTCATACTTATATATATACACATATATGCACATATATACATGTATATAATCACATATATATACATAAATATATATATATACATATATATATATATATACATTCATATATATATACATATATATACATACATATATACATACATGGATATATACATTCATTTATTTACACATACATCTATATATATAAGTATTGCTATGTATCATTAACAATTCAATTAAACATCAGTCATTTGTTTACACACAGTGAAATGATCAAACAGTTCTATTTCAACAATTCAATTTCGCATGTCTTTTACTTGCTCTCAGTCTAAATGTCAAATAGTTCTATTTAACCCATAGACAGGACACTTTCAGGTGCTACCACTCCGGGCCCGCGTGGGCCTGGGAGCGATGGCAATAAAGGAGTACTCCGCATTCCTCACCAGATTGTTTAATGTTATATTCCGGACGCTCGTTGGGGGATTCCTTACACCGCTGCAGAGATGTCGTCGGTGTATTCTACTGCCTCAGCCGATTGGGCTGAATGAGCCTGAGTAATATTGACTCTAAATCGTCAATATATATATATATATATATATATATATATATCAATGGATCATGGTAGTTCCTCTGAAGGAACAGCGTGTGTATAACTGGATTAAGGTAAATAAGGATCTACACTTGTAACACTATGTAGGTGGCCGGCCAAGCAGACGATTCCTTTGTCTGTTTTGGCGCGAAACCAGACAAAGGGTTTTGGACTTGAGATCTCGCCGTGTCCGGAAGTGGTAACGGGACGCGAGAAGAGAGTCGGACAAAGAAGCTCGAGGGAGTTGGCGCTGGGACACGGACAGGGGCAGTCGACTGTGGACACCGGAGCAGAGAGGCGAGTCGGCATGAGAGAGAGAGAGTCCAGACCAGTGAAGAAGATCGAGTCAAGATGAGTCGGCATTCCAGTTGCTTTGTGGAATTTTCGCTAGAATCCATACTAGCGTTAGTCTATATATGCTATCGGAAATGCAGTGTTGCATAACTCCCCTTCTGCACTTGAGTTAATCCCAAGCATATTGTTCGTTTTGTTCGTTTGTTCTTTTTTCTCCTGTTCCCTCGGTTGTATTTGATGTAGCGGTAAAGAAATGTGCGTTACCCCTATCGGAACCACTAGTTGATCACCGGCCGTAAAGTGGAATGGCTAGAGAGGTTGATGTAACGTTGGGGCCGAAGAGCTAACGTCACACACTGGTCAACACCCACTTCTTTTATATTTTTTCTTTGGTCCTACAACAAATGTGTGATGCTGTACAACTGGTGGAGAGTAATTTGAAAGTCCAGAAAAAAAAAAACTTCGATGGAAGTAATGCTTTTTCTGGTTTGGTTTCTTTGTTTAATGGCATATCAAACTTTGTAGGTTATTTAATGCCAAAGCTATTCTCCGAGAAGAACACTCGTGGTACTGTTTAACGCAGAGCTGGGAGGATAAAGGGGTTCATACCTTTCCCAAGGGTATTTACCCGAAAGTGAACGTAATAGCGCGACTGGAATTCGAACTCACTTTTACGATTCCGTAGTCCATCGCTTTAACCATTATACCACGAGGATACTACCACTTTTTCTAGCTTACCTGCACTTGTATGCTAAATGACCATTGAGCCTACAAGATATTTCCCCCCGTTTAGTGTCTACCCCATCATCACGTAAGCCTGGTGAGAAAACTATTTTAGTCAGCAACTACACGACACAAGGTTACATAGCACCTGTAGCATTTTTAATTGGGTTGGTTTAGTTGTTTAACGGCATATCAAACCTTTACACATTATTTGAGGTCGAAATTTGATACAATCGATTTCCATTAGGACACGTTTATGTAGTATCAAGTATTCCTATCTAATGCTAATAATCTATGTAGAATTAAATGGTTTCAAGTAACTATTATTTGATAATAATAATTATTTGCACGCATTTATGTTCTAGCTATGCGTTAAATCGTACCACGTCTGTTCTTCTACAAGGTTACCTTTGGCATTAGATAACCCACAAAGGTTGATATGTTGTTATACAAAGAAACAGTTAAATGTAATAAAATATTTCTATGTAAGACAAATAATTTGCGTGCAGTTATACAGTTTCAAGTATTTTTATCTACTTCAAATAATTTTGATACGGACCAATTTGGCCTATATAGGGTACTCTAACAGATACCTCAACTCTGTGTCAGAGGGGACATGTGAGTTATGGCAACGAGAGGGTACTTTACTCTCTCTTGAACTAGAACCTCACTACCGGATGCTGTTTGTTTTTTTCCAAGAACATGGATGGTCTTACCTCTCATGACTCACCCACATGGCTGGGATATTTGATCAACCTGATATATATATATATATCATCATCATCATCATCATCAAGGTTTGCTGATAGTACGAAGTCCCATGACTCTCTCTCAACATCCATCCTAATCGTCCATCGATTTTGGCTGCATCCAGTGTCCATACAGAGTTGATGAATGTAAATCTTTGTGGGTCGGTCAACATTCGTAAGTTCATGTATAAGAATCTATTGGAGAACGTTGATTATGGGTTCGTTCTTACATCCTCAGGAAGGCGTGTCATGTTGGTCCTATTTGGATGGTTTGAGAGATATGTGGCAAGTGACCACAAAGTTGCTGTTTTGTGGGCTGCTACTTCCAGAATTTATTCAAAACAACATTTACTAGTTTTGTATTGTTCCTATCTAGCTTTAATCTAAAATGAATAAATAAATAAACAATAAATTCCATTATCACTTGAATAAGTGACATTGTTTAATAGTCCCTGTTCGGGCTACTAGAGAATTTGTTAGTGTTATTTGTTTTGTTTGGTTGGTGGTAGTTGGTTTTGGGTTTTGATATCTGACTCCATTGGATTTCTTCTCTAGCCCCATTTAATTAGTTGGCCTCTTCTGTATCTGTAGAAGGCTGCAAAAGAATTACTGAAGGAAGAAATAAAAAAGACTAAGATAGCTTTTAATTTTCAACTTTATTTTTGGGTTTCGTACGGCTACTCAGTCGCGAGATGTCTTCCTGGACTATTAAAGAACACTTGTGTCTCCCAAATAAGGCGTTGAAATCTACTAGTTATTTTAGGTGGTTGATATATTCAAATTTGGTGTGGTCATATCCAGTGGGTATTTTTTTTACAATGTTTGTTTCGGTGGTATCGGTTTGCTAGCAGTAGACATGGATAGGTATCAGGCTAAAAAGACCTAATCAACGCTGCTAGCGGCCGCGTGAAAGAGTGCTACGGTAGAGGCTGAAGTGAGGTCGAATTTCTCTATTGCGCAGGGACGGTCTTTTCTCCGCGATACGCCGCCCCAAATTACTGTCAGGGGCTTCTGGGAATTTTCACTCTTTTGAATTCATTTTACTTTATTTATTTTATTTTTCTTATTTCTAACCCCGACATCTGCATCAATGGATATTATTATTTTTGTTTTCTCTTTTACAAATTATTTGATTTCTTTTCAGAGTATCCAATATGCTGGAGAGGTTGTTGTAAATCGAAGAATGGTAAGGTGAGTTTGATGATTTTTCATAAGTTTAAACACTGACCCCTAACAACTATTTATTTACAAGGCAGCAAGTCCCTAGTTCATGCGTACATATTTGATGTCTCACCTTCGCTCACAACATTGTTCGGGAAAATTTGAATATACTTCTTACGCTCCTTACTAGGGCTTCTCAAAGTGCTCTATGTAGACTCCTGATAGTTAATAAAGTTTTGGCTGTGTGAATAACAGCAGTGGTGTCCATAGGGGTGATTTTACTAGTTTGCATTTATTAATCCCTTTATAACAACAAAAATAGCTGGATTATGTAGACTAGTTGCCAGACACTTAGTAGAATGCCTGATGGGTCATTTAAATGAACGAACGCTTTAGTTCTGAATGAAAAGGCCCAGATCTTTTCAACATAATTAACGATGTATATAATCACATTTTCACGAAAGAAAACATTTAAAAATAATTACATTTTAAATGAATTATATAATAAAAATACTGAATTCTGTCGCTAGCACCCACTTACTAAGCCCTTGGATATCATTGACAGGTTAATATTTCTCTCCAAGAAGGTTATTATAAATATTTACTCAGTGAGTTTTCTCCATTATATTCACAATTTAGATAAAAATAAGTTTTAGTCATTTATTCAATCTTTTACAGTTATATTTAAGCCCAAGAGATTATATATCGGCAATCGGTCGTAAGTCGTAGTTGTGGAAAGTAAAGACGAAAGACATATAGCGACAGGTGAATTTAAATATTACATTCTTATATAATTTGATTGTAAATTACTACAGACATTTCATCAGAGTGTTATTCAAACACCGAATTTCTTTTTCTAAAAACGATGATTTCTGATTCCATTTTTATAAAACCATTTTCATCAGTATTTGAACATTTACTCGTGTTATACCAACCAAGCTTTAAAAAATGCTATCTATTCTTCGTCTGTTAATCATATTAATATCTTGTTTTAAACTTTAAAAGACTTTCCTTTATTCCTATTTTATTAAATTCATATTTATTTTATTTTTCAGTAAATCTTCAAGAAACATCCTGCAGAACAGTGATATACAAGCTGTAATATTTCTTGATTACCTGTTACCATTACATAGATGTGCATATGCGCGAGGGCTTGTATGCTAAATTAGTCATTTTAGGCTTGTATATTTTGTCTCAACCTAAATTATGTTAATATTTTTGTCCTCACGTAACTAAGACAAATTATACTGAGTTCAGAATAATTTACGATCCCGTTTTTTTTAAATTCATGATTAAACAAGAATGACATGGTGGTAATTCATTCATTAATGTAACATCTCACAACTGTAACACTTTTCTGCTTAAATTTATTCTTAAAATTATTTTTATAGTTAACAACAAATATGAAGGAAAAATCAAATTCTAAATTAAAACGAAAGTAAAAAGGGAAATTTGATTCGTTCATATTGCAAGATATACTTTTTTTAATTTAATTTTTTTTATTGTTTTAAAATACTTTTCAGGATTGATGAGATCAATTCTAAGATGCAGGAAGTGTATTAATTCAGATAACTGTAGACGATGTAAGTATTATTTCACTTTTATTTTCATTTAATTGCGAAGTAGTAAATTATAATTAGATTAAAAAAAATGATATTAACCCTTTCAACGTTGTGTGCGACTACAGTTGAATTCCTAATATCTTGCCACAGGCGTTTATAGTCGAGTTTCATACGAGGTTCTGTTTGCCGTTCCGTATCTACCAGACACAGGCGAATTTGGTTGATAAATTTGTCATTATTTTGATGGCAAATTCGACTACTTTTGCCCTATTTTTAAAATTCAGATTGCTGCTACGGAAACTTGTAGAGATTTTAAGTGAAGTTGGTGAATACGAGGATCGACTGAAGAATATTACTTGTACCCTAAGATACTACACAGTCAAGCATTATATGAGGCAGTTCATATATATATATATATATATATATATATATATATATATATATACATATAAAAGGTTAAATAATGAAAGCGTCCTATTAAGGTTGATTACATATTTAAAATGTCTATTTCTTCTTGTGGTTCGAAACAGTCGGTTTCTCCGAGACTAGAAAAAGTCTCCTAGTCAAAGTGTTTTGAAGAAATGAATGTCTGCGAGGCTTATCCATTTTTTTGCTCTTTATTTCTGTTGGTGACTAAGAAGAGTGTCACACTGAAGAGATTGTGTCAGCGCTGCAATGGAAATTGGGAAAAAGAGAAAGAGCGTTTGAAAACGACGTATTTATAGAAAATACGTGTCTTGGAATCGGCTCCAAAAAACGCGGGACGAGATTTAAACGTGGACGTAGTTTTACGCAGGTCACGTGGTTCTCCTGGCCAATGGTTTCCCGAGACTGATTATTTGTGGGCGTCCGCCATCTTTGTTGTAGGAACAAGTGGCATACTGCCCAATTTAAATTATGGGAGGGTAAGACCTATAGAACAATTCTAAGCACGGATTAAGGATCAACTCTTTAGATTTATTCTAAACACATGTTTTTATCTCAGTAGCAAAAATTGTGTTAACCAGTGTAAGTGACTAAAGAAATATAAAAACAATAACGGAATAAGAAATATAAGGCATGAAAGCACATCTGAACCATTTGGATTTAATCAAGATTTTTTTCTCGTGCCTTTTTTGTCTATCATACAGAAAACCTACCTCTACCAAGACAATTTGACAGTTTTGAAAAATATTGAATATCTTCTGAATGATAAGCAACAAAAATTAGTTGCAAAAATTTTTCTCAATCTTTTCTGACAGGACCCAGAGGTTTAGATGTGCAGAAATAAAAAAAAGTATGCTTTGATATATAGTTGACAACGTAACTATAAAGTCGTAATAATTCCTTGTGAGAGCTGAAGAAGTGATTAGCTGCAGGATAAATAGGTTAGCCAGGGCTAATAGTAAGCGATTTTGAAGGAGTGTTTGGAGAAAATTTATTTTAGTTTTTCTTGTATACGTACAAGTGAAATCTTTTTGCGACAAAAAGTATGTAGGAATTGTTCAAAAGATCATTCCTTCCGGGTGCTTTTGGTTACTCTATTAGCCATTTTCAGGAAGTGTTGTGAGAAATTATCATTTCAAGGTGTTGTTTCTTGTACTGAAATGTATGTTGATGTATTATAACTGTGCTTTTGATATTGATTATAGAGAAATTTTAATTTCCAAACACGGCTATAACACCATGAGCATGTTCAAAAGAGTTGTTGTTACGAGTGGATTTTCAAAATTTTGTTATAAGAGCTTTCGGTAGTTAGTTACCTTTTCTTAGTTAACTTTATATATTATTTGCACATTGTCAACTAGAATGTTCTTTGAATGAAAAATCTTTGGAACATTTACTCTATACCCTTTGTCCCCAAAATGGTAATAGTAAACCTTTGTCGGTATGGTAGGCCTCGTTCTAATTTTTCACCACTTGGTTGTATAATTGTTATTTACTAAACTTTGTTTAGTCTGGTACACAAGCCTTAGGTTGCTTACAATACTTGTGTATACACAAGCGTTAAGTTACAGTGAATGCATGGTTTGAGTAGACTACTTCTTATTTATCCAGTACGTGGACGTTTGAGCAACTTCTGGTCCCAATATCGTGCTAGCGGATCGCTTGGCAAAAATGTGTTTGTTTTTGTATTTAATCATATTTACTAACCCCTCCGCTCGGCCAGGATATGACACAAGGTCAATTTTTAAGCGGAGTTTAACAGGCTTGAATTCAGAGTTTTCCTTCTCCTAGACTAGTTGCCTCACCAAGGCTGAAGAACCTAGTCTGCCCTACTATTTACCCATAGCTGGAGGGAGAATAATTGGATTCATACCTTTCCCAAGGGTATTAGTGCTATGTGAAATGCAATCAGTCCCGTGTAGGATTTGAACTCGTGTCGCCGTGTTCATCTTGCGACGATAACCATTACACCACGGGCACCTCCATTTACACCACGGGCACCTCCATTTAATAAGGGCTGCAAATTGGTGGAATAATATATCCCTATATAATCTATGTCAGTAAATTTCGCCGTGTAGCAAGCAGCGTTTTTTTATACGAATCAGATAAGTAATTAAAAACACAGTCGCTACACTTGTAAGTATGGTATCTAAATATTATGTGTTAATTTATTGAAAATTACCATTCATTCAGTATGAATTAGAAAAAAATAAAATCAATTCAACGATTATCATATACACAATTTATATAAGTTTTCTATTAAAAAGGTTATGTGAGTAAATATAATTACAATAAAACATTGTTTAAAATCACGTAAAGCGTGCTTCCGGACAGGACTCAAAAACTGTCGATTATCATCCGGGTGACGAAAGTAGTTACAAACACACATTTGTAGTCTGGTTTCCAAGACTATTAATTGTTGTTGTAATTCAATTAGGCCGGCCTTTTGAGTAAGTTTCCAACCGTCATTCATTAGGAAGAGAAAACTCTTTGCAGCTTTTTCATGTTGTGTTAAAGGCTCTCAAAAGGGATTCTAAACACTAAAACCCTCAAAATACATCTAACAGTTTCTGTTGTTCTCACCAGCCCCCACCCCCATGAAAAAAAAAGAACAAAAAAATCAGACGTTTTCGTTTTCCTCTTTCTGGTCGTGACTTCGTTCAGCGTGCACTCGAGATTTCAAATCATTTGTTTTCCTATTTCATACTGTTCACACGTTGGCTCAAAATCTTTGATCTCCCAGCCGTTAGTCACCAGCTTAGGTGTCAGATCTTGGCGGTCAAATCCCGTAATCAGAATCTGTACTCGATGACATATTACATTACAATTGTTAAACGTAAATATAGATTTACATCAACTAAGAAAATATTTTTCACAATTTATAATCTTACTCATGAGATTTTTATAATGTTCACTCGGTTATTAATATATGCATTAACCCACCCAAACAACAACAAAAGGAAGAAGAAAAAAGAAAAAGCGCCCTCCCCTACACCTTGGTGTAGTAAGCTATCGAAAAGGGAGCCTTCGGGTCACCCTCGACTCTGGTCGCCTACTTTACTTTACTTTATATGGCTGGAAATTGACGTACAAGATCTAGGTTACTTACAGTATCCATTGTTCTTAAGTTGTCACTCATCTTAGAAGTGAGCAGACACATTATTGTTTAAATTCAGTGATTTGACGGGGATCAGAGCTTTCGGCGTAATTTGACCACAAGTCACTTTGGCGTACACTGTTGCCGTAATTACAGTGTAAGTATATATTTTTACTTCTTATGATAGCAATACGCGGACGTTTGAGTAAATTTCGACTCCAAAGTTTGAGCAACTTTTAGCTAACTGATTTTTTTCAGCTTAGATCAAAATTTTATTTATTCATTCATTTATTTTATTTTAAAAAGATATTTAATATAATGACTAATTTATTTGCCTATACAAACCTTTTTTTTAGACGAAAAGTGTTGCAATGGATGCTGCAAAAGATACATAAGAAAAGATGGTGAGGTAAGTAGGCAATCATATAAATCCTCCTCCTCCTCCTCCTCCTCCTCCTCCTCCTCCTCATCATCATCATCATCATCATCATCATCATCATCATCAATATGGAGTCGATCAAGTATTCTATTATGCTTGTTATTTCTTGGAGACCAGCATTATGTACTGGTCTCTTCCATTTATGGTGTTCAGTTTTTGATGATATAGAATCATCCACAAATAAGTAAACCACTATCAATTAAAAAAATGTCATCCCCTTTTATTCCAAAAATACGAGGATTTTCTATTTCTAGTCAAATTTTAGAAAAAACCCCCAGATATAATTAAGTATTACTGCAGAATTCTATGACATTGAAACTTTGTAATAAAAAATATTAATACATAGCAATCCAAACACCGATGAAATGTACTTAAACAGAAAGTAGAGAAAAAAACAAACCCCAAAACAAACAAAAAAAAAACAACAAAAAAACGAAGGTCCAACAAGACAGATGACTGCATTCTGTTGGAGTGAATTGTTTGGTTATAAGTAATACCTAATAGTATCAATTTGAAGTGGATATCCTACTAGAAATAATAAAATGTTGGTATCTTCAGTTTTGAAGAAAATTACTTATTCATGGTTGATATTGTATATATATATATATATATATATATATATATATATATATATATATATCAACATACATATATTTATATCAATATATATATATCGATATTCATATATCAATATATATATCAATATATATATATATATATATATGTGTGTGTGTGTGTGTGTGAACCGGGCCATTAACCTAATGAGTAGAGTGTTCAACAATGGTCCGGGAGACCGGGGTTTAATCACAGGTCGAGTCATACCAAAGACTCAAAAAATGGTACTTGATACCACTTTACTTAACACTCAGCATTATAAGGTTCCTATCAAAGGTAAAGTGGAGCAATCTAGGTAATGGAGCAGGGTCCTCGTCTACACCTCGCTGTAGTAGCTATTGAAAAGGGAGCCTTCTGGTCGTCCTTTACTACGGTCGCCAACTTTACCCACTGTCTGTCTGTCTGTCTGTCTGTCTCTCACTCTCTCTCTCTCTATATATATATATAGAGAGAGAGAGAGAAATCGAATTAGCAAAAAAAATCTGTATCTGACTTGAGTGGGAAATATATCCATAGTCCAGATATTTTATTAGCCTTGCTATTGCAGATTTTCGCACTTTTCCTGGTTATATTGATGTGCCAAGTCAATATTTTATTCAAATAGGAGACCGTTAACTCAATGAGTAAACTGATATTGAATTAACCAATTAGATTGCCAGATCCGGAATCTGTGAGGTTAACGTTCTCTAAGCCGGAAAGTTGAGATGACTTTCAAAATCTACATCAACTCACCAAATCGTGCATTTATTTGGAAAAGCAAGCCCTCGAATGTTTTCTTTTTTTACAAAATTTATTAATTTTTTTCTGTATGAAAATTATTGTCTGCTTCACACCTCTTTATTGCCTCGCAACAACGTAGATCTGCAACATTTAGTTATGTCTTCCCTATCCAGCCTTTCAGTAAACACTCACAAGACGTGAGAATATGTTTGAGGCTTAAAGTCTTCCGTCCACATGCTATTACATCGGTCAGATTTTTTGCGTATTTCCACAATTTAAGGTTGATTGGCGGAAGCTCCCGGTCAATGACCGGAGAAAAAGAATTTTAGGATCACCAGTGTGTGAGATAGGAAGTGATAAGAGAGGAGTTAGCTAAGAATTGAAAAATTGTCCTTATCAGTATTTGAAAGATTTCACGTATTAATTCAAATAAAATGTATTCTTTTATTTTATGGATTGTTTTTTCTTTTTTTAAAATTCTTTTTTCGTTTGTATTTAAGATAATATATAAAAGAATGTAACCCTATACTGGTCAATGATAATTATCGAAAAAGCAGCATAGTTTGAATATAATTTTTTATTTACCCTCTAAAAAATAAATGATTAAAGAATCATAGAATTTACGTATTACAATATTCTTTTATCTTAGAATTTTTTTAGTTAATATTTAAGATTAAAAAAAAATGAAACCCTAAACTCTTGAGTGGTTTAAAACATTTTCATATATTTATTTTTCTGAAGACTTTTAAAGATATTTCAAAAATTTTAATTCATTTCTTAACTGCCTGTTGAGTTGCAGTGGTGAAAATGTTTTCGTATAATTTTTTTTACCCTAAAAATTTTAACAATAAAAAGAAGTTAAGAATTGAAAACGTGTTCTTATTTTCAGGTGGAAAATTTCGGGTATTAAATTAAAGGAAAAGTATATTCTATAGATAATTTCTTTCTTTCTTTCTTTTTTTCTTTCTTTCTTTCTTTCTTTCTTTCTTTCTTTCTTTCTTTCTTTCTTTCTTAAGTTTTTGCGTTACATTGATAAAAGATTGATATATATTGTTCTTAGAAATATGAAAAGTATTTGCTGAAAAAAAAAATCACTTTTTGAATTATCGATAAACAATGCTTTCATTTAATTCTAGTTATTTTTTTCTTTTTTAAGCTTCAAAAATATAACATTATCATAACAATAAAAAGAAGCTAAAAATCAAAAAATGTGTCCTTATAATGAAAAGAAGCTAAGAATTAAAGATGTAATTTTTTCGAATTAGAAATTCTTCCTTTAGCTTATAGTGTTTAAAAAGGTACCTCTTGGTTTCATAAATTGAAGCATATGTATGTGCACAAGGGGAATTCATATATGTGTACGTGTGTGTGCGCTTGTGTGTGTGTACGTGTCAGTTTTTCTCTGTGTCTGCATGTCTCTGTTTTTATATATATTTGTGTAAATGCAAAGCTATTTTTTGCTTGAAAATGAAATGAATATTCAATATTTAAACAAAAATGATCGAAAATGAACTCTCATCTAAAATTGCCTAATATGCAACATAATTACTTATTTTCTTTTATTTTTCTTCTTTTCTTTTCAGAAATGTTCCATTTCGTGATCTTAATTCGAAATTTATTACGGAAGTGTTTTAACGATAAGCAAAAAGAAAAAGAAAGTGCAGAACTAAAAAGAATGTGCAGAATGTTAAAATGAAGAAAATGGACATAGCTAATGAGGATTTTCCGAGGCGTGGTAATTGCTAGTTAAAAAGAAAAAGAATGTGAGCTTGAAAGAAGCTGCAAGTGGATGAAAAGAAATGAAACAATCACTTATGAAAACTGTATGTCTGAGTGATTCATTGATAAGTAACGATGGAATGACTGAATTGTCATTTCGAAAGATTGTTTTTATTGAATACGTAATTTTTATTGTAATCCAAGATACGGAGTTATATTGTGTAAAACAGGGGTCGCTTAATACTTTAGATCATCAACCTTTTCTAGGAATCTGTAATTCCTCATCGAGACCGTGGTATGTTTAATACTTGAATAAATAAATAGGTAGACGTGCAGTTACCATCGGCATTATTGAGGGTCAACATTGAATTCAAAGTTGAGTTAAATGATAAAGCAAAAAACTTCGTAGAATGAATTAACAATTTGAAAAAGAAAAACATTTGTAACATTGTAAGTGAATGGAACCGGAGTGTGAATAGATAAAAAAAGGAAGGCAGAATAAAACGAGTTGACAACGTTCAACATCCTATTCAGTGGCTTAGGTGCAACAAGATATGCTTGATCAAACATCCAGACTAAAAACAGCAGTTAAAAAGTCACCAGATTCAATCGGCTACCTGAATGGTGGTAGGGGGCTGGTTTGATGCTGTTGCTCATGCAAGGTGGAAGTGGAAGTTGAGTGTTCAGTGGATTTCAATAAAAATACAATTTCTCGCTCTTTTCTGGCGGCTCGGGTACGAGGAGACAAGCATTTGCATGTATGGAGAGCGAGAGAACCTTTCAAAGATACAGGAAGAATTGGTTTATACTAGAACGAAAAAACTAACTGCACGTTGTGTCCGTTATTTATTTTCACTTACATCAACGGCCTCAGAAAATGAACGGAGAGAATAAAGCAACGGAAGACCTAACGCTTGAGACGAGTGTGTTTTCCTCTTACACCTCTCCCATTCGACGACTATTCATCACTGAAATAACAGTCGTCGATGACAACGCGATACATAGCCTAAATCATACTTAGATATGAATTATTTTGTAATGAAGCCACAGTGGGTGGTATATATGGAGACGAAATCACAATATAACTGATTGGAAGTTGTGTAATTGTACGTCTTTAGTGGTGTCTGGGTGTCTTTATTTAATGGCAACCTTTGTAGGTTATTTAATGTCAAATCCATTCTTTTAGAAGAACAGTGGTAGTACTATTTAACCTATAGCCGGGAGGATAAGGGCGTTCATAGCTTTCCCAAATGTATTTGTCCGAAAGTGAACGTAAAAGTGCGACTAGAGATCGAACTCGCTTACTACGATTCCGCAGCCCATCGCTTTAACCATTACACCCCGAGGACGCCCCGCTATACCGTATCACTATAAACGTTAGCATAAAAGCAAGCATTTTTGTGATTTCTTCTGGAACAATTATATAACTTGCGATATTGTTTGACTGCTAGTGTAGATATAATGTACCACAAGGCCAAGTAACTGAGTTTTGTTCGTGAGGATTAAATGAAACGACAAGACAATGCGTGTCAAGGTCACCTTATTGACAGAGGACATTGTAAACAAGGATGTTTATATTGTAGAAGATTTCGAACTAAGCCGATCATATCATAAATTCATACTCGGTTGTGGGCTACTCAACAATTGACAACAAATTCAATACAATCTGTAAATCAATATTTCCCAATGGTGTCTGTGCCGCAGTAATAAGCATCCTGGTGTTTTAGTAGGGACTATTTACGAAAAAAGGTAGGTAAATACTAATTCAAATCAAAGAAACTTCAACAAAATTCAAACGAATACAAATATCCCTGGTACAGTATCACATACAAATACTCTACTTTTTTTTTAAATAAAAAGTTAATTTTAATTTTCTTCGAAACCCAAAATACCAAGATTTGGTCATTTATAATGAAATATTATACAATTAAAATATGATATGAGAGATTTTTCATTACTATACTTTGTGTGTGTGTGTGTGTGTCTGCAATTTTATTTTTGGTTACAGAAATGCTGCAATTTTATTTTTGGTTCAATGTTTTAGAGTTTGGTAACTAATTATACCTCATAATATCTGTATACAGTTTGGTAATAAATGATATCTAATAATATCTGTGTGTGTATAGTCTCAGTTTGATGGCCGATCATAAATCTAATAAGGGTTTTCTAAGAATTATTAAAATATCAAAATTCTACCTAAAAGTACAACAATTTTAAAAACTAATATAGAAATATTCTTGCGACCATAAAAGTTTGCGGGTGTAATTGAGATTAATTGTCAATTAAGCCGGTCCGGCTTTAGTTAAAGGATTATTGTTAAATATTCTTGGGTATGTGGCCCGCATTTTGAAAGAGAAAATCTTTCTTAATTTTTGATATTCTAAGATTTAATTATAGAATATTGATTGGCTAGATGGTAGTGATGGGGTACCTCCCCCCAAAAAAAAGAAAACAAACAAAAACAGTGTGACCAATCTCAAGTGTGGCACAAAGACTATAGATGGGTGTGTGCTTTGGGGAGGGCAGACAGCTAAAGGAATCAGTTGACAGAGGCTCACAAAGCAGGCACGTGCTATACATGGGAAAATAAATGTTTCCCAATGAAATATATACAACTAGAAGTTCATGGAATTGAAACGGAAGAAAATAGAATATCGCTGAAGTCTTGAAACTGTTCTTTCCTGTCTCTGTTACGTCAGCATATCAGCAAATTATCCGTAAATCTAATCGACCTTTTATCTTTGAAAGTCAATTTTGTGTTGCGAAATGATCCCAGTGGTTAATAAGCTACTGTTTTTACGTTGTTAAAATTACATCAAGCGTACATGTCAGTTTCTTAAGTACCTTTCAGCCAGGAGAGATTTCAGCCCCATTTTGTTAACATCTGTGGATATTCTAATACAACGAGAGTATAGAAAGCGTTAGTGTAATGAGACCAGTTATGAAACGAAGTCCCGGACGAGATCTTCGTCACGTCAACACACATGTATTTAGTAAAATCTGTTTATATTATGTTCCACAAGAAAGAACCAAATCCTGCTATCTTTGGATTATATAAAATCATTTATTTAAAAAAAAATGGTAGAAGTGTACTTATTCATTAGTGATACTGTACACAGTGGATCAATGCAAAAGAAAAGCTTTATAGAAATATGGAACTCTTATAACTAATCCACATTACATTGTGTGCAAAATGATCGAGAAACAACAATAAAGTCGGGGAGTTACGAATAAAACCGAAAAGCAGGAGGTGCTAGGACCGAGTCAAATTAGCCACAAATATTAGCTTATCAACGTGACTGATTTCCTATATATTGGATAATATAAAAATAGAGAAAGGCACAACAGAAGTTGCTTAACAGATAACAGCAGAAATCGCTTGAGAGGTGGTGGACTTTGAATTTTATACGAATTCCTTTTCTTGCTGCTGTGCTGGCCCACTGGGCGGAGGCACGCTTCAGCTTGCCATGTTTGTAGTCAGGTCTGGTGTGTTTTGACTCAAGTGGTAACCCCTTGGGCCTCAGAGGGCCATCCTCAGGCTCTTAACCTCCTCGGAGGGGTTAGGTTTATTGCCTGGCGCCTGACGCGCCCCCTTTTTAGTGGTATACCGACTGAGCCCAAGGTATTTTTGAACCAACTGGGCGTATGTAGACAACAGCCTTGCACTCGGTCTCATCTTAATAAAGGCTTTGTGCCACTCTCGTGCGTTAGGTGGGGCGCTCGACGAATAGCACAGCAGAACTTGCTGACAGCTGTGAGCGGAGGCACGCTTCGACCTGCCGTGTTTGCTGTTTAACAGATCAGGTCGGGTGTGTCTTGACTCTAGTGGTAACTTCAAGGGGCCTTTCCCAACGGTTCCTATCCTCCTTGGAGGATTTATGTTTATCACCTGACGCCTGAGGCACCCCTTTTTAGGGGAATGCTTAAGGCACTTTTGGAGCCGCCGGGCGTGTGTGAGCAACAGCCCAAGGTCCGGGGTCCCGACCCACCTTTAAAAAGACCTTGTGCCACACTTGTACGTTAGGTGGGGCGCTCGACAAATAGCAGACAACAGTACAGCAGAAGTTGCTTGCCGGCCACTCGGTTAGGATCGAGTGTGGTAAGACATTGCACTCCATCTACTTGACTCCTTTTCCGTGTTTTCCTGATACACGGTCTGGTCGATTGAGTCTTAGCTCTAGTGATAACCTCTTGGGCCTCAAGGGGCCGTCCCTCAAGCTTTTACTTGCTTCGGCAGGGCTTAGTTTATCGCCTGTTGACAAAGCAACCTTTTTTTAGAGGAATGCCGACGGGGCCCAAGGCATTTTTGGAACCGCTGAGCGAGTGTGGGTTTCGGCCCTGGGCTTGGTACCCATAATAAAAAGGTCTTTTGCCGTACTCGTGCGCACGTGGGGCGCCTGGCAAATAACCAGACGCTATATTGAAGGCGACGGAGTCATTATGACAACTGAGGTCGACGAAGCATATAACCTTGTGCTAAACTTGCATCCCATGAACGCAACTGCACTGTTTGATGACGTATGATACGCCAGGAGAAATATCTGTAAGATTTGCTTTGTCATTTCCAGAGCAGGTTTAATCCTTTTGAGTTTCTAATACGCCGAGATAGCAACATATAGCTATGTTCGTCAATATCGTTCTGTGACCCTTTTTATATATAAGGAACAGACATAGATGTTGACATTTATGTATCACAAGATTTTTCGTTTATGGCGGAAAAAAATCGAGTTTCTTTTAAGTTTTTATTATGCACATACGAATTTTTTAAAGGCCTATAAACTAACTTTATTCAAGAGTTATTTTTCGTGGTTTTGTTGTTTTGAGTTTCATCGCTTTAAATATATATATAGTAGAAATTGCATAAAAATCTGTTTAAAACATTATGGTATTAATATTACAATGAAATGATTTTTCGTTTTCAGTCAGTTGCAGGCGAAGCAAGATTTGCTGGAAATACCTGAATATAAATGAATGTGGAAGAGGTAAATAATTTTCATCAATCTGAGATTATTTAATCACTTTTTAGGATTCAAGTAATTCTTATTTTTCTTTTTGAGTAGAAATTCAACCGTTTATTATTTCTTATACCAGAAATAGTAAAGATTTAAAAAAAATTAATCAATGGCACAAAAACAGTCTATAAAATTTATACTTGCGGGTATGTTTTTCTGTAGAGTAAGTCGTTTTTTGACTTCATTATGAGTGATTATAAACACTATACAAACCGAAATTTCGCCGTATAATTAGTATGTGCAAATAATATATATATATATATATATATATATATATCATCATCATCATGTCGCGCCGCCTGCGCGGATATCCCTGACCGTCTCTCGCCATTTCTCCCTATCATTCATCGCCTCCGGCAGGTCTTCAGGATTACAACCCGTGTCCTCACATAGCTGCTGTATGTAAGTTCGTGCTGGTCGTCCCACTCTTGCACATCCATGAGTGGGGGTCCACAGGAGTACATCGCTTATGAGCTCGTCCTTGCTTCTCCAGCAGTGTCCTGCGTGTCTGGTTCGTCGAACTTGTATAGTTTTTGTGATGGGGGGCAAGTGTCCGTATAGTTGGAGTCTCGTGGGGTGTTGTCGCCAGGACTTGTTTAATACTGCTCTCAACATTCTTGTGTAATTTCCGTCCAGCCTCCTCTCCAGCCGCTTCGTAAGCGTCCATGTGGTGCATCCATATAGCAGTATCGACACAACCGCTGCCTGGAAGAAACTGCGTTTCATTTTATCTGTTAGGTCCGACTTCCATATGATCGAGAGCCTATCGATAGCTGTCCATGCCTTCGTCAGTCGTGTGTCGATGTCCTTCTCGGTTGATGAGACGCTGCTTCCTAGGTAGGTGAATTTGTCGACTAGTTTCAGAGAGGCTCCGTCTAGTGTGGCAATGTTGCCTGTTTGGTTGTAACACATATATTCGGTTTTGTTTGCATTGACATGTAGGCCAATGCCAGCTGCAGCTCGTTCCAGACTATGTAGTAGTGTCTCTGCTTGATTAGGCGTATTCGCTAGTAACGCCAAGTCATCAGCGTAGTCGGCGTCCGTGATTGTTTTTGCGGGGTACCTTTTGCTTCTTCTCTTAGTCAGCTCAAAGCCATTTTCTCTGATTTTGTCGATCGAAGTCCTAAGCACATAGTCTAGACAGATGATAAAGAGGTACGGGGCTAGTGTGTCTCCTTGTAGTACTCCTGCAACAATGTCGAAGTATTCCGTGTCTCCATCTGGTGAACGTACTTTTACTTTGGTGTTTCTGTAGAGAATCATTATCGCTGCTACGGTTTCTTTTGGTAGGCCGTAAGCTAGTAGGATTTGCTCCATCTTCCCTCTGTGTATGGAATCGAAGGCCTTGGTAAAGTCGACAAATAGTAATGTCGCCTGTAGGTTTTTTGCCCGAACGCCTTCCAGGATTCTACGGATGGTCAGTATTTGTGAGGTTGTGGATCTATTTCTCCGGAAGCCATTTTGGTTTTTCCTAAGGATGTTTTCCATTTTGGGTTCTATGCGGTTTCGTAGTAGGGCATTGTAGATTTTGGCTGCTATGGATGTAAGTGTTATCCCTCGGTAGTTCTTGGCTAGTCCGAGGTCGCCTTTTTTAGGGAATGGAAGGATGCATCCCTTCGTCCATCGTTCTATCCTATTTTGACTATAGACTGCGTTGCATTGCCGGAGCAGTATATCGTCGAATTGTCTCGTCTTCCACACTTCTGGGGGGATCTCGTCTAGCCCCGCCGCTTTCCTATTTTTAATTCTTCTGAGAACCGTGTCGAGTTCTTCTTTGGTGAAAGGACCTAGTTTTACGTCTAATTAATTTAATAAGTTTAAATTAAATCAAAAAGTGGTCAAATGCGGGTCAGTAGAACAGTATAAGAACAAAAAAGAATTAAAATCTTGCTTTCTTTCTATTGTTCCATAATTATTAGTTTCATATTTGTTTCTAAACGAAAAAATCGTCAGATGAAACTTAATTTCATTATGTCTTACTTTGACCTGACAATCGCGTCTTCTATTCTAATAAATATGGAAGTAAATGTTATGAAATGATTGTATGAAGGTGAGATAATTTCTTTTAGCTTATATATATATATATATATATATATATATATATATATATATATATATATATATAACAACAGTGTGTGGTTGTCACTATCTCACTTTGTGGGTTTGTGGCAGAACAAATGCGGTATAATTTGGAGAGTGCTCAATATCTGCGATAGAGCTGTTATATAATAAAATGATGAATGAATAAATGTATTTTGTTTTATTGTATTGAATTAATTTAGAGGGCTATTGCAATGCGAAATAATCATTTGCATTACAATAGCCCTCTAAATTAATTCAATACAATAAAATAAAATAATTTGTGTAAGGCTTCAAGCAAATTACAAAATAAATATATCTTAATTTATATATATATTTAATTGCGTGGTTGCTTATCTGCGACCGCTGGTTTCATACCGTCTTTATACCAATATTGGCAGAAAAAGCGTACTGGCCCATTGGTCTAGTGAGTAGAGTGTTCCCTAATGGCATGGAAGACCGGGGTTCAATCCTAGGTCGAATCATACCAAAGACTCAAAAAATGATACTTGATACCACCTTGCTTAACAGTCAGTATTATAAGGTACGTATTAAGCGTAAAGTGGAGCAATACAGGGAATGGAGTAGCACTGTCTCCTACACCTCGGAGTAGTAGCTATTGAAAAAGGAGGTCACCTTCGACTGCAGTCACCAACTTCGCTTACTTTTACTGCCGGCTTAACTAGTATTAGATTTTATTGTTAATCTTTAAATAATTTCTAAATAATTCACGACTTAGGAATGTTTTTATTATTTCTATTTTTATTTTTATCTTTATTAAAGAACTGCTATGCTCTTAAACTATTTAATTTCTGTTAATATTATAGTTCAAATTCTTATTCCATTATTATTATTATTATTATTATTATTATTATTATTATTATTATTATTATTATTATTATCTTATACTGTTACTGTTTTCCACCAGTGTCCACATTAAAAGTGGATAGTCTGACCTTCATTTACGCATTCTGACATCATAATCTTCATTTTCCCATATCGTTTTCTTTATCTTCCACTCCACGCCCACTTTTCCACTCATAACCATTATCATATTAGTTTAAATCTATTTTTTTTAAAATTTCAATTCAATAGCTTTGTATTCAATGATACTTATTTTTTCTTACTATTTTAGATTTCCGCCGTTAAAGTATTTTTAAAAATAAATTCCCACTTTATCTGTAGAACTGGTCCACGCTCTTTTAAATTCCCGAACCACCTCGATAGAGCAATTTGATTTCTCAGCAGCAGATTAGTAAAAGAATGTCTATGGTTATATAATCCTTGTTTTCAATTTCCTGCAGAAATTCCAATGTACACTTTCTCGTTCTTACTGCTTTCGATGAGGAAAATGTTAGCTTGGTATATAACATTGTTGGAATTGCACCTTCCACTCATGGGGCATTCTCCTCTGTTTCTACTTTCACAATGTAATATATTTGTCCTCTAATTATCCACATGTGATTTGTCAATTAATTTCTGTTATGGTTATATTCAATTTTAGAAATATTATTAGTGCAGCGGTTACTTATTTTACAGTATGTCTCTTAATAATTTTGCTTAAAAGGTTGCCTCTGTGGATGTGTTTATCAATTAGTATATATATATAGTTAACAAACATAGTCGAGGGCGACCCGAAGGCTCCTTTTCAATAGCTACTACACCGAAGTGTAGGGGGCGCTACACCTTTCCTTTGATTGCTTCACTTTACCTTTCTTAGATATGAATTCCAGTGTCCTGGGCCACTGACGAACACTCTAACCACTAAATCAATAGACCTTTTTCTGGTATATATATATATATATATATATATACTAATCTAATATCTACCAGCATTCACGGTTCCAGAAAAAAAAATAAAAGAAAAAAACCCCGCCCGGAACAAGAGATAAAAGTGTCTCGAATCACCGCCCGGGAGAAAAAGAAAAGATATTATAGGTCAAAAAGAAAGAAAAGGCCCACCTCGTCAGACCCCTTGAAAAAAATCAAGGGATACGCAGAAATTTATATATATATATATATATATATATATATAAATATCTGGTTGAAGAAAATTTATATAAACAGATTAACAGAGACGTCATTGGTAACGAAAGAGGGGGAACTATAATAAAATAGTAAAATGAACGAGGGCCCTTTCGTCTGGGGCTTTTCAAGTTTTATACATCGGAAATCAATTAAAAACGGGGGTATCGATTATATAATTTGGATTTCAGGGACGAGGTGAACCCCCCCCAAAAAAAACTCAAGTCACCCCTGTCTCAAGAAGTTCCCCAAAAATATTAAGATGTGATTGTTTAACTGCCTGCATAGAGAGGGGCGATTCATAGAAATATAAATCGCCTCCAAGACTTTTAGATGGGATTTGTCTTTCCTCACATCGGTCTATAGGAAACCTACATTTACTGGGCTATATTTGAACTGGCATTCCTTTGCTTCTAAATCTAGGAAAATTAATATAATTAATCTAATTAGATGAAAGGGCCCTCTTTCATTTTACTATTTTATTATAGTTTCCCCTCTTTCGTTACCAATGACGTCTCTGTTAATCTGTTTATATATATATATATATATATATAGAGAGAGAGAGAGAGAGAGAGAAACTGAAAAACTAAATAATCCAAAGTGAAGAATTTAATAGGAAAGTCAATGTTCAAACGTTCCGGTTTCAATAAACCATTAATAGGACTTAGAAAAGATGTTTTCAAGTGTCGTTAGATCACCAATAGATGTTTAATGAAATATAAAACAAGGGAGGAAATTATATATCAGAGAAAAGGGATGCTAACCGTTTGATCATTAAATCAATGTTCATACTTTAAAAATATCATGTGCCTGTGCTAGGCAATATATATATATATATATATATATATATATATATATATATATATATATATATATATATATATATATATATACATATATATATATATATATATATATTTATATATATTACAAAAAAAAAAACCAAAAAAAAAGAAAATAAGTTCTAAACATACGAAAAGAAAAGAATATTATACTCATTTAAAAGGTCACTATAAACAATATTTCATAAAGAATATTAAGATAAGTTTTAGAATTCAAACAATAGAATATTTTCAGGACTTGTTTTAAGTGTTTAATATTCCTTCATTATCACTCAGCGTTATGCATATCAAATCCTGACGATAAAGGTAGATAGGAATTTACATCGGTACTAATATATAGACATATAGAAAGGCCAAACAATTGGATATTTCAATAACATTTATAAAGTTTTATATAGGTTATTAAAAGAAAATTATTTAACTGAAATGTACAGATTTTCACCAACACAGGTCACATGTATAGGTCAGAATGATCTGTTTGAAAATTATTTGTATTAGATAGGAATAATTGAAACAGTAAATCATTTGTATTAAAAATAGTTACTTGAAGCAATAATTATTTACAAACGGTTATATAAGAAATATAAAGATTTTAAATTGAACTATTAAAATTTATCTTAAAAATAGTTTGATTTAGGTTACTTTTTAAACTGCATATCAACTTTTTATGGTTTATCGAATAGCGAAATCAGATATAAATAACTTGTCACAAAGTTGTATGCAATCAAATGTTCCTATTTAACTTTCAAGCAGATCTATTTTCCCTAGAGATGTCACCCTAACAGGTACCACTACTCCGAGTTTGAGTGAATCTGGGGGTAATGGCCACAAAGGAGCGACACCCCAACTCCCAAGAATAATTGATATCATAGAAGTGTGTGCAAAAAATGATTATGATCAAAAAATGAAAATTAAAAAGATACAATGAAACATCGAAAATATAGTTATGATTGTACTCTAAAATTCAGAAATGAATAAAATTTTGGCATTAAATAAATCACAAGGAGTTGATATGCCGTTAAAGAAATAAACCAAAGGAAACAAACTTGAATAAAAGTCTCGCAATCAAATAACTCACGGACGGTTGTCATGCCACTAAACAGATAAACCAAATTTGTGCATAATTTGATAGAAAATATTTGATTTTTTTTCCAGACCAGAAATGTTGTAGATCATGCATGAGGAATATGAACATCCCATGGAGAACTTATGTAAGTCTTCGTTTTCCTTTTTATTTTCATTTTATTTAAACATTTACAGTTTTGTCTGAAATTATTAATACAATTTATTTTTCTTTCTTTATTTCGAATATTTTAGAATAATAAAATACAACCCGAAAAGAAGTAGAAAGAAGCAAAACCTTATCTAGTCCTGTCTTTATTTTAGCTGATAAACCACCGCAAAGAATGTGAGGATACAGGCTGTTGTCCTGAAGACCTACCTAGGGCGATAAACGATAGGGAGGAGTGGCGAGAGAGGGCCAGGGATATCCGTGCTACCAGCGCGATATGATGATGATGATGATATATATATGTGTGTGTGTGTGTGTGTGTGTGTGTTACAAATATATGTATTATACGGGGTGCCTTCAATAAGTTTCCAGACTTTTTTGTACAGGCATTTAAAATTGTCGTAGACTCTTGAAAATTCACTATCTTATTAATATACATCTTATGAGATGACTGACCAATTTTTATGATTTCAGCTTTAAATGAACAGCTACAGCAGCAATTAGAATACACCCTACTAAAGCCTGATTGTCACAGCTGGTGAATTTCAAAAGTGCAATTTGGACGTGAGGACACTTTAGAAGAACAATATGCAATAAAATTGTGTTTTAAACTTTGAAAAAATGCCAGAGAAACGTATGGAATGCTTCAGACTGCTTTTGGAGCATCTTGCATGAATCGTGCATCAGTTTTTGAGAGGCATAAGAGATTCAAGGAAGGCAGGGAATCTGTGAGGGATGATGAGAGGTGTGGGAAGAGTAAGGAAGTCAGAACACCAGAGTTAATTGGCCAAATAAAGAGTTTCATGGACCGTCGTGTGTCTATAGAGACAATAAGTGCACAGTTTGATGTCAGTGTGGGAACTGTACACACAATTATTCGCGAGGAACTGAAGATACAGAAGATTTGCGCGAAGTTTGTCCCAACGGTGCTCAGAGAAGATCAGAAAGAAAAACGTTGTCATGACAGCAGGGAGATGGTCGAGCTGATCAATTCAGATCCCGCAGTTCTTGATGCTCTGGTGACCTGTGATTAAAGCTGTATCTACTGCTATGACCCAGAGACCAAGAGACAGCGTTCCCAGTGGAAGCATGCTGGCTCTCCCAGACCCAAGAAGGCCAGACAGAGAAAATCCACCCACAAACTTTTGATGATTCCTTTTTTTGACAGCACTGGCATGATCTACATGCACTAGGTTCCCACTGAACAGACAGTCAACAAGGAATACTATGTTGAGATTTTAAGAGAGTTCAGGAAAAGATTCCGTCGGAAGAGGCCTGCACTCTTCAAATCGGGTCAGTAGCATTTCCACCAGGACAATACACCAATCCACAATTCCATCCTTGTCACAGACTATTTGAGCAAGATGGGCATCAAGACAGTTCCTCGCCCTCCTTATAATCCAGACGTTGCTCTCAGTGTCTTTTGGTTATTGCCTAAGCTTAAGGAAAAACTTAGAGGCTATCGTTATGAGACAATTGAGGAAATGAAAGAGGCTGTGAAGAAGGTCATTGACACGTTCACACAAGAGGACTTCCATGGAGCCTTCTAGAAGATGTTGGAACGGTACAAGTGCATTGCAGCCGGAGGAGATTATTTCGAAGGGGACTAGAGTTTCATGTGTGTACTATCAATAAAAGTGCCCATACGAAAAAAGCCTGGAAACTTATTTAATGAGCCTTGTATGTATGTATATGTACTATTTGTGATTGTTTAAATACACGTGCACGCACATATACATGTATATATTGCCATTTACTAAACTTGCTCAGGTATAGCACAAACCCAGAAATATAGAAGTACCCGGCGAGAAGTGAACTTACTAACAATGGTCTGCTGTTTTAGTTCGTTAACCATAAAACCATGTGAAATGCAGATCGGGTTCTTTAGGCTTGTAAACACAACCATCGTAGAAGAAGGAAAGCTCTGAATTCAAACCAGCAGTATCCCGCTTAACAATGTCCTTTTAGTAGCGTTAGCAAAAAGAAAGCAGTGCTTGGTAACTGTTTGTTTCTCAACTATGTGATCTTTAGACTAAATGGTTCCCATGCGGTGGGTATCCCTTTTACCAAGCGCCATTGACTTTATGTCTACGTTATCCTAACTTATATATATATATATATATATATATATACGTTTTACTCTTTCCGCGAATGTGATGGTTAAATTGGCAGATGTGGAATCCTATCGAAAACTTGGGTACGACAATCGAAAACTTGCAGTATGCATGAATAACCTGACTGTTACAACTACTGTTACAACCCTGAGGTGAAAGATGGCACGTATGACCGTCTTTCAGTCCAACTCATTTAGAATCTATTATGATATGGACGGCGAACGAAGTCTTGGGCGTTGGTTAGTTTTCTGGCTCATTCTGTGTCCAACGGATAACTGCTGACTGCTACTTTTTCGGACTGCAACTGCTCTTGGCAATCTGCAACTCTTTACGATTCTCGATTCGAACTGCCGCCTTGAACATATGAGGTCTTGACTTCTGGAAAAGGTTTCACTTTCTTTATTTCATGGCATATCAACCTTTGTAGGTTATTTAATGCCAAAGCCATCATGTTGAAAAACAGTAAATGTACTATTTAACGCATATCTGGAGGAATAAGAGGGCTCATACCTTCCCCAAGGGTATTAGTCCAAAAATGAACGCAATGGTGCGAACTCACTGCGATGTCGCAGTTCAGCACTTTATCCTGTGTACCACGGAGACTCCCCCGAATTCAGGATAAGGCAACTGCTTCTCCAACTTGGATCACCTAGCACTAAAATATCTTAATAAATGAGATTCTTTACTACTGATTTCCAACCGTGCTAACACCAAAGACTTCAGTTTATTATGGACATTTTAAAATAACCCTTTCATTTCCATCGAGAAATCCTTTACTTTTTATCTTATTAAAGTCAGCCGAACTCCTAAATTGTTTAGCTACGCTTTTGATACTACAATACAACCACCTTCATACATATATGCTAAACCTATGCTTACAAACACCCATACGAATATGATCGCACTTACATTCATATGCTTACATAGACGCTATGCCTATGCGCAAAAATACTCATATAGATACGCTTGCATATATACGCATATGTATCATTGCGTCTAAACATGCACAAGACAGAAGAGATTATAGTGTCACAAAATATATATTTTAGAAAGTTCTTGTGTATTCACTCACTTTTTCATTTTAACAGGAAAATTTCTATAATATCTCAGAATTCATTCTCCCCTAAACTAAAATGAACAATGTGACAATATTTTTTGTAATAATTTTAGATATTCGGGTTGTCTATAAATTCCTGTAGCAGTTTGGAAGTTTAGAATTTAATAACTCAGGTTATACAAATGTTAGAATCGTTTAGTGAAATCTTCACCAAATTTCAACACAAAAGTTTTATTCTTAATATACATTTTGATTATTGGCGTTCAACATGATCGCCATCATTGATGATAAATTCTTAAGCAGCAGCAGCAGCAGCAGCAGCAGGACTTTATAAACATCCTAGGTTTACATAATATACTTATTACACCTTTTTTTAACATTTTTTTTATATACGGGAATGTTTTCTTTTATTTTATGATTTTTATTTCATATGAATTTCAGTAAAAACTGATGGAAGCGACTTGATCAACCCATGGCCAAAGAACTTGATACGTTCTCGAAAATACAACAAATTTAGTATTCTATAATACCTTTGGGAAAAAAGACTGTCGTACTTTTGAACACCAAGAGCAAATAAATAAAAATGGTCTTTATTTTGAACATTTTGCGGTCTACATATTCTTACTATTTGTAGTATCTTTCTAACCCAAGTTTAGTTCGCCACAAGGCAAGTGAATAGAACTCACTAACGATGGTCTTCAAACCATTTACTGCATGAGGATTCTCTTGTAAATTCAACATGAAATATAATCTAAATGTTGAAGTTATGCCTTTTCCAATTCCCAGCATAAAAACGTTTTATTTCTTGCTCTTGAAGTTTTCGTGGATTATTACATTCAATTTGATTTTATTCCTCAATAAATACAATCAGCAAATACAACTGTGCGTTTGTTATATTTGAATTAATTTAATTAAAAAATATGTGCATTTTTGGAAAGTCTTTCTTTCTTTCTTTCTTTCTTTTGGAAATTTTTTAGTAAATGGGTTTATCAAACGGGGCACCAACATTTCTATGTCTATTTGGGGCCTATTTTGTATTTAATTTTTTTTTTTTTTTACTGCGGGTTAGCTTTAGTGTTCGGTGAAAATCTGTGTGGTAGAAGAGTTTTAATCTGATTGGCTGGAATTTCTGGAGGGGATGCTGTTGCCCCGGGTGTTATCCGCTGAAATCAACCGTAGTCAGTTGGGAACAGGAGGCCTTAGAATTAAGCTGGGTTTTTACTCCGCAACTCAAATGGAGCTGAGTATCATGAATTAAGTTCACTTGAAGGATTTAATGTTTCTTTCCGAATTCCAGAAAAGAATTCAAGAAGGCTTGAAAGTCAAAATGAAAAGAAAAGAAATGAGAAGAAATTGAATCCACCTGAAGCCTTTTGTATTACGTTCAGATTTCCAGAAGGGAATTCGAAGTTAGTGAAAGCAGAAAAGAAGATGAAAGAAAGAAACCGAAGAAAATAGGTTTCTTCTGCTCAAGCCAAAAATAAGAGAAAAGAAAGAAAGAAGCCGAAAAAAGTAGGTTTCTACTACATAAATTTATATTTTAGAGGAATTGTTTCTTTAAGAAAAACAATTAATGACTTCAGTTGACTCCAATAACTACTCAGGTCTCAGACGCCATTACTTTCTCTATCGAGAGGGAAGACGACCGACAAAGAAGGAGAAAATAAAGGAAAAAAAGGACATTTTTAGGAACTAAAAACTCTTAAGAAAAAAATTATTTCACGTGTGAAACCTTGGTTAGCTGGAGGGTAGAAGTAGGTGAAAGATTTTTATAATTTTTTTAGAAGTAGGTGAAAGATTTTTATAATTTTTTTTTTACTTCTTTTTAGTATTAATTGTATTAATTTAGTATTACTTGTCATATTTGCATTGGGATACATATTCAACTAACTGGAGTCATAATAAACAACTATGAATTGTAAACAAGGATCTTTCTCCCTCTTATTTTATTTTATTTCATTTTTGCCTTTATAGTTTTTTGTAACATTATTATTATTGTTACCAGTGTCCAATTTTGTTGACTAAATAAAAATTGCTATATTCTTTCTTTCTTTCTTTATCTTCTTTCTCATAAGTATATACCTACTTTGACAATATCGTTACATTGAAAATATCCCTTTCTTCATAAACTTATAACATTTTGTAATGAAGAGAGCGATTGTCACTTCTTTACATAAGAAGGCCATCTCTCTCACTCTCTCTCACTCTCTCTCAACACACACACACACACACACACACACACACACACACACACACACACGCACACACACACACACACACACATATTCATGCGGACGTGTACCGTTGGAACCCCGCCCTCTAGAATTTTCATTATGGATCGTTCTGTAAATTTTTCTTCAGAATAAAATCGATTACGAAGCAAACTTTCAGATTTTAACGAATCTTAAGGAAAAGTTGCCTGTTTACTTTTTTTGAACGTGAGGATCAGTTTACTACTTCCCCCCCCCCCGTCAAACAGGATACCCCTTCGTTATTTTGTTCCATTTTTGTCGACGATGTAGCCAAACAATTTACTTTGAAAATGTCTACAGTAACTACAAACTTTCCAAGTGTAGAAATTGTGAAAAAAGTTTAGCAAGGACAACATTTTACAATATCTTCAAGAGCTGGTTGAAATTACGAACAAAAAAGCCATACAATGGTTCGAGTACTTCTGAAATATTTTTACTGCTAAAATAAAGAAAGATCGAACGCAGCTAGGTGGCCTGTTTGAAGTACAAGTACGTAATGTAGCAAATTGATACTCTCTCTTCTAAATATTAAAAGCGCAACTTTGTAGTTGATAGGAAAAATGAAAAAGATAAAATTAAAATAAATAAATAAAAAAAAAAAGACATGGAGATATGAGAAAAGAATCTAATCGCAGAAGCATTGGTTGATAGAGATAAGATCCTTTTACCATCATTGCACATCAGGCTAGGTTTAATGAAACAGTTTGTAAAGTTTGTAAAGTATCTGAACAAAGAAGTGGGCTGCTTTGACTACATATGTAGAAAATTTTCATGGAGAAGTTAAAGGTAGGTATTTTTCTGAGAACTCATGAAAGATTCACATTTCCAAGATCTAATAAACAATGCTGGAGTAGATGCACTGTCTATTTTCATATGAAGAATTTTCTTGCAAACTGTAAAGAAGATAATTACTCTGAACTAGTGGTGAGCATATTTTCTTTCAATTAACTTGACTGTTAAATTGGATTGTTTCCCAGAAAACCTAAATGATGAACTGGGTAAATGATTCCACTAAGGTTTAAGAACTAACGAAGAAATAAACCGGGGACCCTGGGTTACCCACATGATGGCAGATGACTGCTGGTCTGTTCAACATGATTGTCTTGGCTCAGCTCACAGCTTGAAGTCTTTAATATCCTGTTTTTGGAATATGTCTGAGTAAATTGGATATTATATCAATGATAACTTTCAATGCCTTTTCTTGCTATTATTTGATTCTATGATGCAGTTTGATCATAAATAATTATATTCTATATGTATGAAACTGTTTACTTATTCAAAAAGGCAATAATAATGATTTATAGACATCAATACTTGTGCCTGACTAGTTGCATGCTTAACAGTTAGGAGTGTATCATATCTTTGTCATCAGGGCTGATGAAGAAAAATTGATTGAATAATTAGAATCAGTAACAAAAATTTAAATTGTTTTCAGTGTAATCATTTGTTTGCGCATAGTTGTGTAATTTCAAGGGTTCTTATCTAACATAAATAAGTTTCAGACAGATTTATTTGACCCATTAATGGGACCTGAACAGGTACTATTTCTTTACTTCTGAGAGGACTCAACTCGTTGTTGTAGTATTATTAGTAGTAGTAGACTTATTTTAGTTTTGCAGTACTTTAATCATCAAAGAGAGTACCTTGCATGCTGTCATGTTTTGCTAGCTTAGCTAGCAAACCATTAGTCACGAGTTTGATTCTCACTGAGTGACTAATTAATATTAGGCACTCAGTAAATATAATTAAATTTATAAAAAATTATTTCTAAGAAAAAATCAAACCGACCATATGCGACACTTGATTTGGCCAGAGTGGAAATGGAAAAGTAATCCCAGACAATACGTAACCAAAAAGTTACCTCCCACTATTTGTCAAGAACTACTATTGGGTCCCTCTGTACGAATTCGGGGACCAGACTGTAAAAGGCAGAAAAGAATAGCCAGCGGAAGGGTTTTGTCTCGTGCTTCTTGAACAGCCGATAAGTATTTCAAACAGGCAAGAAGCTTACCAAGAAATAAAAGTAAAATCATATGAAAGTTGACTACTGAAATTCAACCAAGTAAAACCAACTAAAAGAAAATTCAACCTGAGAATTCTACTGAAAAGATAACTTTACAGAGGGCTCAACATTAAATGAAAACTGAAACATTTCGACAAAACTAAAAAAAAAAAAAATACTCAAATTGAAAGAACTTTGTTTCTTGGACACTCTCAGAGATAAGTTTCCGCAAATTAAACTAAGACGCGCATCATATTATTTATTCTATCCTTTTCTTTCTTGTTTCTTTTTATAAAATTCCTTTTGTCTGTGTTTTTTTTTTCAAATCAGTATCCAAACTACAAAGCTGCGGAACTTACTTTTCAAACTTACTTACGGTTTGAACTTATCGTCTAAAGCGCTCCGCCCCAAAATAGCCAGTTAAATACTAAATTTGGCTTTAGTGTCACTTTCTTCATATCAAATTTTACTAAAATTCTTTTAAATTCTGTAATTAGCGTAATTAAATAATCATTTGAATATATTAAGATTAAAAAAATAAAGACAGTATAAAGTGCAAGGGAGGTAACTCCTAATTTATTTATGCTTGCTTTTCTCCCCTAACAGATCAAAATTCTGAAAGTGTACATGAAATAAAGAATTTTTTTTTAATTGGAATATTTGGGAAGAAAATTGTACCCCTTAGGTATATAATAGATAAAAAAAAAATCAATATTTTTAGAGCTTTTAATATTAAGATTCAATTGAAAATATAATTTTCTTTTAGATTGTTTGGGAAATAATTCTATATCGATATTAGTTCTGCTAAAAAGTGGGGGAATCTTAAATTTGCATTAGATTTTGACGTATATTTCTCCAATCACAGGCTAAATCTGAACTTGTTATAAAATAAAGAATATATTTATTAATAAAAAATATTTAATTTAAGTAAGCAGCTGGAAGCGATTTTTTTAAATAAAAAAAATTAAAAACATAGCAATAGTTTATAAATCTTAAATAAAAGTAAAATTCAACCAAAAGTGATGATTATTATTATTTTTTAATTCGTTTTAACGGAAAAAAAAAGAAATTTTTTTTAGTGCCTATGTTTTTCCTATGAACCGAGGAATTTAATTTGAATTTAAAAAGATAGCTTGAAAAAAATATTCAGTCTTGAAAATTCTTGGAGAAAATTAACGAAAATATTAATAAAAAATGAATATTATTGGATTTAATAATTCACAGGATTAAACATTTATTTTCAAATTTAAAATAAAAAATTCCATTGCTAAAAACAAACTTACATTAAAGGGAGCAAACTCATAATTTGTTTATTCTTGCTTCTTTCCCTTTAGTAATGGTAACCTGGAGAAGTGTTAAGATCAGAGTTCATTCAAAACGGCTGGACTATTACTGTATTTTCTATTAAAGTTGGAAGCCAAGGTTTTATGGCTAATTCAACCTCTGCTTCTTTGATAATTTTTTATCAAATACTAATAATTCGCAAAGCTTTTTGAGCCATAGATTGAACCTAACAAGTACTACCAGTCTGGGTCAGAGTGGACCCAACATATTGTAGTAGTAGTAGTAGTAGTAGTAGTAGTAGTAGTAACAGCAGCAATAGCACCCTTGTTCCTATTTTGCACAACTTTAATGAGTGGAGATGGTACTGTGCAAGCTATGATATTTTGGAAGCTAAATCCCATACTTCTAACTTCATGTAAAATTGGAATAACAGCAATTCTCCCAAACTTTTCAAAGATTTGCTTGGTTTGGTTTCTTTTTTAATGGCATATCAACCTTTGTGGTTTATTTAATGCCAAAACCATCCTTGTACTAGAATAGTAGAGGTACAATTTAACCCATAGCTGAGGTGGGGATAAGGGAGATCATACCTCTCCTAAGTTCCTAAAGTGAACGTAAAGCAATACTGGATATACTTGCATATTTCAATGTTGCAGTCTCGCACGTTAGCCACTACTTCATTGGTTTTGGGATGAAATATTTCAAGGTGAAATATAGCAGATTATTACCACTGAGTTTGATTCTCACTGAGTGCTTAAAACTTAAGGCCTTTTGTTAGAAGTAAAAGAGCTGTTGCAGAAATTATGTTTAAATCAAAAATACGAAACTTGAATAGTACAAAGAATTAATGAACATTTCCCAATTTAACTCAGTAATTTGCTAATAAAAATATAGTTTGAAGTTTGTGTGAAAAAAACTATTCGATACCAAAGACTCAAAACATGGTACTTGTTCCTACTTGGCTTAGCATTCAGTGTTATAAGGTAAGGATCAAGGGTAAAGAGGAGCAGTACAGAGAAAGGAGTAGCGTCCTCCCCTACACCTTGGTGTAGTAGCAATCGAAAGGGAAGCTTTCGGGTCACCCTTGACTCAGGTCGCCAATTTTACTTTTATACATATTGCTGAACCAATAAAACCTGAAAATAACAGGGGAAACAACTTGTTTATTCATGCTTCTCTCCCTTGAGTTAATATTTTTTTATTGCATTAAAGTAAACTAAAAAACTGAGAAGCTCATCGAAGGGAATGCAGAAAAAAAAGCAATACGTTACCCACTGGAGACGAATCCTAAGGGTTTTCTACTAATTCGATCAGTACATATCTGACTAAATTCAGCGTGTCACCTACATAAAAACGGAGTTATATTAACACCCTCCAAGATCAAGAAGAAGCGATATTTGTCTCTGCCTCCCACCTATACTCTATACTCCCACGTTGTGAAGTAAAGCCAACAAAACTTCTTATTACTGTAGATTACGGCTGAGGAGCACAGAGTTAGTTGCAATGATGCTTCAGTCCTGAAACCAAGCTTGCTTCCCACCTATATTCTGTACTCCCATACGGTGAAGTAAAGCCAACAACCGGCACATTGGTCTAATGGGTAGAGTGTTCGCTAATGATCCGGGATATTGGGGTTCAATCCCAGAGTCATACCAAAGACTTAAAAAATGGCACTTGATACATCATTGCTTAACACTCAGCATTATAGGGTACGCAAGTGTAGTGAAGCAATCTAGGGAAAGGAGTAGCGCACTCCCCTACACCTCGATGTAGTAGCTATTGAAAAGGGAGCCTTTTGGTCGCCCTCGACTACGGTCGCCAACTTCTTTACAGCTGAGGAGCCCAGAGTTGGTGGTAATGATGCTTCAGTCCCGAAACCAAGCCTTCCTTCACGATATTAACTGTATGCACGAATTGCCTCAGTTAACAGACATCCTGGAAAAATTGAATCCAGTAAATTTGTTCAACTTGTCCTGGCGATGATAAACTAAGAATATTTTCGATAAAATCATCTTTTGAATAGTGTAGGTTTAAAGTCAGATAATTTATCCCAGACTGATATAACTCTGGAGAGAGAGAGAGAGAGAGAGAGAGAGAGAGAGAGAGAGAGAGAGAGAGAGTGTCAGCTAACTCTGTGCAGTCTACGCGACTTGATGATTATAGTTTTGGACAGGGTCCTTAAAATTCAAAGAATCAGGTGCACAGCTGAAGTCTTTCTTTTCTTTTTTCATTTTCTTTTTCAATTCCCAAAACGTTCAGATGGGTTTATTCTTCGGCCTTCCTAAGGTGTAATATGCACCCTTAAGCAAAGAGGTTCATACTTTAGTTTCTATTAAAGATTATGTCGTGCAGTGTATTCTGATGGGGTCTTATCGGCGATATGTTTCTCGAGGTGGTTAATTTTTTTCTTTCTATTCACTTTCCTTTTGGTCAAGGGGACTAAATTATTGATTTATTTACTTTCGACCATAGTAGGTCATTCCACACATAATCATTTACCAACCCCTCCACTCGGGCAGGATATGACACAAGGTCAATTTTTAAGCAGAGTTTAACAGGTTTGAATTCAGAGTTTTCCTTCTAGTTGCCTCACCAAGGCTGAAGAACACAGTCCGCCCTACTATTTACCCATAGCTGGTGGGATAATAATTGAATTTATACCTTTCCCAAGGGTATTAGTGCAATGTGAAATGCTATCAGTCTCGTCCAGGATTTGAACTCGTGTCGCCGTGTCCATTTCCTATAACCATTACACCACGGGCACCTCCAATAAAATTTGTTTGCAATCATCGTATCGCTCATAGAATAAGTACATGTGTACAAAGTAAAAGAAAAATGGTCATTTTCTTCTTAATAAAGATACCAGAATTTCGTTATTTCTCGTAGATCATTATGAAATCAGAAACGGTATTATTAAGTAATATTTATTATCGAACTTTACCAAACTAAAAGACTGTTATTGAAAAATACTAGATGGAAAGTCGAAATCCTTTATTCTTAATTCGGAAGGTAAAATTTAAATAAATATAATAATAATTGATTAATACATTCACTCACTTAAAATATGTATATCACTTGGTTTTAAAATAAATTATTTTACTCGTTGAGAGCTTTTCACACCAACGTCAACTGGAGGTATTTTACTAACGTCTGAATGAGAGAAAGTCTCCCCAGGTCTCCAGAACTCTTCTGAATTGTCTGACCGATCTCATCAACGCAGTATCTGGATCTGCATTTTTCCTCTGATTTCCAATTCTTCTTGTCCCCTTTCCAAGCCTTTTGATACTTTTCCAAGAGCATCAGTTAAAATCTTTATCACCATCAACCTCATATTCCACAGTCTTTTTTAGTTCTCTATCGTTTCGCTTACTTTTATTTCCTCTCTGTGCTCCGCTGAAACGGCAAGTCCCCAAGAAAGCAAATTCTCTTTTGATTTTCCCCCCTTAATTATCGCTTGGTTAGGTCTTCTGGCCGGAATTGGCGAGCGCCCCGGGGCCTGTTCTGGACTTCGGTCCGGAGCGTGGCCCTGGAAAAGGAACAATGGCAGACTTGGGGCCTTTAATTAGGCACCTAGTTTCGACTAGGCTACCTTCGGGTGGGCGAGCTGCACTTTTGTCTCCTTTGTCCCCCTTGTACGGCACTAGACCATGCGTCTAGTTTAAGCCGCAAACTGGCATACGTGCCCGGACCCACATTTGGGTTCGTGAAACTGCTTGCCTCATCAGGCTCACATTGCACTAAGTGAGCCGATGAGCAGCACAGACAAGCAGGGTTTGAGTCTCGATTCGTTCCCGACCTCCCCTCCCCTTTATCCCCACTTTAATTGGCCTTCGGGCTTTTGACCTTGTGTCAAGTCGTGTCTGGTGGGAGGCAGCGACAAATACTCGGAATTAGGTGAACCGTTTGTAATTCAAATCCAAGAGAATTTTACCCGTCTCATTTTTAAGGAAAGATTCTGGTTTGTGCATATAACACTTGCTCGTATGGTTGAAATTCAATCTCTTGCACAATTCCCAGTGAATATCCATTTCCCCCTAGTCAAGTGCTAGTTTGCTACATTCGCTTACAATCAGATAAATCGTTTCACTCCTTTCTTCGCGTAATCCACACTTGCGATTGTGTTGAGTATTATCGATTTTCGCTGTAATATAATGGCTCCTTACAGTATTGTTTTGTTCTGCTATTAGAAGAGATTCAGTTTATCTCTTGAGATTTCCCTTTCGTTACTATGTTCATATATTCTTGAGTGTAATCTCACCAGTTTGTAGCTTGGTATATCCACATAATTTTTTGTCTTCCCATTTCTGTTATCGAGACTTTGTTGTTTTCCGTTTGTACTTATCTTACCAATGTCGCTGCTGAGATTAATATATTTTGCTCTTTTTAATGTAGTCCTTATATGAATGCATCTATACAATCTTCAAATCTGGCGTCTCCTCATCCTCTTTTTTTTTCTGGACACATAATATGTCTAAGTCATCACTCGGGTGTAAGGCCTTGTGCAGAGCCATCAATTTTCTTGTCCTTTGGTTCATTTATTATTATTATTATTATTATTGATGCTCCTTTGAGAGTTTTTCACACCAGCGTTAGCTAATGGTTTTACAGTGGAGTTTGTGACATCAAATCTTCCTCAAGTCTCCAGGTCTCTTCTTAGAATTCTGGCCGATCTCAACAATGCTGTAGTTTGGATGGTCTTCACTCGTCCTCTTATTTCCAAGTCCTCCAGTCGACCAATACTATGGTGACCTACCGAGTACTCCAAGAACAATTGGTACCACCGTCACAGTTACATTCCGTAGTTTTCTTAGTTCTCTAGCAAGGTCTAGGAACTTATTCCTCTTTTCACTTTCTTTCAATTTTACTCTGTTGTCTGCCGGGACGGCAAAGTTCACTGTTCGGCAGGTTCTTTTTTTTTTGTTGACTATCACTTGGTCCGGTCGTCTGGCCGAGATTAGGTGATCCGTTTGTACCTCAAAATCCCAGAGAAATTTTTGCATCTGATTCTCCAGGACATATTCTAGCCCCTGCATTTGTTTGTATAGTCAAATTTAAATTTCTTGCGCAATTCCTCGTGGATTATCTTCCCCACTTAATCTTATACTCTTTTGCGCTAATTCGCTTATTATGTGATTGATCGTTTCGTCTCTATCCCTACATAACTTACATTTACTATTTTATTGCGTCTTATATATTCTTCCTTTGATATAGTTGCGAGTTATGGCGTTGTTCTGTGCTGCTATCAGAAGAGATTCAGTTTCTATCTTAAGGTTTCCCTTTCTTAACCATATCCAATTTTTCTCATGAGAGATTTCGCTTGCTTGTCACTTGAAGAGTCCATACAGTTGTTTTTCTTTCCATTTTTGTTTTCCAGTTATCATTGTTCTGTTGATCCTTTGGTTGCATGTGTTGTTCCTGTAAGCTTTGTTTAGTCTTTCTTTGCTCATTTTTTAAAATCTCGTCTTCGAGTCGTATCGATTTATCAACACTATCTTCAACGCTGGCAAGTCCTCTTCCCATTTCCTTTCTTGATACGGATAGTCTGTTGATGTCATCTCTGTGATGTTAGGCCTTATGCATGGTTATGTTAGTTTTCTTGTTTTCTGGCTCATTTGTTGAAGTTCTTCCCACACCCACTTCAAGAATGGTCCCCAGTATCTTATAAGGGGAGACAGCCTAGGTGGTAATCATTTTGATAAAATTTCTACTATATAGTTTTGTTTCGAGTCGTTTTCTCGTTCTCCCGATATACTCTTTAAATTTTTTTTCTTTTATCTTCCCATGTTTGATGGTGTTAGCTTTCAATATTCCTATCACCCTGTCGCCCGAGCAGAGGGGTTGGTAAATAAGGCTAGGGCTGTAGAATACACCGACTGAACCTCTGCAGAGGGGTAACCCCCGAAAGAAGGCTACCTGTTAGCAATGGGTGGTGACCCGTAATGCTTGAGGATGCGATCCTGGTGGCTGAGAAGTCCTTGACCTGGCAATTAAAGAGGTCCCATGACTTGGAACACTCCACTTTGGTCCTTACTGGGCTAGACGGGTGGTCGGAGAGGCCCGATCCGATCAATCGGCTGGTCATGTCAGCCCTCTTTTAGATTTTTGCAAAAATCTGAATTAGAGGGCGATGGCTGAAGGGTCAAACATGCTGAGAAAAGACCTAAACTCCCTACTGTCCCTGGGTGAGTAATTATCTTGGGAATGAAAACCCAGGGATAAAACTTATCTGTCTACCATCAGCATAAGTATACTGAGTATGTAGCCCTGGTGTTACTAAGCGAATGGGTTTCTCCGGAGGCACATCCCCATTTGGGGCTCCGTGGTGGTTAGGGAGTATACTCAATGAAACTCATAAACCATCTACAAATGATTATGAATAAATCTACTATGAGACCACACTTTGAAAACTCTAACAGTGGTCCTGAAATTATTTATCAAAATATCCCTACTTATATAGTAATCCAATCAACTGAAGATATACCTATAACTAAGATATCTCCCTTCAAAATTGAACAAATCCTTTCCACACAAATAAAACCAACAATCAAAAATTAACAAACGGAACAATATTAAGTGAAGTTAAAAAAACACAAGTGGAAGAAATCCTAAATGGGAAACTTTCAACAACATTAGAATTAAAACCCACCACCACCACCACCAATCTTTAAATTCATCCAAAAGAGTAATGAAGTGTTCTGAATTATCTCTGTGCACATAAGATGAAATAAAATCCAATTTAAAATACCAATACGTGACATGCTAAAAGAATAAGCATTAAAAAATGGAGAAACCATCAATACAAACACTTATATATTATATTTTGATACTCCAAAGCCACCATCCATGAAATTAAGGTAGGATATATAAAAATAAAAGACGAAACATATACCAAACCCTCTTAGATGTTTCAATTGTCAGAGATTCGGACACCATCAAGACGGATGCACTATACCCCTAGTATGTGGAAGATGTGGTGAAAATAACACCAAATACACGGACTGTTTAAAAGAGGCATTCTGCACTAACTGCAAAAAAAAAATCACCCCACAAATTCCAAATATATTTAAATAGCACTGGAAATGATCAAGAACTCAAAGATTGGTAAATTTTTAATATTCTCAGACTCTCTATCCAGCCTAGTAGCTATTCAAGAGGAAAACCAAACCACCCATACTTACAAGAGATATTAGAAATATATCACTATCTAATACAAAACAGTGATCTTGGCATGGATTCCTAGCCATGTGGGCATTAAGGGATATCAAATGGCTGACACACTCGTAAAAGAAGCAACTAAAATGATGATAACAACTCTAAAACTACCATTCAAGAATCCAAAATCAAGCACTACATTAGAAGAAAATGGCAAACAATATGGGTCATGTCCCCAAATAACAAAGTCTTCGAATATCAACTTATACTGAACTGGAAATCCCAGAACCAATACCTAACCGAAGACGAGACATAATATTAAGCAGTATCAGAATTGCCTCTAAAATAATAGAGTACCTAAAAAAGTAAACAACTTCCAACTCCTATAGAACAAACACTAAATGTTTGAAATCGGTTTGACCATGTATTACCAATAATTGAGCTTTGCTGATCTAAACTTTGCTACCCATAAACTATTTGTTTTCAAATTATACATATCATATATATGTATAAACTGTTTGGCATTGAATGACCCACTGTGGGTGATATGCCATAAAATCAAAACATCCATCCATCCAATATTCCCAAGTACTTGTAAGTTTCCTTTTCTCAAAACGTTTTGATTTTTTTCTTGATTAAGTAGTTTTATTCCTTCCGTCATTTATCGTTTCCCGTCTCTCGTGGCTTATTTTTCTCTACTGAACTCCGTCCCTATATATTGACTATATATTTTCACTGTCTGTATTTGGGTTTCCAATTCTTTTTCATTTTTGACAAATAATTTGATGCTGTCCATGTACATTAGGGGGTTAATCTTTTCTTGCGATTTAGTAAGTTTGTTGCCGCCTGTGCATTTACCTAAGTACGTGGTTGAATGGTTCATCGTTATTATAAATAATGGTGATGGCGCATCTTCCTGGAATATATCTCTCAGGATTTTCACCTCAGCTAAACTTTTTTCTCTAATTTTTCATGGTTTCCTTGATGAACTTCATGACTTTGTCGGTTACCTTCTACATTTGCGGGACCATATTGTATGCCCTTTTTTGTGGTCAATCCATATCATAGCCATATTTTTTGTCTCGTTTTGCTCTCCTTGCTTGGGTGTTGATCAATGTATAGTAGATCATCGGTTCCTCTTGTTCTCTTGTGAACTCCTTTCTGTTCATCGGGGAACAGTCTACGGCTTATTAACGAGTCGTAAATCTTCTCCCTAATTTGTGCCGTTAGTATTTTCCACGTCATCAGTAGGCACGTTATGGTTCAATAGTTGTTTGGGGCAGTTCGTTTTTAGGGGTCTTTTGGGATCAGGGTGGTCTTCGTGGATGGAAGTGAACTTTTTAAAATCAGAATCCATGTATGCGATCATGACCTGGCGTTTTCCAATTTGGTACTTTTTCAGTGTTGCTCTGAGTGAATCGAGGTGTATTTTCACCTTAGGGCCTACCTGTACTTGTAATTCTTTATCCATGTTGCTTATCCATTCGGCTTTTCTGTTATATTTTCTCCGTTCCCATATTTTGCTCCAAAATTGTTTTGCTTCCTTTGCATCTGGTTGTTGGTATGTCTTCATGCATTCTCCCCCTACTTGCTGGCTGAAGTTTCTTTTATTGTTTTGGAATGTCGTGTTTGATTCAGTCTCGATATCTTTTTAGTCTTCCTGTTACATAGCCATATACACGAATATGGCCATGTGCGAAATAGACATATAATGTTCATAACGATAGAACATATAAAGAACATAGGAATCTCGAAATTCGAAAACACGTAACGACTTCTTGTTCAGGTACGAAACCTTTTTATTAACTTTGAGTTAAAGGTTTCGACATAAGGAGGAGAGACACAATCTTCTATGCTGTCTTATTCATTTGGCCCCCATCTCGCGCGGCCCCCATAGGGCGCAGGTTCGCCTCGCGTCTGCGAGCTCCAAAAGTCGATCCTTCTCGTTTGGCGTCTAGTATTCAACTCTCTAACTTTCTTCAAATTCTCACACAAACTTCCGCGCGCTTCCGGTGAGTGACGTCACCCGCACCCTGTCACACCGTTTCGTCTCGGACTATTGTGACATCTTTGAGTGACATGTCCACTCTGTGCGCGCTCACGCGTTACCACCTGCATCAAGGTTGCACCTGACTAACCCATGTGCTGAGCCGAAAGGTTCTCAGCCTAACTAAACCCAAAGGCATGAACCGAAATCCATCGGCTATTATATTACATTCCTTCTTACGCCTGTACTTTCTGATTTATCTTCTGGAGTTGTTTGTTTGTTATATTGTGTTACTTTTCTCTTTTGTTCCAACATATTCCCGCGTTTTCTTCTTTCTTAGCATTTTTGCTTGCTGTCGTAGATTTCTTATCTGTGTTTCCAGTCTACTTTCCAGTGAAGGTTTTGAATTTCTGTTTTTTAGGGGAAGACTTATTTTATCACAGACTAATTTCACTCCTGCTTAGATTAGTTCGTTCAATTCCGTGATGTTGTCCGTAGGGATATTTGTTAATGATTTGTTTATTTTTTTCAGTTTCTAACTTGACTTCTTCCTGTTTTGATTCCTGAGAGATGGTAATGTGGAATTCTTTTCAGACATAATTCTCTTCCTAATCATTTCATTCATTTCTTCTTCTTGTGTTATTGTTTGTTCTGTGATGTTTCGATTACTATTACTTTGCATTTCATTTCGGTTGGAGGGATTTTGTTTTTCAGTATGTAGCGTTTCAGTTACTGTATTAGGGTCTTGTTGACATGTTTCCCTGTATATTTGTAGGTGTATTTCTTATATTTCAAGGTCAGAAAACCAACATTTCTTTATTATTGTCTTAGTTTCGTCAGCAAGTCTTCGGCTTGTCGTGTTAAATCAAGCGCATTCTTCGCAGATTTCAATAATTATTTTTCTTCTTTGGGTAGACTTACGCCTAAAATATCAATGAAATGCAAGTTTGTTGTTTTTCCTAGTTCATTTTCTGCATTAGTGTCTCTGATTTGACTGGTTGCTTAGTTCGTCGTTTGTATCCCTGGAAAAAGATTATCATTATCATTATTATTATTATTATTGGTTTGTCTTATTTGCTTAACGGTATATGAACTTATGAGTTATTTCATGCCGAAATTTCATTTATTTCTAAAAGATTTGATAATCATCGTAACTATATTTGTTGTGTTCCCTTACGTTTTTTTAGGAAACGGCACTTTTATTTCTCAATACTCATTTCGTTTTACAGTTATATGATATTAAGTATTCCTATATCAACAAATAATTTATACACAGTTTTGTATTTTCAAACATTCCTTCCTACCTGATAATAATTATTCTATTCAATAATAATCTTATGTGTGCAGACGCATTCAATTTCACGTATTCCAAACTTATACTAAAATTTTTAAAGATATCTATAAGATATAGATAAGACTCTAACAGGTACTATCACTCTGAATGGACATGGGAGTTATGGCAGTGAAAGAATTCTCCAAAGTCCCCATAGTTTTCGAACTGAGATCTCACCTCTGGATACCTCTTTTTGCTTAGGTGTTACGCCTTTGCAAGGGATGAAGTCGACGTAGTTTAAACTCCACTGACAAGGCTATTATTATTATTTTATTCCTTGCGAAGTTTCACTCCAGCATCAGTTGATGGACTTTCACTGGAGGCTGAATGACTGCAAGTCTCTTTAAGTTTCAAGGACGCTTCTCACTATTCTGGCCGATCCCAATAATGCTCTAGTTTGAATGGGCTTGACTAGTTCTCCGATTTCCAACTCTTCTAGCCCGCTTTGGAGACAAGTCCGAGTGCTCCAATTACAATTGGTATCCCCGTCCTTTTCATGTTCCACAGCCTTCTTCGTTCTCTAGCAAAGTCTAAGTCCTTGTCTCTCTTTTTGCTTTCTTGGATTTTTACACTTTTGTACGCTGTGACGGCAAGCTCTCATTTTTTTGTTAATTATCACTAGGTATGGTCTTCTGGCTCGGATTTGGTGATCTGTTTCTCTTTCAAAATCAAAGAGAATTTTATGCGTCACATTATCTGGGACGGATTCTGGCTTGTGCATGAACCATTTAATTGTACGTTAAAATTTCAATTTTTTACACAATTCCTAATGGATTATTCCCCCCACCCAGTGGGGTTTAGTCTTATTTTCCTTTCACGCAATTTTGGTACATTCTTTTATCATATGATTAATGGTTTCGTCTTATTCACCACATAATCTACTCTTGCTATTCTGTTGCGTGTTATCAATCTTCGTAGTGAAATAATTTGTTTTTATAGCGTTGTTTTGTAATACTACTAGAAAGGATTCATTTTCGCTTTTAATTAGCATTAGGTTTTCTATTTTAGCTTTGATTTAAAATTCCTGAGGATTTTATGCGTCTCATTTTCTAGGACTGATTCTGGTTAGTGTATATATCATTTGGTTGTATGATCAAACTTGAACCTCTTGCCCAATTCTCATTGGATGACCTTTCCCACCCAGTCGTGCTTAGTCTTATATTTTTGTGCCAATTTGCTGCATTCATTTATGGTTTCATTCATTTACCGTTTCATTTCTTTCTCTACATAACTTACGCTTGCTATTTTGTTACGTATAATCAATTTTCGCTTGGATATAATTTGTCCTTATGGCGTTGTTTTGGGCTGTTGTTAAAAGAATTTCCCTTTTCTTAACCATGTTCATATCTTCTCAAATGCAATTTCAACAGTTTGTCGTTTGAAATATTCATACAGTTGTTTTTTTTTCTATTTGTTTTCTTGTTTTTGTTTTCATATTTGATCTTATGTTATAATCGCTGTTACTGGCTGCTATAATTAGTCTTTTTTTTAACACTTTTTAATGTATTTCTCAAGTTCTTTTATTATTGCATCTACGCAACCTTCAATGCCTTCTCTTCTTCCTCCTCTTTTTTTTATACATAGAGTCTATGTGTATAGTCATTAATTTCCTTGTCCTTTGGGCTATTTGTCCGAATTCCATCCTTTTCTATTTCAAAAATGTTCCTGAGTATCTTATAAGGGAGACTCTCCAGGTGTTTGTTCCTTTGATGGGATTATTGCTAAAGATCTTGCTTTCAAGATGTTTTCTTGTTTTTCTGAAATACTCTTTACTTCCTGTTCTTTTGAAATATTATTTACTTCTTGTTCTTCTGATGTACTCTTTACTTCTTTCATTCCAATTTGATAGTGTTCGTTTCCAATTTTCTTCAGTGCTTTAATTTTCTTTTTTCTTCTCCAAGTGTTTTGAAGTTTTTCAGATTGGTTTGCTCTATTCCTTCAGTTGTTTCAACCCACCCGCGTTTTTTCATTCCTCTCACGGCACATTTTTCAATACCAAACTCCATTCCTATATCTTGGTTGTATATTATCATAACTTGTATCAGGGTTTATATTTCCTAAGTACACATAATTGAGTAGCATCATTACTATAACAAATAGAAGAGTCTTCTTGGAATTTTTACCTCTGCTAGAGTTTATTCGCCCGCTGATTATCTCACTTTTCAGTTTTCCATGGTTTTTGTGATTATTTTGTCGGATATTTTGTACATTTTCAGACACTCTATTATCCAAATTTGCGGAATCATATCGTAGGTATTTTTGTAGTTGATCTATGCCATGACAACATTTTACCGCCTTCTTTTTGGCCTCCTGGAAGATGTGCTAATATATATATAGTAGGTTTTCTGTTCCTCATGTTCCTTGGTAGAATCATTTTTGTTCTTTGAGAAATAGATTGCGGCATATTTATCGAGTAGCATATTTCTGCCTCAATTTGTGTGTTTAGGATATTACACATCTATAGGTAAACACGTTATCGGCCTATAGCCGCAAGGGATGTTTCCTTTTTGTGGGTTTTTCCGGATCAGAGTAAGTTTTCCCTTCGTCCTCCTTTCTGTTATGTTTGCTTTTTGTTGGCATTTATTTAGTTATTGAGCCAATCTCTCCTGGATGGATCTGAATTTTAAAAATCAGAATCCATGCATGCCATCTATAATACTATTGATCTGGTATTACTTTCTGTTCTTGGTCCTGGCCGGTATTAAAAACTAACACAAAGCAAAATTGATCTGGAGCCAAGGGTTTTATTTTGTTGTGTCTTATTTTTTTTTTTGAATTATGTGGCTCGGAGTTGTAATTAATGTTGTTTGATTTTTCTAATTTTACAGCCGAACCTTAAACAACTGTTGTTGGCCCGAGTTTCTTCAATAGTAACCACTTGTAGTTCTTTTGAAGTCTGGGTTCCTCCTGAATCTTCCCTCGACTACAATGGGCCGTGTCACAAGTCACGTTAGCTTCTACAGCCTTGTGTCGGTTGCTACCTTTACCACACACACACACACACACACACACACACTCTCTCTGTCTGCCTGTCTTACAGCCTCTAGGAAAAATGCTGTCCAGTTCATCGATACTTCTTTGATCTTCTAGATTTACTATGTAAAGGAATTTACCTTTATATTTTTCTTGTTTGTATTTTTCCGACACGGTGTCCATTTAATTTTTTATCATTTCGTTTTTTTTAAACTAGTCTTACAAATAGATTTTACTGCCATTTTCGTGTCACCAACTCAACTCATTCTACCACACATACTACACATCATGACCTGGTGTTTTTAAATTAGATATTTTCTTAAATGTTGCACTAAGTAATTCGGGCCTTCCTCAAGTCTTTGCAATTATTTTTCCAGTTATTTATCCGTTCGAACTTGCTTTTATTTTCTATGTGTTCACATATCTTGCTCCAGAATTGTTTTGTTTCCTTTGCATCATGTAGTCCATTTGTTTTTGTGCTTTCTCCTCCAACTTGTTGGTGGAATTTTCTTTCACTACTCAAAAAGTTCCTGTTTTGCTTGTATTGCTTGATTCTATCCCTGTATTTTTTTAGTCTTCTTTCTTTCGTCAATATCTTTTGGTTTATTTCTTACAGTTGTCTCGTAGGTTTTCTCTTTTTTTGTCTTTTTTCAGTCATCGTGTCCTCATGTATTTTTCCTTACTAAGTATTTTCAGTTGTTCTAGTTTCTTTGTTAGTGCTTCTAGCCAAATTTCCCTTTAAGATTTTCGGTACGACTTTTGGGTCATACCAATATTATCATCGACTAGTTTAATTCCTGTAAAAATCAAATTTTTTAGTTCGGTGATGATGTTCATTAGAATATTTCTTAATGATTTATTTACCTTTTAGGCTTTCTACCTTGACCTTTTCCAAGGCTTGATTCCTTCGAGATGGTAATGTAACCATCTTATCGGTCATGATTTTTAAAATTAACTCTACATTATTTCTGTCTTGTGTTAACACTGATGTTCTGGTGCTGGGTTTCGTGATATTTTAGTTTTCAATATTTTATGTTTCAGCTCTTTTAGGGTGCCTTTCTTGGGCATACTATTCACCACTCCTCTATTCCTATATTCTTAATATCTTGAGATTTGAAAACCAGTCTTTCTTGAAATTCAACCACGTTTTATCAGCAAGTCTTTGGCTTCTGTTAATTTTAGCGGGTTCGGCTAAAATTTCGATCATCATTTCCCTATAACTTGTTTGTGTAATGTTGTTTTTAGAATAACCATGGAATAAATTTTTGTTGTCTTCTCTAATCCATTTTTTTCTTCAGTGTTTGTCAGATTCATTGTTACTTCGGTCTTTGTTTCCGTATCCGAAATTATAACAGCCATCATTAGCAGAATACTGATCAGGTCCTCCATGCTGAATATTCAATGAGCACCTGTCAATTACGGCAGTCAGATTTCTTTTCTGAGTCCTACGTTGATTTGTATTTGACATTTTTTAGGGTATTATAATGTCATTATATCAGACCGACGGGTTGATTGTTATCTGTGTCTCTGTCACATTTGTATTATTCCAAGAAAGAAAGAACACCCATCATTTGCCCCCCCGCCACTCCCCCCAAAAAGAAAAAGCGAAACGAAAAGGAAAAAAAAACCCATAGAAATAAAAATAAACATACTTACTCCTTAAAATATCTGAGTTTGAAATTCGTTAAAGTCCGATTATTTCACCCCGCTCGGGATCTCACCCCGCCAGTGACAAATCAATCTTCTGCTTTCGAATCTTCTGCTTTCGAATCTAATCAATCTTCTACGTTCGAATCTAATTGTTTCCAAACTGCTACTTCAAAATGGTATACTAAAATGAACTATCTCCCGAACCCCTCTCATAATATATACTTAAAATGCCCCCCTACCTCCCGTGTGAGGAAGTGTAGTTTTTACAGCTAAGACCTCCCATCTTAAGGTACTTATGATGCTCTCTTATCTACTTACCTCTGATCGTATTAGTGGCAAAAACCTCTGTTTATGACAGATATTAAAACTAGGTCTTTTCATACATTAATCATTTTCGTAAAAATCTCTTTCTTATTTTATTGCCTCGCAAAATTTGCCTAAACTTTCAACCTGGATTTTAATTTTACTATACGCATACACATTGATTGACATTTTTTTCTTCTAAATTCAAGCGTGGAAAATTTTAGTTTACCATTATGATTTGAACGTTTACTGACGTCATCTGGAGAAAAGAAAAGACCTGCCTCTTTGGGTGGAAGTGAGAGGAAATCGAGTACAGAAGGTGCAGAAAGTCGAAAGGGCGGAACTAATGATTGAAATCTAAATTAGGAGCTAATTGACATTCAATCTATCGGCCAACCAATCCCCAACGGTAGAGAGAAAATGCATATGAGAAAAGGATTTCGTCCCTCATCAGAGACCAGTGCAAAACGGCTAAGAGACTCCATGATACTTAAATCTTGACCTTTTATCAGGCTCATTGACACAGAGAAACTATAAGCCAGAGATTGAGAAAGGCGAACATAAAGCACTACTTAAAATCACCTTGTACCAGACTATGAAGAAACCGAAACTGGAAGCCAGAAACTGAGAAAGGCGAACATAACCGCCTCTTGAGATTCCTTCATACCAGACTATAGAAAGTGAGAAGAGAAAAGCCTAAACTTTATACGATAATTTGAGAGGCCTTGTGTCTGACTCTAAATGCTGAGAAATTGGCTGACGGTTAATTCGTGAATTGGGTCTCTGTTCTATGGCTACTAATCATCGGGAAGGGTGATTCTATGTACCATTTCAAAGGCTATTTTTAAAACTAAATATCATTAATGTTACAAAGTCATGCCCTGTTCTTTGTTTGCTGGTGTTGGATCTTTTTTCATCATCATCATCATGTCGTGCCTGACCCTCTCTCGTCACTTCTCCCTATCATTCATCGTTTTTGGAAGGTCTTCAGGGTTACATCCCGTATCCTCACATAGCTGCTGTATGTATGTTCGAGCTGGTCGTCCTGCTTTTGCTTGGCCATAAACTTTCTAAATTGTACTGTCTTATCCGCCCAGTCATCGACTGGCGGCTCCGATAAGCAATTGATCATCTGTCTGGATCAAAAACAAAACGTGGGCCGATAAGCGACTCGATCGTGCGATCCGACAACACAACCAGAAGATTGAAAGTGGAATTCCCCCCAGTTTTTGGGAAAGGAGGGTGTACTGCCACACATATACATGCTCACACCTATACGCCTATGCATTATTGTACCTATGTTCATCTAGGAGCAGAAGAACTTATAGTGTTATACTGCTATTGTGTTTCACGCCAAATTCTCCGTTTTTTTTTATATTAGCACCAATCTGATTTTTCTTAAAAATGTCGCAACTCTATTAAATACAATAAAATTACAATTTTTGCAAGTTAGGGTGTTTTTATAAACGTGTCATTAAAAAAATGCCTTCTATTTATGAGGTTCGGCTGAAAAGTTCATTGCCTACCCGGATATTCTCATATGAGGTATATTTTTCAACATAGTCTCCCTTGCAGCCCATACACTTCTTTCATCGGTGTTGAACTATTTGGATCCCATTGGTAAAAATGTTATCAACAGCAGATATAACGTCATCGTATGAACTTTTTAGCCTTTGAACTTTTCGTCTCACCCTTGTATGTATTTAGAGAGATTATGTTGTGATAAAATGATGTTGTTTTTTATTAGAGATCTTGATGTTACCCTCTTGATTCTGATGTGGAAAGTAACAACGAGTAGAATGTTTGTCAATGGTCCGGGAGACCAGGGCTCAATCCCAGGTCGAGTCATACCAAAAACTCAAAAAATGGTACTTGATGTTGCCTTGCTTAACACTCAGCATTATAAGGTACGGATCAAATGTAAAGTGGATCAGTTCAGGGAAAGGAGTAGCGCCCTCTCCTACACCTCGGTGTAGCAGCTATTGAAAAGGGAGCCTTTGGGGTCACCCTCGACTTAGGTCACCAAATTTACTTTTAGGTCTTTCTTTCTTTCTTTCTTTCTTTCTTTCTTGGATTTGTCCCAAAAGGAACGCGTGGTCGACTTTACCCAGTCAATAGAGGAAAGAAAACATCCTTTCATTAATACCCCGTTACTCCCCATCCCTCATACTTTTTCTTATCAAATGTGTGCAATAAAACCGTTCGATATCAATTTATTTTAAAAATTATTGGCGATAAAATAAACGAGAAGAATGTTTATAACTAGTTATGATAATAAAAAATCATTATCATCGTCATCCTTATCATTATCATAATGATGATGATCATCGTCAAGTCGTGATGATAGCTTGGAGTTTCCAAGCTCTCTCCCTCTCTCACTAAACCGTCCCTATGGTCCATCGCTTCTGGCAGGCCTTCTAGACTTTATCCAGTCTCCACATATGTATGTAAGTTCTTGCTGGTCGGGCTACACTGGCGCGTTCGGGTGTAAAAGTACATAAGAGAACATCCTCTTGGCAAGTTAATCGAGATATATATAAGCTTAAAAAACCGAAAGGTATAAAGTTGGTAAATAATTCAATTATAAATAGAATCATCTGAATACTATATTTTTCATATATATATATATATATATATATGTATATATATCAAAACATAGGTTGGAAAGTCATTGATCCTTTCGACGTTGCATTTATTACAAATCTGACACCCCCGTCTAAAACACTAAAAAATCAATATTTCTCAAATCTGAAAAATTGCCAAAATAGAGGAAAGGCTTTTAATGTTAAGTAAAAAAAGTTTTTCTAATTTTGAAAAATTGGGGCAATCTGATTCTTTATTCCAAATCAATAGGAGGCGTGTTTAGTGCAATGGTTATCGTCGTAGGAAATGGAATCGACAACCCGAGTTCAATTCCTGGACGTGGTTTTTACGTTTCCCTTTTGTGATAATGCTTTTGAGAAAGGCATTAATCCATCTATTTTTCAAACAGCGATGAGAAAACACTAGGATAAACTGTTTTTTAAAAAACTTGGTAGGGTCTACGACAAAGAAAACTCTGAATTTCAACTAGCTGTACTCCGCTTAAAATGACCTTGTGTCTTATCATGTTTGTGTCGAAGGGATTGGGTAAATACATATATTTCAAATGAATATATACTTTCAAATGAACATCATGTTTGTGTGTCTGTCTATACCCTTTCACACTAAAATCAGAACTACTGAAATTATCTTAGCATAAAGAATTAAGACTTCCATTCGCGACATAGCCCGTAGGAAGCTGATATTGGAGATAATTCGATTAAACATTTGAAGCAGTTTCTATATTACGATTTTAGCCTTTCATTCTTCCTACGAACGGCAGAATGATTTCTTACGTTAAACACTTTCATAAAATTTTTGTTATGTATTGCAAACATGCGTCGAGATGCTTATACTTGGGTACAATAATGCACATATGTGAAGGACAGCGACGATGTAATAAACAAATTCGACCTCCTGTCGTGCTGTCATGTTCCCTTTTGATCTAATTCCCATGAGAAAGTTGTGGAAAAGTAGTAGGAGTGTAAAAAGCGCTGGGTTTTGTCCGGAAGTTGAACCCAAATTCAGCTAAGGCAGTGGGTTTATGTCTGGAGCAGAGTTATGAACAGTTGGCAATTGAAGAGAGAGAGAGAGAGAGAGAGAGAGAGAGAGAGAGAGAGAGAGAGAGGTGAAGGCTGTCATGCCAAGCTAGAGACCATCTCTCCTCGTCCATATCGCTATACTTAGTTGTCTGTTTGACTTACCCTGCTCCAACATTGATACCAAAATACCAAAAGTTATAAGAGTTACCCATAAAGACGGCTATATAATTTCATTCTCGACTTTGTTTCTTTTCCTTTTGTTTCGGCCAAAACTAAACACTGTACGAGAGGAATGACTGTGAGCCGGGGGAACTGGACGGATCAATACCACCGCAGCCACATGTGTGGGGAGGTACCAGTTACTTTGGTATGAATACGCATTTTGAACTTTTTCTCTACAACCGGGAAAAAGCGTACCTAAGCTTATCTAAAATTTGATTATATGGTCAAATTCTAGTAAAAAAGGAAAATTTGAAAAAAATCTTTTGACAATTTCTTTGTATAAAGCAGTGGGGATATTTGTATTCTGATAATGCCGTTGTCTGAAGATGACACTGATTTCTTTAGAATTGTCGCTGGAGTCTTGCGAGGAGATTGACTGGGACCATTTCTATTTGTGATCTGCCTGAATTATGTACAACGAACGGCAATAGATCAAACGAAAGAAAGTGGTTTCACACGCACACACAAAAAAGGCAAGAATTAGAACATATCACACGGAAACTATTTCTGATCTAGACTGTGCCGATGGTCTTGTGCTTCTTGTAAATACACCTGCTCAAGCCGAATCTCTGCATCATAGTCCGGAACAGGCAACAAGAAGCATTGGTTTCTACGTGAACACAGACAAAACAGAATTCATGTGCTTTAAACAAGATGGTGCCACATTAAATAGCAAAACTCTGACCATTTCAAATATATCGATAACAATCTCATTAACTGAAAGCAATGTCGACACATACATTGGTAATGCGTGGACTGCTACTGATAGGTTATCGGTCATATGGAAATATGATCTCTCAGATAGAATAAAACAGGAATTCTTCAAAGCTGTAGTTGTGTCTGTACTACTATGTGGTTGCACCACGTGGACTCTATCGGAAGCTGCGTGCTGTTTTGAATAAATTCAGGAAGCAGCTCTCTACAAAACAACAGCTGTACTGTCATTGGCCTCCCATCTTGCAAACTTCTAAAGAAAGACAAGCAAAGGACACTGTTGGAGAAGTAGGGACCATTCATAAACAGCGTTCTTCTATGGACTCTGACACAAGGACTTAGTTAGTGGACCAGTAAAGACTCACATTCATTAGCTCTGTGTGCACTTTGTGCTGTATAGAGGACTAGCCAAGTGTGATGGCCGATAGTGACGGCTGGCGAGAGAGAATAGAAGGAATCTGTGCTTTCGGCACATCTTGGTGATGATGATGATGAAAGTTTTTGATTCTGAAAATCAGGATTTCCTCCTAAGTTTCTGAGAAATAAAGATAATTTTTAAGATTCTTCCAGAAATCAATTTATTATTAAAATTTAATCATATTTTTTGCTATTTAATTTATAAAGTATGAGATCATTTACTGAAGATTCCCTTCCAGATTCGATTTTTTTTTCATGTGAGTACACATTGTTAACGAAAATAATTTTTTTCCTGCAAACTCAACAGCATTATCTAAACAAAAAATAAATATGCTTTATCTGAGAATGGAAATCTGAGACTCCTTTCATCTCCTTACTGCGAAAATACGGCCTTATATTTTGTCATCATAGAAGAAATACATTAAAACACTTAAATTGCGTTGTCATATTTGAACCTATTTTCCAATGCTGGATATCCCTTATATAAATTCTAGAAATATGATGTGATTCGTCATAGAACCTAATTGCCGCTATGGATATCGTTTTAGTGAATGCTTTTAAAAGTAAACTAGAAATAAGCAGTTAAGAGAGCTCTTTAAAAATGTATGAGTTAATAGACAGTAGAAACGATTGTAACAGACATTAGCTGTGTCTTCTCCAGACTTGATCGATAACAATGTGATAAACAAATTATTACTGTCACAGGTGTTACAAAGTACAGATGAGTTATTGATGTTCAGAAAAGAGTGGTTGATAAATCAAATGTCTAAACTTGATTGACAGCAGCTGTTTCTGATAGATATTTTTTCAGGTGACATTTTCATTTGTGCTTTAAATTCATTGTATACAAATCTAAAGAGATAAATCCCAAATCAATTTCAAATACCCAATCTAAAAGCTCACTGAACTTATTTTATTGAATAAGCTTTTTCTGAGCTAAACATATGCGCTGTTTTTTTTTCTGTTGAATATATTTGTTCTACTCTACAAAAAATAGCTGCTCTATCTGCGAAGCTTAGAAATCTCAAACTGGATCCTCTGCAGAGGAATAAGACAACCTCAAAAAGGATATCCCAGGTAGGACACTTCACTGTATCTGATGGCGAGGTTCCAATTCTGAAGGACAGGGGAATGTGGAATAATTATTCATTGTTAATACTCCTAAGTCCACCCTTTTCTGGGAGTAGTCGGTTTCTTGGTTTCTTTGTTTTACTGGGATATCAACTTTTGTAGGTTATTTAATGCCAAAGTCAACCTTGTACAAGAATAGCAGTGGTACTATTAACCCATATCTGGGGTGATAAGGAGGTTGATACTTTTTCCGGAGGTCTTTGTCCGAAACTGAACGTAATACTGTACCTGGAGTTCAAACTTGCTTACTACGAAATCTCAATTCAGTACATTAGTCAGAACGCCATGAAGAACCACGGAATGGTAGTACTTATTATAGTTCTATCTATGGATCAAATAGATCTGTTTGAAAACAATTAGTCCTAGAGAAGAATTCTTGAAATATTATATAACTATGCAAACAACTGATTATTATTAAATAGAAATAGATACTTGAAACCATATATACTTTTAAAAATTATTAGTATTAGAAATACTTGATACCGTATAAATGTCCAAGAAAAAATTATTATTATTAATATAGTCAAATAAAAACCTGCCAATGAAAATAATTGCAATTATAGCTTCAAGTGACGATTCTCTAAAATAATATTTTGAACACATTTATATGGTTTCTAGTATTTCTATCAAATACCAAAAATTTTTATACAATTATATGCTTTCAAGTAACTAATAAATCATAAATGATACAAAAATGCATATTTACGATTATTTTAAACAGATAAACACATCATACTTACTTGTAATATATATATATATATATATATATATGTGTGTGTGTGTGTGTATGTGTAGTGGGGGTAAATATTTTCCAATCTTTTTTATTATTTTTTTGGTAGAGGGACGAGCGTACCACGTCGCGATCAGGGAGGCGACTTGGCTCTTCCAGGGCGGAAGAGATCCCCAACGGGATGGATTTAACGGAAGCGAACAGGAATGCTCAACCAACTTTGAGCAGATGCATTTGTGGTAAGACGTGCACGAACCAAAGAGGCTTGAAGATACATCAAAGCCGGATGAAATGTCTGGAGGGGGGGTAACCGGGAGCAACGTGCAGGTGCAAGCTCTGATAAAACGGAGGATGTGCAGGGACAGGAGTCATACCACAGCGTCCAGTCCCTCCAAGCTTCAGTTCCTCTCACTCTGGGCAAGGAGTCCCGTAAGAAGATAAAATAGCCCCCAGCGAACAACAAGGGAGCCTGGCAGGACTTCGACTATGACATTTGTGAGATAATCCAGTCAGCTGCGAGGGGGGACGTGGAGAAGCGACTAAGTTTCATGACGACAATAATAACTAGCTTGACGTCAGAGAGATTTGGTTGCGTCGAGCCACGGCAGCCAAGGATGCCCTACATGGCCAACCGTAGGGTGAATAAAATGAAAGACCTAAGGAGAGAAATAACATCCCTTGAGAAGCTCTATAAAAGGGCAAGTATAGAAGAGCGTCTACCCCTCGAGGAGCTTCGAGGAACACTCAGAGGGGAATTAAAAACTTTACGGCGAGCGGAGTGGCACAGGAGGAGGAGAAGGAAAGAAAGATCAAGCGGGCAAATTTCCTGTCTACTCCCTTCAGCTTTGCAATAATATTGCTAGGGGAGAGGCGAAATGGGAATTTGGAGGCATCGGAGGAAGAAATTAACAACTATCTTCGAGATACAATGAGTGACCTTGCAAAAGAGCAAGAAATGGGTATTAACAACCACTTAATTCAACAGAAGCTACCAGTGGTCCAATATGACACCTGCTTGCCAACCTGGAAGGAAATGCAAGAAGTTGTGAGAGCCACAAGATCTGCCTCAGCACCAGGACCTAGTGGGCTACCTTACATTGTGTACAAGTGGTGTAAAGGGATTCTACAAATTCTGTGGAAGATATTGAGAGTTATTTGGAGGAGAGGTAAGATCATGGAGCAATGGAGATTCGCTAAGGGGGTATGGATCCCGAAGGAGGAAGGTTCAAAGTCATTGGACCAATTCCGAATAATTTCATTATTAAACACTGAAAGTAAGATCTTTTTCGGTTTATTGTCAAGGCGCTTGTCAGATTTCATTCTAGGTAACGGCTACATTGATACATCAGTCCAGAAGGGCGGGGTAGCCGGTATACCAGGGTGCCTTGAATATACAGGAGTCCTGACACAGCTCCTGAGAGAGGCAAAGGAAAGCAAAGGGGATTTGACTGTATTATGGTTGGATCTCGCTAACGCCTACGGGTCCATGCCACACAAACTGGTGGAAGAAGCCCTAAAGAGACATCACGTACCGCCATCAGTTTGCGATCTCATTGCAGACTATTATAAGAATTTCCGGCTGAGAGCATGTTCAAGTACAGTAACATCAGAGTGGCAAACCCCTGGAAAAGGGTATCATTACAGGGTGTACTATGTCTGCCGTCTTATTCTCATTGACAATGAACATGCTTGTAAAGGCGGCAGAGGTGGAATGCCGAGGCCCTTTGTCTAGATCAGGAGTCCGCCAATCACCAATAAGGGCTTACATGGATGATTTAACCATGACAACGACATCTGTCATGGGAGGTAGATGGCTCTTAAAGGGTCTCGAGAGAAATATGACCTGGGCTAGAATGTATTTCAAGCCAGCAAAATCCAGGTCACTAGAATTTAAAAAAGGCAAGGTCATGGAGAAAGTCTGATTTACAGTCGCAGGAGAAACAATACCTACTCTGAGCGAAAAACCTATTAAGAGCTTGGGCAAGACTTTCAACAGTAGTCTGAAGGATACAGCCACAAAACAGAAGACGATAAAACATCTTGAGGAGTGGCTAACGAATCTGCATTGCCTGGTCGATATAAGGCATGGCTATTCCAGCATGCAGTTTTGCCCCGGATATTGTGGCCATTGCTCGTCTATGATATTTCGATTACTACAGTGGAATCGTTAGAAAGAGCAATTAGTAATCGGTTGAGAAGGTGGCTGGGCTTGCCGAGATGCTTAAGTGGTGCGGCTCTCTACGGGAGTAGTAATGCGTTGCGCCTCCCCTGCAGCAGTCTCGTGGAAGAATTCAAAATCACGAAAACAAAAGAACTGCTGCAGTATACAGAGTCTGAAGATCCAAAGGTGGCGGCAGCAGGAATTCAGATAAGATCTGGCAGGAGGTGGAGTGCGAAGAGAGAGTTGCAAGTGGTGGAGGAGAGGCTTAGGCATAAAGTTATCTTAGGGTCGATAGCTAAAGGCAGAGCGGGATTGGGGTTATTCCCCTCGACGCATACCAACAGTGCCAAAGGCAAAGAAAGACGCCACCTCATCCAAGAAGAAGTCCGTGAGGGCGTAGAAGAAGTGCGTTACTGTAAAATGGTCGGTCTGAGTCAGCAAGGAGCCTGGACAAGGTGGGAGGATGTAGAGAAAAAAAGGATTACATGGTCAGATTGCCGGTGGCCGGATTTTAGCGAGATTCGATTTCTCATTAAATCGGTGTATGATGTGTTACCGAGCCCAACGAACCTGCACATATGGGGGAAGAGAGAGACCCCCAAATGTCAACTATGTGCTAGGAAAGGATCTTTACAACATATCCTTAGTAGTTGCCCAAAAGCTTTGGGTGATGGACGGTACCGTTGGCGTCATGATCAAGCACTCAAGGTAATTGCGAATGAGGTGACTAAAGCTATGAGGGCTAGTAATCATCAACCAGGAAAAAAATTGAAGCAGATCAATTTCGTAAAAGCAGGGGAGAAGATACAGAGAAAGAGGAAAGAGAAAATGAACCTGTTATCTTCCGTGGACGATTGGCAGTTGATAGTGGATCTGGAGACTCAGCTGAAGTTCCCCAGACACAGCTATAACATCCCTAAAACCGGACCTGATATGCACTCTGATAACACAAAGCAGTGCATTATTTTGGGAACTGACTGTGTCATGGGAGGAATATATTACTCTCGCTAATGAGAGGAAGAGGTCCAAATACCAAGAACTGGTCGAACAATGTCAACAAAAGTCATGGAAGATACATTATGACCCCGTAAAAGTTGGTTGTAGGGGCTTTGCTGGACAGTCTTTGGGCAGAGCCCAAGCAAAAATTGGCATGGTCGGGGCAGCTAGAGTGAGGGCGCTGAAGGACATTACCAACACAGTTCTGAAGGCGTCAAAGTGGATTTGGCTTAAGAGATCAGAGCCATGGAAGAAATAAAGAGGACGATGGAGGAACCTAAGAATTAAGAATAGGAGACATATTACACATTATAAGAGTATATTGAGTTAATATTAAGTTAGGGTCAGGGGGAGGGGCTGAGAATCATTGGCGTTTGTGAGAGGGTGATGGATATTTAATTACCCATTTTTTTTGTCCTCATATACTGGTTACGATCCGCTCCTAATTTAAGGTTTTAATAAGTTTATTTGCCAGCGCCCACTAGTAGTTTTAGTTAATTGATTGAAACCTAATTGCAAATAGTTAATGGGAAGAAGGTGGGGCCGGAGGTATATTCGTAAAAGTAATAAGTTAGAATGTAAGGAGTTGAATAGAGTAGAGTTTTTTTTTTTTTTTTTTTTTTTTTTTGAGAAATATGCAGTAGATTGGTAATATGAGCCTAGATTATTGACGAACGGGGAGGGAGATCTAGGCAAATAAGTATGAGTTAATCTGTAGCAAATGATTTCGTGAGCCAAATAAATGGGAGGTTTTCCTTTTTTTTTTTTTTGGCTTCGAATAAGGGTATAAGGTAAGAGTTAAAGACTGACTGAATAGTTAGAGTTGGGGCTTATTTCATGTTAGTTTGGAAGTATTAGTATAAGATAGTTTTTTGGGGGGATATGTGTAAGTCTTGTTAAGTATAAATCATGGACGCGGACGAGTATTAAAAATACCATCTTACCTCGGTACCGAATCCAGAAGTAGTCATCCGAGGTATTTGTTGCACGCCCCACCTTACGGGAAAGTGTGGGTCCGGGCGCAGGGTCGTAGCCCACACGCGCCCGGCATTTTCCAAAAATGCCTCCAGCCGCGTCGGCGATTAACCCAACCTCCCCTAAGGGAGTGAAAGCCAGGGGGGAAGGACCCCTGAGGCCGAAGGAAATCCCCAGGCACCGAGACACACTCGGCCAGATCCGCGCCTCGACAACACGGCCGGCCAAAGCGCTACCCAGCACCTGGAGAGGTCCAGTCCAAAATCAATCTGTCGCCAAAATGATTTAGACCGGGGCTGAAGTAGTCATCCGAGGTATTTGTTGACCGCCCCACCTTACGGGCAAGTGTGGCACAAGGCCTTTTTTTCGGTGGGTCCGGGAGCAGGGCCGTAGCCCACATGCGCCCAGCATTTCCCAAAAATGCCTACGGCCCCGTCGGCATTCCTCTTATTAGGGGCGCCTCAGGCGCCGGGCGATGAACCCAACCTCCCCTAAGGGTGTAAAAGCCTGGGGGGAAGGCCCCCTGAGGCCGAAGGAATTCCCCAGGCACCGAGACACACTCGGCCAGATCCGTGCCTCGACAACACGGCCGGCCAAAGCGCTACCCAGCACCTGGAGAGGTCCAGTCCAAAATCAATCTGTCGCCAAAATGATTTGGATCGCAGCTGAAGTCGTCAGCCGAAACCGGATGAGGTAAAGATGGTATTATATATAGTAGAGGAGTGTGGAATGCCCTGTTTTTCATTGGCTGTTACTAAATGACAGATGTCTATAAGAAGTCCGGCCTTATTATTTCTTTGGTAGAGGCACGAGCGTAGCACGTCGCGATCAGGGATGCGGCTTTGCTCTTCCAGAGTCATGCCGGGTTTTCTGTTGGAGCCGATATGATGCATAAAATCCGAAATCGACGATGACGACAGTGCATCACCGAAGACCTACCTTGATGCATCTAGGATGTATGATTGAAATAATATCAATATTTTTAGATCCAATGTATAAATGCAATATAAAATAATTCTGAACATCATCTCAAATTGATCAATTTGATACATAGATAGGAACCTAACAGATATTATCATTCCGAATAAGACTGAATTTGGGAGTACTGGTTATAAAAAGGTTTCTTTACACTCCCCAGTACTCCAGCACTGTAGCTTCACCACAGGGTGCAGTTTAGTGCCATGCCGAGTAAGCCCTTCTTTTTTTTTGGCGGTACCCCTTTGTAAGTGAAGCATTCCGCGTATTCTAGGATCAGAACAAAACCATATATGGAGATTTATTCACAGCTTTTCCAGACCTCATCATCGATCGTTTTCACCTGGAATCACAAAAGTTACTCGATTCAATATACGATTATTAAACGCCCATTCATTTGAATTCTCTGAAGCGTCTGTCGAGTGATGTCTTGAGATGACTGTAAAGCGATAATAAACCTGACACAATAGGTCACTGATTGTTTTGAATTCCTTTCAAGTTTCCCTTTTCAACAAAGTAAAGAGAATCAATGATTTTACTAGTAAAAGTCACGGAGTCATTTAATAAACTCGATATTTCAACTTGATGTTTCAAAAGTTTCAACTTTTAAAAATAGATTTGTGGCCACAGATTGCTTGCAGTCGTGTTAGGAATGTTATGAACGAAAATAAATTTTAAAGTTAGAATTTGTTCGAACATACGAGATAGAGGAAATATGTATTGTTTAATATTCGCTGAAAAGCCGCCAAAGTTGTCTGTTAAGTCTAATATTAAGTCATTTCCTATCAATAGAATTTATATAATAAGTATTAAAATAATATAAATATCTATAATAATAATAATAATAATAATAATAAAGAGTCGTGAAGACTTGAGGAGACTTGTAGTCACTTAAAATTCAGTGTAAGACCATCAGCTAACGTTGATATGAAAAACTCTCAAGAAGTAAAATAATAATAATAATAATAGCAACTAGTCAACTCAGAGACGCCAACGGAAGAAATGGAGATGGAAGATAATAAACATGTACTTCGCTGTATCTAGAGGGTATCTAAAAAAAAATGACACAAATTTTAGCAGAATCCTCTAGAACTGATACAATAAGCTAAATACTTGCAAGCCCAGCCACAATGATATTAAATAAATGTTGGTTTTCAGATATTGAAATAATAGGAAAATACCAACGAATAAATAGGGAAGAATAGGAACAAGATTCCACAATACGAACCGAAACGCTAAATACAGAAAAACAAAAGCCCCCGAACTGAACTGAAACATAAAATAATGAAAACCAAAATATCACGCTCCCAACACCACAAAACAAATGTTAATACTAGAAGAAAAAAATAAATGTTGGGTAACATGACTGAAAAGAAGACTACATTACATTCCAAATGAACCAAGACAGGAAAAAAGTCTTGGTAGAAACCAAAAAAGATAAGTTATTACCAAATATTTCAACGAGTTACCTCACTGAATTAAACGGGCTGACTTATGTAGGGGCGAAATTAGTCTGTTATAAAAGCGATGTTTCTCTAAGCAACCCGAAAGGAAATACAAAACCTAAATGGGAAATTAGGCTAGAAGGAGAGGTAAAGAAATTGCGACAAGCAAAGATGCTATAGAAGAAAAAAACCCAAAACGTAGGGATATGTTGGGATGAAAAAACAACAAAAAAACTTGCTGACAAAACTGATAATACAACTCGAAGAGATAAATTAAAAGATACAGCTGAAAGAAAAGAGACTTAAAAGATAACAAAGCTGGGCCAAGCAATAAAAACCAAACAGGACATTCTAAAATAACAAAAAAAAATATCTACCTACAGTTATGAGGAGAATGCACTGGGAAATCTCAATAAGCGGATGTAAAGGAAGAAAAATTATTTTGGAGTAAAATATGGAAACAGAAAGAACATAACAGGAACGCCGAATGGATAAATAAGATGAAACAAAAAAAATTAGGACTTGAAGAAGGCCCTGATGTGATAATACACCAGGAATCGCTCAGAGCAATATTAAAAAAAAGTACCGAATCGGAAAAAGCCAGGCCATGATGTTATACAAGGATTCTGGATTTAAAAAAATACTACTATCCACGATAGACTGACTCTTGAACTGAGTAGATGCTTAGAAGAAACAAATATATTTGGGTAGATGACTAAGGAGATCACCCTGATTCAGAAAGACCCCCCTAAAAAATGAACCTTCCCACCAACTATAAACCGATTATGTATCTGTCTAAGATGTGGAAAATCCTAACAGCACAAATTAGGGATGAGATCTATTACTCACCAGTAAGCTGCAGACTGTTTCTCGAAAAACAGAAAGGATGTTATAAGGTAAGAAGAGGAACAGGAGATTTACTGTACATTGATCCGCACATCCTTAAGGAGAGCAAAATGATGCAGAAAAATGTAACCATGGCGTGGATTGACTATTAAAACGCCTTGATAATAGACTGTCTACAAATGTACAATATATCTGACAAAGTCATAAAATTCATCAAGGAAGCCATGAAAAACGGGAAAATGGAATTGACAGCAGGAGGAAAAACTTTAGGTGAAAATCCGAAGAAGGATCTTCCAAGGAGAAGCGTTTTCACAATAACTATTTGTAACAGCTATGACGTACAGGAATTACAAATTTACACAGTCTCAAGAAAAGTTTAACCACACAATAATAATAATAATAATACAACATTAAGCTAACAGCAAAAAATGAAAAAGAACTGGTTGCTAAAACAAACAATAAATCAGAATATTGGAATGGAGTTAGTTATAGAAAAATGTGCCTTGCTAATAATGAGAAACAGAAAAAGACAAATAATGGAAGGAATAGAACTGCGAAATCAAGAAATAATCAGAGCACACGGAGAAAAGGAAAATTACAAGTATTCAGGAATTTTGGAAGCGGACACCATCAAACAAGTGGAAATGAAAGAAAAAAATAAAAGAGCATTTCAGACAAACGAAAAAACTTTTTGAAAACAAGCTCAGTAGCAGGAATCTCGTCAAAAATGATACTAGGAACTAACCTTAAAATGGACGATGAAAGAACTTCAATGCACAAGGCCTTACAGCCAAGAGATGACGTTAGTGTAAAATATACAGATGCAGGGAAATATGAAACACTGACGACTCTACGTTGTTCAAGTACGAAACGTTTATTAACTTCTTGACTTTAGTTTTTCGACACGAGGAGAGAGAGACACAATTTTTACTATGCTGACTGGACTATCTGACCCAACAAACGCGCTGCTCATCCCGTAGCCCCCAGCTGGACTGGCCCAGCCCAGAGTCGGATCTCAACTAACGCTTTTTTAAAAATTACCAAATTCTCAGCCCATTGCTTCCGGGCATGACGTCATTCACACTCCAGTCCCATTTTCCTATCTGGGTTTTTTAGCGATAAACTAACGAAATTTCACACGAGAAGACCTGGAATTGTTAAAGAAAGGGAAACATTAAGAGTGAGACTGAATCTCTTCTATCAGCAGTATAAAACAACGCCATAAGGATCAGCTACGTTAAAGTGAAAATAGATAAGCCGCGATAGAATAGCAAGTGCGGGTTATGTAGAGATAGAGACGAAACAATTAATCACAGGATAAGTGAATGCAGCAAACTAGCGCAAAAAGAGTACAAGACTAGACATTACTGGGTGTGGAAAGTGATCCACTAGGAATTGTGCAAGAAATTTAAATTTGACCATACAACCAAGTGGTAAATGCACAAACCTTAAAATGTCCTGGAGAATGAGCCACACAAAATTCTCTGTGATTTTTAGATTCAAACAGATTACCTAAACCTGACCAGATGACCAGATCAAGTGATAATTAATAAAAATAAATGAATAAAATAAAAATAAAAAGAGAACTTGCCGAATTGTGGACTTAGCCGTCCAAGCGGACCACAGAGTGAAAAAAGAATATTTCAAAATAACTACAATTTTTTTCGAAACCAAGCTCTTCAGCTGAAATCTCATCTAAAGATTAAGCAGTTCCCTGAGCAGTCCCTGCTCAGGTGACTGCTTGTAAAATACTCGGAACTGTTCTTAAAATATTGCTTGTAAAATACTCGGGACCGTTCTTAAAATGAACAAGGAAGGAACTCTGCCAAATGGACCAAGAGATGCTAAAGACTCCATGTCTCCATGAAGGTGGAAGAGGAGTTGCCACCATTGACGGTTGAGTAGATGCATCAGTACAAGGACTCGATAAATGGTCATTTCATTACTAGCATTGTGCATTTTTCTATACCAAATTACATACCTATACCCTGACTGTATATTCTCACAGTGTGTATTAGGGAATTCCTTTTGTCTTTTTCCAAGCCTTTAGGTACTGTCCAAACATACCAGGAACAACTGGTATCATCATCACCCTCATGTTCCACTGTTCCACTGGAGATCCATAATAAAACCAATGTGGTTTGTTGAGCAGTGTGTGTCTTAACTCTTTTAACATTAGTCTGCAAAGTGAAATTTCGAGTTTTTTGCACGTCCTAGTATATCGGGATGCCGGTCTATATATATATATATATATATATATATTTAATAAATCACCATCTCTACTAATATCATAATAAAGGGCACTTTGCTTAATGGTTATCTTCGTATGAGATAGAATTGGTGATTTGAGTTCAAATGCAGTTTCGTGTCATACACAGGACACTGTTTTTTAGAGGGTCTTACAGCTATGCCGAAGATAAGGTTAGTGTATTCTAAGCCTGGTCAACAGGGTGGACTCTGCTAAAAACTGCAAAAATCAAAAGAAATTTCTAGGGTTTTCGTTTTCATTTATTTTCAGTCTGACCACGAAAATGTGAAGCTAAATATTGTATGAAATGCTGCACCTATGACAGAATATCTTTTTATTTTCTTTTTTATTGCCTAATTTGACTCTGTAAGGTCTTCACCCAAGCCACTCTGAGGACGAATATAGCGCTCCCTTTATTTCCTCGCTATTTTTACAAGCATATAAATCAGTTTTTTCCACTTCTTTTTTCAGCGAAAACACTGTGACGTGAAAGTAGATCGGCTGAAAAAAGAAGACAACATATGCAATATACTGCCTGTATAGAGAGGAGTATACTGTTGTAATTTCTTTGTCTAAATTCTTTAGATGAAGCTTGATAATTTTTACGATTTTGAGTATTCGGACTATTATCTTCATCTTCATTGCTATACTCACAACGTTTCGGCTGATGCATCCTTCATTAACCAAACGCCAATATCCGTTATGCCACGTGTCCTACTATTGCAATTTGGTTCTTGGGTTCTAAGAAACCGGAAGTAAAAGTTCCGCCATTGTGTAAGGGAAATTAAAGTACCGGTTCCGCTATTTTTATTAGATTAAAAAGGTAGTAGGACTCTCGGAAGTAAACATATAACTGAAGACGTGTAAAAATAATTAGAATTACCTTCTCGGGCAACTGTGGCATGAAATAAGAATGGTTGACTTCTTGTACGTTCTTAAGACGTTAGAGTAGCATGAGGTTATCGTATTTAATCTATATTATTCTGTGAATCTGTTTCGGAGAAGTGAGACTTCTCTTCGCTCTCTTTATTATTATGAGAGAGCTCACAGTAATATCAATAAATGTCTCTTTATTTTCTTTTCTTCAAAGCAAAGAGCATTATGTTTACCCACCTGCCCTGCGCCTTTTGCCTCTTTGCTATCCTGAAGAGGTGCAGATGCATACTTACTGAAGTTTGTTCCTTCCAATAAGAAAAAAGATATGAATTTACTTGACTCTGCCATCAGTGATGCAAATTGTGCATATCTTTTGCGTCCTTCTGTCCCACTTTCGGTATGTTTAGATAAAAAGAATATTGAGTAGGCCCCTATTTAGTCACAAGGCAAATTTGCACTCGAGGATAATGGTCCCCTATCGCCCCCCTCACTTGTTACACTTCTGGATATCATTAAGTTTAACATATTTTCTTCTAACAAAAGGTTATTATTAGTGAATTTTCACATTGAGGTTATGTATTTACCCAACACTTAGCCACAGTCACGAAGCAACGTGAAATGATTTTTATGTTGAGTAGCAAGTTGTATCAAGGCCAAAGAATTCAGTCTCGTACTATTCACCATCATTGGAGGGAGAATAAATGAATAAATGCCTTTTCTAAGAGCATTAGCGCAAAAGTAAAATGTAAAAAGCTTTGTCCAGAGTTATGAACTTGACTCGTCGAGTCAATTTTCTAAGAAGATAACTTCTTAGAAGATAACAGTTTGCTGGTACTCATTCATAGGTGTCTGAGTGAAAGACATTATCATCAAGTCTCCTGGGCTATTCTGTGTCTTCTGGTCGATCTAAACAATGCAGTGGTGTTGATGGTCTCGATTCTATCTTTAATTTAATATTCCGTTAGTCTTTTTCCAAGCCTTTGGGAACCGTTCCAAGTGTAACTACTATGCTAGAATCCCCGTCAGCAACTTGGACCTTGCCAGAGAAATAGAAGAAGTATTCCTCTTCTATCTCTCTGAAAAATTCTATGTATTTGTTATACTTTTCGCTGTCTTTTATTTTCTCTCAGTGGCCAGCCAGAATGGCAAAATCTAATAGATGTGAAGTTCTTCTTTCTTGTTAATTAACTCTTTTTCTGGACTTCTGGCCGAGATTAGGTAATCCGTTTTTATCTCAAAATCCTTGAGGAATTTATGCGTCTCATTTTCCGGGATGGATTCTGGTTTGTGCCAATATCATTTGGTCGTATGATCAAATTTTAATCTCTCACACAATTCCCCGTGGATTAGCTTTCCTACACAGTTGTGTTACTCCTTTTGTTACTCGCCTATTCTCTGATTAACTGTTTCCCCTTTGTCACCACAAAACATTAACTTGCTATTTTTGTTGCGTATTAACAATTCTTACTTTTTAATAATTGATATATATGGCATTATTTTATTGTGCTGCAATTAACAGAGATTTAGTTTCTCTCTTGAGGTTAGTGATGTCCAGGTCTTCTTGTGTGCAATATCACCAGTTTGTGACTTGAATATACAAACAGTTGTTTCTCCTCCCATTTCTGTTTTTGTTGTTTTTCTATTTGCTCTTATGTTGTCAATGCTGTTATTGGCTGCTGTAATTAGTCTTTGTTATTTTCATTGTAATCATTCAGGTTTGTATTGATACGTCAGTATAGTCCATAAAGTTTCCGAATCCTCTTCCTTCTTCTTTTCTTGACACAAATAATGTCTTTGTGTTTTCTCGGATGTCAGGCCAAGTGCATAGTCATCAACTTTCTTGTCCTTTCCTGTCAATTTTAAGAGATATCCTGAGTATTTTTAAACGGAGACTATCCAGGTGTTTATTCCTTAGATGAGATTTTGCTGCAGACTTGGTTTTAAGATGTTTTAAGATATCTTATTCTTCTGGAGTACTCTTTTCTTAGTTTTCTTTAATCTCTGTTTGATAGTGGCTGATTAGAATATTCTTGAGTACATATACTTATCCTTTTCTCCAAGCATTTTGAGGCTTCCCAGATTTGACAGTTCTATTCCTTCCGTTGTTTCTCTTTTCCCACTTTTCATCATCAGCATTGTACATTTTTTTAATGCCAAATTCCATTCCTATTCCCTGGGAGTATATTCTTATTGCTTGTATCAGGGTTTCTTGTCCTTTTTAATTTTTTGCAAATATCTTTGTATCATCCATGTAAATAAGTTGATTAATATTTCTTGGTGATTTTGTAAATTTCTGGCTTCTTGTCCAATTCCTAAGTAAGTAATTGTGGGGCATCATTGTTAAAACAAATAGTAGTGGCGAGAGTAAGTCTTCGTGAAAGATATCTTTTAGAATTTTCCAGTTTCTCAAGCTGTTAATGCCACTTTCCAGTTTTTCATGCCTTTCGTGATGAAGATTATGACTTTGATATTTTTTGATTTTCAAACATTCTATTATCCACGTTTGCTGAACCATACCATAGGCTTTCTTGTAGTCTAATCTTGCCATTGATACATTTTTCGCCTTGTTTTGACTTCCTTGAGGATATGCTGAACTAGAAACACTTGATAATCTGCTCCTCTTCTTCCCTTACGACATTCTTTCTGCATTCAAGCATTTATCTCTGTGGTTTGGGTTTTCCACATTATAGCCAAATATATTATCCATCTAAAGTAGTTAAGGATATTTCCATTAAGCTCGTTTTCCCTTTCTTCATTCATTCGAATATGCTTGCTTCTTTCAGGAAGTTCTACAACCAATTTGTCGTGGATCGACGTCATTTTTTAAAGCCAGAAACCATTCACGTTATCATGGCCTGATGTTTTCCAGATTGATTATTTCATCAGTGTTGCTCTTAACGAGTTCAGGGGTATATCCACCTCAGGACCTTCTTCGAGTTCTTGTAATTCCTTTTTCATGTTATTTATCGATTTTGAATTTCTAATTTCTAATGTCTTTCTGTTCCCATATTTTACTCCAAAATTGTTTTGATTTCTTTGCAACCGGTTGTTGGTTCATATTTTTGTATATTATACACCGACTTATTGGTAGAATTTACTTTCTTTTTTAAGGTCCTATTTTATTCGTATTGCTTGACCAGGCCCCATCTTTTAAGTCTACCTTCTTTTTTCAAAAATATATCTCTTCAAGTTGTCTTGACAGACTTGTGTGCTGTTTTCATTTTTTTTTCGTTTTTTCATTTCATTGTGCCCTTGTGTGTTTTTACTTCCATAGCATTTTGATTTGTTGTTGCAGATCTTTATTTAGAGTAAAGTTAATAAAAACAATGTTGTTTCGTTTCAGTGATGATTGTTTTTATGAATATAGTTTTCTAGTATCTCAAGGTCTGAAAATCAGCCATTCTTTAAGATAATTCTGGTTTGTATTAAATCCAGCGGATTCTGTCGATATTTTGATAATTCTTTATCGATACATTCTTTATGTAGAACTGCTTTTAAGATAAGAGTGGATCATATTTTTGTTATTTTATTTAGTTCATTTTTTCAGTTGGGGGTTTCTCTGTTGAATTGTTGCTTTTTTCTTTGTGTACTTGAAATTTGAACAGCCAACATTCGCAGGATGCTTAATAGTTCGTCTATGTTGGCTATCAAAGGAGTACCTTACCGATCATGACACTCAGATATGTTAGCTGAGTTGCATATCGATTTGGATTTGAATTAGACATTTTTAACTTAGAAAGAGTTCGATAAATATATTTAATAAGATCGACTTGGACATTGACAAAACACAGATAGTATAGATTCCTTGATAGCATATCAAATCCCTCTTTAGAAATTTTGGGAATTTCCATGTAAATTCTTAAATGACAACATTTCAATGTTTGTTGCGAACACAATTTTAAAAAGTAAAACATTATTATTATTATTCCTTTAAGAACTTTTCGTACCAGCCTTTGCTGATAGTTTCTCACTGGAGTTTGAGAGACAGCAAGTCTTCTCATGTTTTCAGGACTCTTCTTAATATTCTGGCCGATCTTAATAATGCTGTCGTCTGGATGGTCTTGACTTGCTCTCTTATTCTAAGTCTTTCTATCCCTGTACCAATCCTATAGGGATTATTCCAAGTGCAACAATTACAATTGGTATCACCGTCACTATCATATTCCATAGATTTTTCTTGCAAGGTCTTGATAGTTATCTTTTTTTTTGATTTCTTTTATTTTCATTCTGTGGGCTGCTGGAACGGCAAAGCTCACTATTCAGCAGGTTCTCTTTTTTTGTTAGTTATCACTAGGTCTGGTATCACTACCACCTTCATGTTCCACAGCTTTCTCATTTCTCTGGTTAGGTCTAAGTACTTGTCTTTCTTTTTGCTTTCTTTGATTTTTATTCTACGGTTAACCAGAACGGCAAAAAGACTAAACCAAGTGATTATTATTAAAAAAAGAGAGAACTTACCATTTGGTAAATTCTCTCTTTTTTTTACCAAGTGATTATTATTAAAAAAAGAAAGAACTTACCATTTAGTAAGTTCTCTGTTTTTTTTTAATAATAATCACTTGGTTTAGTCTTTTGGTCAGAGTTAGGTGATCTGTTTGTATCTAAAAATCGGTGAGAATTTATGCGTTATATTCTCTAGAAATCTGCTTTGTTTAGAACGAAATCTGCTTTTTATATATACCATTTGGAAGCATGGTCAAATTTTAATTTCTTGCAAAATTCCCCATGGGTCACCTTTCCCACCTAGACGTGTTTTGTCTTCTACTCTCTTTGAGTTACTTTGCCACTCTCACTTAATATATGATTAATCCTTCTGTCTTTATATCCACACAATTTACACTTGCTATTCTGTTGCGTATTATCGATAATTCGTTCTTATGGCGTTGCAATAAGAAGAGATCCAGTTTCTCTCTAAAGGTTTCCTTTTCGTAGTCAGGTCCAGGTCTTTCAATAGTTTTTGCTTGAAATATTCAATAACTTTTTTTCTTTCTAATTTTTTTCTTCGTTTTTGCTGTTGTTCTGTTTGTCATTATGTTGTCAGTGCTGTTACTGGCAGCTGTAATTAGTCTTTCTTTGCCTTTTTTTATGTAGTCCTCGATTTTTCTTATTGATGCACCCACACTATGTTCAATGCTGGCAAGTCCTCTTATTCCTTCTTTCCTTGACTCATATAATCAGTCTAACTCATCTCTCGGATGTAAGTCCTCATGCGACGTTATCAACTTTCTTGTCCTATGGTCCATATGTTGAAGTTCTTCCCTCGTCTATTTCAAAAATGGCCCCGAGTATCCTACAAGGGTGACAGCCCTGGTACTTATCTTTCTGATAAGATTCTTGCTGCAGAGCTTGGTTTCACGAAATTTTATCGTTCGTCTGTGGTACTCTTTCTTTCTTTTTTCTTTCATCTCCACTTATTTGACGGTGTCCGTTTCCAATAATCCAAAGTACTTGTAATTTTCACCTTCTCCAAGCGTTTTGATTATTTCTTGATTTAGCAGTTATATTCTTTTCCTTATTTGTCTTTTTCCGCTTCTCATTATTAACATTGCGCATTTTTTTTGTGCGAAATTCCATTCCTATACTTTGACTGGGTATACTTATTGTTTCTATTAGAATTTCCAAATCTTTTGTATTTTTGAAAACAGCTCGATGTCGACAATGGTCATTATGTAGTTAATCTTTTCTTGCGATTGAGTAAATTTTAGCTCTCAGTGCATTTTTTGAGTATGTGACTGAGTGGTACCATACCTATTACAAATAGTAATGTTGAAAGTACATTTCGATGGAAGATACCTCACTGGATTAAAGTTTTTCCTCCTGCAGTCAATTCCACTTTCCAATTTTTCATGGCTTCTGTGATGAAATTTATGACTTTGTCTGATATCTTGCATATTTTTCGACAGTCTTTTAGCAAGGTTAGCGGGAACATATCGTAACTCTTTTTGGAGTCAATGAACGCCTTGACTACATTTTGCGTCTCGTTTTGCCCTCCTTAAGGATGTACTGATCAATTTATCAATGTACAGTAAATCACCTATTCCTCTTGTTCCTTTCTGGCATAATTTCTGTCCTTCGAGAAAGTGTCCGCGGCTTAATAGCGAGTAATAATTCTGCCTAATTTGTGCTCTTAAGGTTTTCCGCATCATCGATTGACATGTTATAGGTCTATAGTCATTTGGCGCGGTTCCTTTTTTGGAGGCCCTTCTGCATCAGGGTGGTCTTTTTTCTGCCATCCATTCAGGCATTTTTGCTTCTTCTAAGTACCGACTCAGTCTGTCGTGAATAAAGGTGAACTTTTTTAAAACCAGGATCCATGCATTTCATATTGGTATGTTTTGTAATTCGGTACTTTTTGATGTTGCTCTGTGCGATTCCCGGTGTATTATTGCCACATGGCGGTCTTTGAATCTTTATTATTCTTTCTCCATATTTATGCATTCGGCGTTTCTGTTATGTTATTTCCTTTCCCATATGTTACCCCAGAACAGTTTTGCATCATTTGCATCCGGTTGTTAATATGTTCTCGTGCTTTCCACTTGTTGTTATTGATAGGATTTTCTTTCAGTATTTTTTTAAAATCCAGATTTAATTGTATTGCTTGATCCTGTCTCGATATCTTTTAAGTCTCCCTTCTTTCGCCAATATCTTTGGATTTATTTCCGCTCGTTGTATTGTTAAATTTGTCTGTTTTGTTTTGGTCTTTTTCTCTCAATCTATTCCTATGTTTTTCCAAATTATCTTCGCTTGTTGTAATTTCTTTTTCAGTCCTTCTAGTCTAATTTCCTATCTAGGTTTTGTATTTCTGATCGGGTTCCTAAGGAAAACACTGTTTTTATCACACTAATTTTGCTCCAGCATAAATTAGCTGGTTTAATTCAGTGATGCTGTTCGTTGGAACATTTGTTGATAATTTGTTTATCTTTTCGGTTTCTTCTTTTTAGCAGAATGCCGACTGTGTGTCCTATGTTGGCTATTAACGAAGCGCTTGTCTATCATGACACCCAAACCTGTTGTTTGGGTCCTACGATGTCTGGCCTCAGTGTTCGAAAAATCAGCTACAGAGCCCAAACTCAAACAAAAACTACTAAAATGCAAACAAACAATACAAATAGCAACATTTAACGTTAGAACCCGAAATAGAATAGGTCAACTCCCAGAACTTATCGCATCAGCCGTATAACATAAGATAGACATAATTTGCATACAAGAACACCGATATACGCACACCGAAGATATCAAATATCACCAAACAGGCAATGGATGGACGCTGACCCCTGTATCAGCTTGGAAAAACTCTGACAATGCCACAGTAGGAAGGGTTGGAATGCTTATAGGACCTAAAGCGATAAAAACACTTAATAGCATTGAGAGAATTCAACCTAGGATGATGACAGCCACGTTTAATGGCAACCCCAGAGCAACAATCATCTCATGCTACAGCCCTACCAATATTAGCGAAGAAACCAAACTAGCCACCCTCTACGATGAGTTATCCTCTCTAGTGCGTAGCATTCCGAAACACAACCTGCTAATCATTGGAGGAGATATAAATGCCCAAATCGGGAAAACAGACATAACAAATACAGCCAACACAACACATCAAATAGAAACGGAAACATCTAACAGATCTCATGATAGAAAATAGATTAACTTGCCTCAATACAAACTATCAAAAAAGAGAGAGAAAATTATGGACTTACACATACGCGAACAACAGTAAAGCGCAGATAGACTACGTCTTTATAAATAAGAAATGGAAAAATAGCGCGATGAATTGCGAGGCATACTTCTCTTTCGAGGGCGTGTCATCCGATCACCGAATAGTCACGGCAAAAATACGACTAAGCCTACGAAAAAACGCTACACAAACAGCGACCACTAAACACTATGATTGGGCCCTCCTTAACAACAGAGATATTAGAGATAAATATGTATGGGAACTAAGAAACAGATTCGAGACACTAAAAGAGAAGGAAGAAAAAAATACCCTAAACGACGAATATGAGAACTTCGTTAACGCACACCTCGAGGCAGCATCGAAGTGTATTCCAACAAAACCTAGAACGAAATATAGAGCCCCATGGGAAACTGAAGAGGTTAGAGAAAAACGTGCACCAGTGAAAACTGCCTTCAAAAGCTACCGGAAGAACCCAACAATTGCAAATGCCCGAATACTAAAGAAGGTACAATATCAATTAGCAGGCATATATCTAAAAGAACAAACGGAATTCATACAAAATAAGATAGATAAGATTAGAGACTCGGTGGAGGATAGGCAATCTAGGATAGCCTGGCAAACAATAAACGAAGTGAGTGGAAGGAAAAGCACAGCCAAAGCAAAACTGAAAGCGGCAAACCAACAAGAATAATAATAAAAAAGCTGCAGGGCTTGACGAGATTTCCCCAGAAGTATGGAAGACGAGACAATTCGACGACATACTGCTCCGACACTGCAACGCAGTTTATAACCAAATCCGAGAGACAGATGGACGAAGGGATGCATCCTCCCCTTCTCTAAAAAGAGTGACCTCAGATTAGCCTAGAACTATAGAGGTATAACACTCACATCCATAGCAGCCAAAATCTACAATGCCCTACTACGAAACTGCATAGTACCCCAAATCGACAAAATCCTGAGGAAAAACCAAAATGGCTTCGGAAGAAACAGGTCCACGACCTCACAAATATTGACCATTCGTAGAATCCTAGAAGGCGTGAGGGCAAAAACTTACAGGCGACATTACTATTTGTCGATTTTACCAAGGCCTTCGATTCCATTCACAGAGGGAAGATGGAACAAATACTACTAGCATACGGCCTACCAGAAGAAACCGTAGCAGCAATAATGATTCTCTACAGAAACACCAAAGTGAAAGTGCGTTCACCGGATGGAGACACAGATTACTTCAACATTGTAGCAAGAGTACTACAAGGGGACACGCTTGCCCCATACCTCTTTATCATCTGTCTAGACTACGTACTTAGGACATCGATCGATAACATTAGGGAAAACAGCTTTGAGCTGACAAAGAAAAGAAGCAGAAGGTACCCCGCAAAAACAATTACCGACGCCGACTACGCCGACGACATAGCGCTACTGGCCAATTCACCCAACCAAGCCGAAACACTACTGCATAGTTTAACTCCATGTCAATGCACAGAAAACTGAATTTATGTGCTTTAATCAGAAAGGCGACATCTCCACACTAGACAGAACCTCCCTGAAACTGGTTGACAAATTCACCTACCTAGGAAGCAGCGTCTCATCAACCGAAAAAGACATCGACCCATGGCTAACGAAGGCATGGACAGATATCGATAGGCTTTCGATCATATGGAAATCAAACCTGACCGATAAAATGAAACGCAGTTTCTTCCAGGCGGCGGTCGTGTCGATACTGCTGTATGGATGCACTACTCGGACGCTGACTAAACGGTTGGAGAAGAAGCTCGACGGCAATTATACAAGAATGTTGAGAGCAATATTGAACAGGTCCTGGCAGCAACACCCCACACAGTGCCAACTGTACGGCCACCTACCACCTATCACGAAAACTATACAAGCTAGACGAACCAGACATGCCGGACACTGCTGGAGAAGCAAAGACGAGATCGTAAGTGATGTGCTCCTGTGGACCCCTGCATATGGCCAATCAAAAGCAAGATGACCAGCTCGAACATTCATACAGCAGCTATGTGATGATACGGGATGTAACCCCGAAGACCTACCGAAGGCGATGAATGATAGGGAGACGTGGAGAGAGAGGGTCAGGGATATCCGTACTAGCCACACGTCATGATGATCATGATGATGATGCATTATGCATTGATTTGTCATTTTTCATGGGTAGTACATTGTGGTTCGTTGGCATGATGATTAGAATGTTCGCCAATGGCCCGGGAAACCTAGGTTCCATCCCAAGTCGAGTCATACCATAGACTCAAAAATCGTACTTGATGACTCCTTGCTTAACAACATCATAAGGTAAGAATCAAGAATCATGGAAAGGAGTAGCACCCTTCCCTACACCTTGGTGTGGTAGCTATCAAAAAGGAAGCCTTCGGGTCACCCTTGACAACGATCGCCAACTACAACATTGTGGTTATTCTAGATCCAGATGTGATCAGGTACTTTTAAAAGGTAAGAGAACACTTACGTGGGTCACAAAAAAAGAGAATGGTTTACCTTAAATTTGCTAGATTTTAACTCAGTTAAAGTCTATGCCCCCTTTTTTTTAAAACCTAATAGTTTTTATTTTCATCTATTTAAGTAAACCTATTGTGATTCTTTGATTGTTTAAACCAATAGTTGTAAGTGACATACGTTTATTATGATTAATGCTCTGCATTTCATGTAAATTTTATCATTTATATATTCTTATCTGCTACTGATTAGTGGCTTTTCGAGATAGAAGTGTCGCGTGACTTGAACAATGTCTACTGCTATCCATTCCCACAACAGTTACTCAGAATTTCCCCCCTTCTATTCAATCTCCATTTCGTTTCTCTAACTAACGTTACCATTCTAAAGGATAAGCATAGAACTCTTTCTTCGATAATTTAGCACAAAAACTTAAAAAGAATTTTCTTTCGTTTCAGTGAAGTCTGTCGTCATCGTGTAGCATTGCCCTCCTGAAGCATTCAATTTTTCCCGTCTGTTACCAATATTTATTGAAAGCGCTAAAAAAAATGTGTATATCAGTATAAAAGAAGAAATATTTAGGAACCTATGCGACATTTAAAATACACGGACTGTGTTAAACATAATCCACCTTTGGCCGAGTTCAAGTGACGGTCAGATATATATTGTCTTTTACTATATTGTCATTTTAAAATGCATGAATGATTTTATTTTTTATTTGTAAAATCACTGCTATATATTATCTGTGCTTTAAATGCAAAAAGACAATTAATGTAATTCCAAGTAACAGTTGAACCTTGTCAAGAGAAGCTAAATACTATAGGACTTTATTAGAAAATGTCTACCACCCATCACGAAAACAATCCAAAATAAACGAATTAGACATGCGGGACACTGCTGGAGAAGTAGGGACGAACTCATAAGCGACATACTCCAGTGGACCCCTTCACATGGACGAGCAAAGGCAGGACGACCAGCTAGAATCTATATACAACAACTCTGTGCCTATACAGGATGTAGCCTTGAAGACCAACCTGGGACGATGGACGATAGAAACAGGTGGTGGGAGAGGGTTAGGGAGATCCACGCTGGTAGCGTGACATGATGATGATGAAAACTACTAATGTTTGTAAAAGGCCGTAAAAAGCGCGTGAGTGAGGAAGGGTTGGTCATCACTATCCTAACTTTTAACTTAACTAGTTCTATTCACTGACCCAACACATACTATGATAATCCATTCACCACAACGACACAATTCTTATTTTGCACTACGGTTACCAAAACAAGTCAATCACTCAATGAATCTCTAACTTAATCCTATATTACATAATTGTGAGGGAGAGGGAGATAACTTTTTAAAAATCTATCTAAAAATCTATTTATATTAAATCCCTAACGAAAAAGTACAAATGGGAAAAAGTGCATATATATATATATATATATATATATATATATATATATATAATTTAGAAGGTGAGAGTTAATATTGACCACCCCTTACAGGTTAACATGGCAGGAAAGCGAGTTCACCAGCCGAAAAACAGTGCCGGAGGGAAAGTAAAAATTCCTCGGCACATCCGGAGAATTCAAGTTTCTATCATCCAACGGATGTGGGAAGGAAAAAATGGGACTATAGAATAAAAAATCGAGCTGACGAGCTTGCATACTCTAGATAAATTTGTCTTGATTTTTAAAAGTGGTTTAGCTTAGCAGGAATATGTTAGCTAAGGTGTCAGCAGATTCGTCAAACTATGTCCAAGAAGCAGTACTTCTTCAGAAACAAGGCGAAGACTGGAAACCTGTATTATGACGGAAACAGAAAGAAGCACTAGCTGTTACTTGGAGTTGCAATAGATTCCACAACATTTTGATTGGATTGCCAAAATTTATATTGGAAGCCGACTACAAACCACTGCTGGTACTGTTAAAGTCTAAGCGATTCGACAAATTGACTCCAAGAATCCAACCTTTCAGCCTGAGGCTGATTAGATTAATCTACAACATCACATACACTGCAAGAAAAAAACAGTCACCTCTTTAAACATGTTTGGCGATTACATTTTAATTCATTACTTACTCAAGCTGCTATTTGATGCGTGGATTGGTTTATAACTGATGCTAGGGCTTTTATTTATCAAACATGACCTCCTTTTAGGTATTCACAACCCCCGATCATTGTACACCGTTTCAGAGTTATGTTCCCAACTCCTTTCTTACTTATTCCTATTACCCACTTTTTGGTGAAGGGCTTTTCGTATACAAGTTTCAGTCATTTGACTTGTAGGTGGGAGAGTGTTACTATAAAAAGTTCTTTACTTTTCAGGTTTTTTTTATGTTCAGGTTCAAATTCCGGTTTTTTTGTTTTAAAAAAACGTACATCATTTTTCTTCGATAGTACAGCATAGATTCTTTTTATAAAGAAACAAAAATTAAACGAAAACAACCAATTCAGAAAGTTTGAAGCACGTGATTATTTGGATTTTCCATTCTTATATTTCGATTCTCAGTCACCGTTTCAGTATTATATTCTCAACCCCTTTCTTAATCATTCCTATCACCAACTTTTTGTTTAATCACTTTTTGTATAAAAGTTCCCGTCACGTGACTTGGGGGAGTGCTGCTTCTAAAAATTCTTAACTCTACAGTTTCCTTATGTTATTTTTCTAGTTAGCAACTTTTCGAGCTTCTTTTCTTTTATTCTTATCTAATATAGATAATTTGCATAGTTACAATGTTTCAGATATTTTTATCGAATACTAATAACTTTTAAACAGATCTATTTGACATATATGGACCTTAACAGGTACTACCACTGGTTGAGAGTGGAACTGGGAATAATGGAAGAAACAGTGATGACTCCACACTTCATAGAACTCTAGAAGTTCTGTTACACGGACTATTTGTCAAAAGACATTAATTCTGCCATTCAGAAACCGTTTGTGACCACAGGATTGAATACATCATATTTAAAAGCTCCTCATCAAAGTACTATGAAATATTTCTTTATTACTTATATTTAATAAAGGAACTTCCTGTAAATAGTAGTCCATTCTCTCAGCCCAGTAGAAATTCGGAGGAGAGGTAGGATCTGTTTCTCTCTCAGCAGCAAGCTATGCCAATCGCGGGATCTGCGTCCTTACCAGTAGCCAAAGCAGACGACGTAGAATCCAACCATTCACAGCCGTGGACCCAGCACAGCCAACAAATCAATAACTGCAGCCCTTTTAAGAGATAACATCCGAGACGACCTGCTGACCTGCTCCAGCTTAACACAGCAACCGTTCCTGCGCAACCAAGCAACAACACCTGCAGCAATTAGTCTGCGTGCGACCACACTGCTCGGGCTAGCACCAGCACTTCGATGCTACACTGACACACACCCGGTTAACCAAGGATTGCGTAAACCGGGGGATCAATCATCTAGCCTCTGCAACCAATGCGTCCACATCATCGACCATCTCTAGCTACATCTACAACTTGACCATACAGCTACACCCATCTGCAACAAGTACAGAGACCATCCTCACCTTCTAGACGCGCTGTAGCAACAAACTAAAAGACAGCCGATTCTACGACTTTCTACAACACCGACTTTCAACACCCAGGAGAGACTACACTGACGCGATACAACTGCGATTCTACACCCATACACCTTTCATGTACGATTCATTCAATAAAACCTGAAAATTTAAACTTATCCACTTGTCTCTATCATTTGTCCAGTCCTCTGTTAATCACACACTACTTATCCCTGTACACGGGATCGACGAATATACCCGTCCCACGACACCATCAAGCATAAAGCATATTTACAATATGGTTTAATAAAAACAAACTCTTATTAACTGTCGCCTTTAAAAAAATGTCAAAAAACATGTATAAAACATTTAAGACTAAAAAAATGATTCAAACTGATTCAATAAAAACAAACGAAATGTTATATATTGCACAGATTTATTGAAAATTAAAACCAGAAAATCGAATCCAGTTCAAATAAAACAGTACCAGGAGTAGATAACATAAACTCCATATTGAAACATTTTGGTTACACTGAGTGTAAAATTAAGGAGAATCTGAAAAAACAAACAAACAAAAAACAAAAACTAACAAAATTTTCTTTATATTTAATCCTTTAATAATGCTTATTAGTTTAAAATCATGAATCCTTGTATATTTGGTAAGTCCTTGTAAATATATCATTTCCGACACACAATCCGTTCAGTTTTTGTTTTTTACTTTTTGGTGTTGGTGGGGGGTTGAATCTTCGTCTGAAAAAAGATTAAAACAGAAATAGATTTATAATACGTGCACACACAGACTGACTGACAGATAGACATCTTTTCAGGATTCTCTCTTTCAAACGTATTTGATTTAATAAGACAACCACTTTGCTTCTGCCTGTTTTATAATTGATCCGTCCAAGGTCTTCGTATAGGTCGTTAAACATCTGGATAGAATGAATACAAAAGGCAGCATATTTCCCCCAAGTACTTTAGGTCCTGGATGGAGTCATCTTCAAGGGAACAAACATTTAAAATGATAAATACAATAACCAGTCGTGTGCATTTATTTAAAGAGTAGGAAAAACAAGTTAGAGGAGAATTTATGAAAAAGAATTTTACTCGTGGTAAGAGGAACAATTGGTGCGAAATTCTTTTATAAATTCCCCCCTCACTTGTTCTTCCACCAAATTTTAAAAAAATTTACTCCATCCGGATATCAAACGAAGACTTAAACGGATCAATTATAAAATAGGCAGAAGCGAAGTGTCTGTCTTATTCAATCAGGCGTGATTGAATTATATATATATATATATATATATATATATATATATATATATATATATATATATATATATATATATATATATATATGTGTGTGTGTGTGTGTGTGTGTGTGTGTGTGTGTCTTTTTTAATAAAACATGTTTAAAAGAGAACGTGCCGCCTAGATATACATATGTGTATGTGTGTGTGTGTGTGTGTGTCTTTTTTAATAAAACATGTTTAAAAGAGAACGTGCCGCCTAGATATACATATGTGTATGTGTGTGTGTGTGTGTGTGTGTGTATGTGTGTGTGTCTTTTATAATAAAACATGTTTAAAAGAGAACGTGCCGCCTAGATATACATATGTGTATGTGTGTGTGTGTGTGTGTGTGTGTGTCTTTTTTAATAAAACATGTTTAAAAGAGAACGTGCCGCCTAGATATACATATGTGTGTGTGTGTGTGTGTGTGTGTGTGTGTGTGTGTGTGTGTGTGCGTATTTCAATGAGTGCTCATAAGTGTTGGGAAAACACAATTTAGTTCTCAACAATTCATTTTATGAGTTAAAAAAAATGGGAAATTTTCCAAAAAAAGAACCATACTTTATTCAATTCCTCCGAACAAAGCAGGAATTTACTTATATTGTGAAAGCTACATTTATGGAAAATAATTGTTTTATTTTACTGTTTACATATTTTATGAAATAAAGCATATATAGGAAAAGATTATTATGGTGATGTGTATAAAGAGACATTTCAAATATAAAATGGAAAATATCAAATAGCCAAAATTAGAGGTAAAAGATGATTATATAAAGAAAACTTACGGTGATGAAATCATTTTCTTCTCTTATACATAAACCGATACAGATATCCACAATTACCGCAGCAGGATTTCACTGCAAAAAAGATCACTTATTGTAAATATCTGTCGATCTTAATTGTTGCTATTCTTAGAAATAATATGTTATATTTTAAAAAATGTTACAGTACTGTATATTGAAAAAATTGCATAGTCTGTACACGTCACATCAACTATATATATATATATATAGTTGATGTGACACACACACACATATATATATATATATATATATATATATATATATATATATATAATAATTGGATTCATACTATTCTTAAGGGTAACAGCGCTATGGGAAATGCAAAAAGCTTCGTTCAGGCTTGTTGGAAATTTTTTTTTATCAAGGAAAAATGTATGGTATTTTTAATGTCTATATTTTGTCTGCCTTTCAATGTCTCTACGGAAATAGAGGGGCCCACGTGGCTGGCCCCGGGAGTGGGATTTGGTCAAGTGCCCCCTGAATCGGCCTCTTTTGGATCAGGTACTCGAAGCGTCAAGGCGTCCCCATAATTTTAGCAAGCTACCGACAGATTGTTCATCCTTAGTGCCGACAAAAAACAACCGAGCAGCTAGTGTATGGACTTTAGCCGGTCCCAGTAAATACCTTTGACGAGAAAGGAGCAGGACGTAATAACTGCTTTCGGGCCAGAGAATTTGGTTACTGATACTTCTCAAACCTGACAACTACACACGAGGTACCAGCGAATACATTTTGGCGAGAAAAAGAGCGGATATTATTCCTGACGAGAGGACACCCAAGCTGCGCCCACCAGAAAGTAAAACAACAGCGACGTACCCGTGAGAAGTTGAAGGTGCATTGTTCTTGACGAGAAGGACCTGAATAGTGAATAATATCTGTAATTTTTGTTCTTAGCGAGAGACAGCTACAGACGTTGAACGGTTGTTATTTTTTTGAGTGCTTCGGAACTGTTCTTTCTATTTCTCCTGCGTGAGAGAATATATATTTGAAAGGGTTGTTCTTTTACTACACCCTTTCACCACTGTAAGTTCACTTGCTTCCTTTTGTTTTCCCTCGTTTTTGTATATTTTTGTATTTTGGTACTCGGCGCTCCAAATTTTATTTGATTTGGCAGCGTCACGCATGAGGAATTTCATGCAAAGGAAACTCTTTTGCCTATTTTATTTTATTTTTACCTCCTTTGCGGAAATAATTGTAAATAAAATTCTTTTTACAGTCGAGCAAGACCGTTCTTAACTTATTTATTCCTTCCCCATTTTTTAGACGACGTTGCTTTGTTCAATGGTCAGTAAATTTCTGAAAGTAGAAAATTAATTTACGACAGGCTTTTAACTCGAGTTGCCGTGGTCATTTTCTAACCATTGCGCCACAAGCGCTTCCATTGTAGACCGCTATATAAACCGAGAAAAGACCTCTGACAGTAGACAGAGATGCCCAGTCAGCAAGGCGTAGAATAACCTGGCTGTATCATCTGCGGAGGAGTTATAGCAACATAAAAATGGTGTCCTGGTTACACCAAACTTTATTCAAGGCTGAGTGTCCAGTTCAAGAACTCTAAGGTGTGTGGAGTAGCCTTTTATTGCCATTACTCTCAGGTTTCATCTGTCTCGGAGTGGTTGTAGCTATTAGGGTCCATCTATGAACCTAATAGATGTTTGAAAATTATTAGCAATGGATAGAAATTTGTGAAAACATAATTGTGGGTATTTATTTCTATTAAATAGGAATACTTGATACCATGTCACTGTTTGAATATATAATGTGACGGGTGGGAGACGAAGAGAGAGAGAGAGAGAGAGAGAGAGAGAGAGAGAGAGAGAGAGAGAGAGAGAGAGAGTATTGTAGAAGGGGAGAGATGGGATGTTTTGGACCGGTCAGTAGGCATAGTCTTTCTTTTTCCATTCTCTCCTTCTCCCTTCCTTTCTCTATAAACGGGTCAAGGCAGCGGCAGATTATAGCTGCAGCGGTCAATTTAAGGAAAGTGAGGTGGTTAGGCAACCGTGATATTGAAGCCGGAGACCCCAAAGAAGACCACGTTGCACCGAGGAGAAAAAAGGCGCATAACAAAACTGGAGACCAGCAGCGGCAGAAGGTGGTTGAGACAACTGAAGGCTTGCGGAACCGAGGAGAAAAGAGAGAATGCCGAGAGATACTGGAAAACGAATAATGGTGAAGCAAGCAAGAAATATCCACCATCTAACTAGATAACACTCAAATAACTGCTGAGAGACCGAAATAGTAACCCGACCATTGAAGAGACTATGATATACGAAAGACTCGATATTCAGAAGGTATGGTGCCGCCGAATAAAACCAGATAAGTGGAACTTGAATCTTATCGGACTCTGATACACTCAAACCTGTCTTTAATGTTGTATACACCACGTGTACGTCTCCATGCAAAATTTTTCCTTCTTTCTCTTTCACGTTATCTATTGTAGTTTATTGGCATGATGGTTAGAGTGTTTACCAATGGCCCGGGAGACCTGCATTCAGTCCTTGGTCGAGTTATACCAAAGACTAAAAAATGGTATTTGATACCTCCTTGATTAACTCTCAGCATTATAAGGCACGGATCCAGGGTAAAGAGGAGAAATCCAGGGAAAGGAATTGCGTCCTCCCCTACACCTTGGTGTAGTAGCTATCGAAAAGGGAGTCTTCGGGTTATCTTCGACTACACATCGCCAACTTTACTTATTGATTATCGTAGCCTTGTGTTTGCCATCTTTCTTTCCGCAATTACAGGCTTCACTGTATTCTCGTGTTCACACTTGTGAGATATCCTTCATATAGGAACCCTGGGGGTCATACCCCGAAGAAATGGAATCTCAGTCTCCGGATAGATATAAATTTTATTTGTGTCAGAGATCACAGGCCGTGAAAATGAATAGTTTTGATTATGACCTAACATTCACAAACGAACCACATTTTGACATTAAATAACCATAAGTAAAATAAAACAAACTGAAAAGAAACAAAGTCAATCTGAAAGAATGAAAAAAAAGTGATGTGTGACAGATGAATCAAAAGAGACGAAAAAACTTGAAAGAATAGAAAATGAATTGAGAAAAAGAAACAATAAAAGCGGAAATTTCATGGGAAAACAGAGAAAAAATTATTCTAAAAATATAAACCTAAACCTGATCAATACCACCAAAAGTAATCCCCAACGATGTTAACACACCATAAAAACTATTAACTACAAATGTTAAATATTGATATACAACATTCATTATTCCTTAATTTCTATATTTACCCCCCCCCGCTCGGGCAGGATATGACACAAGGTCAATTTTTAAGCGGAGTTTAACAGGTTGGAATTCAGAGTTTTTCCTTCTCCTAGACTAGTTGCCTCACCAAGGCTGAAGAACCTAGTCTGCCCTACAATTTACTCATAGCTGGAGGGAGAATAATTGGATTCATACCTTTCCCAAGGGTATTAGTGCTATGTGAAATGCAATGAGTCTCGTCCAGGATTTGAACTCGTGTCGCCGTGTTCATTTCCTACGACGATAACCATTACACCACGGACACCTCCTTAATTTCTTGGCACGAAATAACCCCGGACTGGTTGACAACCAGGAAAAGAAGATGTTCATAAGAAAGGGATGGAAGGAGAGAGCAAGAAAGAAACATTTATACGATCGGAAGGAAATCTACGGAGAAAGGAAAAGTGAAAACAAAAATGTTGAGATTCAAAAGAAAAAAAGAATGAAAATATAAGGAAACTAATATGAAAGTGCGAAATTATGTAAAGGTAAAAATTTAAAAAGCGGAAAAAATTGTCAGAAATTTGCAGGAAAATTACCATAATAAAGCGGGAAACTTTGAAAGAAAAAGCAAAATACAAGAAAACGAAATAAGGTAAAATGGTTTAAGGGTGTTAAAAATAGTACGGATAAACTTCAGGATGATAACGAGTGAATCATCCAAGAAAAAGAAGCTCTAATATTCAGTTGTGGAAACAAAGCAACAATAAAACAACTCCAAAATACAAAAATGCTAGAAAATAAGCTCGTAGACAAAGTGATAAAGAGAAGCAAAAAAAACAAAAAACAACAAAAAACAAAAAAACAAACAAAAAACAAAAAAACAAAACGATAACAGCGTATTTACAATGCATTCTGTAGTAAAATCATTTGCTTTTAATTTCTCTGTGTGTTTTTAGCGTTCTCTGTGTCACTTCATATGAGATCATTAGAGTGAATTAATGTTTTGATAGAGTTGGTTAATAAGTCCTATGATCACGGGTTACATAAACAGATACTAATTATAAAACATCTATTAATCTTCGTTTAGTCTATTGTATATAATTCCTATGATTTTGAGGAGATAGTTGTTAAGTTAGTTTTACAATATGTCAACCCGAGTATTATTTCATGATGAAATCAGTCTTCTAATACAATTATATGGTTTCAATTAAATCATCATAATCGTTTGTAAGCCATAATGTTTTCAAGTTACAATTATTAACACTTACAATTTATACACAATTGTATTGTTTTAAGTATATAATAATAATAATAATAATAATAATAATAATAATAATAATAATAATAATACTGATGTGAAAAACTCTAGAGGAGTAAATAATAATAATAATAATAATAATAATAAGCGAATGCAGCAAATTAGCACAGAAGGAGTACAAGGCGAAATACGACTGGGTCGGCAAGGTGATCCACTGGGAAATGTGCAAGAAATTTCATTTCGACCACACAAACAAATGGTATATGCACAATCCGGCGCCTGTCCTAGAAAATGACTTGCATAAACTCCAATGGGACTTTAACATACAAACGGATCACCTAATCCCGGCCAGAAGACCAGACCTCATAATAATCAACAAAAGAAAGAGAACCTAAAAAATTGTTGACTTTGCTGTCCCGGCGGACCACAGAATAAATCTGAAGGAAAGTGAGAAGAAGGATAAATACCGCGACCTTGCTAGAGAATTAAAAAAAACTGTGGAACATGAAAGTAATGATTGTGCCAATTGTGATTGGTGCGTTAGGCACAGTAGCTGAAGGATTATTAAAGGGCCTGGATGACTTGGAAGTTGGCGGACGGGTAGAGACTATCCAAACAACAGCATTGCTAAGAACGGCCAGAATACTGAGACGAGTCCTGGAGACTTGAGGAGACTTCCTGTCACTCAGACTCCAGTGAAAAACCATCAGTTAACACTGATGTGAAAAACTCTAAAGGAGTAAATAATAATGATAATAATAATAATAATAAGAAGAAGAACTTGAGCATAACACCAAAGGGTATATCTACTAACCAGAATCCGTCATGGAGAATGAGATATAAATAATTCTCTGGGATTTTGAGATACAATCAGATCACTTAATCTTAGCCAGAAGAACTGACCTAATGTGTTAAAATTATTTTTTGAATGATAGAAGTTTTTGTTGACGGGAATTTTTTCGTCTTCACCGGCGGAACTGGATTAGTGATATGACCGGAACTAACACCGTTTTTAAAGTTGAAGCGGGAAATAGGAAACTCAGCCTTTTTGGGAGAAGACGTCGGTGGGAGCGGACCGCTCAAAAAGGAGCTCTGCACTTGACCGCTGAGAACCATGTTGTTGACAGAGAGCCTGATGGAGTTCTAACAGGTATCCTTTATCAATAGCTGAATCTTCTAGTCGAAAGATATTTTTAATCGCTGACCTGAGGAAATTTTATCGAGTTTCAAATTCAATTACTGCGTCTCCTATTCGAAAGGAGATATTTATAATTGCTGAACGGAGGAAATTCTTTCAAGTTTTCTACTGTGGAATTGCTATGCCGTGAATACAAAAATTATGAATGCTGAACACAAGGGTGGTTGGAGTTCTCCCCTTCAAGACTCTTCCTAAAGGAAATTTCTCAGAAACAAATTGCTGAAATCTGTCTTTCTTTTTACGTTGAAGGACTTGTTCCTTGTGTTAATTTTTGGAAGAAACATAATCCTTTTAAATGATATTTAACAAAAATAAATAAATAAGTAATAGAAAAAACAACTTAAGAAAACCTGGCGTATCGTTGACTTTGCTCGCCCGTTACACCATCGGGTAAAAATCCCCCCAACCAAAAAAACAAACAAACAAAACAAAACAAAACAAAAAAAAAAAAAACGAAAAAGTGACAGGTAGTCGAACCTTGTCAGGAAACTAAAAAATAACGGAACATTAAAGTGACAGTGATAGAAATTGTAATTGGTGCGCTTGGAACGGTCCCTAAATGCTTGGTAAGGGGCCTGGAAGAATTGGAAATCGATGGACGAGCCAAGACCATCCAAACTACAGCATCGTAAAGATCGACCAGAATACTGAGAAGAGTCCTGGAGACCTTAGAAGACTTGGTGTCACTCAGACTCCAGTGAAAAATTATCAGCTAACACTGGTGTGAAAAAATCCCAAAGGGGTTGTATAAAATTCCTTGGTAAAGAGTTAGGGATACAAGTAACTATTCTTAATAAGCTTAAATTCAAGATGATAGTCGATGCAAACTTGGTCGCAAAGAAGTGAAACAATCTTCTAAAGAGAGTGGTCCATGAAATCATCTACGAAAAGTTAGGACATCGGAAAGTACCATTCTGTAGGTTCTCAATTGATTGAAGAACAAGGTCAAGCATTTAGATTTATATGACTGGGATCTTATACCAACTTCATTGTATAGTCCTGACTTGGTCCTTTCAGATTATCATCCTTTTGGGTTTCTCAAACAGCATTTATCCTGGACGTAGTTTCACCCAAGTTTTGTTGTTTTTTCAATGGTGCAAGGATGGCTCCAGTCGCTTGATAATACGTTCTTAGAGGAGGGTATTTATTTGTTGGTACACTGATGGGACAAGTACATCAATCCCGATGACAACTACGTGGAAAAGTTGCATTGGATGTATTTACCTAACCCCTTCGCGCGAGCAAGATGCGACACTCAGTTTTTAAGCGCAGTTTAGCAGGTTTGTATTCAGAATTTTTCTTCTAGACCGGTTGTAATACCAAGTTTAAAGAGACCAGTCTACTCTACTGTTTACCTATAATTTGAGGGAGAATAGTTAGATTCATACATTTCCCAAGGACATTATCGTTATAGAATGTAGCATAGTAGTACTGGTAACATATGCACAATATTTTACCTGTGTAGTGATAAAGGTTTTGGATCAGTAAATGACTAACCTTACATTTTGGACATCCCAGATAGATAGATAGATAGATAGATAGATATCTTGTGTAGATTGATAGACAGTCAGATAGATAGATATTTTGTTTGAACATAAAATTGGCGTAACTCTCCACCGGTAAATATGAATGTTTTCGACAAAGCGAGTAATTCAGTGTTACCGTCATGGTTATATATATATATATATATATATATATATATATATATATATATATATATACGAGGATCATTAAATAAATTTCCAGACTTTTTTTGTATGTGCACTTTTATTGATAGTACACAAATAAAACTCTAGTCCCCTTCAAAGTAATCTCCTCCAGTTGCAATGCACTTGTTGTTCGTTCCAACAACTTCTGGAAGGTCCCATGAAAGTCCTCTTGTGTGAGCGTGTCAATGACCTTCGTCACAGCCTCTTTCATCTCCTCAATTGTCTCATAATGACAACCTCTGAACTTAGGGAATAACCAAAAGTCATAGGGAGCAAGGTCTGGACTATAGGGAGGCTGAGGAACTGTCTTGATGTCCATCTTGGTCAAATAGTCTGTGACAAGGATAGAGTTGTGGACTGGTACATTGTCCTGGTGGAAATGCCACTGACTCGATTTGAAGAGTGCTGGCCTCTTCCGACGGAATCTCTTCCTGAACTCCCTTAAAACCTCAACATAGTAACCCTAACCCTAACCCTTTTGGCGAATCAACTCTGATCTATTGACTTCCTTACTTCTCCCACACCTCTCGTCATCCCTCACAGACTCCCTGCCTTCCTTGAATCTCTTATGCCTCTCAAAATTGATGCTCGATTCATGCAAGATGCTTCAAAATCAGTCTGAAGTATTCCATACGTTTCCGTGGCATTTTTTCCATGTTTAAAACAGAATTTTATTGCATATCGTTCTTCTGAATTGTACTCACGTCCAGATTGCATTTTTGAAATTCACCAGCTGTGACAATCAGACTCTAGTAGGGTGTATTCCAACAGCTGTTGATTTGAAACAGAACTCATAAAAATTGGTCAGTCATCTCATAAGATATATAGCAATAACATAGTGAATTCTCAAGAGTCTACGACAATTGTAAATGCCTGTACCAAAATTGTCTGGAAACTTATTGAATGCACCACACACACACACACACACACACACACACACACACACACACACACACACACACACACACACACACACATATATATATATATATTGTCATCCACAGACATACTGTTTCGTTATATCACAACTCTTCAGTGGGGCTAGATATGCAGGACGCTTGAAGCTGGGATCGATTCCCGCCCAACTTTACGTTAGACTTAGTATTAGAGCGCTCGGCCAACAAGTGTACCACGTCGGCTAGGGATTTATAAAGTATTATGTAGCAACAGCAGCAGCAGCAGCGTTCGTTTGCTTACATTTTATTCCTTACCGGATACCAGAGGGCTCAATTCGTTCGAAGAGCTTTGCATTATGCTAGCGGCAGCCGAAAATTAATTCGCCAAAGTGCTCATAATCATATAGTGATTAAAACATTTTATATAGAAAATCTTTAACATAATATCCTCCATTGTGAATTCAGTGTTAAATATTCAACATGATATAGAAAAATTTTCTTATCAAATTTTAGTTTAGTTTTAATGGACAGGCCACATTGTTAGCATAACTAAGTTTAGAATAAAATCGTCTGGTGTTTTTTAACTTCTCTGCTCGAATTATATAATCTGTTGTTGTTTCTTTTGATCCCTTTTGTGGTGAGACTTTAATTCCGTGTATAACGAAATTATTTCTGACTTGCATTTTGACATTATTCGCTTTGGATAGTTAAGGCTTTCCTGTCATTGTCTTTAGCATCTCACATTACAAAAGAAAAATTTTTATCATTCAGACTTTGAATTGATTGAGCGAACACTGTAGCATTTTCCTTCACAAACACGCCATTATTAATTTGATCGAGGTTATTTAAGTAACGCTTCATGATTTTTGAATTCTCATATATCCTAAAAACCTCACTTCTCATAATTCTGTTTGTGACCATCAAAAATGGTTTATGCTGGGCTCTATAACCTGTAAATAAGTTTGACATTAAAATGTCAATAAGGAGAATAAATTCTTTAAGCTCACAAATGGTTCTTCAACATTTCAAATCAATTTCCAGTGTTCAACATTTACAAGGTAAAACTTCAAATAGAAAATTTCTGCCACTTACCTGAAATTTTATAGTAATTAGAGGGTTTACTTTCCCCGGAATACAGCGTAATATATATATATATATATATATATATATATATATATATATATATATATATATATATATATATATATAGATGTGCGTGTGTATTTCAGAAAGCGAGTTGTCTATAACTCTTACCAATAAAATAATATTATACCGTCTTTTATCATACTATCATAAAGTTGTAGCACATAAATTGATGTGTAGAAAATTCTCAAAGAAAAGGTTTTCGTAGAAAAGTTAAGGAAACGAGAAGATAAAATGGTTTTCTATATCTAACCTATAGCTGCGAAAAATTACACTTACGTTTCTTTCTGATGGTATTTCCCTCAAACTGGTAAAATATACGTGGACTTGTTTTACCATGTCGATCGAGCAAATCTCGATCATAGTCACACCCACTACAATGTGTGAGACGGTTTTGTTTGACCCATAAATTTAGGTTTTGACTCTTTTCAACTTAAAAAAAAACCTTGACAATGACCGCCTCTCATCTCCAAAATGATAGTTCCTACGATAGACCTTTGTTGTCGATCACGTAGCCGGGTATTAGAGTCACTGGAAGGAGTAGGTGGCTATTACATAAAAGAATCTGCATTTAGATCCCTACATTTCATCATCTATTATAAAACTGCGTTCCGTGAATTTGTGTGTCCACACTTATTTAAAATAAAACTGTGTACATTTGTAATACGTAATGATAATTTTAGGTATTTAATCGACCCCACAGTGTTCATATATGGACTATATCGGTTTAATGAAACAATAATCCATGGGAGATGATTCAAAAATTGTTCAGTCCAGTTGACCTTCTTAATTAATCCAGTCTTTACTTCTGCAGGGTTCTGATGTCATACCCAAACTAGAACCTGTCCCGGAAAAATAGACACTCTAAGTTCTCTGGAACAAGTGTCTTGTCTCTGGGGAGAGTTGAGCAGAGTGAGTATAATAATAATAATAATAATAATTTAGTATTTTGAGATGAAATTATGAAACCATTCCTTCTGAATATCGAGCTGTATAAACAAACCTAGGACTATACGAATATATAGCGTTCAAAGTTATTTCTTTGATATCTACTTATGGCTGATCAAGATATATTAGCATCTCAATCCTCTTCCTGAGTCCCTTTTTACTTCCTTCACCATCCTTCCTTCTATTTTGTTTTCTTCTTGCTAATAGTTGTCTCATATTCAGTTAGGGATCCTGAATTAGAATGATGGAATTCTGAAAAAAACAAAAAACAAAAACAAAAAAACAACTCATAATATGCAGAAGAGTAGCAAGTTTCGGTTATAGTGTAACAGATGAAACAGTTAATCACATCATACAGCAAACTAGCACAAAACGAAAAAAAAAAAAAAAAAAAAAAAAAAAAAAAAGCGAAATGATAGACAAATATCTGGAACTTGCGAGAAAACTGAACAAATTAATGGAACATAACAATGACGATGACATCAATTTTTGTTGGAAACCTTAGAACGTTTCCAAAAGGCCTGGAAAAAAGAGTGGAATTCAGAAGAAAATACAGACCATGTAGACCACAACATTGATTAAATCATCCAGAATAATCCTGGACACCTGAGGAAACTTGTTGTAAAACCACCTATGAAAAGTGGTGTGCAACATACTCAAAGAGTAAAATAATAAGAGTAAATATAATAAAAGATAAAAACAAAATAACCACTGCCTTTGATAAAAATAATCTCACTAAATGGATTTGATAAACTTTCAAAATGCAAGGACGTAGTGGTGTAAATTGTAAGAATATAGTATTTAAATAAACCGTAGTGATAGCGCTAAAAGACTACTGATATACGAATTAAGATAATTCCAGGAAATACATCTCAGTCTGAAATGCAGAACATCGTGCTCACACATTTAGAAAAATTCCCTTTATATATGCTCAATAACTATGAAAGAAAAAGTTTCCTTTATTCTAGGTCTCACTTAAAATCCTTAGTATGGGATTATACCAAATAGGTTTGGTTTCTTTGTTTAATGGCATATCAACCTTTGTAGGTTATTTAATCCTAAAGCCATTCTCATAGAAGGACAGTAGTGGTACTATTTAACCCATAGCTGGGAGGATAAGGGGTTTCATACATTTTTCTAGGGTATTTTTCCGAAAGTGAACGTAATAGCACGACTGGAGTTCGAACTCGTTTACTACGATTTCGCAGTCCATCGCTTTAACCATTACAACCACGAGGCCACTCCCTATACCAAATAGGTCGAGAAATTGAAAAAAATTGGAAGACCTAAAAAATACAAAAACTAAGATCTTCAATTAAGACATGTGAATGAAGTTTAGAATCGGGAAATATGTAATGCTGACAATGAACAAATGAAAAAGCATCAGTTAACCATCCGACTAAATTTGTTTCCGAGCTGGCTTTGGAAAGCGTGGGCTTTCGGGTCGTCAATTTTGTAAAAGAAATGAAATTCCTTAGACTAGAAATTGTAACTCTTGTATTAGAAGTAAATTTCCCAGGAGTTTTCCCCCCCAAACTGCAAGAAAGTCAGTTTCTCTAGGACTGTCCCGTTTTCCTATTGTTCGACCCGGCCAAACATGCCATTCCAAAGTGATGCACCGGCAGGAAGTGACACATTCTGATGGCCGTTATGAGAAGAAATCGCGTAGGCGGACTTGGCTGACAATATGGGACAAGGTAAAATCCCATGGTACAGGCATAGACTGATGCACCGGAAGATAGTGACCTGTGAACTGCATGACAGTTACTTCCGCTTGATGACGATCAAACATGCCATTCCAAAGATTGAGTGGGCGATTGAACTATTATATAATTCGGTGAAGACAGGAAGTCAGTTAGTTGGAGGTCAGATGAGTAAGAGACAAGATGTGGTAGAGAAAGCCACCAACCGGCAGAAGGGGCCTTTGGGACCCCCGATAGAGTTTGGAGACCAGAGACGTTGGTGACAAGATGTGGTAGAGAAAGCCACCATCCAGCAGAAGGGGCCCTCGGGACCCCCAAGTGAGTTTGGAGACCAGTTGGTGAGAAGATGCTGGGATGAGAACATATCCCAGAGAGACTGGGCCCTCAGACCCCCCGGTTGAGCAGCCCTAGAGAACGAGAAAGACACAACGCTGATGGCCATAAAAGTGGGGGTCAATATATTGCAGTTCTGATCGGTCTCCAACTCCTTCTCACACACACCAACCTTTTAAATAAAGTGAGAGGTATATTTTTTTAAAAGAAGTCTTCGCTTGTCTTTATTCATTGCGTCAATATGTATTCTGCATGTATAGTTGTAGCATCGGACTATACAACATAATCACCAACCAGTCACTTAGTCTCCAAGGGGAAATAATGATTGCGTATTTCACTGTGTCTTTCTGATCACGAGACGTCTCACCCATTGATCGCTTTTTTTATAATAAGTACAAAATAGGTCTAACTTCCGAGCAGGTGACACCTCTTCTTGCACACTAGTGGTCATCCTCAGGTTACACATCAGCTGACATCTTTGCTGACAGCTGAACATATGACAAAAACATTTTTGTTGATTGAAGGCTGATAAACATTCTAAATATCATTTTTTATAAATATGTTGAAAAATTGTTTACTTACCTCACCTTTTCTTGAGTTCCTATGACCTGAAAATAACAAGAAATACTGAGTTAAACAAAAAATAAATTAGTTCTTATAATTCATTCTGAATATATATATATATATATATATATATATATATATATAAGAACTTTTCATTTTCATAAAATGCAATATTTTTATAAAATAGTAATAAAATATCAATATATGTTCTTATTGTTTTTTCTTTTTTTTTACAGAAAAAATAATCAGTTTGTTGAAACGAATGATAAAAAATTTAGTATAACATAATTATGTTATACTAAATTTTATTAGTTATAAGTTGGAATAAACCTTGCGTTGTAATAAACCCAATACTTTCAGTGACCATTGTACTGGCTGGGAACACGAGCAAGATAAGCTGAACGTATTGGGTTTATTACAACGCAAGGTTTATTCGAACTAATAACCCTAGAATCATAATGGTTATACGGGCGAAGCATTTAGATGATTTATCACATATCAAATTAATATTATAGTAAATAATAACGAAGTGAATATGAATATAAAACTTGGCTTATTAATACATTGAATCATCCAGGATGACGTTTGTTAATTCTAACCACTTGAAGCAGAGTGGCTTTTAACAAAGGAAAGCAATTAAAAAAAACCAACAAAAAACAAAAAGAAAAGCAAAACAAACTGAATGACACGAGAAGTACTTTTTTTGCATAAAATCTATCATCTTAACAGAATAAGATATAAACACACGTGTTCGAATATTGGATCATTACGTTTTTATTGTTAGGAACTAAAAAGACACACTACATGTAATGATAAAAGGTGGAACTAATAAACGAGTGATCGGGGTTCGAATAGATAGGCTTTAAAAAACCGGCAGAGAGAGAGAGAGAGAGAGAGAGAGAGAGAGAGAGAGAGAGAGAGAGAGAGAGGATCTTGATAGAATTAAAAAATCTCGTCCTGTGGTATAGGTGTAATAAGATATGTTTTATCTAGCACATCAGAAAAACATCACTAAATAAAACATTACCAAAATCACCAGACACTATCGGCCATCTTAAATAATCACGGAGGGTAGTCGAGCCATGTCGCCCAGGAAAGTCGGAATTGAGGATTGTTCTGAAAATCCCTATAAAAGAAACTGGTTTTTCGATTCGGCATTTTTCGTGGCTGGGAACACGAGCATGATAAGCTGCAGCGTAGACTGAGCGAGTAAGAACCACCCTAAGATACAAGAAGAGCTGGTTTAAACTAGAAAAAAAGAGACCCGCGAATCTGCTCCTCACATTGAGTATGTTATCCGTTTCCACCTATTTCCTCGGCTTCAGTAACAAAACAAAGGGAATAAAACCGAAAATCCTTCACTTGAGGCCATTTATGTTTTCCCTCGCTCACCAGACCATCACTATTATTGACATAGCAGTCGTCACTGAGCATGCAACAAAAGAAAGCAAATAGTTATAAATAAATAGAGAGAGAGATGGGGGGGGGGCGATGACACTATACATCAGACTCTAATCGTCTAATTCAGTGGAATAATGGAAGAAAGAAATAAGAGAAAAATAAATGAAGGGAAGATAGAGGTAGAGAGATATAGATGAGTAAAAGAAAGAAACGAGGAACGTTTATTTTGGAAGTTTACCTTTTAAACAAAAAAATGGAGCAATATTTTGTAAATAATGAAATTTTCTGAAAGTGAACAATTGTAATATTTTGACCTTCGACCCGGCCCAAAAATGCCATTCCAATGTGATGCACCGGAAGGAAGTGACACATTCCAATGGCCAGTAATCGAAAGGGATCACGTGGGCGGATTAAGGCTGATAATATGGGACAAGGTGAAGGTCCCACTGTGCCACTACAGAGTGATGCACCGGAAGAGAGTGACCTGTGAACTGCATGACAGTTATTTCCGCTTGATGACGATCAAACATGCGATTTCAAAGATCGAGTGGGCGTTGAACTATTATATGACACAGTCGAGTTCGAGCCCCAGGGGCAGTGCCAGTAGAGTTGGAGCCGGAGAGGGCGAGGTGTTGTAGGGAAAGTCACATCAGGCGGAAGGGGCCTTTGGGCCCTGATGAATTGGGGTCCAGAGAAGATGCTGATAAGTTGCAGTAAAGAAAGCCAGCACCCAGCAGAGTGGACTCCATGGCCTCCGGTTGAGCATCTAGAAAACAGAAAGACACAACGTTGACGGTCACAAGAGTCGCGGTCAAAATATTGCAGTTTCTGTTCGGTCTCCAGCCTCCTCTCACACGCAAACCTTGAATAACCTTTTCGAACCCTTGCAATAAAGTGAGAGGTACAATATTTTGTTAAAGAAGTCTTCCTGCGTCGTTTATTACTGCGTCGGTATGTATATAATACAATTTATTCAGTTTTTATAAAACTTCGATACTTATTCATTTACAGATGATTAACAACATTTACTTAACCGGCTCATTGGACTAGTGGGTAGAGTGTTCGCCAATGGTCCGGGAGGTCTGGGTTCAATCCCAGATCGTGTCATACCAAAGACTTTAAAAATGGTACTTGATACCTCCTTGCTTAAAACTCAGCAAAAAATAAAGTAGTTTTATTTCATTTACTGTTTACTAGAGGGTTATGTTCTTAGTAACGCGTAGTCTGTCACATCGGTCTCACGTAAATGATCAATGTAGAGATTTGTATGTGCACTAAAACCAAATGTATACAATCATACAGTTGGCAAATATCACCATACAATACACTATTACACGCCGAAGACTTTGAAATACCAAAATATCTGCAACAATTTGGCATACATATCGCTTTATCGAAACCAAAATCGACGTCCTCCTTCAAGATTTTTCTATTCTATTATCTCTCAGTATATACTAACATAGTTTCTGTCATTTATGACGAGTTTATATGTGCATGGTTGGCTTTTTTTTTTATTATTTATGGCTTTCGGGAAAGTGCAATCAGTCGCGTCAATGAGTTATGAACCCCGGTGCATTGGTCGCCTGTGATCCTTTTAAATCCCTTGAGTCAACAGGGGGAAAGATTCAAAAAAAGAAAGAAAGAAGTGAAGAAAGAACAAAAGAAAAAGTTAAAAAAAAGAAAAAAGAAAAAAGAAAGAAAGACCTTTAGAAGCGAGAGAGGAAAAAGAAGATAGAAGAAAGAGGAAGATGGTGAAAGAACGATTAAGTAGTTTAATTTATCTGGAAAAATTACGGATATATTTGAATTTCAAAAGTGGCGAAATAGGATAACAATGGATTTCTCATTACTTTGTAGGAAGACCAGATTGATTATATAAAATAAGGTCTTAAGTTTGGTCAGTACAAAGTTAATAGTTAAAAACCAATTTGGAAGAAGGAAAGAAAGATTGTTGTGACTCAGAATCCTGTCCGACGCAAAAATAGCAGGTACTCTAAGCAATGTGAGCCCTGTAGAGCGAAGTGAAGCAAAGCTTAGTTAATAACAGATAAAAGCAGAAAGTACCACTAAGGAATACTAGCATGTATTTGTACTAGAATAAGGAAGGCTTCTTAGTAAACACAGAAACAACGTAGATGTTCGTTGAATTTTCCCTGAAGTCATATATAATTTGGAAACGGATTTCTCGGTTTAGCCGGCAGTAAAATAATTTGAAATGTTGCTGGCTGGGTTGCTAATTCAATCATGTGGTGGAATCAGGAGAACGAAAAACAGATTTTCAATCAAAGTACCAAAAGCTAATCTAGAACATTAGGGGACATGTTATCTTATGAATATTTTCTAAGAAAAAGCCACTTGAGATAGACTAGTGGCATGCAATTCCGTAGCAACAGGTCCCCGATCCCTGGTCTCACGGATTTAGAGGCCTGTAAATGTCAACAATACAGTTATATGCAGATAAAGATGGGTTAAAGCAATGTTTATTGATAAATTGTTTTGCTGTTTTAATCTGATTAAATAAACAAATGTCAGTAATTAATCATCAAGACTTACCTTTTGGAAAGCAGTTCCACTTGGAACAAATTATGCATTTTTTCTTTTGTAGTTTGATTTCTATAAAAGAAGAGGAAATATATATTGAAATAACATACAATCATCAATATTTTGCAAATGTATTGAGCAACGGTTGATATTTAGTATCATTCTAATTTACATCAAATGATATATTCCTATCAACAGGAATCAAAATAAGGGATGAGTCAACAGTACCTAGATCCTATTTGAATACGTTGTATATTCTCCTTGGGTGTAAACAGTGGCCTCTCATGAATCCGATCATACTGATAGCAAATACACAATTACAGGCTATATATATATATTGTACTCAGTTCATGAAAGTCTGAAATGCATTGAAAATGTAGAGCAAATATCACAATATTACAGTAACAAAACGTTTTAAGATATAAAACAACTCTCAACTTCGTGTTTAACCTAGTCGATCGTCTGGCGAGCTACTTTCAACTTCATCTGATTCAACACAAATGTAATAAGGCTTTCTTTTGTCACATGATTCAGCGTGGTCCTATCCTAGTCATGGTATTTAATTTTGACCTTAGTTCCATGATTACCACATGGGTTTCCGGCTAGTTGGTTTATCAACTCGGACTATGCTCACGTTGTGTTTGAAAGATCCACGGATGCGGAATGACACATCCTATCCTGAAATTCTTCCAAGGGCCGGAGTGGTTCGTTGGAACAACTTGCCTGGGTGGTGGCAACTCAAAGACAAAAAAAACCCCTCTCCGTTAACAATTAACAACTATAATTACAATTGTGTAATAATATATATATATATATATATATGCTATGTCTATCGTAAAGTTAGGCGGGTTTCGATCTCATCTTGAAGGGTCCTGCGTGTCTAGCCACACTGAAGAGGTGTGATTCAATGAAACAGTCTGCCTGTAGATGACAATATATATATGGAAATTGACACTTTTGTTACAATTGAGAGACAGACAACTGACGTATTTGGCTGGTGCAGTCTTCCTGTGTTACTCAAATTTTCAGAGAGTAAGGCTTTTGCTGGAGAGGCTTTACTTATTGGAGAGATTTCTTTTCTTATTCTCTTGTTTCTGGTAAGGACATCGAATCTCTTCTCTCATCTAATCCTAAGAACACCTACTTTTTTAGAGAATCCCTCTGTGAATAAATATTTACGATTGGCTTAACAATCACAGGTACTATTTACCAACCCCTCCGCTCGGGCAGGATATGACACAAGGTCAATTTTTAAGCGGAGTTTAACAGGTTTGAATTCAGAGTTTTCCTTCTCCTAGACTAGTTGCCTCACCAAGGCTGAAGAACCTAGTCCGTCCTACTATTTACCCATAGCTGGAGGGAGAATAAGGGGGTTCATACCTTTCCCAAGGGTATTTTGCCCGAAAGTGAACGTAATAGCGCGACTGGAGTACGAACTCGCATTCTACGATTCCGCAGTGCATCGCTTTAACCATTACACCACGAGGACACCCCTTAACAATCACAGGTCATTTCATATTCTTTTTCTTCTTTTTGACTGGTTAGCCAGTCAAATGTACTGATCTAGGTCTGTGTGAAGAGTATACCTTCCACGTAAACATATTTTGATTGGTCATCCAAGCAAACCACAATATCGGAGCTTGGTTAATTAAGGATCCCAGTCCACGCCTTGTGGGTGGAGTATCTATTTTCTCTTTAACCAAAATAAAAATCAGAGATCTGATCTTTTGACCTCAACAGGTGGACAAGAGATGTCATGATTTAAATTGGATTCTTACAAAACAAATGTCAGCAATTAATCCTGTTTAACTTGTTTTGACACTCTGAAAGTTTGGTTAGTCTTGACCTTTTAAGTTGACTTTTAAATTTCTCTCAAAGTATATACATCATTTTTAAGTTGTTATAAAAGGAAATTTACTTTTTCCTAAAGATAAAAATTATCCCACTCTCCATACGTTTTAGCACCAGTTAATACCTCATATCATCAATTCAGTCTGGTACCAAATTACAAAGCAGATATTTTACTTCATGGTTAATTTTGATACCAGCTCCGATCTCTTATTTAAAAGACTAATGGGGTCAGAAAAATCTACAATGTTAAATCTTTATTCCAAACACAATTTATATAACAATCATCATCATCATCATCATCATCATCAAGGCTTACCGATACCACGGATTACTTTGATTCTCCCTCACCATCCATCTCTATAGGCTATCGCTCTTGGTAAGTCGTTTAGACGCTTCCAAGCGTCCACACTGTGTTGATGAATGTAGAATTTCTCTAGTCGGCCAGCATTGATATATTTATATGTATGAGTATATAGGAAAACGTTGCTTACGAATTTGTTCTTATTGTTCATGCAGAGCCCAGTATATTTTGTTCATCTTATTTGAATTGTTTATGCGATGGAAGGTAAGTCGCCGCATAACTGCTGTTTTGTGCGGTGCTGCAACCTGTATTTATTCAAAATGACTCGCTTCCTCCCTGTTTAGTTCCCTATCTAATTTTTTCATCAAAAATTTCGTTAGAATCCAAGTTGTATATCTATACAGTAGTTCTGACACGGCTACTACAGCTTGAAAGATTCCCGTTTCATTTTATCTGAGAGATCAAATTTCCATATAGTCGATAACTTATGAGTAACGGTCTATGGTTTACGTATGTGTATGTTAATATCGTTTTCAGTCGACGAGATATCGTTATCGATGTATTTGAAATGGTCTATTAATTTCATTGGCTTTCTTTTTAAGGAGGTGGCACCATCTAGATTAAGGCCAATCAACAGTATTTTATCTGAGTTCATCTATAGGACGATGTCTCTTGTTACCGGCTCTAGACAATGCAGTAAAAATTCGGCTTGGGTAGGAATATTTGCAAGAAGTTTTTGATGGCCTACATAGTCTGTACCGAAAATAGTTTTGACGGAATATTGTTTGTCTCTCGGCTTTTTTTGGTGGGAAACTATTTTTATCTATTGATGTTCGTTGTACATAATGTCGGCAGATTATAAACAGGAATAAACCCAGTGTATCTCTTTGCAAGACTCCAGCAAATGTGAAACAAAATCAGTGTTGCCATTAGGTAAGCGTACCATCACATTCGTGTTGTTGTACATCATGGTAGCGGTAATAATTTCTTTTGGAAAACTAACTATACGCTACAAGTATTCGCTCCAGCTTTCTTCTTTATATGAGATAAAATACCGTTGAGAAATCTTTAAACAAATATTGCCTCGAGATTTGTTGCATGTAATCTTTCGATGATTCGACGAATTGTTAAAATCTAAGAAGTTGTAAATCGATTTCCCCCCAAAAGCTCTGATTTTTCATTAGAACTTTCTCTTAACTACAGATCAGATGAGAAGCATAGCATTATAAACATTAGCAACTATAGCAGTAAGAGTTATAAATTTTTATTTTATTGTGATTCCGAGGTCACCTTTTTTTGGGGAAGGGGAGAATGCAGCCTTTCATTCATTTCTCTATTGAGTTTTGTGTTGCATGAAAACTCTTGATTATTATATTTTGCATTCTTTGATCGCTCGATAGATTGCACGTTGTTCGTATGGGGTCTATTATTATTCTATGGCTTGATAATACACATTATTGGTTGAGCGTGTAGCCTCCAGTGGGCACTCGTACTTTCGACAATTGCGTGTAAGGTGCGTCTCATTATATATATATATATATATATATGATACAAATAACTTATGCACACGAGTTAAATGTTGAAGTTAAAAACGTTAGAGTACTCAATTTAAAAAAAAGAGTAGTATGAAATACGAAGAGAATTATTAACAGTCACTTACAACAATATACTATTGTAAGTGATTACTCACAAATTTCCATTATATATAAAGACAATTCGTCGTCATTCATACCTTTCTTTTGCATCTCTCTTTGATTTCGTCTGTACATAATAGCTAAAAGGAATTCTTTGTAAATCGTATACGTACAGTCGCCCATGCACACATTCATGTAAACTCTTTTAAAAAACGCATATTATGACACTGTGGGTATTATCATTGGTTAAATTTACATTACAGCTCCAACGGCCTTTCTGGTTACTCGTGATGAATCATTACTGAAAATTTAAAAAAAAAAAAAGATTTTAGTACAATAGAAGGAAATGTAAAATATATAGTTAACAATTTCCTTTTATTTTTGTAATCTTCTATAACTGAACCTTATATCGTTGCAATTGTATTGCTTTATTTTTCTGTTTATCTACCAATATGTTATTTAAGCATATCGTCCCCTATACATAAACAAGTAAATGATTTGAGAAAGAGGCGAACAATCATCGAAATATTAATTAATCAGACACATTGCATGTCTTTAATCAAATATATATCATGCTTTAACTAACAATGTGTTGTGTTCTGGTTAGTGAACGCAAGTAGTTATAATAATAATACAAACCACGATATGTGAGGAAATAGTTATATTTATAGGAAAGAGTATTTACAAGAGAGAGACTGTTAGTAGTAGGAACATAGGATTAGTGATAGAGTAAGGATATACTTCAACAATAGGAAACGCTCTTCAGACTCGTAGACGTAGACTGATCGTAGACTGGTCTCAGACTGATCTGGTCTGATCTGGTATTAGAGCTGCTGCCATATATGGTAGATGGACCAGCTAATTATGTCGGAAAGGTAGGTGTCGGAATTGTACACGGCGACACGAGTTCAAATCCTGGACGAAAGTCATTGCATTTCACATAGCACTAATACCCTTGGGAAAGGTATGAATCCAATTATTCTCCCTCCAGCTATGGGTAAATAGTAGGGAGGACTAGGTTCTTCAGCCTTGGTTAGGCAACTAGTCTAGGAGAAGGAAAACTCTGAATTCAAACCTGTTAAACTCCGCTTAAAAATTGACCTTGTGTCATATCCTGGCCGAGCGGAGGGGTTGGTAAATAGGATTATGTCGGAAAGGTAGGTGATACCCAACACAATGTATCGCAGAATTGCTTTCATCTTTTTTTTAACTGAAAATCTTACAAAGTTTACCTAAAAAAAATCTAATTTGAAAGAAAAACATTTAGAGTAGAGAGTTTTTAAATTGTCTGAATTTCTAAAATGAAGATTGTGATACTATTATACACCACTTCTTTCAGACCATTTTTCTCAAATCTATTTTTATCATAGCATTGATGCTACAGTACCTCCCATTTGCACCTCTTAAATTTTACTGTCTGGATAAAAGAACGTGTAAAAGTAGTTCCATGGAAGCGGCGAGTTCAATCCGTGAGTTAAGTAATACAGAAATATAAACGAGCTCATTCAGCAAATAAGAACGACATAGTTCTGTGATGGTTCAATTTTTACATAATAGATTGGTGAAATCTATAATTGACATGGAGTGTAGCATTCAAATTAAATCTTGATCCGTTAAATACGTGGAAAACATGGTAAGTTTAATCAGTATTATTGACAGCTATTGAACTCAAGGTCAATCTGAGACCATGGAACGCCCTAGATGGTTTCAGTCTGGTAAACAAAACAGTTCTAGTGTCAGAAATAAGAAGACAACGAACAAGAAGAAAGATGGCGACACAAAAGAATCATCAGAATGACACGAGGCAAGACGATTAAAGAACAAAGTAAAGTGAAGAGTGGTGAAGTGATGGGAGCAAGGCCCAAATAACATAGAATGGCCGAGAATAAGATATATATATATAATATATATATTCTGAAGAGGTATGCAACGTAGTCACATAAAGGGCTTTATTAGAAATTCTTGAAAAATTAATAAAATGCCTCAGATTTCTGAGGAAGTCAAAAATGTTTTGATAAAAAAACTAAAGTGAGAAAACAGTTCCATTACGAATTAATGAATATTATAAGTCAGTAATAGTGAATTATATTGATGAACTTATCTTAAATATTGCTATATAAGTTATGTTTCCAAAATATTTTGAAAAGTGGTGACCTCAACTGATCTGCACTCTGTTAGCTTTTAACTTACCTCACCTTTCATTGTTTTACAGCAACCATGCCAACATATTTCAGAGGCTGCAAAAAAAAAAAATAAAAATAAAAATAAAAATAAATAAATAAAAATAAAAAAATAAATAAAAAATAGAAGTACTTTAATAGGGACAATATAACTGGATTTATGGTACGTTCAAAAAGAAATATAAAAAAGAAAAGAAAATGCATGAGAGGGTACTTACAACAGTAAGTGAGGGAAAACTGACCTCTCTTATAAGAGCCAAAGTAAGCTTTAAAGTGATAGAATGGCGAGCAAAAGATTGTACTACATAACTAAAGAAATAATTAGTTTTATTTTTACTTTAGCAGCTGTGAGCTATTTTTATTAAGTATCGCCGTACATTCAGAACTATGTCTCCTTTCATACTATCATTTCTACTGTTAGGAATAACCACAAACACGACTCAAACAACTTCATTGTTGAAAACTTATAAATTCTGAAGAATAAATAAATTGATTTTTTTTAGCTTGGTGACTATTTTACTTTATTCGTTACTGTCAATATCTTATATGCAGAAAAGTTGAAATCGTTAGTTGGTTGATTTTTTGGTTTTACGGCATTTCAACCCTTATTGGATTATTTGATACTGAAATCGTTCATTTTTTTCAAGCAATTATATTGTTTTAAGTAACTAACAATAACAGTCTTTGGAAGCAATTATAAATTTAAATAACTATTCTTTGTACAAAAAAATTGCATAAATCTATATAGTTTCAATAATCCTCTATAAAATTGATAATTTTCTATTTGACTCAAATATGGGATCCTAACAGGTACTACCAGTGGACCTGGCAATGAAGAAGTACTCCATACTTCAAGAGTCTCACAACGGGTACCTTACCACTGGAAGCAGTTTTGTGTTATACCAAAGGTACCCTCTCAAGATAATTGTAAATAGATTCAGTTTTCACTGGGCACTCTATACTTCTAGCTATGAGCCAAACCAAGCTAAATTTAGCATATTCCTACACTGTCTATAGAAGTCGTTGAAAATTAAATTGAAAATAGAAAATAACGTCGTGTTTACTTACGCTTTTTACAATGTCTGTTCGTCTCACAACACGATAAGCGATTACAACTTTTACAAACTGAAATAAATAATCAAAAATATTAGATTCATATTGATTTGATTTTAGTTCCTGTTAGCAAATTTAATCATCAAGTGTTTAATGCGCTGCCTAATTCTGAGCTTTTTAAAAAGTCGGTGAATATTTTTATTAAAATATGCCATTTTTTTGGTTTTCCTTAACTTAAAATTTAAAGCCAAATGTTCCCTTAAGGGTAAATGCCAACATGAATACATAGTATATAAAATTGAGGTGTATAATAACGGAACCAATAATAATAATAATGATAATAAACATAATAACAATGGTAAAAAGTGTAAGTGGGCTCTACTCAAGGAGCTTTCAAAAACTGTTGTTTCGCACACAAAATATGCAGACATAAGACTAGTTTATCTAACTATGTGTGGGAAAGCCAAAAGAAGCAAGGAACAGATCCTATATTAAAATGGGAAATATTGAAAAAATGCCAAAAATGTAAATCTGGTGTTAGATATTGGAGGAAAAATTAGCTATGTCTTCTGATAACCCTAATGAATTGCTTTATCAGAGATCAAACATAAAAAAGCCTGTCTTCTCAGCAGATTGATTTTGGGTTTTTTCACGATAATTTTTTAAATTCTTTCTGATGGCCACTTTAATAATAAAATGTCATTTGGACCAAGCTTCTTTAGTCCTAATTATCCTGAAGATCATTAAGGGGAAACCAAAGTAGGTAGTTTTTGGTTCATTAAGGTATTCTAGTTTTACTTTGTGTATTGGACACTTTTACGTATTAGCTCTCTCAGAGTTTTTTTTCTTTTGACTTAGCATTGCGGTACTGGTTGATTATTTTCAAGCAGTACAGATGTTTTTAGTCTCTTTTTCCAATTCATTTTTTCCCCTTGAATTCGGCTTATAAATATTTTTTCTTTACAAATTTCATTATCTGATTTTTTTTCACACAGAGAGACTTATAGAAATAGGTATAATAATAATAATAATAATAATAATAATAATAATAATAATAATAATAATATATATATATATATATATATATATATATATATATATATATATATAGAGAGAGAGAGAGAGAGAGAGAGAAAGAAAGAGAGATGTGAAAAAAGTAAATAGATATGAACTCACTAATTTACATGAAAAACTTAGATAGAGATTCACATAAAAAGTAAAGTTACGTTACTATGTTTTTACTTGAAAGTTAAAGGTATAGGGGAGGGCACAACTCCATTCCCTGGATTGCTCTACTTTACCCTTAATCCGTACCTTATAGTGCCGAGGGTTAAGCAAGTCGGCATCAAAAACCATTTCTGAGTCTTTGGTATGACTCGACCTGGGATTGAACCCCATTCTCCAAGACCATTGGCGAACACTCAACCGATTAGACCACAGAATGAATAGGGAATGGAAACTAATAATATTCACTTGGATTGCTTCATGAGTCATCAGAATTTCCTGTATCTTTGATTTGGTTAAGTTTCTTTGGTTGGTGGCATATCAACCTTTGAAGGTTATTTAATGCCAAAGGCATCCTTCTTGAAGAACAGTATATGTACAATTTAACCCATAGCTGGGAGGATAAGGGGGTTCATACCTTTCCCAATGGTATTTTTCCGAAAGTGAACGTAATAGCGCGAATGGAGTTCGAACTTGCTTATTACGATTCCTCAGTCAATCGCTTTAATTATCACACCCCGAGGACCCACCCCTATATCTTTGATTAAAAAAAAAACGAAACTTTCAAATAAAAACATAGTAGTGTAACTTGGCATTATTCCGGCGATGTAACATAACGTATAACAGTAAAGAAATAAATATATTCCATAGTATATTTTTGGAGGTGGGAGTCGTAGTGGTTTGCTTACTATCGCAGGAAATGGACACAGTGACCTGAGTTCAAATCCTGGACGAGAATAGTTGTATATCACATAACGCTCATACACTTGGGAAAGATATGAATCCGACTGTTCTTCCACCAGTTATGAGAAAATAGTAGGGCAGACTGAGCTCTTTAATCTTGGAATGGCTACCAGTCTAGTAGAAGAAAAAATTTGAATTCAAACCAGCTAAACTCAGTGAAAAATAGACTTTGTGTCATATCTTGCTCGTGTGGAGGGATTGGTCAATATTCATATTTCTTCTAAATTTAACAATAGATTTACTTTTTTAATTTGTTTATTCTTACATTGAAGTAGATCACAATAAAAATCTATATCGAAATAAAATTTCATATCGTTGCTAAATGAGAAAAATGAAAAAAGTCTTTTTTTGATGGAGAAAATTCTTTTGAGAAAATTCCAAAAATTGAATGAAGGGAGTGTTAACACACTTAAAAAAAATTATATTTCAATTAGGTTTTTTTAATAATTATATAGGAATCTTAGAAGTCCAAAATGTACAAAATAGTGTTTCTGAAAGAAAGAGTACTGCTTTTCAAATATTTTTCGTGATTGATATTTTCCAAGGATTACTTTATGAGCCATATGTATATTTTTCCATTTTGAAATGTTTTCGGTCTTGATTTGATTACGAAAGAGTGAAAGTCATGTGAGATAATTGTAGTGGTGTGTCTAAGAAGTCGAAAATTTTAAAGTTGAGTAAGCGAAACAATACCCATAACCCGGCACCCAGTAACCCAATCGGCCCCAAACCAATGTCACTCCCAACACGTATCAACTCTAAGGGTACCTTATATGCTGAAATGTCTTATCGTTTCGGCAACAGATAAACAGATACAGCCATTTAATATTATCATAAATGTTGGTAGGGATGTACGTATTTATGGGCGAATCTGTTGATAGATACGTAGACAGGTAAATATACTGATAATGAAATCATTTTATATATATTTACTAACCTGGTAAACAATGGCAACCATATTGGCAGTTGAAACACGGCCCAAAACGGCTCATATCTTAAAAAGGCATGTAAATAAAAAAATAAGTAACTCATAAAAAGTAAATATTCTATTTTATTCTATTCAAAGAAACATTAAAATTTTATTATCTTTTTTTGAAATCACAAGAAAATATAAAAACTTTTGAATCTTTACTAAAATTCATTGTCAACTGTTCCTTTTAATAACTATATTTGGTATTTCAATTTGATGAGGTTCATAGAAATGTTATGAAAATTTCATGTAAATTAATTTTTCTTTGTTGTATTCCAAAAGGATTTTACATTCTTAATCTTTTATCGTTTCTTGAATTCTTGACCTATTTTTATTGAAAGACAATCATTTGCTTCCATCGACACAAAGCAATTTCTTATTATCTAAACTCATCTGATAATATACTTATTAGGCAAATGAAATAAGATGAAGAATCGAATGTCAAATTTATTCAGCTCAATCCAGTCGACATTGTCCTCTTTTGCTGACTCTCTTCTTGTTCACTCTTTTGTGAGAACAAAGACACTGAAGCATATCTTTATTATCAAATAGAGTCTTATGGAATCAAATCTTTTAAAAAATTTCAATTTAGAATATTTTCAAATTCCTTTTTATGATTCAATTCAAGTATTTAAAATATTGTATCATTTACTTGACGGCAGTGCGAAGTAATTTCGGCAATTACCCCTTACAATATTTTTGCCTCTCCTTAATTTGTCAAAAGGCCGACTTCGACGGACATTTATCTAGATATAGAACCACATTCAAATCATTTATGAGGCATACATGGCGTAACGGTTGGCGTTGTTGGAAATGGGTTCTTTGAAATGGATTCTTGGACTTAAATATCCTAGACAATGCTCTTTGCATTTAAAATAGTGCTAATACTCTTTAGAAAGGTATGAATTTAACTATTCTCCCCACTTTCAGTTATGGGTAAATAGTTGTGCAGTCTGGGCTCTTTAACATTGGCTTGGTAACCGGTCCAAGATTAGGAAAACTCTAAATTCAACTCAATCGTACTCCATTTAAAAAATGACTTTGTGTCGCTTCGTGACAGAGGAGTAGCGTAAATAGATGCATTAAATTTATACAATTGGTATTGAGGTTAATTGCATATGAATACATAAATAAATAAGGGAAAGCACCCAGTGATAAGTATTTAATAATCCTCTCTCTTGAAAAATTATAACAATGAAAGTAAGCGTATCCTCAGACTCATTGTTAAGTTACAGTTGTATTGGAAATGAAATCATTCTCTAACGTTAACATACAAAAGAAAATAGCTCATTACAATAAAGATTATGGCTATTCTATTATTTTAAAGGTATTTAGCAAGTTGAATTTATCTATCATAAGGTCTGAATTGTATCAGTTATAGTTTACCAACTCGTTAACCGGTAATAGAAGCGGAAAACTGGGCTATACGAATCAGGTACTAATTTTGTCTAAAGCTGTGTAAATTTACCGCTAACACAGTGATTAGCATAAAAAAACACCTATTATTAGATAAAAACAAAACAAAGCAAAAGCAAACACTTTGTTTATGAAAACGATTTTACATCTTTTGTGATTGAGTCGAAATCTTAAATTTATATTTGACTTGAATTCAATCAACTATAAAGAAATTATCTTTGCTGTAAACTAGATAATAACTTTATACATACCTCCACAAATCTGGATATATATTTTTCCAATAACACCATAAAGACTCCTGAAATTCGTCAAAAAAAGGAATTCGTAATAAGGTTGACTTGCAATAAGACGCATTTCTTTAAATCTTATATTCGTTCCAATACCGATGGAAAATACTGAGTTTCCCAAACGCAGCTGCTTTGCATATTTCTTTGTTTTTTCATAATTAATTGATTTACTGTGTGAGATAACAAAAGCGTAGTGAGGCGAGCAATATCCGTATTGTAATTCAGATTTTATGAACATTTCTTTCATCGTCTTCAACGCAGCGGCTAAATTCGTATCTGCAGAGACCGTGTCTTTCAATTTAAAGTCGCGCAGGAGATTCAAAAGGAAAATTAGCTGCCCCCTTTTTACGTTGGCGCTTAGATTGACCTTTAAAAGGACAGCTTTTGCAAATGCAATCAAGCCAACGCGTGCGTTATTCTGTCTGTGATAAATCATTTTGATGATACGTATTGCAAAATTTATCATTATATTATAATTTTTTTTTGTAATTCCATTTGATATGTCAAGAGCAATGATATAGTCGCCTCTAAGAGTGCAATCTGCAAATAAACAAATATTGTAAATTAGATAAGTGAATAATTAGGAAATAGATTTTATTCATAATCCTCTCTAAACTATATTCTGTGTTCACAAAAGATAATTTTAACAGTGTATCGTATGTCAAACTCGAATAAATTAGTAAGTACAAACTCGCCAAATCTTTGGAAATATATAAAATATTAAATAGCACAACGACTTAACATGGATACACAAATCTTTTGTTTGAATTCTTTGCAAACTCCGTAATTATTTAAATAAACCAGATTACCGAACACTACTTCATTTACATAAATTTCCATTTCTCATATTAATGCAAAATGACATCCTTAAAAGCATGTTATAGAAAGCGTTTCCGATAGATTTTCATATTAAAAACTCTAATTTCATCGGTTACTTTAAAGGTCAGTAAATGTATTAAATCAACCATTGATTACATTGGACAACAGAGATTTTACTGCAGGGGTAAAAGCGTTTGTATAAGACAAAATTGAATCTCTTGATTATAAATCTATACCCACAATTGATCTAGCACGTCAGGATTTTGTATAATTTACAGCATATATCAGTAGTAGACAACCACCCGCAAAAACTTCCATTCATGGATTTTTATCAATTTCGGCCTCATGAACAACTTATTAAAAACAATGGAACATAATGGATGTCGATTGCATTACCTAAAATTAAAATTTGATGCAGAGAAAAGTGATTCAAAACTGAAAACAGACATTTTTGAATCAGAGAATCTTGCATTCTTATTTCTATATCCTTCCCAATGGAGCTGGATGTCATAAGACATGAACGGAGTTTTTTAACAGAATATATTTAAGATGGAAACATGATATCAATACCAATTCAATCCAAACATGGTGGATGACTACTACCAATCCCTCAAACGGGAAACCAGCTCAACTCCCAAGTGCCTCGAACATTTTTGAAGTATCAGAAATAAAGTATTTCATATTTATTCACTTGCATCGTTATCAAAGTTTTCGTTGAACATAGATATACTATTTACTAATGTATTAGTTGCCTTGAGAATAAATATACTATATAATAATGGATAGATAATTATGCACATATCTAAAAAAATCTGACGTGTTAGGTTAATTCTGAGTACATATTCAGAATCAGGGCAGTCGATTTTATCTAGGTCAGCATTATTCGTCTGGGTAAAAGGCAGAAGAATGTATTTTTCCAGTGTTATTAGTTGAATTGATATGAAAATGTTGTGGTCGATTGGTTTTACATTATGTCAACCGTTGATGGGTTATTTTATGCTGAAGACAGTTTAAGTATTGATAGAAATATGTTTTTGTTGTCCAGTGCCATACATGATCATTAATATCATTTCAAAATTACCCTTCGTAAATGTTATATATGCGATCGAGTACAGCAAAATCAAAAGCTCGCATCAAATTACCGTTTGGGATACATTTTCCTCCAGCTAACAACGAATATCCTTCAATGCAGACGCACTGATATTTTCTGTCTTTAATTTTACATGCAGAATTTAGTGGACAAGGTTCCATGATTATTATCGGCACATTTCTATCTGGTCTGCAAATAATTTTTTTACTGCAATCATCAGTAATGAATTCTTCGTTTGGCTGCAAATGACATTGAACAATTTAAAATTAATTTTCACGATTTGGGCTTTGGAGAATCATACAAACAGAATCAGAACTTGATTGAAAAAAGTAATTGGAAAAATGCATGGATACAAATCGTTCACGGATCTAGTCGAAATTATATCAGTTCTATTTCATATGCAAATTATCATATTTAGTTTTGAATCTTTTAAACAGAAACTTTTAAACTTTAAATATTAAAAAAAAATATTGAAAGAAAGACAAAATAATGATAAAAGCAAATGTTGGATGTTTACACCTCAAAACGTGTTTTATTTATGTTTCTCGTGATTTTCGAAAGAAATTGACCAAGAATGAAATCGATAAGAAGTTTTTTTAATGATTAAATTATCAATGATAAGAATAATGACTTTAAAAAAGCAAATAAGAATAAACGAAAAATTAATGATAATCAAAGTAACTATATCGTTATAAACATTTGTAAGAAATTCATTATAGAATATGAAGCCAAAGTCACAATAACTATAGAAGTAAAATTATAGTGGATGTTTATGCGATGCAATTTTCTTCTTACAAAGTAGTAGTGCACATGCAAAAGTTGCATCGGTTTTGTAATAGATCCTCCCCTGATGATGGCCCAAAGTCGGGAAGAAAGTACTTGGGAAATAAACAATTATGGAAAATATATCAATCAATTCCCACCGAATACTATAAAATCAATACAGCAATATGAAAGGATTATCCAGAAAATATGTAGACAGAAAATGTCTATTATGTTCAACGAAATTTGTATATATATATATATATATATATATATATATATATATATATATATAATCATTACGTGCCGCTGGCATGGATCTCCCAAACCCTCTCCTGCGAATCGTCCTTATTGTCCATCGCCATCGGCAAGTTTTCCATGTTACATCCTTTATCAGTACAGAACTGTTGTAGATAGGTTCTAGAGGGTCGCCCTACCCTTGCTCTTCCGTGTGAAGGGGTCCACCGGAGTACATTGTTATTGAGCTAGCTCTTACTTTTCCAGCAGTGTCCTGCTCGTCTGGTTTGGATAGTTTTCGAGATACGTGGTAGGTGTCCGTACTGCTGCAGCTGCTTTGTGGGATGCTGCTTCCAGGAATTGTTCAATGTATCTCGCAGCATTCTTGTACAATTACCACCAAGTTTTCTCTCTGTCAGCGTCCATGTGGTGCATCTATACAGCAGTATTGACATTATCGCTGCTTGGAAAAAAAACTGCGCTTTATTTTATCAGATAGGTCTGACTTCCATATGACAGATAGTCCATCGATAGCTGTCTATGCCTTCGCTAGTTGCGTGTTGATATCATTTTCGGTAAATCAGGCGCTGCTTCTGAGGTAGGTGAACTTGTCCACAAGTTTCAGAGATCTTCCATTTAATGTGGAGATGTCTTTTCTTTGATTGAGGCACAGGAACTCTGTTTTGTCCGCGTTGACACGGAGGCCTATACTACCTGCTGACTGTTCCACAGTATGCAGCAGTGATTCGGCTTGGGTGGGTGTAATTGCCAGAAGTGCTATGCCGTCACCGTAGTCCGCGTCCGTAATCGTTCTTGCGGGGTGTCTTTTGCTTCTTACCTTTGCTAAAGTAAAGCCATTTTCTTTCATTAAATCTGCCAACGTTCGAAGCACGTAGTCTAGGCAGATAATAAACAGATATAGGGCTAATGTGTCCCCTTGGAGCACACCTGCGACAATGTCAAAGAAGTCTGTGTCTCCATCCGGTGAGTTAACTTTTACTTTCGTGCTTTTATATCGTATCATTATGGTTGCGACGTTTCTTTGGGGAGACCGTTGGCCAGAAGTATTTGCTCCATCTTTCCTCTGTATATGGAGTCAAATACCTTGGAGAAGTCTACAAATAATAGTGTTGCCTCCAGGTTTTTTACATGAAACCTTTTAATATTCGACGGATTGTCAAAATTTGTAATGTGGATCGATTTCTTCGAAAGCCATTTTGGTTCTTCCTGAGAATTTTCTCAATTTCAGGTTCAATGTGGTTGAGTAGCAGAGTATTGACCACTATGGAAGTAAGAGCTATACCTCGGTAGTTTCTGGCTATTCCGAGGTCACCCTTCTTGGGGAAAGGGAGGGTACAGCCTTTTGTCCATCTGTTTATTGAGTTCTGGATATATACGGCGTTGCAGTATTGGAGCAGTATATCGTCAAATTCCCTTATTTTCCATACACCTGGAGATATTTTATCAAACTTTGCTGCTTTCCTATTTCTAATTTTTCTCAGTGCCACGTCGAGTTATTCTTGCGTAAACTAAGTTTGATGTCTAATGGATTGAATATTATCCGTGATTTAAATGAGAAGACAAATGTATTAATTTGAATTGTAATTTTCTGGTGAACTATCTGAAAGCAAGCTAAAATTATTTTTTACTTGTTAAAAATTCTACAGTCATTTAATAGATAAGTTAGTGTAAGAAAGATATGTCTTGAAGATTGCTAGAAAATCTATAAGGATAGCTTATAGAGTATCCAGAACCAGATATGAAAAAAGAATCATAAGGGAATAATCTTTATAGGAATTAATTCTACAATAACGTGTTCCCACTAGCCATCTGCTGCTTTAATTAGAGCACACAAGACACCCCAGAAATAATAGCCATTAGCTCGGGGCCTACAATTCCTCGATGAATTTTAAAATAATTTAAGTGTGGACTTATACTAAGTTAAAACTTAAGGAATGTACGGGCGGGGGTTGCAAGAAATGAGAGAAAGAACACACACACACACACACACACACACACACACATATATATATATATATATATAGCCCGTAGATATCCGTAGATTTGCTCAGCGATGAAAGGGAAATTGGTTTCTAGTCAATTTGGCTATCAGAAGCTGAGTTATAGATTTTTTAAAAGTATACCGATTTCAAAAATTTTCCGATTTTACATTCACCACGATAATTATTTCCTTTGACTTTTACTCTTTTGATATCAAATCAGACAGAAACAAGTAAGTGGTACATTAATTTTGTCCTTAAAAGGAAGCAAAAACAGACAAAAGAGATCATAAACAATTAAATAATGATTTTTTGGTTGATAGCGAGTGCTAATCAAAGCAGAAATTGGGGCATCATGTCCTCTTGTTTTGGATTAAAAGAATTTCTTTCTTCTCATTTTGTTTATGAATAAACGAGACGAAATTCTATTTCGATATAGATTTCATCAATATCCACTTCTAGGTACAAATAAACAAATAAAACGAATGAATAATTTAATTAATTCAGAAGAAATATATCGTAAAACTCATTCCTAATTATGTGTTATGATTCCCTCCAGCCAGTTAATGACGGTTAGTCCTTCTAGTATAAATAAGAAAGGATGTAAAAATATTCAGCTACTAATAATAAACGGGGAGGGAGATCTAGGCAAATAAGTATGAGTTAATCTGTAGCAAATGATTTCGTGAGCCAAATAAATGAGAGTTTTTCCTTTTTTTTTTGGCTTCGAATAAGGGTATAAGGTAAGAGTTAAAGACTGACTGAATAGTTAGAGTAGAGCCTTTTTTGCTTTGGTAGAGGCACGAGCGTAGCACGTCGCGATCAACGAGGCGGCTTGGCTCTTGAAGAGTCATGCCGGGGTTTCTGTCGGAGCCGATATGATGCAAAAACCCGAAATCGGGGATGAAGACAGTGCATCACTGAAGACCTACCTTGATGCATCTAGGATGTATGATTGAAATGTGAACGCTGGTAACAACAGTGACGACTGGGAACAGACCAGTTGGTAACCAGGGAATAGACCCGGTGACGGTTGGAGAGACAACTGGCAGCCCGGAAAGATGGGTAGTGGGGCAAGATGGGTTAGCTACCCAAATTGTATGCTCAGTGAGGAGCAACCAAGAGGGATGCTACGACGAACCTAAAGGCACAATACCCCCAGGGGATCCCGAGACGAGGGGCGGAAGAGATCACCAACTGGATGGATTTAACGGAAGCGAACAGGAATGCCCAACCAACTTTGAGCAGATGCAGTTGTGGTAAGACGTGCAAGAACCAAAGAGGTTTGAAGATACATCAAATCCGGATGAAATGTCAGGAGAGGAGGAACCGGGAGCAACGTGCTGGTGAAAGCCCTGGTAAAACGGAGGAAGTGCAGGGAAAGGAGTCATACCACAGCGCTCAGTCCCTCCAAGTTTCAGTTCCTCTCACTCTGGGCAAGGAGTCCCGTAAGAAGATAAAATGGCCCCCAGCGAACAACAAGGGAGAATCCAGTCAGCTACGAAGAGGGGCGTGGAGAGGCGACTAAGTTTCATGACGACAATAATAACTAGCTTGGCGTCAGAGAGATTTGGTTGCGTCGAGCCCCGGCAGCCAAGGATGCCCTACACTGCCAACCGTAGGGTGAATAAAATGAAAGACCTAAGGAGAGAAATAAGATCCCTTAAGAAGCTCTATAAATGGGCAAGTATAGAAGAGCGTCAACCCCCTCGAGGAGCTCCGAGGAACACTCAGAGGGGAATTAAAAACTTTACGGCGAGCGGAGTGGCACAGGAGGAGGAGAAGGAAAGAAAGATCAAGGAAGCGGGCAAATTTCCTGTCTAATCCCTTTGGCTTTGCAAGAACATTGCAAAATGGCGAAATGGGAATTTGGAGGCATCGGAGGAAGAAATTAACAACTATCTTCGAGATACAATGAGTGACCCTGCAAAAGAGCAAAGAAATGGGTATAATCACCCGCTTAATTCATCAAAAGCCACCAGTGGTCCAATATAACACCCGCTTGCCAACCTGGAAGGAAATGCAAGAAGTTGTGAGAGCCACAAGATCCGCCTCAGCACCAGGACCAACTGGGGTACCTTACATTGTGTACAAGCGGTGTAAAGGGATTCTACAAATTCTGTGGAAGATATTGAGAGTCATTTGGAGGAGAGGCAAGATCGTGGAGCAATGGAGATTCGCTGAGGGGGTATGGATCCCGAAGGAGGAAGGTTCGGAGTCACTGGACCAATTCCGAATAATTTCCTTATTAAACACTGAAAGTAAGATCTTTTCCGGTTTATTGTCAAGGCGCTTGTCAGATTTCATTCTAGGTAACGGCTACATTAATACACCAGTCCAGAAGGGTGGAGTAGCCGGTATGCCAGGATGCCTTGAACATATAGGAGTCCTGACACAGCTCCTGAGAGAGGCAAAGGAAAGCAAAGGGGACTTGACTGTATTATGGTTGGATCTCGCTAACGCCTACGGGTCCATGCCACACAAACTGGTGGAAGAAGCCCTAAAGAGACATCACGTACCGCCATCAGTATGCGATCTCATTGCAGACTATTATAAGAATTTCCGGCTAAGAGCATGTTCAAGTACAGTAATATCAGAGTGGCAGACCCTGGAAAAGGGTATCATTACGGGGTGTACTATGTCTGCCGTCCTATTCTCATTGACTATGAACATGCGTGTAAAGGCGACAGAGGTTGAATGCCGAGGCCCTTTGTCTTGGTCAAGAGTCCGCCAATCACCAATAAGGGCTTACATGGACGATTTAACCGTGACGACGACATCTGTCATGGGAGGTAGATGGCTCTTAAAGGGTCTCGAGAGAAATATGACCCGGGCTAGAATGTATTTCAAGCCAGCAAAATCCAGGTCACTAGTGTTAAAAAAGGCAAGGTCATGGAGAAAGTCTGATTTACAGTCGCAGGAGAAACAATACCTACTCGGAGCGAAAAGCCTATTAAGAGCTTGGGCAAGACTTTCAACATTAGTCTGAAGGATACAGCCACAAAAAAGAAGACTATAAAAGATCATGAGGAGTGGCTAACGAATCTGCATTGCCTGGTCGATTTAAGGCATGGTTATTCCAGCATGCAGTTTTGCCCCAGATATTGTGGCCATTGCTCGTCTATGATATTCCGATTACCACCGTGGAATCGTTAGAAAGAGCAATTAGTAATCGGTTGAGAGGGTGGCTGGGCTTGCCGAGATGCTTAAGTGGTGCGGCTCTCTACGGGAACAGCAACACGCTGCGCCTCCCCTGCAGCAGTCCCGTGGAAGAATTCAAAATCACGAAAACAAAAGAACTGCTGCAGTATACAGATTCTGAAGATTCAAAGGTGGCGGCAGCAGGAATTCAGATAAGATCTGGCAGGAAGTGGAGTGCGAAGAGAGAGATGCAAGTGGCGGAGGAGAGGTTTAGGCATAAAGATATCTTAGGGTCGATAGCTAAAGGCAGACCAGGATTGGGGTTTTTACCATCTACGCATACCAACAGTGCCAAAGGCAAAGAAAGACGCCAACTCATCCAAGAAGAAGTCCGTGAGGGCGTAGAAGAAGTGTGTTACTGTAAAATGGTCGGTCTGAGTCAGCAAGGAGCCTGGACAAGGTGGGAGGATGAAGAGAAAAAAAAAAAAGGATTACATGGTCAAATTGCTGGCGGCCGGATTTTAGCGAGATTCGATTTCTCATTAAATCGGTGTATGATGTGTTACCGAGCCCAACGAACCTGCACATATGGGGGAAGAGAGAGACCCCCAAATGTCAACTATGTGCTAGGAAAGGATCTTTACAACATATCCTTAGTAGTTGCCCAAAAGCTTTGGGTGATGGACGGTACCGTTGGCGTCACGATCAAGCACTCAAGGTAATTGTGAATGAGGTGACAAAAGCTATGAGGGCTCGTAATCATCAACCAGGAAAGAAATTGAAGCAGATCAACTTCGGAAAAGCAGAAGAGAAGATACAGAGAAAGAGGAGAGAGAAAACGAACCTGTTATCTTCCGCGGACGATTGGCAATTGATAGTGGATCTGGAGACTCAGCTGAAGTTCCCCAGACACATAGCTGTAACATCACAAAGACCGGACCTGATATTGCACTCTGATAACACAAAGCAGTGCATTATTTGGGAACTGACTGTGTCATGGGAGGAATATATTACTCTCGCTAATGAGAGGAAAAGGTCCAAATACCAAGAACTGGTCGAACAATGTCAACAAAAGTCATGGAAGATATATTACGACCCCGTAGAAGTTGGTTGTAGGGGCTTTGCTGGACAGTCTTTGGGCAGAGCCCAAGCAAAACTTGGTATAGTCGGGGCAGCTAGAGTAAAGGACATTACCAACACAGTTCTGAAGGTGTCAAAGTGGATTTGGCTTAAGAGATTAGAGCCATGGAAGAAATAAAGAGGATGATGTGTTGTATTTTGACCTTCGACCCGGCCAAAAATGCCATTCAGAGTGATGCACCGGAAGGAAGTGACACATTCTAATGGCAGTTATGAGAGGAAATCGCGTGGGCGGAAATTGACTAACAAAATGGGACAAGCTAAAAAATCCCATGATACTCTCATAGACTAACGTACCGGAAGAGAGTAACCTCTGAACTGCATGACAGTTATTTCCGCTTGACGACGATCCAACATTCCATTCCAAAGATCGAGTAGGCGATTGAGTGGGTGTTGAACTATTATATAACTCAGTCAAGACGGAAGTCAGACAGTTAGAGTTACAGTTGGAGTGGGAGTTATAGACGAGATGTGGTAGGGATAGACACATCGAGCCGAAGGGGCTCGGGGCCCTGATGAGTTGGGGTCCAGAGAAGTTGCTGATAATATACAGTAAAGAAAGCCATCATGCAACAGAGAGCTGGGCCTCTGGGCCTCCGGTTGAGCATCTGAAGAACGAGAAAGACACAACGTTGACGGCCATAAGAGTGGGGATCGATATATTGCAGTTTTGTTCGGTCTCCAGCTCCCTCTCACACGCAAACGTTACAAAAAAAGTGAGAGGTACATATTTTTATAAAGGAGTCTTCGCTCGTCTGTTATTCATTGCGTCAGTATGTATCCAGTATATATATGTATATGTGGATATAAGCATATTTATTACATGACTATATAACATGTGCGATTTGGTGCCGAAAAACGAGACATATCGGTCATGATATGGTTACGGACTGGGTTTCCACGGAGACGATCAGATAAACAAGCTAAGAACAACGAGGAATCTATTTTGGAGCGGCTTGTTCAAGCAGCAAACAAAAAGAAGGAAAAGGAACAGACCGACGCGAAAAGAACAGAAAAAAGAAAAAAAAAGAAAAGAGGAAGACACTGCAACGTGCTGGAAGAAAAGAAGAAAACAAAAGAAAACAAAAAACAAAGAGAAACCAGCAACAAAAAGAGTAAAGAGAAAAAGAAGAAAAAAAAACTGTAAGTGAATTGCTGCATTCATATAAATTAATTTGGGTTCGTGAAAAAAAGAGGGTTGATTATAATATTGAAAGATTAGTTTTAATGACAAGGGCCTTTCTAGAAAGATAAAATTGGAAATAATTGTTTTAAAAAAATATGTGTAATCCCTAGATAAGAATTATGATTACTGCTATGTGTAATATTGTATCGAAGTGAGGGAGGAAAAAAGAAGGGAAACAAAGATGACTATGGGACAGTTACTGTCCGGTTTTTGAGAGATACTTTATATAAACAATATTGTCATAAATAATATTTACTATAGACGGGGTCTTTGTGAGTAAAAAGTTATAGTAAACAATAAATTTTATGAATGAAATTTTTTATAGTAAATAGGTCTTTGTGAGTAAAAATTTGTAGTAACTTGTCAGTGGTCCGGACAAGTGTTGATTGAAAATTAGAATTTCAGTCCAGGATCTGGAATCCCGCATATCTATAGTTTAGACTTTTTGGGCAAGATTTCATATTTTGAACTGGTGAATTGGAAATTAGAATTTTAATCCGAGAGATGGAATTTTGGGAGCATCAATGGGGTTGTCCAAGAATTTCGCACATTGGTGGTTTTCTGAAGAATGCGCATATAATTTTTCGATATTTGTGAAGTTGGGAGAATCGATATTTTCGGCGCTGGTAGAATCAGGCCGTTTTTTTGTTGTGAAAGTTGTTGATACCAATTATTGGAGACATGGGTATTGTCTCGGACTTGTCGTGGTCCGTGTCGATTGAACATGGTCTCGCCGTGGAGGCAGAGTAACTAAGAGACAGATGTTTTTTTTGTGTCTGACGAGACAGAAATGTATTTTGTGAGTTCCCCCTGGAGTGGATCTTTGAGGTGGTTATTGCGGAAGATATTTTGAAACAGGGTTTTGGATATAATTAAGAGATGCGCTGAAGTTTGACGGAACCAGGTGTGGCGAAGATTCGCAGATTCGGATTAGGAATTGTTTTGAATTGGGAAATGTTGTTGGCTGAATTGATAAAAGTTTGGGTTCTTTAGAAAAAAAAAAAACACCCGGGATATTTTGTGCAAAAAAAAAAGAAGTATGCTCGTAAGCTATTGAGAAAGTTTTGTTATAAATCAGGCTTAATTTATGGTACTATAGACTGAAATTGAATAAACTAGGAAGCGAACCTATAGTTATAGTATTAAGGTAAGGACAGAGAGAGGTAGATATAAGGTTGGAAAAAAAAGGGACATTGAATGAGCAATTTATTATGAAACAAAACAAAAAAAAAAAAAAAAAAAAGAAAAAGAAAAAAAAGCTTCAGGATAATGAAAATGGGACAAAAAAAAAGAAACTTGAACATTGTTGAACACAGCATATGAAAAAAAAAAAAAAAAAAGAAAAAAAAGAAAGAAAAAACAGACATTTTTAGTAAAATAGACAGTACATAGATTGAAAAAAGAAGAAAAGATAAACGGAACATTTTTGAACTGTGATTGTAATATTATTTTGACTTGTAAAGTGAAAAATTTTTTGAGTTTGAGTTTAAAGGCGACATTAGAAAAAATTTTTTCCTGTTCGTATTATGAAATTTGCCGAAAACCATTAACAGAGGATTTTATACTAAGTTTACTAATAATTGTAATTATATTCATTCTAAATATTTTTTTTAGAATTTGGGTTTTCGTGGAATAGGAAATATTTTTTGGGGTTTCTGTTTTGACGAATCAGTGGCTGACGCGAGAATAGGACAGATAGTTATCCAAGTGTTGTTATAGATTGTTGTTGGGTAGACGGCAAAGAAAGCAATTCTATCGAAGAATTCGCCGGCCCATGAAGCTGTTGAAGGCCTATGGTGGCTTCTATTTTTAGATTGGAGTTCCAAGGATGGAATAAAAGAAAAAAGGCGTGGCCTACTCCAATATTTTGTGGATGATGTCTGGGTCTTTCAGTCACGATGGTGTTTTGGATTCGTGTGTGATTTGGCGAAACGAAACGAATCTGGGAAAGGCGAGGAACCTATATATTGGTAGCCACGAGGGTTCCTGATTAAATTGAAAAGACACCCGGCGATGGTTTGATCAGGTAAAGCATGTTCCTCAAGGGCTCGCAAACCAATGGGCATGGAAACAGAAACTTAATGAAAAAAATGGGTAACACATTGCATTGCTAAACAAAAAAAATTTGCGTGGTCCATTTTAGGTGGTTACTGCATGCGTGTCAGATTGTGATACATTCGGATGTATTGTGATACTTTGTTTTGGGCCATGATTTTTGTAGTTTATGGGGAATGCTTTGGGCCTTAAAGATATTGTGATTTAGTTTATGGAATTCTCCGGTTACTCCAGGTAGGAACCTGTTGAGCGAAGAAATGGAGTGTGGTCATGAGAAATCCAGGCGAAATGTATTGCTGGAATGACCAGGGCCACTAAGTTTGTGACCAGGATCTGGGACCAGAGTAAGGTCCTTTTAGGGTTTTGAAATTTCTTTAATGAATTATAGAGGGCCCGTTGTGTTGGCAGAATAAAATATGCATCCGTATTGATGGACGCATGTCAAGATGGCCAACCACGCAAATATAGTAAAACAAATTTAGATAATAATTAGCCGGGCAAGTGTTACATAAGGAGAAGGTCGCCTTCTTAGTAAGATTTTATTTGCTGTGGTTCAAGTGATTCTTTTGGTGTTTTCAGCCATTATTGTCCTTGTAAATTATTCTGTAAAAATATGTGTGAGGGTGATGGAGACGAACGTGAAGAAAATTCCACACGTGGAATTTTGAAAAATAATTAACGGATGATTGTTGTATTTTGACCTTCGACCCGGCCAAAAATGCCATTCAGAGTGATGCACCGGAAGGAAGTGACACATTCTAATGGCAGTTATGAGAGGAAATCGCGTGGGCGGAAATTGGCTAACAAAATGGGACAAGCTAAAAAATCCCATGATACCCTCATAGACTAACGCACCGGAAGAGAGTGACCTGTGAACTGCATGACAGTTATTTCCGCTTGACGACGATCCAAAATTCCATTCCAAAGATCGAGTAGGCGATTGAGTGGGTGTTGAACTATTATATAACTCAGTCAAGACGGAAGTCAGACAGTTGAGTTAGAGATCGGACGGAGTTATAGACAAGATGTGGTAAGGAAAGCCACACCAGACCGAAGGGGCTCGGGGCCCCCGATTGAGTTGGGGTCCAGAGAAGTTGCTGATAAGATGCAGTAAAGAAAGCCATCACCCAGCAGAGTGGGCCTCAGGGCCTCCTGTTGAACATCAGGAGAACGAGAAAGACACAACGTTGACGGCCACAAGAGTTGGGGTCAAAATATTGCAGTTTCTGTTCGGTCTCCAACTCCCTCTCACATACAATCGTTACAATAAAATGAGAGGTACATATTTTATAAAGAAGGCTTCACTCATCTCTTTTATTATTGCGTCAGTATGTAACAGATAGAGGAGCCTAAGAATTAAGATTAGGAGACATATTACACATTATAAAAGTATACTGAGTTAATATTAAGTTAGGGTAGTCGGAATGTCAGGGGGAGGGGTTGAGAATCATTGGCGTTTGCGAGGGGGGGTGAATATTTAATTATCCGTTTTTTTTGTTTTTTTTCCTCGTATACTGGTAACAGTCCGCAACTAATTTAAGGTTTTAATAAGTTTATTTTCCAGCGCCCACAAGTAGTTTTAGTTAATTGATTGAAACCTAATTGCAAATAGTTCATGGGGAAAAGTGGAGGGACTGGAGATAGGTTCGTAATAGTAATAAGTTAGAATGTAAGGAGTTGAATAGAGTAGCGTTTTTTTATGGGTTTTTTTTGTTGAGAAATATGCATTAGAGTGGTAATATGAGTATACATTATAGACAAACGGGGGAGGGAGATCTAGGCAAATAAGTAGGAGTTAATCTGTAGCAAATGATTTCGCAGGCCAAATAAATGGGAGTTTTTCCTTTTTTTTTTTGGCTTCGAATAAGGGTATAAGGTAAGAGTTAAAGACTGACTGAATAGTTAGAGTAGGGGCTTATTTCATGTTAGTTTGGAAGTATTAGTATAGGATATATTTGGGGTGGGTTATATGTAAGTCTTGTAAAGTGTAAATCATGGACGTGGACGAGTATTAAAAATACCATCTTACCTCGGTACCGAAACCGGAAGTAGTCAGCCGAAACCGGATGAGGTAGAGATGGTATTATATAGTAGAGGACTGTGAAATGCCCTGTTTTTCATTGGCTGTTACTGAAGGACAGATGTCTATAAGAACGGCCGAAGTCCGGCCTTATTATTTTTTCTTTTTTGCTTTGGTAGAGGCACGAGCGTAGCACGTCGCGATCAACGAGGCGGCTTAGCTCTTCCAGAGTCATGCCGGGGTTTCTGTCGGAGCCGATATGATGCAAAAAACCCGAAATCGGCGATGAAGACAGTGCATCACTGAAGACCTACCTTGATGCATCTAGGATGTATGATTGAAATAATACTAACAAAAGTGGTTTATTTAGAAATAAACTTGAAACAAAATAATTATTATAAAAATCAAGCATAATAAAAAGAAAAGAAGAAAAATACCTATGTTATTGAAGGTATTTGCAATAAATAAATAAATAAACGAATAAAATAATAACAAAATAACAAATAAAAAACTACTAGCAAACAAAACGAAAACCAATTTAAAAAATCGTTGGACAATATAAGGTCTTAATAGAGGCCCTCGTGGTGTCATAGTTACCGTCGCAGGGAATGGACACAACAACCTGTGTTTCAAATCCTGGAAGTGGTTAATTATATTTCACATTGCCCTAATACATTTGGGAAAGTTATGGTATGCATCCAATTATTCTTCCTTCAGTTATAGTTTGACAGAATGGGCTCTTAAATCTTGGTATAACAACCAGTCTAGGAGAAGGAAGACTCTGAATTCCAACCTGTTAAACTGCTAAAAACTGACATTGTATCACGTCCTGTTCGTGCGGAGGGATTGGGTAAATACAAGTATCAAGTTCAATGAAAATAAGAATGTGCTTTTTTTTCCCTGGAAAATGATTTAGAATGGCAACTTACTTTCAAATATATACCGTTGTAGTAGCATCCACACCGATTCTCCGGAACACAATCTTTCCCACTGAGAAAGAATCCATTTTTACACACACAGGCTTCTTTCCTGTCAGTACATATTGGTTTCCTATTAGTGCAGGAAGGTTGACACGTTAAAGCATTGTACTGATATATTTGATTCTCTTCACACACTTTTGCTGAAAGAGTAAAATCAGGATTTAAAACAGATAAAAAGAATATATTAGAACGAAGCAAACGACAAATAGATTTTGGGAATATATTTAAAATCTTGGAAAATAAAAAAAACCCAAAAAGCAAAATAGAGAAACATCCAATACATAATCTTAAAAAACGACCTTTAACCACTGGTTTTGCATTATTGACTGATAAATTAACACACACACACACACACACACATATATATATATATATATATATATAAGTTGGTGACTGTGGTGTAGGGAAACCCGACGGTTTCCTTTTCAATAGCTACTACACCAAGGTGTAGGGGAGGGCGCTACTCCTTTCCTTAGATTGCTCCACTTTACCCTTGAAACGTACCTTATAGTGTTGAGTGTTAAGCAAAGAGGTATCAAATACCATTTTTGAGTTTTTGGTATGACTCGACCTGGGATCGAACCCCTGTCTCGTTGACCACTGGTGAACAGTCTCTTTCTATAGATATGTGTTTATATATAATTCCATTTCCATAATAGATCTATTTCGCTTATTCAAGCTCGTCAGATAGAATTCAAATGGAGTTGATTACTTTTTTGTAAGTTTTTCACCTTATATATATATATATATATATATATATATATATATATATATAAGTAATACCTCACATTAATTCATTTTGGACAATGTCGAATCCGCTTTTAGAATACTTTTGTTAGCTAAATTTCATTTCAGTATTCGAGGTTACATTTCTCAGCAACATCACCTATCATACTAAAAGGACGTGAAATGAATAAATTTTTCTTTGGAATATATCTAAAATAAATAAAATACATAAACATTTAGAATAAAAGGTAAATCATCATCATTATCATCATCATCATGTCGTGCTGGTAGCACTGATATCCCTGACCCTCTCTCGCCACTTTTCCGTATCGTTCATCGCCTCAGGCAGGTCTTCTGGACAACATCCCGTATCCTCATATAGTTGCTGAATGTATATTCGTGCTGGTCGTCCTGCTTTTGTACGGCCATGAGTGAGTGAAAAAAACTAAAAACTATTTAAAATCCAATAAAAAACATTAAATCTGTATACAGCACAATAGAATACATCGACAAATTATAAACTAATATACGCCATTACATTGTCCCACTGTCTTTATTAATTTTTTTCATTATTCTTAAAAAACATTTAATTAAAATAATGACTCAAATATGTTTTTAATGTTCTTTGAAGTTTAGCCACAGTTCTTAAACTAATTACGCTGATTTACAAAGAAATTGAGGCAAGCACAAATATACCCGTTTTTACCTAATTTGAGGGTGCTGAATTCAAATTTGAAATCCGTTTTTACTCATCACCTCTAGTATTTTAGATATGCATAGTGTGCATTTAGTGCATATACGGTGCATAAAGGCGTGTATGAATTCAGGGTTAATTCTAATATTGTGAGACTTATCGCTTATTTTTTAGTTATTATGCATTAAATGTAAATGATAGCATTACATTATATATATATATATATAGTTATATATCAAGACGGATTTTGACAGTTAAGGCAGCAGGTCTCAATCCTCACTCTGGCAGTCATTGGAAGAGGTTGTCTCGCAGGCGGCGCAGGAGGTTGGTGTCCTTCAACTATCGTGTTACACATCTTTTGGGTTAATAAATATTAGTATTACATTTTCAAATGTACATTTAGTTTTACTTTGTTAAATTTTCAGATTCTCCAATGGCTTCAAGCACGTCAAAATGTCGAGGATACCTCAACAAGGCCAATTCTTTCTGCTACGTGTGTGGGGACTTCACAACAGTTGCACAGCGTCGAACCATCACTTCCCTCCTCAGAACCGCCTACTTTTACTATTTTGACTGTAAAATTGGTGATCTGGACAAATCTTGGGCTCCACACATCTGCTGTAAACCCTGCTACAATGGACTAACTGTATGGTTTAATGTCAAGAAAGCGGCTTTCAACTTTGCAGTACCGATGGTTTGGAGAGAGCCGCGAAACCACGCAGATGATTGTTATTTTTGTTTAACTCATATAACTGGTTTCAATGCATCTTCTAGGAAAAAGATCAAATATCCCAACCATCGATCTGCTATGAGACCCGTTCCCCATTCAGATGATTTTCCTGTACCCACACCTCCAGGAAATAAGGATCTTCTTTTCTCATCAGATGAAAAAATGCCTTCAAGGGAGGATTCTGCCGAGTCAATATCTTTGGAAGATATTTGTCTACATATTCAGGAACAAGTGGCAATGAGCCACACTGGATCACGCAAGAAGACCTGAATGATCTTGCTCGTGATTTGTATCTGTCAAAACAGCAGTCAGAGCTCTTGGCTTCTCGGCTTAAACAGTGGAACCTAGTCCAGGAAGATGTAAAGATCACCAGTTTCAGGAATCGGAACAAATAAGGTCATTGGTCTTTTTATGGGTATGCAAGCGGGCTTTACAAAGTACTGCTGTTTTCTCTGTCTTTGGGATAGTCGAGCTGTATCCCAGCATTACAAGCAGAAAGACTGGGGGTCTAGAAGCGCTTTTGTTCCTGGAGAACACAACCTCAAGGGAATCCTCTGGTGGACATGAACAAGGTGCTTCTTCCTCCTCTTCACATCAATCTTGGTTTGATGAAGAATTTCTTGAAGGCGTTGCACAAAAATGGTGCCGCCTTCCAACACTTGTCTCCTGTGTTCCCAGGTCTTAGTGCTGCTTAGCTGAAAGAGGGCAACTTTGTCGGATCTCAGATCCAAGAAGTGCTGAAGGATACTGATTTTGAGGAGCTTCTTAACTTAAAGGAACTGAGAGCATAGGAAGCATTCAAGTCAGTGTGTAGTGGCTTCCTTGGTAACACATGCGTACCAGATTACCAAGCCTGTACTGAGAAGTTGCTAAAATCTTACGAGGATATGGGGTGCCGAATGTCACTCAAGATTCATTTTCTCCATTCCCATCTCAACTTCTTCCCGCCAAACCTTGGAGCAGTGAGTGATGAGCATGGAGAAAGATTCCACCAAGACATTACGAAGATGGAGAGCAACTATCAAAGCAAATGGAACTCCGGCATGATGGGAGACTTCTGCTGGATTCTCTTGCGTGACACCCCGGAGGCAAAATACACCAGATCTTCCAAGAAAACACACTTTTGGCTGTCTGTGGTCATATGAAGTGTGTAATTGTGTCATCCAAGTATATTGATTCAATCAGTGTTCTTTATCTATCCTGTTTTATCTGTTATAAGCTGCTGCAACTCTTGAAATATGCACATATATTCTCTGCTTATACTAAAATAAGACTATTTAAAAGCCAGAAAACTAGAGATGATAGAGCAAAACTGTTTATAAATTTGAATTCAGCACACCCAAATTAACAAAAACCACCTATCCCCATTCTTGCCTCAGACCAAAAATTTATTTTTATAAACCAGTGTTATTTACATCGGTTTTATAGTGTTTGTTCTTATTTTTAGGTATTTTTAAGGCAATGCACGTGACTCTCCTTCAAATGAAAGCCATCTCTTTAGGGGGGTTTGAATAACAAGTCATAGACTTGTTTTGAAAATCCAAGCTACTAAGTTCGATCCTCATTGGATGCCTAAATATTATGCACACGTTACAGAATAACTTTAGTAAATTCCACTTGCGCCTGTGCGTTGTCTATTTTAAAACCGATATATCATTCTTGCAGATCTTGTATAACGTTCCACTGGAAATGATAAAATCCTGGTGTCATAGGTTTAGATAAAAATTATTTTTATCAAAAAATTAGTAGGGGTGTACTTATTCATAGGCAATACTGTATGCATTCTTACAGACGTTAACCTTTGTTATTTTATTGCATGCGAATACATTTACATTACATTTACGGATCATTTCGTGGAAAATAAGAGTATTATTAATGGCTCCTATTTATGACGAACTCGTAAACAGACATGCATTGTATATTCAAGCTTTTATCTTGATATATAGCTTATTTCCCATCCGATACCTTAAGTCAAATATCTAATGGTTGTATTATTTAAAGTGAAATATATTGCAATCGAGACAAATATCATTACATAGACAATTGAAAAAAGAGATTACTATTTGTTGTCTGTTATTTCCCCCCTGTCATTCTTTTTGCAATTTAACATTAATGTACTTCTGACTTGTGCCGGTAGGGTTTAATTTAGAACAAGTGAAAAATAAGGGAGATCATTTTAATAGTGCGAGTAAAATCTGAAAAATTTTCAAGTTACTATACCCAAAAAGTATCCATAATTCGGCTCCCAGAAACCAAATGGACGTGAATCCAATTTCACTTTCATCTCCAGGTAAATCTACGGGTACCTTATCAAAGTAAGGTTTATGTTAAAATATTCGTTTTTCCTATTAATTTAGTTACAGACGCGGTGGTTTAACATTAAAATATATGGATGACAAATCAAACCGACATTATAATTAATTCAAGTATAAAATTATCTATTATATCTTGATTCTTAGTTTCCCAGCATTTCTTTTTTATAAATATTTCCTACAAATATTAGAGATACAATCAATATGTGTTCATAACTTGACTGCTCAAAATTAGAAAACGCCATGTTACGAAAATTTAATAAAATAATTAGATTATATCAGAAAAAAATACAGTTTTTTTTATACCATTCTCGTGTAACATTTTCCCGACTTCGCTTTATCTGAAACAACTGAAATAAGTTATGAATTATTAACTGTACCCGTAAAATAGAGCGCAAATGTGAAGGGCCCTTTCACATTTATTTATGTGAATTGTGTCCATAAATAAATAGTAATATTATAAATGAAACTTACGGCAGTTTATAACCTTTCTCCAATCGGTGAAAAGGTTATTGTTTTCACATAACAGTATGAACCCTTCAACGACTTGGCAAAAAACTGTTGGCAACAATGGATCATCCAAATAAGCACAAACATCTATTTCACACGATTTAATAATTTCTCTGACAACTTTTTTTCCCAAAGTTTCAGTGCATTCATTAAAAATTGGTTTATTGACAAATCGGCAAATCTTGATATCTTTCCGATCACAAACGGGGGGTTCAGTAGTATTACAACTGCAAAAAAAAAAAAAAAAAATGTATGCAAAATATTTAAAATGAATTTAAAAAGCTTGGATTTACATTTCGTAGATTTATATAAGGAATATCGAATTTTATTTATTTATTTATTTATTCCTTTTTTGCTCTTGGGAATTTCCTTGATTGTCGCTCTGGAAGAATGACAGTGAAAGTAATTAAATACATTCGAAGACAATTTAAAATCCATCCGTTTTACAACTGCAATAAAACGAAACTCCATTGAAATGGTTTTTTTTATATAAAAATGCATTGGTGGTGATTTCACTTTGAAAATGCATTGGAAGTAATTTCTTCATAAAATTCTTTGTAATTAAACATTATAGGATGAATGACAAATGTAAATGTTAGACCTTGACAAACAAGGGGGAATAATTATATATAAAAATATAATCTGATATTTTTGTTCTTCGACGGTAACTTTTGTTTGGAGCAGGAAGCTGTTCGAAAGAGTTCGCACACACAAAAGAATTGGAGCAGCCAAAACTTTTGACCATATAGTTAGAAACTTCTAGGCGACCCATATGGCCACAGCTCTCCACCAAAGCAATGATTGTTCTCCATTGTTCACGGCTTACACCCACGCATTGCTTGTTTATGCTTCAGGTATCGCGTTTGCATTTCTGATTTTCCGGTAGTCAGATTGTTAATCTTATCTACGACCGGATGTATCTGTCAACTATACCTGCCGAGTTCATCGCCGGTCAATATATTACACAAAACCTTGTACTTACACATGGTAAATTTTCGTAAGAAATCATCATCATCATATCGCGCTGGTAGCATGGATATCCCTGACCCTCTCTCGCCACTCATCCCTATCGTTCATCGCCCTAGGTAGGTCTTCAGGACAACATCCCGTATCCTCACATAGCTGCTGAATGTATGTTCGTGCTGGTCGTCCTGCTTTTGCGCGGCCATGTGTGGGGATCCATAAGAGTACATCTCTTATGAGTTCATCTCTGCTTCTCCAGCAGTGTCCTGCATGTCTGGTTCGTCTAACTTGAATAGTTTTCGTAAGAAATATTCAACATGAGTCTTTTCGTTTTCTTTGAGGATTTCCTCAATAGTCGATCGGAATATAAGAATCACGGTGGAAGTAATTAAGCACATTTGATGACAAATTACTATCTTTCAGTTTTCCGCACACAGGATAAGACGCTTACTTTTTTAGGTGATGCTTTCACGTAAAAAATTCATTCTACATACACACAAACACTACTACTACTAGCTAATATGGGGAATACAGTCGGCATCCTGAGAATATTGGCAGTTCTTTTTTCAGGTATTCAAACGACGACCTAAGTAACCACACAAACCAGAGACAACTACTACACAGAAAATGAAATAAGGAAAACAACAAACTTGCACTTCACAGTTATTTTAGCAGCAACCCAACAAAAAGTGGCGATAGGGAAAATGATAGAATTCTGCGATAAATGTGCAAGGTTTCTGACAATACGCCTAATATTCGCTGACTAAATTAGAACAATAATAAATAACTATTGGTTTTTTGTCCTTGAAATATTAGAGATGGACCAACAAACAAGAAGGGTAACAAGGCAGCAAGACCCAAATACAGTAATTGAGACATCAAATACTGAAAAACAAGAACATTTTAACCAAAATTAACCTCAAAGTAATAACAATCGAAACATCACACACCCAAATCACACAGAAGAAACACTAACGCAAGAAGTAAAAAAATAATTATAAAGATTTCAAAGAGCATTATGTTTGAAAAAAAAGGCTAGATTACCACCGCTAAGAAATCAACACTGGAAAACAGTCAAGGTAGAGAATGAAAAAATAAACGAATTAATAACACATATCTCATACTCGCCTGCAGTTAGGATTAAACAGAGTCTTCACCAATGGACCGGGAGACCGGGGTTCAATCCCAGGTCGAGTCATACCAAAGACTCAAAAGAAATTTGCGCTCTCAACACGACTTGATCTCGGAATCAAACGAAATAATCTACGCAGGAGCGAAATTAGTCAGTGATAAAACCGGTGTTCCCCAAAAGAACATGAACAGAAACATAAAACCTGGATAGGAAATTTGACTAGAAACGAAGATAAGAAAACTACAACAAGAAAAAAATGATAAAATGGGAGAATATGTTGGGAAGAAAAGGAAAAAGCAACGCAAGCAAAATAAACAATACAACCCGAAAAAGTAAACCAGAATGTACAGTGGAAAGAAAGAAGACTAAAAAGATATCGAGACAGGATCAAACAATGCAGACAAAACAGTAGGGAGAGAATGTACGAATACATACCAATAACCAGATTACAAAAAAACAAAAAAAAAAAAACAATTTTGGAGCAAAATATGGGAACAAAGATAACATGACAGAAAGGTCGAATGGATTAGCAACATGGAAAAAGAGTTAGAAGGACTCAAAAAAGGGTCCAAGTGAAAACACATCTCCATTCAGTCAGAGTAACTCTCAAAAAAGTACCAAATTTGAAAATGCAGGGCCATGATGGCATATATGGATACCGGTTTAAAAAATGTACTTCCATCCATGACAGACTATCAAAATAAATAGATGCATACAAGAAACAGACACACCCGAATGGATGACAGGAGGAAAGATCATCCCGATCCAAAAAGAACCCCACAAAAAGGAATCGCCCCCAATAACTACAGTCTCACCACGTGCCTACCGTTGATATGGAAAATACTAACGGCACAAATTAAGGGGGAGATTTACTATTCGCTAATAAGCCGCGGACTGTTACCCGAGGAACAGAAAGGATGTCACAAGGGGACCGGAGGAACAAGAGAACTACAATACATTGATCCACACATTTTCAAGGAGAACAAGACGAGACAAAAAAATGCAGCTATGGCGTGGATTGACTACAAAAAGGCATATGATATAGTCACACAAAGCTGGATTATAGACGGTCTCAAAATGTACAAGATATCCAACAAAGTCATCGAGAATAACATGGAAAACTGGAGAATGGAACTGACCGCAGGAGGAAAAAGCTTAGCTGCGGTGAAAATCCAGAGAGGGATCTTCCAGGGAGATGCGCTATTGCCGTTAATATTTGTAATAGCGATAATGCCATTTAACCACATATTTAGGAAATGCTCAGGCGGATACAAACTTCGTAAATCGCAAGAAAAATATCAACCATCTAATCTATATGGACAATATCAAACTGTTTGCCAAAAATGAAAAAGAATTGGAAACTCTAATATGTTCCGTGACGATATACAGTGACGATATTGGGAAGGAATTTGCCATAGCAAAATGAGCTATGCTAATAATGAAAAGCAGAAAACGGCAAATAACTGAAGGAATAGAACTACCAAATCAAGAAAAAATCAGAATGCCCGAAAAAAAGGAAACTTACAAATACTATTGAGAATTATTTAACAAACTAGAGAGGGGAACTGAACGCAGAAGATAAAAGCTTGGCTAAGGTGAAAATCCAGAGCATGATCTTCCTGGGAGATGTACTATCACCATTACTATTTATAAGAGCGATGATACCATTGATTCACATACTTTAGAAATGCTCAGGCGGATACAAACTTTATAAATAGCAATAAAAAAATCAACCACTTAATACACATTGACGTCATCAAACTGCAAAAAAAAAAAAAAAAAAAAAAAAAAAAAAAAAAAAAAAAGAACTGAAATCCTAATACATGCAGTAAGGATATAAGTAAAAGTAAAGTTAGCGACCATAGTCGAGGGTGACCCGAAGGCTCCCTTTTCGATAGCTACTACACCAAGGTGTAGGGGAGGGCGCTACTCCATTCCCAGGATTGCTCCACTTTACCCTTGAACCGTACCTTATAATGCTGAGTGTTAAGCAAGGTGGTATCAAGTACCATTTTTAAAGTCTTTGGTATGACTCGACCTGGGATTGAACCCAGGTCTCCCGGGCCATTGGCGAACACTCTAACCGCTGGGCCAATGTCCCGGTTTAAACCGGAGTAAGGATATACAGTAACAATATAGGGATGGATTTTGCCAAAAAAAGGAGACGCACAAAATTGTCAAGGATTTTGGAATATAAAAGGATCACTTGATCTCGGCCAGACGACCTGACCAAGTGATAGTAAAAAAAAAAAAAAAAAAAAAAGAATAAAGAGAACCTGCTGAATAGTGAACTTTGTTGTTCCAGTGGACCACAGGGCAAAACTAAGGAAAGCGGAAAAAAAAAAAAAAAAAGATAATACGCTTCGCCAGAGAACTGAAAAAACTATGGAACATGAAAATGACAGTAATACTAATTATAATTGGTGCGCTCTTGATGTAGTCAGTAAAGGATTGGTACAAGGACTGAAAGACTTGGAAATAAGAGGACAAGTGGAGACCATCCAAACTACAGCATCATTGAGATCAGCCCGAAAGCTAAGAAGAGTTCTGGAGACAAGAGAAGACTAGCTGTTACTCAAACTCCAGTGGAAAACCATCAATTAACGTTGGTGGGAAAAACTCTCAAAATCCGAAAATACGCAACAGAATAGCAAGTGTAGGTTATGTGGAGACAAAGATGAAACAATTCCCACAGGGAATTGTGCATGAAATTGAAATTCGACCATACTGCAAAATGGTTTAAGCACAAAACAGAATTTAACCTAGAAAATGAGACACAAAATTCTCTGGGATTTTGAGATACAAACAGATCATCTAATCCTAGCAAGAAGAGCAAACGTAGCGATAATTAATAAAAAATTAATTTTGCCGTCCCAGCTGACCACAGAGTGAAAATCAAAGTAAGCGAAAAATGAAACAAGTACTTGGACCTTTCCAGAGAACATAGAAACCGGTGGAACATGAAAGTGGTACCAATTGTAATTGGCACACTTGGAACAGTCCCCAGACGCTTGATAAAGGGGCTGGAAAATTAGGAAACTAGAGGACGCGCTGAGGCTATCTCGTTTATTGCATTGTTGGAATCGGACAGAATACTGAGAAGAGTGCATGAGACCTGAGGATACTTGGTGTGGATCAGACTCCTATGAAAGACCACCAGCCAATGCTAATGGGAAAAAATCGCCAAGAGTATAATAATAATTATTATTGACCGAGTTCTTTGAACAATCCTACATAACTTAGAAAGGTGTTTGGGAGAACTGTAGATCTGGGGAAGGTCTGAAGCCGTCTAAACTACGGCACTGCTGAGATCGGTTAGGAAATTGAGACTAACCATAAATAACTTGCTGTCACTTTGATTTCAGTGAAAGATACCAGTTACTACTAGTATGAAGAACTTCCAAAATAATGATAATAATATCAGAGGCTGACACCATCAAACAAGTGGAAATGAAAGAAAAAATTCAAAAAGAATATCTCAGGAGAACTAGGAAACTACTCGAGACAAAACTCAATAGCAGAAACCTTATCAGAGGAATAAATACCTGGGCTGTAACACTCGTTAGATATTCCAGACCCTTTCTCAAGTGGACCAGAGACGAACTTAAACAAATGGACCAAAGAACAAGAAAACTAATGATAATGCATAAGGCTTTACATCCCAGAGACAACGTTGACAGACTATATGTTTCAAGAAAAGAGGGAGGAAGAGGACTTGCCAGCATTGAAGACAGTGTTGACGCATCGATACAACGACTCGAAGACTATATACAAAAAACACGATGGAGGACTCATTACAGTCATCGGAAACGATACTGATGACACGATGGACAACAGAATGACAATAACTAGGAAACAAAAATGGGAAGGAAAACAACTCTATGGGCGATTTAAACGACTAAGAAACAACATCTCACTCGACAAAACATGTACATGGCTAAGAAAAGGAAACTTTAAGAGAGAAACATAATTTCTCCTAATAGAAGCACAAGGCAACGCCGTAAGAACCAATCTTATCAAAGCGAGAATAGAATAGACTGAACAAAATAGCAAATGTAGGCTATGTGGTGAGTGAGATGAAACCTTCAATCACATAATAAGCGAATGCAGCAAATTGGCACAGAAGGAATATAAGACTATACATGATTGGGTCGGCAATTTGATCCACTGGGAGAGGTGCAAGAAATTTTGGTTTGACCATACAAACAAATGGTATATGCACAACCCAGCATCTATCCTAGAAAATGACACACATAAACTCCTATGGGACTTCGACAGACACACGAATCACCTAATCTCGGCCAGAAGACCAGACTTAATAATAATCAACAAAAAAAAGGTAACTTGCAAAATTGTCGACTTTGCTGTCCCGGCTGACCACAGAATAAAACTGAAAGAATGTGAAAAGGACAAATACCTCGACCTTGCTAAAGAATTAAAAAAACTATTGAACATGCAGGTGACAATTATACCACTTGTAATTGGTGCGTTTGGAACAGTAACTAAAGGATTACTAAAGGGACTGAAGGACTTGGACGTTGGCGAACGAGTGGAGACCATCCAAACGACAGCATTATTGAGAACAGCCAGAATCCTGAGAAGAGTTCTGGAGATTTGAGGAGACTTGCTGTCACTCAGACTCCAGTGAAAAACCATCCCCTAACATTGATGTGAAAAGCTCTTATGAGTGAATAATAATAAAGAAAAAAAAGGATAAGTACATGGACTAGGGAATCGAAAAAGCTGTGGAACATGAAAGCGACGTTTACACCAATTATAATTGGTGCTCTTGGTACAGTCTCCGAAGGATTATTAAAGGGACTGGAGGACTTGGAAATAAGAGGACAAGTAGAGACCATACAAACTACTAAATCGGCCAGAATACTGAGAAGAGTCTTGGAGACTTGAGGAGACTTGCTGTCACTCAAACTTCAGTGAAAGACCATCAGCTAATGCTGATGTGAAAAACTTTCAAGAAGTAAATACTACTACTACTACTACTACTAGTAATAATAATGATAATAATAATGATTATTATTATTATTGATTGAGTGAATACAACAATTCAGGAACTCTAAGAATATACAAAGAAAAAAAAGAAATAGTGAAAGAGAGAAATTGAATCTCTATTAACAGTAGCACAAAATAATGTCATAAAGCTTTGTTAAAGCAAAAACTAATAATCCTCAGAAGAATAGCAAATGTAGGCTATGTGGAAGTAGAGAGGAAATAGTTAATCACATAAGCGATTGCAGTAAAATGGAGGAATACCAGAACAAGTGCGAGTGTGGGGATAAGGTGATCCACTAGGATGGTGCAAGAAACTGAAATTTCATCATAGTAACAAATGCACAATCCAGAATCTCATCTTGAAAATGAAACGCATAAAATCCTCTGTGATACAAACAGATGCCCCCATGCCTACCAGAAGATTAGATATAGTATTAATTGACAAGAAAAATAAGTTATTATTTAGTAGATTTATCTGTGTCAGAAGACCACAGTGTGAAAGAGAAGTAAAGCGAACAGCTGGACAAATATATGGACATTGCCAGAGTACTGGAAAAGTTGAACATGAAGGTAATAGTGATACCGTTGGGACAGTCACCAAGATCCTGGAAAAGAGATTCGATGAACAGGATTTGGGTTGTTTGGGGTTTATGGCATATCAACCTTTGTAGGTTATTTAATGTCAAATCCAATTTTTAAACAAATAATCAGTTTAGCATAAATACACAGTTTAATTTCTATTTCAAGCTATTGTTTAGTCAAACAGTTTTAATTCAGCTTATTCAGTTTAGTATAAGTACAGATTTTGTTTACACAGTTAAATGTCAAAACAGTTCTATTTTAAAGAATTCAGTTTAGCGTAAGTACAGTTTCAAAGTCAGAAACATTTCCTTTTCAAACGATTCATAAGCACGCAGTTTAAATGTAAGTACAGTTTAATTGTGAAAAACATTTCTATTTCAAGCTATTCAATTTAGTAAAACTGTTCAAATTCAAACAATTCAGTTTAACATAAGTATGCAATTAGTTCTATTTAACCAATAGATAGGGCCCTTATCAGGTGCCACCATTCCGGGCCAGAGAGATGGCAATGAAGGGGTACACCGTATTTCCTAAAGCTCCACCATTACTGGAACTTCAACATCAGATTGTTTAGTGTCATATCCAGGACACTCGTTGGGGAGTCTTACCCTCTTCAGAGAAGTAATCAGTGTATTCTACAGTCCCAGCCGACTAGGCAATCGATGAACAGGAAATTAGTGGAAGAACTGAAATTATTCAGACCGCAGCACTACTACAATAGCCTACGATACTTAAAATAGTCCAGGAAAGCTGAGTAGATACTCAGACTCCAGTGAAAAAATTAATTAGAACTGGTGTAAAAAAACGCAACGAGTAAAGTAATAATACTTAATAAATAAAAATAATAGGACGATGATTCTCTTGCATATCAAAGTATTATTCATACTTACTCCTTTCCAGGTTTGTTGCCATCATCAGATACTACGTAACTCTCACCAATCAATCTATCTCTCTCTGGTTTTTCTTTCATAGATACATCTTGTCCATCTTTTGTTTGGAAATCGTCTTCTATTCCATTGCAGTTACCGCAGATTCCAGTTAGATTATCTCCCAAACTTTTCGGCACAGAGACATAAACTCTGCGTCTTGCATCAAATCTAACATCTAGTCCCCATGTTGTAGATACAAGTACCTCTTTTCCATTGAAATTAACTGAGTAAGATGGATCGTTATTGACTGGGTAATTTCGAAGTACTCCGTTCACCTTGAGTAAAAGGATGACATTGAAAGGTACAGTTTATGAAAGCACATTAACAGTGTAAATATTTTTCTATTTTTTTAAATTTATATCTGTGAATATAGACAATGGGGGGCGGGCAAATTCATTTGAAGGATCACGGCAATTTGAGAAATGAAATTAGGAAAGAACAAAGCGATAAAGAATTAGTTAAGCATTGGTCAATAATTTGGTTTCAAGTCATTTATACATTTAAGGTTTATATTTCATACAATGGAAAACTTAATATTAAGCTATATATATATATATATATATATACACAAAATAATTTCTAAACGCAATATAAAATTTGAAATGAGCAAACTGGCAATCCTAGTACAAAATGCAATTTCAGGGACCCAAAAGATGTCCATTAGGGGATAATTGCAAGGTAGTGGTGGCTATTGACGAAAATAGGAGAGATGATAATGAAAGGGTCTATATCGGAGCCTCAGAATTTTAATAGAAAAAAAAGATTTAAAAATCATAAGACCAGAGTTACAAAGAAAGAATATTGAAATTATAATGTGCTGGATGGCCATGTGTGAAAAATTAAAGACGATATAGCCATTGATCGTCAGATGTCAATTTATGCCAAGAACAAAAGTTGTGCATCTTGGAATAGTAGCATGCGAAAATATTGTTCGATCAAAGAACGGAGTTTATTTTAAAAATGTCAAGATTTGAAAAATTTTTTACTGTGTCATTTATCCGATTACTAATTTGCATAAATCGCCTCAAATATGGTACCAGAAACATTTGAGATGGATGGGAACGAATAGTAAAAAGAGGTGAGAAACAACTATTGCATCGTCTTTTAGCCACATACACACGCCTTCCTCCCCAAAAGCGTCCACTCCCATCCCGTTTTAACAAACAATATAAAACAACAGAGTCAGAATACTGCTATCTCACGGATGAAACTTCGAGTAATGGACGGCAAGTAAAAATTGTGGACCATCTTTTATGAATATGTGTGTCGGGAAGCATTTAATATAGCCTCAGCAAACAAAAGCTAATTATGATACTATTCCCTGATATTTGTTGATAAAGAAGGAAATGGATTTCAAGATGCTGAAAAGCTTGTGAAAATAATGCAGCTCAAGTGATGTTATGATTTTGGAATATTAAAGGAGTAAAATACAAAGAGAACAAAATTCTGTGATACTTGTGCTTACGGCTTAACTCATGTCTTTATTAAATTTTGACTACAAGTGAAGCATTAAACCAATTATTCAGATACTTACGAGTATTTTAAATCCTTTAAGTAGTTTAATTGTATTATTTCCAATTTTGATGTCAACCATTCGAGTGTACGAAGTTCTCGGAATTCTACTCCAGAATTCGTTATTAACTTCAACTGAGAAGTTGTTTTCTGAGGTACTTTCGGACAGTGTATATTTGCAAGAACCCATGAAGCTGATCATTTGTCCATCGAATGTTTTGTAATGATGGTCACCATAGGAAATGCATTTGCAATGATCTTTATTCGGGTTTTGAAGAAAGAAAAATATAATCAGTACATATGATTTTTCAATAAAGATATAACTTTTTCATATCTACTGTTATGCTATGAAGAAAAATACGAGAAAATGTCAGATGATTAACTGCTTAAAATGTTATCTTTTGAAAAATATATTTTTAATGATAAATATAGAGTATCGTCCATAAATAAGTTCACCCAGACCATGTTTTTTGTAGTTTTTTAAAAAATTTTTCTTTTAAGCTAAAGGTTATTATTTCTCGTGGAACGTTACAGTCAAAAACAGATATTATTCGGGATTATTTGTTGTTATATAAGTACGGAATGATTTTTTTTATCAACCATTTTCGTTAATTATATTTTATCATTCGGTTTGGTTGGACTTTGAACTATTCGGCTTAGTGCAGGTGCAGGTGCACACATTGAGTACAGTTCACGCTCGTGCGCAGAGGATATGACAATCGCAAATGTCATAATAAAAACCCCAGATAGGAAATGGACTGGGGTGTGAATGACGTCATGCTTGGAATCGAGAATTTGGTAATTTCGAAAAAGACGTCAGTTGAGATTTTGACTCTGGGGCGGGCAGTCCAGCTGGGGGCTACGGGATGCGCAGCGCGTTTGTTGGGTCAGTTAGTTGAGATTTGACTCTGGGCCAGGCCAGTCCTACTGGGGGTTAACTGAAGGACGATGTAGGAACTGTCAGCATAGTAAAAATTGTGTCCTTCTCTCCTCGTGTCGAAAGACTAAAACTCAAGAAGTGAATAAACGTTTCGTATCTGAACTACCGAGAGTCGTCAACGTTTCGGGATTTCTCTGCATCTGAATATTTTACATATAGTTATTTTGGTCCTATGTTACATTATTACCAGCATTGAAACTCTTACTAAGAAAATATACCAAATTTGATTTAAAACTATACATACTGTATAAAATGTTTCATAGTTGCTGTGGTCTTCAGATAAGACCGGTGGAAGAACAACCCAAGCAACGGGTGATAGGTGAACGATATTGTATTAACAGAAAAAAGGAAGTCATACAAAAGAAGTACTAGCCGTTCTCGGCTTACAGTCTGTCTGTCAAATGTCTCGTAAGAAACGAGAAGTTGTCTTCTCCGAGCAAGCTAAGCTCGGCGAATGTGTTTAGGTTGGACGAATCCATCTTTGGGGTATGGTAGGATATGTCCCCATAACAATAGTGGAGTACTCATTTTGGTCTGTTTTATACTTATCTTTTTGGTTACAAATTTACAGTGCTGCAGGGTTTGTTAAATAATACCTACTGCTATTTGTTTTGATATTCTATTATGAATAATAAAATCCTAGTATCTTTGGTTTCGAACAAAATGAATCTTTTTCTAAAATGTTAGTTGGATATACTTATTCATGAGAGATACTTTCCCTTAGCCTTTCCCCATGCATACATACATACATACATACCCGGCCTTTGCTGGGCCGTCTTGCATTCGTGTCGGAAGGGGTATCGAAATCAATGGCAGATTTGAGGCCGAAAGGTCCACAGATTCGGTTGGGCCACCTTCTGGTGGATGAGCTGTTTTTATGACTCCTATGCACCCCTTGTATAGCACTAGACCACACGGTCTAGTTCAAGCTATATTCTGGCATACGTGCCCGGATCTAGATTTAGGTCCGTGATACTGCTTGACTCATTAGACCCACTTTGCACTTAGTGGGTCAATGACCAGCTGGGTTCGAGTCTCGGTTCGTTCCCGACCTCCCCCTCCCCTTTATCCCCACTTTGATTGGCCTTCAGGTTTTTGACCTTGTGTCAAATCCTGTCTGGTGGGAGGCAGCGACAAATAACATACATACATACATACATACATCATCAGTCATTTTGAGGCCACTTCTGAACAAAGGCTTTTTCCAATTCCTTCGATGTTATGGCCTCAGCCACATCTCACTATCACTATATATTCTCTTATGTCCTTTACTAATACGCTGGTTATTTTTTGGCACCATTCTATTAACCTTTCGCATTCGCTCCTTGCTATTTGTTCTGACCATTCCCATTTTTGTGGTTTAATAATGTTTGTAATACCTATTACCTTATTCTGCTTTCTGATTCATGTTAATCTCTATAATTTATAGTTGATTGTGTTTTATGGCTTATCAACCCTTGTTGGTTATTAAATGTTAAATCCTGTTTATACATATATTACATACAGTGATATAAATTTAAAAGATTTACTTTTTTATCAAACATAAGCATTTTGTATTTTCATTTTACTTTTCCTTGTGAGTGGACGTCCTTTTTTAATATTTTCCACTTTACCTCAAGTTCCATTTTATCCATACTTGCATAGGGTATTACTATTACTATAACGTGATCATCAAGGGAAAGAGCTTCTGTTATTGTAATATCTTCGCTTTCATGTTCTCTCTGAAACACTAGTATCACTGCGATGTTATTTGTTTGACAATTTCTATTTAATGGCAGTCACGTTTGTCTCTACAATTACACGGGTTGAGTTTCGGTAGTGTCATTACTATTACATTGTGTTTTATTTTTTCTTGAGTTCAAAATGATTTCATTGGAGCCGTTGCTAATTTTGATTGAGCTTCTATTTAATATCATAAAAGTAATTCACTATTTGAGGTAATTATTTATCAATAAACTTGATAAATATTCTTTTGACTCAAGTCTTCGTAGCTTTGTTATATGATGCTATAAATCATTTTGAAAATGACTTGTTTGTTTTCAAATATAAGTAAACTTTGATGAGATTGGGAAATAGAAGTTTGAACGCTAATTGGTTGTAAGGTATCTCATGACTGAAGACAGTATACATGAAAAAGTAACTTTAGATCTTTTAGTCAGTTGTGAGTTCAGGAGCATAACGAAATTGTTGGGTTAATGGAAAATTACAATTTAGACGTCCCACTGGGGTCGAAGATAATGAAGTCAATATGAATTTGATAACCGAGTTGTCATCTAGAAGATTATTGAATCTCTAAAAAGAACTTATTGTCATTGTGTCAAATGGCACCAGATTAGGTTTCAGTCAAATGATGTAGTCTCGTGAATATAGTTTTGCATCTCCGTAATGCAGGGAATAACAAATGTTGAATTGTCGACATCTTTTCTTTGTCAACAACACGCACCTTCAATATTTTGCTCGCACTCAGATCTTGGGAATGATTCTGGTATTCAAATTAATACACATATTTGCATAATCAGAGTAACATCTCTTCAGAACCGTGTTACAACACTTAATTTCGACAGGTAAGATTTAAGTATGATGTCAATAAACTAAAGGTTCTAGGCGATAAGCAACTAAATCAGAAGAGTAATAGAGACTGAATAATCTTCTATAAAGTTAAGGAGGAATGGTGTTTGGCTGTCCAGTGTAATCAGAACCATGGGTTTCAGAATATCTGAAATACTTAACTAATTCTAGAACAATTTCTGAAGATCACAAACAAAACGGAAACTTATTATGTAACGCATAGAATTATATTTGCAAATTTCTTATAGTTTAAATCTAAAAGATAATCACTGAAACAGCTAATAGGCGATACTGTCAGGTTATTAACAGATTTAAGAGAACAATTGTACCTATTTAAACGGCATTTATTGGAAAATACCGATATCGTATTAATATTTGTATGAGTGTATTTATAAACATTAACACTAATAGATACACATAAAAAATAAGAGATTGATTTTGAATTATACAACCTGAAGGTGGAGATGGTGTGACAGTAATCAGAACACTTGGTGGAGTAGTAGGCACCGTGTTCGAAACATAGGTCGGAACGGTTGTTGGAACAGTGGTTGGCACAGTTGTCTGAGTACGTACTGGAATACTGGTAGGCGCTGTGGTCGGAATAGTTGTTGGAATAGTGGTAGGCACAGTGGTCGGAATAGGTGTTGGTTGAGGAGGAGTATTAATTGTGAAGGGAACTGTTGTTGGAATAGTTGTTGGAATAGTAGAAGGCACAGTTGTTGGTACAGTTGTTGGAAGAGTGGTATGCTCAGTGATCTGAGGTGTTGGTGGAGGAGGAGTATTAATTGTGGAGGGAACTGTTGTTGGAATAGTTGTTGGAATAGTAGTAGGTATAGTGGTTGGAATACTTGGTGGAAGTGTGGTAGGCTCAGTGGTCGGAATAGTTGTTGGAATAGTGGTAGGCACAGTGGTTGGAATACTTGGTGGAAGAGTGGTAGGCTCAGTGGTCGGAATAGTTGTTGGAATAGTGGTAGGCACAGTGGTTGGAATACTTGGTGGAAGAGTGCTAGGTTCAGTGGTCGGAATAGTTGTTGGAATAGTGGTAGGCACAGTGGTTGGAATACTTGTTGGAAGAGTGGTAGGCTCAGTGGTCGGAATAGTTGTTGGAATAGTGGTAGGCACAGTGGTTGGAATACTTGGTGGAAGAGTGCTAGGTTCAGTGGTCGGAATAGTTGTTGGAATAGTGGTAGGCACAGTGGTTGGAATACTTGTTGGAAGAGTGGTTGGCTCAGTGGTCGGAATCCTTGGTGGAAGAGTGGTAGGCACAGTGGTTGGAATACTTGGTGGAAGAGTGGTAGGCTCGGTGGTCGGATTAGTTGTTGGAATAGTGGTAGGCACAGTTGTTGGAATACTTGGTGGAAGAGTGGTTGGCTCAGTGGTCGGAATAGTTGTTGGAATAGTGGTAGGCACAGTGGTTGGAATACTTGTTGGAAGTGTGGTAGGCTCAGTGGTCGGAATAGTTGTTGGAATAGTGGTAGGCACAGTGGTTGGAATACTTGGTGGAAGAGTGGTAGGCTCAGTGGTCGGAATAGTTGTTGGAATAGTGGTAGGCACAGTGGTAGGAACAGTTGTTGGAATAGTGGTAGGGACAGTGGTTGGAATAGTTGTTGGAATAGTGGTAGGCATAGTTGTTGGAACAGTGGTAGGCACAGTTGTTGGAACAGTGGTAGGCTCCGTGGTTGGAACAGTTGTTGGAATAGTGGTAGGTACAGTTGTTGGAACAGTGGTTGGAACAGTTGTTGGAATAGTGGTTGGAACAGTGGTAGGCTCCGTGGTTGGAACAGTGGTAGGTACAGTGGTTGGAACAGTGGTAGGTACAGTGGTGGCCACAGTTGTTGGAACAGTGGTAGGCTCAGTAGTTGGAACAGTGGTAGGTACAGTTGTTGGAATAGTTGTTGGAACAGTGGTAGGAACAGTGGTTGGAACAGTAGTAGGCTCAGTGGTAGGAACAGTTGTTGGAACAGTGGTAGGCTCTGTGGTTAGAACAGTGGTTGGCACGGTTGTTGGAATAGTTGTTGGAACAGTGGTAGATACAGTTGTTGGAACAGTGGTAGGCACAGTTGTTTGAACAGTGGTTGGAACAGTTGTTGGAACAGTAGTAGGCTCAGTGGTAGGAACAGTGGTTGGCACAATGGTGGCCACAGTTGTTGGAACAGTAGTAGGCTCAGTGGAAGGAACAGTTGTTGGAACAGTGGTAGATACAGTTGTTGGCACAGTGGTAGGAACAGTGGTAGGCACGGTTGTTGGAACAGTGTTAGGTACAGTGGTAGGCACAGTTTTTGCAGCAGTAGTTGGAATAGTTGTTGGAACTGTGGTTGGCATAGTTCTAGCCGTAGTGGCAGGGCGGGTGGTTAATACTGTTTTTGTTGGGTTGATTGAAATAAAAAACAATATAATGATTATGTGGAAAATATTTCGATATATTTTAAGAGATTCAAATCAACAGTAAAAGTAAACTTTCTGTCCTTAATATCAAGTTCTTTAATGCAGTAATGTTGAACCAGTTTAATCTGCGTGAGGTATATAAAATATTTCCATAAATTTTGTTTCGTCAGTCATTTATGCAAAGTTGCGTGTTTAAGTTGCGTAACATTTTTTCCATATAAAATAAAATATAGATATGTCAAATTAGCTTACTTTCAAAATCTTTGCTTATCGTTTTAAACTGTGATTTTTCGCCTGCTTCTTGCATAAAAATGAAATGCAATATTATCTTATATAACGTCTTGTAACAAAAAAAAGCATCGCAATAATTATTAAGCTATTCAATAGCTTAATAATTATTAATAATTAATTTATTAAGTTTTCAATAATTTAAAAAACTGAATGATATAAAAGATTTATAAAAAGTTTTAGAAAAACCATCTGTCATGGTGTCTAACGGAGCGTGTTTAAAATGATTATAAAACGCTGCTTTGTGTCCTGGGAAAAGATGAATCTCTTTCTTAACCTAAAAATAACCCTTGATTGCAGTTGGCTGCAATCTTAAATATATACTATATCATACTAAAATAAAGGCATATCAAATATGCTCGTTTGTCTTATGAATTAACATATATATTAACAAAGTAAGGATTTCTTTATAATGATGTAGTCATTGCTTAATCTGATATTCTAATAAAAGTTTTCTTTTCCTTTTTTTTCTGCATACTGTACAAAGTGATCATTAAAACAGTTTTTTATTATACTAATATATCTAATTATATCGTAGTGTATTATATAATATTCATATTATATCATATTATGTATAAAAAATTCTTATTATATAAAATGTACTTATATTTCTCATTATTTTTCTTAATATTCATTTTACATATAATATACAAAACTTCCCCACCAAAACTATTTGATCATTTCAAGTAACAAACTAAAGAAATTGATAACATATTTATTTCATTTTGATTATATTACGTATAAGATTTTATTCTTATTGTATTCCTTAACAATTACAGTATATATAGTTCACTTATATATATATATATATATATATATATATATATATATATATATATATATTATGGGATGTACAAATTTTTATATACTCACAAATAGACCAATTTTAATCATTTTTAAAACTAAACTAAACTAAACTAACCGGTTTCGGTCCTTTCTGATCACAATTATAACGAAGACAACAGTTAAGAAGGAAAAGGGGCATGGACAGTGTAATGAGTTGGATGGGAAAAAAATGCAAGTTGACTAGAAAGGGAGGGGTCAATTGAATACTTATCAAATTCAGACCCAATAAACATTCCATCTGTTTACAGAGGGACGGCTTATGGGTGAGGACATGAATGTGATAGTCCGAATGGGATTTGCTTAAAACGGTAAACAAGTCCGCTATGTTTGTCTCTGCCTTTCACCAGACAGGACTTGACACAAGTTCAATGATCTAAAAGTCGATTATAGTGGGGATTTAGGGGAGGGAGAGGTTGGGCACGAGCCGAGGCTCGAGACCTGTTTGACTTTGAATCCCAGCGAATGTATAAGCCTTATACATTCGTCGGGATACATTTTGTACAAAGAAGCGGAAGATAAATCTAATTAAGACCCTAGCACACCGGGCATTAATGATATGCTCGGAGTCTAAGTTGGACGATGAGGTCGAATTTATCACTTGGACACTTTGTAACAATGGCTTCCCTGAAAACATTGTTCTATCTATCATCAGGGATAAAATTTCTGACTTCAGTAAAATTAAATCTGATTCTGTCCAGAGGTGTCCTGTTTATCTCAGGTTGCTTTGGCTCGGTGATATTAGTGATAACTTTGCCAACCAGATCTCTGCTTGTGTACGTAAGTGCTATTTTTCTTCCAACCTGCGTTTGGTCTTCTGCACGCGGACTGTTTTGACATCTGATCGAAAAGACGTTCTCTACACCTCATAGTAGTTCTTTGATTCATTCTTTTTCATATGTTTGCGGATTGCAATACATATGGAGAAACAATCAACGTCTGGATTCAAGAATAAACAACATGTACCCAGAAAAATGCGGCAAGGGAACTACTTTGCTGATCGAATACAGGTCTTCCATTGCAGAACATCTCTTAAATAACCGTAATTGTGCCTCGTCCTACCATGCGGACTTGTTTACCATTTTAAGCAAGTCCCATTCGGACTATCACCTGAAAGTACTTGAGACCATTCATATTCTCACCCATAAACCGTCCCTCTGTAAACAGAGGGAATGTTTATAGGGTCTGAATTTGATTAGTATTTGATTTACCCCCTCTTTCTAGTCAACTTGGATTTTTTTTCCTCAACCTCATTACACAGTCTCTGTCACTTTTCCTTCTTAATCGGTGTCCTCGTTTTAAGTGATCAGAGAGCTACGAAACCGCTTAGTTTATTTTATCTAAAAAAGGATTAAAATTGGTCTATTTGTGAGTATATATATATATATATATATATATATATATATATATATATATATATATATACACAAGAAATTCGTCGATTGTTACAACTAGTTGAATATTCTCTAAGTGCGATAATCTCATTTATTTTGCATGGAGTAGTTGATGTTTTATACGTATGTCATGGCAGAAAAGTTAAGCTGTTTTTTATGTTAAAATCTCTAATTTCTCCGGTTATAGCAAAAATGTCAGCAATGTTAAAATCTGATCATTAAATCTATTTCAAACTTTTATATATGTCATATATTAATCAATTATTTTTTATTATAAAATGAAAAATAGCAACTGAATTACCTGGAATACATTTTTCTTTTACCATAATGTATCCTTCTTTACAGACGCAATGACATATTCCATCGTTATATTCATATATCTGATATTCTGGACACGGCTTCAATCTTGTCACCTGCAACCCTCCGCCAGGCCCGCAAGTAATGTTTTTACGGCAATCATCAGTAATGAATACTGTGTTGCGCTGCAAATTATGGTGAAATTTTTAAAAAATTTTAATAATATATCAACATTTTATTAATTTCAATAACGTGGCATTTTATTAAGAAAAATCTGAATTCAAAAGAATAATTAGAGAGTCGTGCTGCTAGAAAACCCTCACTTATCCACTAAAAATGATCTAACTTGTACTTTATGCGCAAAATAACATGTTCAGTTTTCATTTCATAAGCACAATTCTAAACGCTTAGAAACTAAATTATTTAAGCAAAGTGTAAATAATGATAAAGCAGAGCAATGTTGTATGTTTCTCTCTTTTATTCTGCGATTTTTTATTTTTCTTGTGAATTTCGAAACAGAGAAAGAATAAAATCGAAAACAAGGAAATAAGAATTTGATTATCAATCATAATAGTATCGACTTTCAGTTAGTACATGATAATAGCAAATTTGCTCGCGAAAAAATCATGGAAATCAATTTTGATGAAGAAACAATGAAATCTGGACGCTATTAGGTTCTATGAAGATCATATTTACTGCCAAGATATAAAATGCAGCAACGACTTACATTCAAATATATACCCTCGTTGTAGCATCCACATTCAGAGATTTTAACGCATCTTTCCCCACTGAGAATATATCCAGTTTCACACACACAGGCTTCTTCTGTTTCTGTACATTTCGGTTTCCTATCAGCGCAAGTTGGTTGACATTTCTTGGCTTGGGGATTATATACTTGATACAAGCCGCATTTTTTTGCTACAACAATAGATGTAGTGTTTACAGCAAATTAATAAAATTGTAAAGAATATCATATTTACATTTTTTGGGTAATTTGAAAGAAGTTCTGAAGTTTGAGAGAATAATAATGAATCATATAGAAATTATAACGTCATATAATGTAAAAGTTAATAAAATATAGATAAATATCATTTCTCTACATTCAATTTTCTTATATGAATTTTAAGTGATATTTTCCATCTTTTGCTTTGGTGATATGAATTTATCGCATCAATTGAGCAAGGTTTTTTCATTTGCTTTTTAAATATTTATTTATCAAAGAAAAGTAATATTTTTAATGAAACTTACGGCAGAAGGAAGCATTTCTCCATTTCATTACGAATCCAAAATTTTCACATAACTGTGTGAATGCTTCGATAGATTGACAGTATATATCGTTTAAATTTTTGCTTCCTTTATAAGCACATAGATCTATTTCACAAGACTCGACATATTCCATGATTTCTTTTTTATCCAGTACCGAGTTGCATGGGTACAAAGCTGAACTTAATATATATTGGCATTGCTTAACGTCTTTAGGCTTGCAATTAAACTCGAAGTCATCTCCAAAACAACTGCAACAAAACAAAGATGTTCAAAACAATCAAACGCAGAAATGAAAGATAGGCACTTCTATTTATATTCAGAAAATTCAGTGAAGGATTATTCGCCCCAAATTATTTTGTCCTAAAACTGATTTCAAATAAAGTCAGTTTGAAAGTATAAATGTTAGACGAGACAATACTCTATATTTAGCTACAAATGTATTTGAGGGTCGATTTCCTTAGAATTATATATATATATATATATATATATATATATATATATATATATATATATATATATATATATGGGAAAACTGAAACTAAATTCGAGAGCTTGAAATATGAAAAACGCAAAGTATTAAGGGGATGATCTAATGAATTGCTAACGTTAAACTTTTCGATTATTAAATGTGAAAACATTCAATTTTTTAAAATGTGAAACATTAAACCTTCATCACGGCGTGTGAATTTTAAAATGAAATGAAAAATGAGAAAGTTTTAAACATTCTATTTACGTTGGTAGTGTACTGTTTCGAATTTGTATGGTGTAATTAGTGTGTGATGCAGTTAGTGTTGGAAAATTTATCTTAAAAATTTAACTTATTTCTTATCAGAATTTTTATAGCAAATCTATCTATCTATCTTTTTATCTTATGACAGGGATTTTATAATTAAATAACAAACCCATTTGGCATTGCCATTTTCAAAATTCAACTTTGTCACAAATATCATTCTGTCATCTTCAATCTCATTAAAATGTTAAAATTTCTCTATCACAATATTTCATTTGAATGGAAACTGTTACTTTAAGAGATATTTAAGATTAAATAATATATTCTTTCTGTTGCAAATTACAACCATGTAGAGTACAAGAAACTGACAGAAATATATTTCTATTATCTTGAGTTTCATCAAAATGTTGAAACTTTACACTCATAGTATTTAATGGAAACCTTGTTGTTTTAACTGTGATTTTACAATAAAAGATAAGTCTATTCTTCATCGCCATGTTCTAAATGACATCACTTATTCTAACATGGGTTTTCAAATTAAATTATAATTCATTTTTGCATTAGTATATATAAAAAAGTTGAGTCTTTGAAACAGCCACAACAATATTTTGTCATTATCAGTTCAACACAATGTAGAAATTTCACAATCCCAATATTTGAATTTTATAAAAATCTATTATATCAGAGATTTTCGAATTAAATATTTTTATTCTTTTGTTGCCAACTTTAAGTTTGTTTTGGTTGTGTTTTATGGCATGTTAATTGCTTTGGGTTATTTAATGCTAAATTTTGTTTATACATACATATCATATATATGATTTATGAACGAATCGTTTGTAGGTAATATTCTTAAACTAGTCAGGGCTTATTTGCTTACATAAAGTTAAATGGGTTCAAGTATTATTACTTGTTCCTTGCACGGACTTAGGTGCTTTCAAGTGTTGCTATTTTATATCAATAGTTCTATTTTCAAACAGTTAAATGGTTTCAAGAATAGTGAATAATTAAATAGATTTAAAAGATAATACTAAATATTTTTATTCGTCATTTTATCAATGTTAAATGTCAGACGAATAAATGAATATCAATATATGAACGTCATTATTCATGAAAATGTTCTGAAATAAAATTCTCAAACTTTGGTTATTCCGAAGGTATTCCTGTTATATTAAATCAAGACGAATTAAATCAAATCGATTTAAACAACAACAACAACAACAACAACAACAACAACAACAACAACAACAACAACAACAACAACATCTGTTTTATGTTAATATCTAAATTGAAGATACATAAGGAAATAAAAAAGGAATTTTTTGTATGTCTACTTTTTTAATCCTTAGTTTTAGGAAAAGAATCAAGTTTTTATCATTTAGCCTAATCAATTTAATAAATAAATTATGAAATATGTGCAATTCATTAAATATTTCATCATAATTAAAAATCCTTTCTACAGCGGAAAAACAAGCAAACTTCTTCATTTTATACTGCGTAATGATAGTTTTCCATTTTGTCAAAAAACTACAAGTTGAAATTTAACGAAATTTTCACAGAACGATGTGCGTGCTGTGAAAAAATCAAGGTTCTGCGCAGGTGTAAACAAATCTGTAGCGATTTACATGAGTAAAACGATACTTCTCAGTGTTCCAGATTATCAACAAGTGACTTTATAATCGCGTAATTATGGGTCCCAAAGGTAACATTAGCATTTCTTAGAAGTATGAAATAAAATCTGAACTTGAAAAGGGTAATTCAAAGTAGAAATATCCCAAATAATCGGAAGATATCATCAAACTGAGAAAGAATTTTGTTGCAGCTTCTACAAAGGTACATAAGAGAACCAATAAAGGTCACTGGAGAGTTGTTTCCCTGTTCTCGGTCAAGAATTAAGTGTGAATAACCCTGGCATGACTAGCGGAGAACATTTTTGCCCTAGTGAAGAAACAACTGTTTCTAGCACTCTTTGCTGTAAAAAATAAACGCACAAAAGTGTATGAAATGGACAGAAGATGACATGAAGGACGACTTCTTGAAAGTTTTGATGGCTTTGACAGTTGGAGCAAAGGTAGGTTGTAAACGGAGGAAATTGTCATCTATACTAGTGGGGTACTTCTTCATTGTCATTACTCACCGGTCCTCTCTGACGCCAAAAAGCAGGAGGAGGAGGAGGAATTATCATGATTTGGGCTGGTATTATTATAGGTCTCATGGTTGGTTCGTGGAAAGTGTCTGTGTTGGGTATCACCTACCTTTTCAGCATAATGAGCTGTTCCATCTGCCATTGTGGCAGTAGTGGAGATTAGTCTGGCAATAAGACCACACGTCCTTTTGGATTATTTACGTTTATTCTACTGAAAAGTAAGTGTTTAGTATTGTTAAAATCTATTGTTATTTGTATTGTTATTATTGTTACAACTACGTGACCTCCCTCAAACAATTGTTATTGTTACTTGTTTGTGAGGAGGGTCAAACCTCGATTTTACTTCATTGTTTTACCTTTTTAAAAAACGAAACAAAACAAAACGACCGCCATATTGTCACCCAACGATTCATTGTATTTCTTGTAGTCCATTCGAAATTCAAACACCATTCCCCCTAGTTGCCCTTTTAAAACGCAACTATGGGGGAACCATCTCGGATTTCTTCAACTCCCTTACCGACAACTCAAGACATTTTCATTGACATTGAACCCTCCCCGAAGCCGGAAGACTTATCATCGTCTTCAACCATTCCACCTGGACAAATAACACCGACAAATGCAGTCTCCTGGTCTTCGCAAATACAAAAGCAAAAAAAGAAACCAGAAGATTACGAAAATGATAGAAAAAATAAGTACGCAAAGTACTTCAAAGAAAGCGAAATCCTGCCGATACCTGAATTGGTACAGGCAGTCAAACCAAAAACAATATCTTTTGTAATAACTGACATTAAGACCAGGAGACTAGCAAACGTAAATAAAGAAAAATTTGAAGAGACTTTAAAGAGTGCAGGCATCCCAGGGAAATATATATGCAGAAGAAGTTTTGCAACCTGGGATGTCTTGCCACCAACAGAAGAGCTAGCTAAAAAGCTAGCAACAAACAACATTAACACGAAGTACTTCCGGCTTCAACCGGAATATCTAGGAAAAAGACATATAAAAGTCACCGTTTGCAATGCTTCCATGGAGCTTAACGGAGATGTTCTCGCTGCTTATCTGAGTACACATGGCGGCGTAGAAGAATACAAACTAATGACGTCAGCACATGGAACCGCTTTCGGTGACTATGTCTTTACTATGATCCTAGATAGGGGAGGGTTCCACTCAATCCCTCATACTATCACATACAGAGACACAACGATGATGGTGGTCGTTGAGGGCAGGAAACCTCTTTGTTGGAACTGTAAAAAGCTGGGACATTTCTCGAGGTCCTGCCCTCAAAAGACCACCATCACTGGACCCAAAACAACCAGCACAACGTCGGATACTATAAATATCACGACAATGACAACAAAGACTACAACAACAGCTGCAGCATCGACAAACTCAAACCCGGAAACAGGGGTCCAACCCGAAAAGGAAGAAGGGTGGACCCTAGTAAAAGGGAATAAAAAGAAATCTCCCCAAAAAGCAGCAACTACTAATACTACTACTACAATAGCAGCAACACCAGCGACAATACAGACACCAAATAAAAAGAAAAACCAAAATCTTCAACAAGAAGAGATGGAAACAACATTTAATTTAAAAAGAAGGAGAGACAGCGGGGACACGGAGAAAGAGGGGGAGAAAAAACAGCAGAAAACAAACTCCCCCAAACCAGAAAAAGAAAAACCTCAGCCTCTCCAACCCCAAAAACCAGCACCCCAACGACCAGCAGGAAAAACACAGCCCAAGCGACCGGAACCAGAAAAAAAGACACTCCCTCCACCTCAACGACCAGCCCAAATTATCCCTCCCCCACAACATACTCCTGAAAACCCTACTAAACCCCCACTATCTCCAACACCACCTACGTTATCACCCATTTCAACCCCAAAACTACTATCCCGGTCCCATTCGGCGACAAGAGACCCACAGCCGTCGCCATCAACATCTGGCACTGTGCGACGATCCAGGTCGGCCTCCAGAGATGTCCAGCAAGCATTAAACTCTTTTTATTTTTGCCAGGACATCCTGGAGTCAACGACATTGGATAGTCAAATCAAAAACCTATTGAAACCATTAAGAGACCTTAAAAAAGTTGATCAAAAGGACATCACGAATCCGTATCTTTTTGAGGGTGCAGCCATGGTGACCACCTTTGTCCGTTCGGCTGGCAACCGAACTAAAGAGCTGTGGCAATTTATTGAGGAAGCCAGTCGAGCGGACATGAGGCTGGCGGAGATGGGGCACGATTCACTTAATGAAATATCTTCCAAATGTACGGGCAGGGTCCCGATTTATGTTCATCTCACATTTTATAGGTCCCTAAAGTTGCGGTTTCCTTATGATGTCGGCGGAATTTCCAGGAGCAGCCGAGTTACTCCTGAACTTTGTACCGGTTCCCTGCGTCAGGCCGTCGGCATCCTCACCCCGAGGATTTCCGGCCCGTAGTCGACACTGACTTAGGTAAGTTGGATTGATGGCTTTAAACCTTGCCAGTTTGAATGTGGGGGGACTGAGGGATTCAAGCAAGTGTACGCGCTTGCTTGCTGAACTCAAGAACCTCGGAGTAGATGTTGCTGCAGTGCAAGAGACCCACTTCCCTTGCGGTGCCGACTGTCGGGTGCTGGAGAGCGATTTTAACGTTTTCTCAGCATACGACAGCCGCACCAGCACTGGAGTCTCTTTGCTAGTTGGACGCAACCTTGATGCTGATGTTGACGTTGTTTTTGCAGGTGACGGGGGCCGGCTGGTTGTGGCCGATGTTGTCGTGAAAAGTTTCAAGTTTCGTCTGGTTGCGGTTTATGCGTCCAATATCGCTGCGGAGAGGGTTTCCTTTTTTCGTCGGTTGGCGCCGTTCCTGGACGATACGAAGCGGCTAGTCTTAATGGGTGATTGGAATGCGATCCTTGATCCCAAGATAGATAAGGTCGGGCGGGGAGCTAACAGATTGGGAAGGTGTGAAAGCAGCCTTGTCGGCTTCGTGACTCGTCACGGCCTCGTCGACAGGTTTCGTCTGGATCACCCAGGGTGGGAGATGTGGACGTGGCTAGATAGATCGCCCTCTGCCAAAGTAGGTTCCTACTTGGACAGAGTGTTAGTGAGAAGAGCTGACATTGATTTTGTTAGTTGTCCCACGTTCCACTTGTTAGCGTGGACTGACCATAAACTTATTAGAGTCAGTCTGCGGTTAGCTAATAGGCCTAGTCTAGCCGGCTACTGGAAGTTCAATACCTCCTTACTGGAGATACGGGACTTCCGGGATCGGCTAGAATCCCTAATTCAGCGGGCGTTAGTGGGGGCGGTTACCGGGAATAGGTGGTGGGTTTCTCTTAAGCATAGGATTAGAGATTTCGCCACCAAATACGGTCGACAGCTCAACTTAGATAGGACCGCGGAGGCGAAATCTATAGATGATAGACTTTCCCGGGCAGTGGCTGAGGGGACTCCCTAGGTGTAGAGCTAGCTAGGAGGGACCTTGAGCGTGAGAGTAGCGAGCGCTACAAGGGATCAGTAGTTAGATCTAGGCTAAAAAGAGTTCTCAACGAAGCTGTGAAATCGAACGCAAATGCGCGTGAAGAAGAAGTGCGAAGGTTCCCCGATCGGTACATCGCATCTGTCAAGACCCCGGACGGGCGTCTGCTGCGATCGGGTCGTGAGATACGGGACGCCTTTCGGGCGCACTTTCGGGATCGCTTTGCCCGCTGCACTGATTCCTGCTCCGGGATTTCCGTAGCTATCTCGCCGACTTCCCCCGCCTTGGGACGGCTGAAGCGGCTAGCTGCGAGGGTGTGGTTACTGAATGCGAAGTCCGTGACGCGTTGAAGCAGGTCGGCCTCAACAAGTCGCCGGGTCTAGATGGTTTGCCCTACGAAGTGTACTTGAGGATGTCGCACATGTTTGTACCTATTCTGACGGATATGTTCAACCATTGGTTCGCCCAGGGAGCCATCCCTGGTAGCGTTACCAAGGGCGTGATCACATTGCTGAAGAAAGGTGGCAGGCATGTTTGGGTGGGTTTAGACGACTACAGGCCCATAACTCTGCTTAACACAGAGTTAAAGATTTTGGCACGGGTCTTAGCGAATCGTTTACAGCTTGTCATTAGTGATCTGATCGGCCCCGAACAGACTTTTGCTGTGAAGGGAAGATCGATCCAGGACAACCTGCACTTGATTCGCGAGGTCCTAGAGGGGATAAAAGACGACACCGAAGCCGCGCTGATCAGTTTAGATCAGTCCAAGGCCTTCGATAGGGTAGACCATCGGTTCTTGGCGTCTGTTTTGGAGACTGCCGGATTCAAACCGGAGTTCCGCAGATGGATTAGCATGATGTACCACAAGCCCCAGGCAGTGGTGCAGGTGAACGGAAGGCGTTCGGGGGTGATCGCGATCGGTCCGGCAAGGCTGTCCTCTGTCTCCTCTTCTCTATGTCCTCGCGTTGGAGCCCCTCCTGTGCAGGCTTAGGGATGAGGGGACAAGTCCGGCACTGCGCGGTATCCCATTCGTTGGCCGCCTTGCGCCCAGGGTTTCCGCGTTCGCTGATGACGTCACAGTCTTTGTATCCCGCCACCAGGATATAGAGGCTGTGAAAGAGGCGGTTGTCGAGTATGAGCGGATTGCAGGGGCCAAGGTCAATTTTGACAAAAGCGAAGGTTTGCGGCTCGGTGCTTGGAGGGGTAGCAATACTCTTCCAGGGCCCTTCCGCTGGAGTGACGGACCCATCCGCATCCTCGGGGTGTGGTTTGGGCCCGACCTCCAACTGGAGCGAAATTGGTCGGAAGTACGTGCTAAGGTGAATGCTCAGGTGGGAATCTGGCTTTTAAGGAGGTTGTCCTTAAAGGGCAGTGCGGAGGCGTGCGCTTCCCCTTGATCCTTTACCGATTGGCTGTACTTCCTCTGCCTAAGGCACATCGGTTGGCACTGCAACGATCCCTCTCCAGATTGCTCTGGGGAGGTGCAAGGCCGATGGTCCGTAGGCAGGTCTGTATCCAACGTACTCGCAACGGGGGTCTGGGTATGCCTTATTTGGAGAGCCACTGGCTTGCTGAAAGACTTGCATATCTGGGCCGAGTCTTGACGGGGGACTCAGTGTGGAGACGAAAGGCGAGTCGGACTTTTCCTCGCCTCAACTCAGACCCAAAGGCCGAAGGTCGACGTAGGCCTTTGGGCGAAGCACTGTTTGTCCGCGAGTGCCGAAAGGCCCTTCGTAACCTTCTTGGGTCCAGTGACCTTTCATGGCCTCGGAAGGAACTGTATCGGGAGCTAGTGGTGGGTTCCGCTTCTGATCCTCTCAGCGAGCGGCACGGCTGGATGGCGGAGGAGATCCGCTCTCACTGGAATTGGGCGCCAGGATCGAGCTTCTTGAACAACTCCGAGTTCTCGCACACCTGGCGACTTGCACGGAATGCGTTGCCCCTTCGTGACTTGAACTACAAAGCGGGCCTGGCAGACATGCCTGATTGTCCTCGCTGCAGCAGTGGCCTAGAAGAAACGGCTGAGGACGCCTTCTACTACTGCGAGCGAGTCCGCCCGTTTTGGGATCACGTCGGGGAGTGGACGGCTCGCATCGAACCCAAAAAGCTTGTGCTGCTCGACGTTGGTTACGTCGTAGACAACGTTCTTCCTCCGTTTCATGGTGAGAAGCGTGTGGTGTTTCTCGCGATCCTAGCTGTAGCCCGAATGGTGATTTGGACGACCCGAAACAAGGGATTGTATGACGATCCAAACTTTTCTCATCGTGATCTGGTTTTGTATTTTCGGCATCAGCTGAGGGTCAAAATCAGATGCGATAGAAAACTCTTGGATCGCATAACATTCAGCAAAAGGTGGGTGACTGCAGCGAGCCTGGTCGTACGAAAGGGGGCAATGTTGGAGTCATCCTTCTCTCCTCTTCCGGCCCATGGCGTCTACGGTACGGGTCCTTAGGGACCCATCCCTGGTAAGTAGAATTGTTTTGTCCCCTTGTAACCTAGTTAGCAGTATTTTGTGAGTCATTGTCCCCATCATCTAGTCGTTAGTTTCTCAAGATCTTCCCTACCCCCTTTTATTTTTGTACCTCAACCTGAATCCCAGCCCGCTTTTATTGAAGATCTTGAACATTCATATGTAAAAAATCATATTACCTACTTCTATCGACCCATACCGCGCCCGACCCTTTATTTCTTTTATCTCTGTAGATTAGTATTCCCGCCCCACCTAGGGCAGGTCCGGCTTGTTTCCGGTTTCTTTCGACCCGGAAAACAGTCGACCTCCAATTTTATAGACGGGGGGGGGGGGATGGGAGGGAAACCAAACGGGGAATTTTTCCTTGTTTTTCTTGTATATATAATTTTTCGGGGTTTTGTCTCCCATTCCCATCATTTCATTGTATATAAACCATATTTTTTAAATAAAAATCATATACCACTTTTGGGTTTTAAGTAGGTTTTCTTCATAGAGCAAATGTGGTATTTTGGAAACTGCTGCGCGCATGATGAAGGATGAATGGTTATATATAGTACTGTTGAATGGGTCGGCGAATGTGGCTAGCTAGGTCCCTTTAGAATATATAGAAAAGCAAGATCACTCCCTTCCCCTCCCCAAAAACCTTAAGGCCTTGTGCCTTCTTTGTATTTACAAAGAAATAAAATAAGTCTACGAGTCAGACCAGAAGAGCCGTTCCTATTGTTGAAGTATATCATTACTCTATCACTAATCCTATGTTCTTATTACTAACATTCTCTTGTAAATACTCTATCCTGTAAATATAACTATTTTCCTCAGATATCGTGGTTTGTCTTATTATTATTATTATTACTACTACTACTACTACTACTTGTGTTCACTAACCAGAACACAACAGTCTGCTAATGTTTACATAATGTTTCTGAAAGAGCACCTGGAATTTTTTTTTAATGTGTAAAGAGTCATCTTCAGGATAATAATCATATTTATGGAAGATAATGCTCCCACGCATATGTTGTATACCTAGAATGAAGTGGGAGTAACACTTCTTTATAAAAATATAAGCTTCATTTTTATTATGAAACAATGAAATCGCTGTGTGAGAGAGAGACATGGTACTGCTAGGATTTACACCCCGTTGAGATAGATATATTCAGAGAGCCTTGGTTCTTCGTATTTCTTTCACGGGAGACTAGAACAGAAACGTTTCTGAATCCTAACACCGAGACGGTGTGACTCTGCCGGCTGCTCTCTCCGACTGATTCTAACCGCTGGGGTTGAAAACTTCCGTCATAATATATTTTTCGGTCGCCCACACATTAATACTTCCGGCGCCCCACTCATGCAATTCTTCTCACGCAATTCAAATGGCATTTCCGTTGTCCATTGTTTATCCTAAGACACAGTTGTACATCCTGTTTTTGAAATACACACTAACCGGCCTATCAAAGGTGAATATATAACAAAGTCAGTGCGTATAACTACAGAGTACTTGCAATAATTAGGCTTCTGTAGGACTGAGATGAAATGGTCGCTAAACTTTTCAGTCTTAAACTCAATTGAAAACTTATGGTGCATTCTGAAGCGACGATTTTATGATAATGGGTGCCAATTTAGAAACAAGGTTGACTTGTGGCAGGCAATAGTGAATGTATCATGTGGAGTGCATCAGAGGGGATCAAGAAATAGACATGTTCTATGAACCAGCACCTTATCCAAGTCATTTTTTATATATCCCATATAAATGAGATTTGCAATCATTTTTTCAACACGAGGCCAGTCGGCTTTAGTTGTAAAATATGCCGACTACATCTCAGCAGAGGGTTAAGACCCCTCCAAACGTATGACCTGTATATGACATTAAACTAAAGTGTTTGATAGTGAAGCTCCAGTCCTAGATCTTTTAGGAACGTTGAGTATTCCGTAATTGCCTTTACTCTTAAGTTCATTCTGACCGGTGTTAGTACTCTTTAGCGTCACATTATGGAACAATGGAATCCTTTTTTATACTTGAGACCATTTAACTGTGTGCAAAGAAATGAGCTTTGGCTCGTTTACAAATTAATATCTACAAAATATTCATTTACAAATCGCACACACACACACACACACACACACACACACACACACACACACACACACACACACACACACACACACATATATATATATATAGAAATATGAATTTTAATTATACTCGCTAATAATTTGGAACTATTATAATTTAAGTAAATTAGGTAAGTGACCGTAGTTGTCTTACAGTTTTTACACAGTTTGCACATGTAACTGTTACTATCATACTGCGGAAATTTCGTTAAATTCCAACTTGTTTTTGGACAAAATAGAAAATTGTCACCTCATTAATAATTCGTTACTCGGTACACACACACACACACACACACACACACACACACACACACACACACATATATATATATATATATATATATTTTGAAGAGGCTTCAAGTTATTATTCAAGCAAGTTTTGTTAAATGGGACGGGACATTGTTTACTATTTTTAATTTTATTTTTGCAAGTCTTTGTTACTTTTGGTGTCGGGATCTTCTGTCCAAGCGCTTTCGACCATACTTTTGGTCGTCATCAGGGGTAGTGTACTTTTGAGTTGACAGTTTGAGTTTTAATTGTTTTAATTATTTGCAGCGTTTTGTTTGTTGGAGCTTTTTCAGCGTTTTGTTTTACAAGTAAGATATTATAAAGCTTTTCCCGTGTGTTTTACCACAGCGCTCCCGAAATAATTGTTTTGATGATAATTATCATCAAAATTATTATCGATCGCACTCTTAGCAAACTAGAAGGAAAGTACGGTAAGCAAAAGGATCTGGAAAGAGATATCAAAGAGAGTTTTGATTGAGAAAGACTGATACAGATGAATAAAGAGGGAAGAAGTGTAAGTCAGTTGTATTATAAATCGAATATGAAATTCCTTCTTCAAAATTAAATGCACAAAAACAAGAAACTAAGTATTTTGCTTAAATAGCTTAAATGAATCATCTACGTCCAGTATTACGTACGTTTTCATTGGTCTGTTATACGTTTGGATCGAAAAATATAACAAGTTACTAAATGAGGTATCTGATCTTCATATATTAGTAAAATGATCAATTATACATTTTTTAATCATTAATAATTGATGTTATTAATTCTATAAATGATTAATAATAGCATATGAAAATAGTAAACGAATTTAATTTGAAGTATCAAATGCAATCTCTGACTGCCAAGAATTTTCTGATGCAGTTGGTAACAAGCTGGTTTATAAACGGGACTGCACAATTTAATTTTGTTTTAAAAACAAGCCTTATTTCTCAAGAAATTAAGAATACTACGTATCTGATAATAGAAAATCAACAATCACTAAAAATCTCTAACCTGAAAGCAAATAAATATCTCGTATTTTTTCATTTTGATCTCTATCGATTGAATTTACGAGACTAACATTTACTTATGCAGATGACCGATAAAAGGACACGGCAGTGTATAAGGTGTAATTGATGAATGGATTTTGATTGGAATTCAAAATGACATCAGCCAAGTGAAAATCGTCTAATAATTGAATTAGAGAAAAAATTCAGGAAGAATCGATAATATAATCATTCAGATATTTAAAACTTACTTCTTTACAGGTTTATCACTATCGTCTTCTACTTTGTAGCTGTTGCCAATCTTTGAATATTTATTTCGTTTTCTAGACACATCTATTCCCTCTTTAGTGCGGAAATCGTCTTTTTTTCTATTGCAGTCACCGCAAATTCCAGTTAGGTTATTCCTATAACTTCCTGGTACAGAGACAATAACTCTGTGTTTACCGTCGAATCGAACTATTAGACCCCATTTTGTCTTTAAAGTTACCCAGCCGCCGGATAGTTCAACCGAAAATGGTGGAAAGTTTTTGACTGGAGGAGTTCTTTTTACTCCGTTCACCTGTATTAAAAGAAAACATTTATAATTATATAACATCTAATAATTATATAATATTTGTGTTAGAGTTGTTATGCAAATCGTTTTTAAATTAAGAATATCAGTGAAACAATAAAATCAATAATGCAGATACTTACCATTACTTCACGCCTTGGTAATAACCTAATTATAAAATTGTCTAATTTGACATCAACCATTCGAGTATAGGAGACACGTTTCGAACGATAGCGGTGCTCATTCTTTACTTCAACTGCAAAGTATGTTCCTGCCGTACTTGTGGACAAAGTATACTTACAAATACCCATGAAGTGGATCATTTGTCCATCGAAGGTACGATAATGAGGATCACCGGAACCAGTGCACGTACAACGATCTTTCCGAGACAGAAAAAAAGTAAGTATTATAATCGGATATTGATAAAGTTTGTGCGCACGTTTAGAAAAGGACAGATTTCCTTTGTATATACGTAAACATTACATGAACTTATCAAATATTACATTTGCTTTATACAAACTCTCCCTCTTCTACATTCGTATTATGATTCTGTCAAAGTTATTAACGCAATATTCAATTATATCTCAACTTCGATATTTACACATTGATATTCATGTGTATTACAAAAGGTTCTACCTAACGAAATTCTTGTTTTCATCAATACTTGGAAATAGCATTTGTTTTGTGGGGAATAGATAAATAAAGATTACAGCAGACCGTAATATCGTTTAGATTCTTAAAATCAAATGTATTTACGTTCTTTTATGACCAAATATTTACTTCTGCATCCTCTAGTGTTGGATTTAAAACCACCTGGACAATATTTCACCTTCTATATGATAATTTCTCACAAATATTATGCGGAATAAAATCATTTTCTGGGTATACCCCATCATACACAATCCTTATTTCTGTGCTATCAAAGTAGATTTCACATTAGACATTTAATATGTACGCCGAGACAAAAAAAATCTTGAGTAGATTTTTTTTTATATTAAAACACTAAATTCAACAGTATGGGCAAAAAATTAAACGGTGTACTCGAGAAAATGCGTTTTAGAATAAATTATGAATAAAATCTCATCATTGAATCTATTTCAAACTTGTCTTATATAACTGACATATATTCACCGATTATCTAGAATTATAAAATAAGAAATAGAAACCAAATTACCTGGAATACATCGTTCTTTCTTCTTTAAATATCCGTTTAGACAGACGCAACGGCATTTTCCATTTATACGTTTTTTAAAAGAATTTCTAGGACACTTTTTTAACTTTCTCTCCCGTAATTTCCCTGTGGCTGTGCAAATAAGTATTTTACTACAATCCTCAACAACGTATGTTTCATTGCGCTGCAAATAATATGGGAATATTGGATTAATTTTCATGATATATTCCAAAGACATGGCATTTAACTGAAAGAATATAAGAGTTGCATTGCTGATAAACTCAATTATCTACAAAAAATATCTAACTTAGGCTTTATATGCAAAATTTTCCACTTTCAAAGCGCAATGCAGAGAGACAAACCATTACCCTAGGCAACAATTTTGAACATAATTTCAGTTAAACCCTTTTCATTTTTCACTTGATTTAGACTAAAATTGGCATCCTGATAAAAAACCTGTCAACTTTCTTCTATCACGCAAGGTTTTTCTCGATAGCTTTCACTCTGAATTATAATTTTATTGATAAGGTATTAGAATTTTTCCAGATCTGGTGACTGTAGATTGATTTTCGAAAAGCATGGCAGCCTATAATCATATTCAAATTTCATTATAAAAAATAAGTCACGATTATTAACCAATCAAATGCCTCAACTGGTCTTCAGCGCTTAAGAGTCAACTTCCTATTTCAAGATGGAAGCCAGAAACATGACCTAGTGCTAAGATGCATGGAATTATATAAATTTGGCCATGATATGGGTAGGACAAGCAAAGTAGTACAGAGGATCTGAAGTTAAAATGTCAAAGAATAGATTTATGCAGTGGAGGAGAGATGAAGAATCTACCGTTCAGTACATCATTCAGCTGAAATCTATCAGCTAGTTTTCATTCACTTACCTTCTCTTGAAGAGCTGAAACATAATAAAACAGTGACAGCGATGATGCAAAGTTTGAAATTGAAGATAAGTCAGCTAGTAAGGGGTTCGATCAGCATGAGTTGAATGATTTGGCACGAGATTTGAGACTATAAAAAAAAGCTTGGTTTTATTTGGTTTCTTTGTTTAATTGTATATCAACGTTTGTGTGTTATTGAATGCAAAAGTCATCCTTGTAGAAGTATAGCAGTGATACTATTTAACCGTAACTAGGGAAATAAGGGGTTTCAAACCTTTCTCACGTGTATTAGTCTGAAAGTGAATGGAATTGCATGATTGAAGCTCGAACCCACTAACTTCGAGATCACAGTCCACCATGTTAATCATTAAATAAAAATGTGTTTGACGGTCTACAAATTCGACAGTTCATCAAAGATGAACATTTTATTGGGACAATATTAGAACTCGAAACGAATATTTGATTATTATTCAAAGATATTATCAAGAACCTCCTTGGAAATACATGATCAAAGAATTACATCAAAATTGTCCAGTAACAATTTGATAGTTACAAAACACTCAGTTACAAACTGAGCATCAATTTGCATTTTCTGCAAAGCTATCTTGTCAACTTCTTTGGAAACCTTGGTGAGATCACCGACGAGCAAGGTGAACGATTCTGCCAAGATTTGAAGATCATGGAGGAAAGGTATCAGAGGATATAGGATGTAAATATGATAAGTGACTTGTGGGAGCATAAAGCAAAATTGTCCTCAGATCGAACACTGTAAGAAAAGCTATAAAGTAAGTAAAAAGTAAAGTTGGCGATCATAGTCGAAATGCGACCGGAAGGCTCCTTTTTCAATTGCTACTACATCGAGGTGTAGTGGAGGGTTACTCTTTCCCTGGATTGTTCCTCTTTACTCTTGATACATACCTTATATTGCTAAGTAAGGAGGTATAAAGTACCATTTTGAAAGTCTTTGGTAGCTTTTATACTAAAGAAAAACTATAAGTGTAATTTTTACCTTAACTAATTGCGCACTATTTGACAAACTGCAACTTTGCTTGATAAAAATAAATTTGTACAAACATTAATCAAACAGAGTTTTAGTAATATCCATTGTATTTAGATTTATAAAACTTTCTTTAAAATAAGCACAAATTTATGAGATGCGACATTTTTATGGTTTTTGAGACATAGTAAAGCTTCTTTGTAACACAAGAAGTTGTGGTTCAGAAAAACTGGTCATTTTTAAATTCAGAGGCCAAAATTAGTCAAAAACAGATGTCAGATCTTACTCAAGGAAAATTACGTTGCTCAGTGTGATTATAGCAAAGTCGAAATGATGATAAAATAGACAAATATTGGATGTTTCTGCCTGTTACACTGGGATTTTGCATATTTCTTGAGACTTACAAAATAAATCAAGAAAAGACAAAATAAAAAAAGGGAAGGTAATATTTCAATTATTACCCATAAGAGTAATGACTTTCAATCAGTACATAACAGATTTTCGATAAAGAAACAAGGAAAATTGTTTAGGTAGTATTAAGTTCTTTAATATCATAATGTTAATTTTGGCGAAGAAAATAACGGTGCAACAAGTTACCTTCAAATATATGCCCTCCTTGAAGCATCCACATTCAGAGATTTTAACACATGTTTTCCCGCTAAGAACGTATCCGGCCTTACAAACACAGGCTTCTTCTGTTTCTATACAATCTGGTTTCTTATTAGCGCACGTTGGTTGACATATTTTTGCATTTGGTTCATATATTTTATGTCTACCACATTCCTTTTCTGTAACAATAAAATTTAGTGTTTAGAACAAGAAAAAATCTACAAGAGTCACACACACACACACACACACACACACACACACACACACACACACACACACACACACACACACACACACACACACACATATATATATATGTATATATAATATATATATTTACATATATATATATTCTTTGGGTACTTTGAAAGACGCTGTGAATATCTTAAAAAATAAGAACGTATCATATAACTTAATATGATAATGAATTATATGTCTTTTCTCTCTTTGTAACTTTAGTTTTCTTATATGAACGTTTTAGTGATATTTTTCGCCTATTACTTTTGTGATATCATGAATTCAAGGCATTACATTTGCTGAAAAAGGTTTTCATGTTCATCCTTAAAATATATGTCAATCACAGAAAAGTAATTTTGTTAATGAAACTTACCGCAATCACTATCAGTTCTCCAATCAATTTTAGATCCAGAATATTCACATAACTGTGCCAATGCTTCTATGGCTTTGCAGCTTATTTCGTGTAAACTGGTGATGTCATTAGAACATATATCAATTTCACATGACTTGACATATTCCATGATTAGATCTCTTTTCAATAATTTGATGCACCCATCAAAATTTGAAGTGAGCATAAACGAACATAGTTCAGCGTTTTCAGATTTGCAATTAAAGTCGGCGTCTCTAACAAAACATCTGCAACAAAACGAAGTGTTCAAAACAATCATACAAAAAGATGAATGACTGGCTCTTCTGTTTTTAATCAGAAAAATCTAATGAAGAATTATTCGTCCTAAATTATATTGTTCTAAGACAAATTTCATCGGTCGTAAATGCTTTAGTGAGAATGTTAAACATAAGACTATATTTTTAAGTATAAATTATAGACGATGCTTATAGTTTGCTTGTTGTTTAATGGCATATTAAACTTCTTGGGTTATTTAATATCAAACCCATCGTTCGAGAAGAATAGTAGCGGTACTATTCAACCCATAGCTGGGAGGATAGGGGGGGGTTCACACCTTTCCCAAAGGTATTTGTCCGAAAGTGAACGTAATAGCGCGACTGGAGTTCGAACTCGATTCTGCAACTGAGCGCTTTAACCATTACACCACGAGGACACCCAGTACATTTGGGTTGTGATTTCTTTAACGACAGTTGTGTATTTAACATACAATGGCAGATATATGTATATATGTATGTGTTTTATATAAATATATATGTTAAAAATGTGTGTGTGCTTTGTGAAGTTTGTTATAGAAAGTATCTAATAAGAGAATCAGAGTCGATAATAAAGTACATTTGACGGCAAATTAAGTTCAGCTAATTTCAGCTATATACAATTGTTCTGTTTGTATGCATATACATTATTTGAAGTATGAAGCTTTTTCTTCTGCAAAAATGTTTCATCTAAGTATATTTGCTAATGTACAAACATACACACATGTAGAAGGTTTTGAAAAACATCATAAGTTATTAAATGTTGAATCAAGTCTTCGGATATTAGTAGAAATATCGACGTTAACTATAGCAATTATAACAAATAGAAGTTATTGATTCTATTAAAGATTGATCCTAGTATATGAAAATTGTTAATGAATTTATAAAATGCCATCTCTTTACAGTAGAGACTTTTATGATGTATTTAGTAGCAGACTAGTATGTAAACGGTAATCCGCAATTTGATTTTATTTTAAAAACAAGTCTTAACAAGTTAACAATACCTACATGAATAACTAGTAATTTAAGATCAACTTTTATTAAAGAGCTCTCATATGAAAGCAAAGAAATATCACGTATTTCTTCATACTGATCTCTACCAACTGAATTTACTAAACTGACGTTTACTTATGTGGGTCACAGATCAAAGGGCAAGTCAATGTATAAGGTGTAATTGATGAATGGTTTTGACTGGAATTCAAAATGACATCAGCCAAGTGAAAAATCGTCTAATAATTAAATTAGAGAAAAAATTCAGGAAGAATCGATAATATAATCATTCAGATATTTAAAACTTACTTCTTTACAGGTTTATCACTATCGTCTTCTACTTTGTAGCTGTTGCCAATCTTTGAAAATTTATTTTGTTTTCCAGATACATCTTTTCCATCTTTAGTGCGGAAATCGTCTTTTTTTCTATTGCAGTCACCGCAGATTCCAGTTAGTTTATTTCTATAACTTCCTGGTGCAGAGACAATAACGTTGCTCTTTCCGTCAAAGCGAACTATTAGACCCCATTTTGTCTTTAAAGTTACCCAGCCGCCGGATAGTACAACCGAGTACGATTTTTCGTCACTGATTGGTGGATATCTAACCCTTTTTTTCACCTTTCATAAAAGAAAATAGATTAAAGAACATTAAATACAGAAATTGTTCACTTAGAGATAGGAAGTGTAGAAAAAGAAGAAAGGCAAAATTCGATTTGATAAATAAAATTCATGAAAACGACAATCATCGAAAGAAAAAACTCAAGACACAACCACCAAAACATTGCAATACGCAAAACGGAAAATGAGAAAATTTTTTTATTGAGTATGGTTTGGCCATGAATTAATATAAGATGTCTAACATTAGATCCAGAGTTCTTTAAGTATTGCAACCGATTTTACGAGATTCTGTGACTACATAATTAGTTGGATTATTTTGGAAAGATTGTTCAGCATGTTAATTTATGTAAAGTTTAGTAGTTTACTGCAGAGAAAAGGCTTTAAAATATTTTCTACTGAGTGCGGAAAAATTCCGTAAAGTCATTTAGTTACCTATATTTTGGTCGATGCTTTGTCCAAGAATTATGACGAAGAGCCAATCATCAGAAGCAATGTTTGTAAATAAAGGAACAGACTTCACGACATATATATATATATATATATATATATATATATATATATATATATATAAATATATATATATATATATCCCAACTATGAGTAAAATAATAGGGTATATTGGGCTCTTTAGCTTTGGTAGGGTGATTGGTGTACGAGAAAGAACAAATGTGAATTAAAAACTTTAAGGAGTGTTGTTCAGGAGAATCTGTCTCAACATTCTTCCGTTAGCAACTCATACAAGAAGTGTGACAGTTTTTATTTTTACAAACCTTCACCATGATAAAAAAAATACGTGTGTAGGTAATTTAACAGTTCTTATCTTTAACTGAACTCTTGAGATCAATCTTAGAGTTCGTTATATATATATATATATATATATATATATATATATATATATATAAGAGTTTGAATAGCCTCGATACAGAATCAACGGCGCTTGGTGACTGCCAGTTTCTCGCTTAGGTAAACGTATTGTAATGAGGGGCATGATGAGAATGTTTAATCTAGTTTGTGAGGCATTATGGTTTGGGAAGGGTCGGTTATACTGCTTTTTGTTTACATCTACGGCAATAAATTGTCTTTTATCCAGTATGCTGTTATTTAGCAGGAACCACACCCAATTATTTTTTGATTTAGTCTTTTAGTGAAACAATTAAGCCAATAATGCTCATACTTACCTGTATATCAAAATCTGGTAACATTCTAATCACAACATCGTCCAATTTGACATCAATCATTCGAGTATTAGAGCTGTGTGTCGAAATATTGTAGTCTTGCGTCTTAACTTCAACTGCAAAGTATCTTCCTTTTGTATTTGTACACAAAGTATGCTTGCAAGCACTCGTGAAGTGGATCATTTGTCCATCGAAAGTTAAATAATGGGAATTACCGGAAACAGTGCACGTGCAACGATCTTTCAAAGGAAGAGAATCAAATAAATATGATTAACAGATAGTAATAATTAATGTTAGAGCGTGTTTGTGTTTGTATGTGTGTTAGTGATTGTGTTCTTATACATATATTTAGATAAAAATTTTTGTTGCAGGTGTTTTGGATTTTAATGTATTAAAAAAAAACAGATTTTCTTTAAGTAATTATAAGTCAAATTTTCCTGTTTCATACAAACCCAATTCGGACAATCGAAACGTATTAGTAGAGCCAACACAACACAACACAACACAACTAAAGACCAAGTTTCGAGGGTGAGGTCATGAACCGTTTCCCTCTTTCACAGTGGAAGTGACTCTGATATCGGAATCCCACCTTGAATGCGGGTATGCTGCAACTGTATAACATCCACACTCAATGAATTGCTGTTTTTGCTGACACCGGTGCACAGACTTGCTCAAGTGAACCCAAGATTCAAAAGATATTCAGATTTTTAGACAAATATCTGGTACCGATCAGTCACAGGATACGTGGTATAATGGATGTCTGATTACGCATAAAGGGCGTATTATTAGTACAAATCAGAGTTAGCTGAAAGGAAACGTGCCAAACTGTGGATTAATCCAAGATCTAGGATTAGTACCTTCCAAATTTCCGACCTCAGCGTCATTGCAAAATGTGACAAGTGCCAATGGAAAGGCACAGAGTGGATGACCTTAAAGAACAGTCATCTCACCAAAGTCAGTTGCTATCCCATTTCCTCCAACGGAAAACAATAAGTACCGACTGCAACAATAGATGCTGAAGCGTTTTGGGCCCAGCCCATTAAACACATGCCTTCACCAGCCTCTACATACTATTAAAGAGAAGCCTCTAAACATCACCCTTATTCCGGGAACAATGCCGATCTCAGTTCCTCATTATTGGAAAAGAAAGGTCAAACCGGACATTGATCAAAATGTCGCATTGGGCATCATTGAACCAATACCGGTTGATACTACTGCAACTTGATGTGCAAGAACGTTGGTTGCAATAAATATCAGGTTTGAATTGTACTAATACACACGAAGAAAACTATATTACACGCGCAGGAAGCTACTACGTTCATTATTGTGTTGGGCAGATATAAATACCTCTGAGTTTCACAGAATTTCCACAATTCGAGAGACGCGTATACTCGTCGGTTCGTTAGTATTTCTATTGATATGGTCAGAAAAAATAGCAGTATAGAACACAGCATACTCTAGGATGACTCAATAGAAACTGCATTTTGACACAGTGGCATCATCTTCAACTCGGAGAAGTTCAATTTTGTAGAGGAGGTTGAGTTTGCCGGGCTCAGAATTATAGAAGACCACGTAAAATCTACGGAAAATTGATAGAACTCATTCGGTATTTCGCACACCTATGAAGACTAGTAAACCAGGTACCTTACGGGTTCGCCTAAATTGAGATAAATACTCCTTTTTGGGAACTTCCACGTTCAAAAAACCTGAAGTTTTACTGAGATGAAACATTTGATCAACTGTTCAACAAATAAAAAAGATGATTGTTCAAGAAATTAAAGACAAAGTAAAGGTATTTGAAGTTAACCGATCAACATGGCTGTTAAAGGACTTCAACAGGAACGGTATTAGTTTCTTCTTGTTCCATAAACACTCCAAATATGCGAAGGAAGAGGGGTTCAAATGCGGCAAGGACCACTAGAAACTTATCCTGGCCTTGTCCTTCTTTACCAATGACGCTGAATCATACTATGCGTCATTCGAGGGAGAGGAACTGGCTCAGTCATATGGATTGGAAACCTACCGAATATTTGTGAGCAGATGTACAGATTTATTGGTAACTGTTGACCACAAACCACTTATAATTCATCGGACAAGACCCTAAAGAATATACAGCCCAAGGTTATTCAGCCTCAAGCAATGCTTGTTGATCCATATATTCAGCATACAGCATCTCCCCAGCAAACTTCATACCTCTAGGTACCCAGCATCACGAACACGAGTAGGTACAACGGTTAATGATGTCCAACAAATAACTGACAGGCATCGTTTAATCTCACATATGAATAGGACCTCAAATTAAGGATACTCACATGGGTTAAAATTGTGACCGCTGCTGCTACAGACCTGGTATGATGAATTGTAGCTGAATATATTAAAATAGATTCCCTAGGTCACGTCATGACCTACCAGCAATTATTCGCCGATTTTGCCCAATGTGCGAAGATTTGTACTGCCTAGAAGGAGTACCAATAATGGAAAATAAGATCTTCTTACCCTAACAAATTCGCGCAGAGGTACTTGAATAACTTCATTCTACACACCTGAGTGTTAACGACATGCTTGGGAATGCCAGAAGTCGATTGTTCTGGATTGGATGCGAATATTCAGCTGACGAGAGCTCAACGCCTAACTCGGAATAAAATAGATCAACACAGTCAAAATGTTATTTTCCCTTTCCAGAAAACTGCAACAGACTTAATCGACCTGCATGGGAAAATGGACATGATATATGCAAATTGGTTAATAGAGTGAATTGAAATAGTCCTAATGTCGCGGGAAAGGCCAGTACAGCATGCGACTCTCCGTGGTATTAGTTCTGCACCTATAGTGCACCGGAAGAAATCATACCCGAAACGAGACCACTGTTTGTGTCACGGGAATGTAATACATTTCTCAATAATTTGGGGATAAAGAGACGCAGAGCAGAACTGGCTGTCACAAAAATAAAGGAATATTGAAAGACAGTATTGACGCTCATGGCTGCTTATGCATAATCGCGTGGCCAGGGCTTTTCTAACCTACCGTAATGCTACCGTTAAGGATTTTAGCATGTCTTTGGTAACGATGCTAACTGGTGGTACTATAAAAGGATATCTCCTTACCTTCCATGATGAATAACAAATCTATATGCCAGAGAGGGAAATCAGATAATTGAACCTCATATATCACACTAGAGAAAATGGAGGTGGAATTATTTGGTGAATTCAAGGTGGTAGAAAAACCCCACAACAATGAAAGCGGATGAAAACTAACGCTCAAAGACAGCCACCAAAACAGAGCCCACGCTGCACAACGCGAACGTCAAGGTTTCTGAAAACCCAATCTCCGCAGATACGAAATTCATCGCATGAATACACTTGGACATCCTTATAATTGACCCAACTCAGATGTCTTGCGGTATCAGGAAAGGAGACCATGCAAAATAAGACAAAAGGTACTGTCTCGCATGGAAAACTATTCGAGAAGGTACACAGGTAACAGAGTTGGACGAATAGTCTGCCCTTGCCACGTGAATCAGCAGAGGAAGGATATAAGTAGACAGTCATTCAGATGGTTGTCTCATCTTACCCCAGACAATATACAATTTTCAATCTTCCAATATCTATTGATATTTATCCCGATTGTAGTTAAATGTGTGTCTTACGATTGTTAATTTGTTTATTCTACATTAGAATGTCAACTTTTTATTGAATATATAGAAAAGATTAGAGAAACAAGAAAGAGTACGTGAAATATAACTAATCACATCTCACTATATATTTACCCATGAAAAATAATGTGTACCCCAGAATTATACTAATATTTTAAATTATTCATTTCCCTACTCATTACACATTTTCCCATTTAACTAGGACAGCTAAGGTGAAAATGTCATGAAATTTATGTTAAATGGAAAATATATTTCGTTTCTATTTCTATTTCTAAGATTTTATTCTTTTCAGAAAATATTATTCTTTTGATGTTTGTTGGTTGAGTGGTGTATAATGACATATCAACCCTTATCGGCCATTAAATGCAAAATCTTGTTTTTATTTGAAACATGTGATTTGTTAGCAAATAGTTTCTCTGTAACTATTATTTAAAAAATATTTAGGCCAAGAGACAATGATTAATAGACACATTTTACTTCACAGGTGTTTGCTTTGTAAACGTATCTTAAAATATTTCTATACGTCTACCAATTTGAGGTTCGCAGTTATGTTGCCAAAGTTTCAATATCCATACTTTCTACTCTCTTGGATCTATTTAGAGTTTTAGTTTTATATTGTTTTGATCCTTGGGAGTTATATTGTTCTTGCTTATTTGTATGGTTTTAAGCAATATTTCGTTTACCTATTTTTTGGGAGGTGGATTTTGTTCTTGATGTTGTCTAGATTGTTGTGGCGAGGGATTTGATACTATCAATCGTTTTTGTTCAATTGTAAGTTGAGTACAATTTATTTTTGATTGAGGGAAAGGTTCAACTTAGGTTGGGATAATTAGGATGTATTTTGCTTTGGTGTTTGGTTCTGGATTCATTTTAGTAATTGGTGGACTCATTGATTCTTCCCTTAAAGTATTTATTTAGGCTGAAGCTTTGGGGTTATCTGCAATTATTGTGCATGAGTGTTTGTCTTTAGTTATTTTTGTTTGGTTTGTGGTTTTGTTGGATAAATTTCGGCTGAGTATAGTTTTTTGCTTCTCCTGAAACTTTGGCCAATAATTTGGATTAGTCTGGTTGATTATTCTTGCCGATTGGGTAGTACAAGGTTGTAAGGGTACACCTTCATAAAGAACTCCACTATTTTTCTAGCTTAAAAAGTTACGAGGATCATTAAATAGGTTTCCAGACTTTTTTCGTATTGGCACTTTTATTGATAGTACACACATGAAACTCTAGTCCCCTTCGAAGTAATCTCCTCCGGCTGCAATGCACTTGTTGCAACGTTCCAACAACTTCTGGAAGGCCCCAGGGAAGTCCTCTTGTGTGACCGTGTCAATGACCTTCGTCATAGCCTCTTTCATCTCCTCAATTGTCTGATAACGACAGCCTCTGAGCTTAGGGAATGACCAAAAGTCACAAGGAGCAAAGTCTGGACTATACGGAGTGTGACGAACTGTCTTGATGCCCATCTTGGTCAAATAATCTGTGACAAGGATGGAGTTGTGGTCTGGTGCATTGTCCGGATGGAAATGTCACTGAGCCGATTTGAAGAGTGCTGGCCTCTTCCCTAGGAATCTCTTCCTGAACTCCCTTGAAACCTCAACATAGTAACCCTAACCCAAACCCTTTGGCCAGTCAACTCTGGGGTATTAACTTCCTTACTCCTCCCACACCTCTCATCATCCCTGCCTTCCTTGAATCTCTTATGCCACTCAAAAACAGATGCTCGATTCATGCAAGACGGTCGAAAAGCAGTCTGAAGCATTCCATACGTTTCTGTGTCAGCATTTTTTCCAAGTTTAAAACAGAATTTTATTGCATATCGTTCTTCTAAAGTGCCCTCTTGTTCATATTGCATTTTTGAAATTCACCAGGTGTGACAATCAGGTTTTAGTAGGGTGTATTCCAATTGCTATTGTAGTTGTTCATTTGAACCTGAAATCATAAAGATTGGTCCGTCATCTCATAAGATGTATAGCAATTACACACCGAATTTTAAAGAGTCTACGGAAATTTTAAATGCCTGTACAAAAAAATGTCTGGACACTTATTGAATACACCACGAATGTTTCTTTATCATTTGATTTAAATTATTCCCCTCTCTTTGTATGTTAAAATATCTTGAAAATGCAGGATGATTTTCTTGGCAGTTTGGGTATTTGGTTTTGTTGAGACAATCTTCTTCTATGAGACCTGGGTCCCTTCGGCCATACCTTCTACATGTCAAACGTCTTCTGCAACACTCTCCGTGGAGTCCATATTTATAACATGTAAAGCACCTCAAGTGTGCGGGTATGTAATGCTCTACCCTTTTGAGGCAGTATCCAATTTTTACTTTCTTAGATATTACTGATTTATTAAATGTCAGAATTAATATGTATGAATGTATTTGTATTTATTCCCCATCCATTCTACCGGCTATTCTTTGTATTATGTGACCACTTGCTTTTCTAGGACTGTTTTTATTTCCTCTGGTGTAGTTAAGGATAAATCTCTGTTACTTATAACTTCCTTCGAGGTGTGTGCAGACTTTGCACTTTAGATTTTAGTTATTCTTTCGTCATGTTTTTGTTATCTACTGCAACAACTTTGAGTTTTCTTTACAGTTGATGGGTTCACTTTACTGGAGATCATTCTTTCAATCAAGTGAAGTGATAGTTAACTCCAATGATATAATAACATAAACCCTGGGAATTTTATCATTTCATTGTCTGAATACGATTCAGAGAGATGTTTTATTTTTATTTACCATATGTGTTGTAGTTTTTTTTTTGCATTGTTCCTCCAATCACGGAGTCCAACTTTTGCGAGGAATTTACTTAAGGGAATATTCATTCACCTTGGTTGAGACAGGGATATATAGGCCTGTATATTCGTGTCAGGAAGGTAATTTTGAAGCGCAGTTAATTAACGTTAAGCCGTGATCAAAGTCTTGTTTCTCTCAAAGCGATTGAATCTCAGCCAAAGCTTTCTAACGCCTTTAAGATAAAATAGGGTTTGGTTTAGTTTGTTTTGTTTTGTTTTGTTTTGGTTTGGTTTGGTTTCTTTATTTAATACCATATCAACCTTCGGGAAAGTAGAGTTGGGTGAGTGGTTGCCAGAATCAGAACAATTGAGTGGTTGCCAGGATCAGAACAATTGAATCGGTGATGGGGTTTAACATGGCCAGCCGATTGATTGGATTGGGTCTCTCCGACCACCTGTCTCGCCTAATAAAGGTCGAAATCTTAGTGTTGCGATTCACGCGAACCTTTTGGCTGCCAGGTCACGGACAAGTCAGCAACCAGTATTCTGTCCTATTACGGGAGGAGGTGCAGTCAGCATATTCTACAACCCCAGCCGACAGAGTGAGTAGAGTTTAGTTGATGTGGTTGTTTTGTTTAATGGCATATCGTCTCTTGTGGGTTATTAAATGCTAAATATTTTTTGTATATAGGATTTGTAAGATAATTCTTTCACTTATTAGTTGGTTGGTTGGTGTTTTATGACTTGTTAACCCTTATGGGTTATTCATTCCCTAAACCTGTTTAAAATAAACAAATTCAAAAAATACAAATCTCTTCGTGGAGCTTCCTATCTTAAAATAAATCCTTATTCTTTCTTTGGGTCTACAACAACCATCTTTATATATATATATATATATATATATATGTATATATATATATATATATCCACACTCTTATATGTATATATATATATATATATCCACACTCTTCAAGATTTCGTGGATTCTTCTGACAAACTCTTCTCTTTAGTTCTGTCTACATTTGCTGGATGATATTTAAGTCAGGGCTCTGAGCTAGCCAATCTTTCAATACGGTTAGGTTAGGTTATTTGATTTAATGGCATATCAACCTTTGTGCGTTATTTAATGTCAAATCCTGTGATATATAAATTATCCAGACAAGATAAGTGTGGACTTATTCAAATTAAAATATATATAAGAGGATTCTTATATCAGGAGTGCTCATTGTATGATTATGAATTTATAAATTTATAAATATCATCCAGAACAATTTATCTAATATAATTGGAAGAAAAACTCAACAGATGTTCATTTAGCTACTATGAATTTATCAAACTGATGTGAAAAACTCTAAAGGAGTGTTAGCTGATGGTCTTTCACTGGAGTTTGAGTGACAGCAAATCTCCTCAAGTTTCCAGGACTATTCTCAGTATTCTGTGCGTTCTCAGCAATGCTGTCGTTTAGATGGTATCCATTCGTCTTGCTCTTATTTAGGATGTGTTGATCTATGTAAAGTCACTCTGCTGTGTCTCTGGATTCTTTGCGGCATCCTTTTTGTTCCACAGGGAACAAACCACGGCTTGTTAGCGAGTAGTAAATATCTTCCCTTATTTGTGCTGTTAATATTTTCCTCATCATTTGTAGGTAGGTTATGGATCTCTAATTGTTTGGGGTGGTTCATTTGCTTGGCCCCATTTGAATCAATGTGGTCCTTCTTTTGGTCATCCATTTGGGTACGTGTGCTCTTTGTAGGCATTTGTTCATTTCTAGTGCTAGTCTGTTGTGAATAGAGGTGAATTTCTTGAGCCAGAAACCATGTATTCCATCATGGCCAGGCGTTTTCCAGTTTGATATTTTTTTCGTATCGTTTTGAGTAAATCGATGTGTATTTCTGCTTACGGGCCTTCTTTGAGTCCTTCTAGTTCTCTTGTCATATTGTTTATCCATTCAGATTTTTTGTTATGTTTTTTGGTTGCCACATTTAAGTCCAAAATTGTTCGGTTTCTTTTGCATCCGGTTTTTGGTATGTTTTTGTGTCATCTCCTCCTAGTTGTGGATGAAATTTTCTTTCGTTGTTTCGGAATGTTCTGTTTAGTCTGTATTTTTTACCCTTTGTCGATATCTCTTTAATATTCCTTCTTTCGCCAGTACTTTCTGGTTCATTTCCTCAAGTTGTATTGTTTTTTTTCCTGTGATGCCTTTCCCTTTCTGTTCCTACATACTCAAGCGTGTTTCCTTTGTTTTATCATTTTGGCCTGTTTTCGTAGATTTATAATCTGCGTTACCTATTGAAAATCCCATCCTAGTTTTGATTTTTTTCCATAGTGTTGAGGGGATCCCATATTTCTCGCAAACCAATTTCGCTCCTGCATAAATTAGTTCATCTAACTCAGTTATATTATTGGTTGATATATATGTCAGTACTTGATTCACTTTATTCGTTTACGCCTTAACTGTTCTCCATTCAATGTTTCTTTATGATGGTAAAGTAGTCTTTTCACTGTTCGTAATTTACTTTAAATTTTCTAGATTTAACTTTTGTCTTTGTGATAGTGTTTGTTCTGGGTTGTTTGGTTGTGCGGTGTTTGGTTGTGTGGGCTTCTCACTTTACGAAGTTGGTGGTTCGTTTCGGTTGGGCTGTTTTTGTTTATTAATATTTGATGTGTTACGTAATGTATTATTACCTTGTTGATTATTTATTTTCTGGTGTATTTCAATTATTTCTAGGTCAGAAAACCTATCTTTCTTAATTAATGTTCTGACTTGATCAGGAAGTCTCTGACTAGTTGTTTGAAAATTAAAACATTCTTGGTAGTTCTCTATCATTCTTTTCTAATATCCTCTTTGTGTTGGGTTGCTCCTAAAATAGCAGTGTAGTGCAAGTTGGCTTTCTTCCCTAGTCCATGCTTTCCCTTTAGGTCTCTGGTTAGTGTGGTCCCTTAAATTGTCATTCGTGTACCTGCTAAAAAAAGCAGCAACATTACCAGGATGACGATCGGATCTCCTATGTTGGCTATCAGGAGAACACCTACCGATCATGACACCCAAGCCTGTTGCCTGGATCCAACGTTGTATTGTATTTAGATTTGACATTTTATCATAGGTGGTATATTGTGGCTATATCAGAACCAGGGGTTGTTTATTATCTACACTCCTGAAACAGATGTGACCGAGAACAGTCACAGTGACTGTTAATGAACAGCGGGTCACGAAAAAGAAAACTTGGTTAAAGTCCATTAACCTGCTCTTATATTTTATTTCTTAACCGAGTACCTGAACTAACTTCAGGTGTTGCTGTGTTACTTTTATGGTTGGTATTTACTGCCCTATTTTAAAACTATTTCCGTTAAAGTTGGTTATATTTTAATAAATTCAAAGCTCTTGATTTTTCTCCGTTATATGGAGGACGGAAACTGTTCTTAATGCTTTCAGGGTACAGCAGGTTCACATTTCGTTAGATATAGAGTAGTCATAGATGAGTTATAGAAAATTGAGGCATTAAATTTAAGCAAATCTCTTTCGTGATTTCGAAATAGTTTAGCTGAAAATAATTTTGGAAATTAATAAGTCTTCATTTAAATACAACTATTAACCAAAAGATTTTATGAGAAACGAAAAATCAATGTTTTTAAATAAAAGACAAAGTCGACCAGCCCATATATATTCGAAGATCACACACAGCAAAAGATTCGTTGGGTTGTTCTGGTTCAAGCCGTCATATAGTTTTGAATTTTTTTTTCATATATTTATATTCTAAAATATGGACATCACGTGGCATTCTAGAATTCTCGCTTTTAGATTAATTTCCTTTTTTTTTGGGGGGGGGGAGAAGTTTTTTTTAAAATTTATTTATTCTTATTTATTTGATTATCTATTTTTTCCTCGGTAATGATGGTATCATAACCTTTATTCTACTGCTGTTATCTCTCACAATTTATCTATTCTTAACTTTTATCACGTGAGTTTAAATCTATTCTTATGTCGGCATTTGAAAATTAGTTCATTACGTTGGTTTACTAGTTGGCTCCTGACTTTATATCTAATGGTTCTTATATTTTTCCTCTAGGCAAACGTCTACTTTTGAAACTTTCCGAATTGGCATCGGCTTCTAACCTATTTCGTTTTTATCTTTTCCTCTCCTGTTGAAGTTTAGTTTTTTTCAACAACTATTGTTGTAACCTTCACTCTCCATTATGTGACGGCTATCTGAATAGGTTGACTGCTTTTAACAGTGACCAGTTGAAATAAATTTATAATAGCCAAATAAAATCTGTTAAGTTTTTCTTCCAATTATATATATATATATATATATATATATATATATATATATATATATATATATATTTTTTAGTAAAAAAGTTTGTTGGTAAGTTTTATCTTAAACGAGGTGTTAGAGCTCATTAGTTTGCTCACATTTGAATGGTTTCAAGTTCTGCTATTTAACATTAATGGTTCTTTTTAATATTCATTATTTGTTTGCACACAGTTAAATATTTTCAAGTATTGCTATCGAACACTTATAGTTCTATTTGCATAAAGTTAAATGGTTTCAAGAATTGCTATTTAACATTAGTAATTCTGTTCATCCAGTATTCTAATCAAATTTAAAACCAATCATTTAACACAATTAAAAGGTTTCAAATATCGTTATTTATTTTTTGCACACTGCTAAATGGTTTCAAGTATTGATATTTAAGACTAATAGTTCTATTTAATGCGAGGGATAATCCTGAGTAAATGATTAAACTTTCTATTTTGGCCGACAGATGGGACCATAACAGGTACTGCCACTCTAGGTCAGAGATGATCCCGGAGTAATGGCATTCCTCAAATCTCCAAAACTGTCGCATTACCATCAGATGTAGTTTAGTGTCATATATAGGACACTCGTTGTGGGGAGAGGGTCTTTATGCGACAGCCCCAGCCGACAGGGCATTTTTCGGTACTTTCAGTTATGTTATTCGCGATCTGTGGCATAGAGCTCTGTCATACTGAAAATGTCACCTTCAACAAAGTGTGGTATCAAATTGTACTTCAGCAAGTGGATATATTTAGAATTCGAGAAGCCCTATATTTTAACAAAATTTCTGGAACCATTACTTTTTATGTATCCCAAAAGCAATAGACACTTACTCCCAAATTTCACCGTTTTCGTCGTATAACGTGGATCATTTCGCTTTCCTTGAGGCCTTCTGACAAATTCTCGCTTATGAGAATGCAGTTCCATCCTAGTTTCATCGCAGAATATGATCTTCAAGCATTTGCATCCCATAGTTCATACATCTTTGACCAACTTAATCTTACCTTTTTGGTTAAAAGTGGTTTCTTAGCTGCAATGCACCCCTTCCGTTCATGTTCTTGAAAAATATACTTAATGGTATCTACTGATGCCAAATGGATGTCGTATTCATTCATCACTTGTCTACCAGTCTTCTTTGGAAAAACTTTCGCTGTCCTGATCAGTTTCCATACATCCTGTGTTTCAGCTTTCGAGAGAGATCCCATCTTGGTTAATCTGAAACACTTCCTATGCCTTGAAACTTCGAAAGAATTTCAGAGATGGTGCTTCTTGGAATTTCTAGTTCCATAGCTAATGCTTTCTGGTTCAAATTCTTGGTCATCTTGACTATCCTTATCGGAATTTCTTTGGAAATTTTGGTCATGATTTTATGAGTAAGGATTTCACTATATTCAAGAAAAAACCCGTGCAGTTGCGGAAAAATATTGGCATCATAGCGGTGGAACATTTTCAAGATAAGTACGGCAATATTTTCAATAAATTATGTTATGTGTTGCTGATTGAAAGTATCATTTGTATCAAATGATAGATTATGAAATCATATCATTTTATGATCTTTTAACTTATATTTAACTTTATACTTAACTTTTAACTTTAAATTCTGAAAAGATGCGACCATCTTTTTGAATTAATTAAGAAAATTAATTAGAATAAATTTATAATTTTCTGCTCTAGAATTAAATGTTAAGTAAGATATTTCCCTACTCCACAATTACCTTGGTCTATTTTTTTCTATATCTTCGATAAAAATCTACAACTCTACGATAAACTGCATATTTGAATTTCTCTTATTTTAATCAACTTAGGTCACCAATCAAAGTATATTGCACCCCCAAAACACACACACACACACACACACACACACACACACACACACACACACACACACACACACATATATATATATATATACACATATGTATATATATACACATACACACATATATATTCATATACACATATCTACACACACACACACACACACACACACACACACACATATCATCATCATATCGTGCTGGCAGCACGGATATCCCTGACCCTCTCGTCGCCACTCCTCTCTATCGTTCATTCGCCCCACACACACACATATATATATATATATATAGAGAGAGAGAGAGAGAGAGAAAGAGAGAGTGGTGTAAGTCATTAAAACATCCCAAAGAGATCAAATGCTTAAAGAATCGAGAAAAAACCTGTGAGAAGGCTTTCAATGATAAAAAAAAAAAAACGAAAACGAAGATCCAGGCTGAAATTGTAAGACTTACATATTTGAATTTCTACAGGGTGGAATGATAAAATTGTCGCCCTAGAAAAGACGACATGATTCCATTTCCGTTTAATGAAAACCGGTTTTCTTTTTTTTTTTTTGTTGCTGACCATCTACTAGTTGGCCAGTTGTGTACAAATCCCAAGAGCGATAGGAGCCTTCTATCATGTCTGAAAGTGACACAATGTTCAACGCGTGAGATCGGAGATTCGCCGCTGTACAACCCATGCTCTCTACCGATCCAAGTTATGACAACAGGACCATTGCCAGCACTCTCAAAATGCAAATCCCGACGATTCAATGTGCCCAGGGTGATGAAAACAAAGTTTCCGGCTACGGTTATGGTCTTTGGTGTGATTTCAAGTGAGGGCAACACCATGCCACCTCACATCTTCGAAGTCGGCTTGAAAGTCAACACCAAAGTATACCTGGATGTGCTGAAGAGTGTGCGATTCCCTGGTGCAATTAGGTGGCCGTTAGCAGACCCTGGGTGTGGCAGCAGAACTCGGTGCCTGCCCACAAGACCAAAGAGACCTAGGCTTGGCTTCAGAAGGAGTGCTACGACTTTGTACCCTTCTCTCACTGGCCCCCTCCTCCCCCGACCTGAACCTGCTGGACTACTTCGTTTGGTCATACGTCGAGAACATCACCAGCATGATCTCCTACAACACCAAAGCCAGCCTGATAGCCGCCATCCACCGAGTATTCGCCGAGCTCCCGCCGGCGCTTGTGGAAAAAGCATGCTCCCAGTTCCGGATCCGTATCGAGGCGGTGATTGTGGCTGAAGGCAGCTACATTGAATAGATGTCAGCTTTACTACATAATCAAGTTACCTGAATTGATTTTTTCAATAAACGTTTTAAAATAAAGCTGTAGTGTTCAAATCCTGGACTGATTGCATTTCACATGGCACTAATACCCTTGGGAAAGGTATGAATCCAATTATTCTCCCTCCAGCTATGGGTAAATAGTAGAGCAGACTAGGTTCTTCAGCCTTGGTGAGGCAACTATTCTAGGAGAAGGAAAACTCTGAATTCAAACCTGTTAAACTCCGCTTAAAAAATTGACCTTGTGTCATATCCTGCCTGAGCGGAGGGTTTTGGTAAAAAATAAAGCTGTAGTGTTGTTTCCTTTAGGACGAATATTTTATCGTTCCACCAATATATAGACCACCAATCAAACCACATGCACCCAGAATCATTAGTAAAGAAATTTCTAGACTAATGCGTTGATTACTTTCATTACTTATATAGAGTATCTGTTCCATGGGAAGTTATTTCTTCTATCCGAGTCATACTGGTTTGCTAGTCCCTTGGAAAAATAGACCTGTAAAATTGGTGAGAAATAGGGTTACCTCTTTTTTTCACATTTTATCATCTTATCTTATCTACAAGGTTTGTTCTAAAAATATAGCCGTCAATTCATTTTCAAGAAAATACAACAAATACAGAGAACACAATTAGATTAAGCAACTTTTCAACCACAAAAAATCTTTTTCTACAAATCGACCACCAATGGCTAAGTATTTTCACCAGTAATGAACAAAAGTTTGCATACTGGATTTGTAAAAGGCGATCCATTTTTTCATAGCAGACATGAGATGGTAGTATGGTCAAGAGACTGTTCTCATAATCCATCTTTTATCCCGAAGATGAAATGAGTAGTTTACTCTTCATTTTATAAATGGAAAGCTGTGTTGAACATGGCTTTTCACTCAGATCAACGCGACCGCTACCTACTAAAACAGTCTACCCATCACCTAAATGTGTTCACATCCATTGATTGGTTTCCGTAAATGTTTAGGAAGTGTCAATAAATGACAAAGAACGAATTTCTTTTCATAGAGTAGTTGTCATCGAGATAGATTTTTTTACTGAATTAAGCCACTCTGATACAGGGCCAAATTTCAAGAAAATCTCTTGCGAGACTATCATCCAAACTATCGCTGGGTTTCAAGTATTCAAGGACCTATGAATGTCATATTCATTTAGAACGCATAAAATCAACATTAGATAATGACTTGTACAAGACTAAGAGTTTAGAATATCTAATTAAATAACTAACATCGCACTGGGACATGTATTTTTAACATTCCTTACCGATGGCATATTTATAAAAAGAATTACACAACAAAGGATCGCATTCTAATGCAATAAGAAAACCTGTTTCATAGTTGCTTATTGATTGAACATTTTGCAAATGACTGGATACAGTTCTTTTTTTTATCTAATATACTAATGAAAGAAGTGCTTCATAGTACTTTCAATTTAGTTTTTTTTTTAATAACAATGGAGCTACTTACAATGAACGAAAATGATCATATATCATAAGCAAAAAATGTTAGTGTTTGGACACTTACCCGTCGATGCTTTAGAAATAACTGTCGTGCATAGACATAGTAACATTAATGCTAAAAGCTTCATCGTCACTGATGTAGGATTCTTGCTGGGAAGCCAACTAATCATTGGTTTATATAGTAATCAATTCTATCAGATTCTGCTGATGCATTTGACACGTTCTTGAATAAACAGCTTTTGGGCCACGTATTCTCTTTGATTGCAGCAGCTGCTTCCGATAGCATTAGTGTAATGCTAAAGGTAAAGATGGATCCAGTTTGACATTTGTCTCTATAATGAACATTTTTGTAAACCATCCATTCCATTGATTTTTTAAAAAATTCCCTATTGAATGTGGACAGATATTCTTATTTATATTTATGAGTAAGAGGTTATTCAGTTTGTTCTATCTTTATCTAAAAAATGTTTTTGGAATTTTTTCTTGTAGATTTTAATGGTATAGTGACTGTAATGTAGGTGATTTTTAATGCGTGCTGTCGGAGAAGGAAATTATGTTGAAAATTAAACATCTATCGTGGAAAATGAATGCTTTCTCTTCATCTTCAGGCTACGGACTTATTCATATATTTATTGAATTGCTTTTTATAATGATGTTCTGTTATTTCAGCCTTTCAGTGATAAGTTATGGTTTTATTTGATTAGTTATTTATATTCTTCTGTATTTTTTTTAACAAAATGAGTTAAATTTTTGCCAACTAAATCGTTAAATGTTGAGAAGTTTCTTAAATGATATCAATATTTAGGATTATGAAGAAGTTTAAATCATGTTTTGAATTTCTACCTTTTTGTCTCAAAATGACATAGACGAACATGGTAGTGATCCTGATGTTCAGTTAGATTGCACTCCGGCTTTGTCTGCATGCAGGAAACTCTTCGAAAGAGAAAATTCTAACCAATACGTTTTTTCTAATAAGCGATCAAGTTATTACATATTTCAGAAGAAAAGGATGAGTTTAAAAAAGAATTCTCAATAAAGAGTAAATTAAACATTCTGTTTGATTTTAAAGAGAAAAAAATAACAGGCAACATTTTACATTGATTTTAGCAGTGAACAGAATTGAGATTGAGAATTACAGAAAGAAAAGACTAAGAACAGGATGAGTTAAAAATTGACGAGGTCACATTGATGACCGAACGAGACTACAAAATGACTTGAATCAGGCCACGAGAATTCAGCTCTAATGTTTGCTCCGCAGATAATTTAGACCATATGTTCCTCATCAAAGTTACTTTTGAAGACGTAAAATTAGAAAATAATGATGTTTTTATGCTATAAATCTGAACTTGTTACATGAATATATTACAGTACTCCTACAAAAAATTATTCCAGACTTTTATTGGTTATAGACGTGCTGAATTACATTTTAAAACTGTAGATTTTGATCAAAAAATAATAGCTAATTGTATGTTTTGATTATATAATGTTTTTCTTGAAATAATAAAGTTTTGTTGTCTTTGGTTTTAGATTCATGTCCTTTATGACTGAATAAATTGCAGAACAGATTAGACTCTGTAGCCTTAACATAGACTAAACATAGCATAAAACTTAAGATATGGAATATATCAAAATCGATTAACGATATATGGCAACGGTAGCTATCTTACAACCTTCCTTCTTATGCGACAGAGGTTCAAAGAAAACATGTAACTTCTGCAATAAACGTAGATGGCCTCTGTGATTAACATGTCTATCGTTTCATTCATGTTATAAGTTTTCTTCTTAAGATCTACTCTTTTACGATTTAATGCAGAGTCTTCTAACGATTTCCAAAAATACTAAATACAAGAATTCATAAATTATAAATTCACACACACACACACACACACACACACACACATATATATATATATATATATACATACATATGAGTGTGTGTGTGTGTGTGTGTGTGGTCACACATTAAATGAAGAGAGTATGGGACAAGCTCAAATTCAAAAATATTTGAGGCAAGTTGTAGGCTCTCTAGCTTTTGTTCATAATCAGTTTTAGAGTAAGAGGACTGAATTGGCAAGATGAATCCTGGGGATCTTAAGGCATGTTATCATTCATCTTGTTCTCTTAACTCTTTCAACAACACTGGTACTAAGTTGTGTCGATACTTATCCTTCAACGAGACAACATCGATTGCCGCCAAAAGGGGATAATACTGCATCGACAACTGCCGGTCTTTTCAACAACTTTTTCCGGAACATCGTTGAGATCTAGGCACCGATACACAGTTTCTCGTGATTATAGCAACTGTCCTAATGATTAGAGTGCTCGATTATGGTTTGAGAGACAGCGGTTCAATCTCTGGTCGAGTCATACCGAAAATTCAAAAATGGTACTTGATGCTGCCTTGCTTAACACTCAGCATTATAAGGTAAATATCAATGGTAAAGTGGAACAATCCAGGGAGAGGAGCAGCGCCCTCCCCTACACCTTTGTGTAGTAGCTATTGAAAAGGGAGCCTTCGGATCACGCTTGACTAAGTTCACCAACTGTACTTTTTACAGCTATGAAGATTGTGAAAAGAAACAATGACAGATAATTGAACCACCACTCTAGATATTACATTATTCATCACTGTCGGTTTATTTTCTGACCTTTTTTCTTTTAATTTAACTTCTCTTGACAATCCAGTCTCTTATTTTCATAATGAAGACATAAATAAATGACAATACCAACTTTTGCACACATCTAATACATTTTAAATAAATTGTATTTTAAGATTAATCAAATTTTTCTTGGGCTTTTCCTTTAATTTTAAGAGTATGAAAGAATTTTAAGGAAGAAAAGAAAGTATATTATCATTGGAAAAGGAAACTTGTCACAAAAACGTATAAAAAAGAAGATATGGTGCACATAAAAATCGATTAAAATATGTGTCAACAGTTAGCTATTTTATATTTGCCGAACTTTTTCGATGGTAAATGTCAATTTGGTATTTCCAATTCTTTTGAAAGTGCATAGATTTTGTCTCTTTTCCGTGTAAAAAAACGTGAGAATGTAAAAATCAGATAAAGAGTAAACAGGTAGAATACAGTGTGTATACAAAAGAACTAGTTGTTTTACCAGAGAGAGAGAGAGAGAGAGAGAGAGAGAGAGAGAGAGAGAGAGAGAGAGAGAGAGAGAGAGAGAGAGAGAGAGAGAGAGAGAGAGAGAGAGAGAGAGAGAGAGAGAGAGAGAGAGAGAGAGAGAGAGAGAGAGAGAGAGAGAGAGAGAGAGAGAGAGGTTATAAACGCACACACGCGTGTGCGTATGTGAAAGAGAGTGATTTCTTTTGGAAGTTTTATTAAGATTTTTAATCAAATTGCAATTACTCTCATCAAAATCCTAGTCGCTGAGGCAGTAGAATACACCGATTGCATCTCTGCAGAGGGTTAAGACCACCAAAGAGTGTCTTGTATATGACACTAAACTATCTGGTGGCAAAGCTCCCGTAATGATGGAGCTTTGGAGAATGCGGAGTACCCTTCATTGCAATGGCTCCTGGGTCCACTCAAGCTCGGAGTAGTAGAACCTGATAGGGTCCTAGCTATGGGGGAAATAGAACTGTTTGACATTTAAACTGAGTGAAAATAAATCGCTCATGTTAAATTGAATTGGTAGAAAGAGAACTGTTAGATCATTTAACTGTGTGTTAATAAATGACTGATGTTTAATTGAATTGTTAGTTATACATAGCCATACTTGGAACCATTTAACTTTGACCTATGATAGATTGAGTTGTTAGAAATAAAATAATTGGATCATGTGTTTGCAAATAATATATTTGGTATATATGTAAAAACCGGATTTGGTGATAAATAACCAACAGTAGTTAATATGCCATAAAACCAAAGCAAACCATGCGAGGGTGCAAACAAATGAGTTCCAACTCATTTAAAAATAAAATTACCTACAAACTATTAACTCACAATTAATATATCTATATCCATTTAAATGTGTGCAAACAAATGATTGATGCTAAATTATCACTGACATGAAACAATTTAACTGTACAAAAAATGAACTCAGCTCATTAAAAAATTTCTCAACAAAATGTATTTATAAACCATATATTTAGAATATATGTATAAAGAGGATTTGGCATTAAATAACCTACAATGGTAGATATGCCATAAAACCCAAGCAACCAATCAATTCTCATCAATGTTGTATTCATTTAATCTGTGAGAAGTTAGAATATTCTCATTTGTTTTTAAAAAAATTGTTTTTTGTTAAAAGACGTTTTCCCGGGAAACTCAATATTCTAATAACTATTTGTTATAGCAATGGTTGCTCTAAATTAAATACTAAGAAAATTCTAAGGACGCTTCAAATTTACAAAGTCGTAGGAAAAGACCAACCCCTTTATAAATATGGAGGACATGAAAATATTTGCCAAGAAGAAAATAAGTTAGGTTAGTGTCGTGTTACACATAATAGCTTAAGATCCCTTGAGAGTTACCACCTCTTAGAGGCGCTTTTACAGGACTAAGTCTAACCCTTAAATGATCACTGGTTCTGAGACTTCCAGTTTCGTCCTTTTCCTGCCAGATTTCAAAGAGACAAGACATAGATTCCACCTTGTTCGAGTTAATTTTAGAATACGGATCAAAACGTTTAGAGCCTTTATTTAATTTTTTTTACATTTGCGTAACCATAATTTTACATCATAATTTACGACTAAGGCTTTCTTTTATGGATATGAAGACAAGTACCTTTTTCTCTGTAACCACGTGGTAACAATCCCCTGTAAAAATGTTTGCTCCTTTAAATGTGGTGTTTGTCTCATGTCAGTAATATTTCTCCTTAATTCCATTTTTCGTTATTGTAAAAACCCTGTTATTGCAGTAACTATTACTTTAGTTCCTTCATAGCTATGTCTCTTTATTTAGGGCCTTCAGATGATACTGTGTTAGATTATTCATGTTAGCGTTATTACTGGTCTTCGCCAGCTTTTTTTGTGTAACTCCACCCGCTCTCATGACATTATCCTTGTAGGTAAGCGCCTCTGGTGGTGTAATGGTTAGCAAGCTCGACTAGCAAACCTACACGAGTGAGTTCGAGTCTCATTGGGTGCCCCTTTCATATGGCCTTGTGCCACATCTAAGCAAAAAGCTTAGTAAATTTCCATTATCCTTGTTGGTTGTTAATATTCAAACTAAGTCCACAGCAGTCCTATCTATTCGCTATATTCCTTCCTTTTGAACTTATTTGGTAAATGTATTTCTCTATTTCAGTTTTTACACTTTTCTATGGTGATTAAAACTGTTAACAATAGCAGTTCGTCTTCAGAGTTTTTACTGCGGGGAAGTGTTTAACTACGTGCCATAAAGATAACGCTGACGTTTAGAGAAAACAAGGATTGTTTACACGAAACCCGACAGTTTGGTTAGGGGTTTTGATGGCATATCAAACTTTGTAGGTTATTTAATGCCAAGTCCAGTTTATACACGTATACGATTTTTAGGTAAATAGTTTAAAGATAACATTATTTTTGAACGTGTCAGAGCTTATTTGTTTGCTCACAGTTAAATTGTTTCAAGTATTGATATCTAACACTAACAGTTATATTCGTACATAGATGATTTCAAGCATTGCTAATAGTAATGATTCAATTTAATATTCAATTTAATATTAATGATTTGTTTGCACACATTTACAAATGATTTCAAGCATATTAACTGATTAAACAGTTCTATTTGACCTATAGATGGGACCTTAACAAGTAATACCTCTCCAAGGCACAATTGAACTGGGAGTAATGGCAATGAAGAGGTTCAATACGTTTTCCAAAGCTCCTGGGGTGGAGCCTCAGATAATTTAATTTCATACCCAGAGCACTTATCAGAAGGTTTTAATCCTTTGCAGAGATGTGGTCAGTGTTTTCTAAGCCCAAACCGACTGGACTGAACTACTCCACAACTCCCTCCCTAAAAAACAACAACAAAAAACAAACAAAAAAACTAGAAAGCCTTCTGAAAAGTATTAGCCTCTACAGTTAAGATATAAAAACGGAATTGGGGTGGGAAAATGTACCACACCTATAATAAAAAAAGGGGGAAAGAGAAACAACAGAAGGAATAAAACTTCCCCATCAGGAATACATCAGAACATTCGGAGAAAAAGAAAAATTCAAATACCTTGGAATATTAGAAGCGAGCTCCATCAAGTGAAGAGAGATGAAAGAAGAAAAGAAGAGAAACAAACAAATGTCTCTAAACCAAACCCTGCAGCATATATCTCCTCAATAAAGCCTGAGGTAGTTCTCTTTATAGGCCTTAAAACAGAAAAAAGAGGTGGTCAGACAGATAGGACCAAAGAACAAGGAAATTGATTACGATTTACACACGGGAGATGTCATAGACAGACTATATATCAAGAAAAGAAGGACAAAGACGACTCATTAGCATTGAAGATTGCGTAGATGCAGCAATTCAAGGATTCAAGGAAAATATGAAAAAAGAGCAACTAAGTAAAAGGGAAGTTTGCGACCTTAGTCGAGGGCTACCCGAAAGCTCCCTTTTTAATAGCTACTACTCCAAGGTGTAGGGGAGAGCGCTACTCCTTTCCCTGGGTTACTCCACTTTACCCTTGATCCTTACCTTATAATGCTGAGTGTCAAGCAAGGAGGTATCAAGTACCTTTTTAAAAGTCTTTGGTATGACGCAACCAGGGATTGAACCCAGGTCTCCCGGACCATTGATGAACACTCTACTCACAAGGCCAATGAGAACAAATTATCACACATTGTAATAGTGACATCGACAAAATTAACTTGAGGAAAAACTGGAAAAAAATTTAGAAAACAAAAATAGGAAGAAAAAACAACTTTATGGAGACTTCAAGCAACAAATTAAGGAAATTACTCACGTGTGAACTATGACATGGCTAAGGAGGAGAAATTTCAAGGTAGAAACTACATCACTTTTTATAGCAGCACAAAATAATGTCATCGGAAACAAGTACGTCTAAATTGATAATATGCATAAAAATAGCAGGTGTGAGTTATGTGAAATTAAATGATTTATCCAATGATAAACGAATGCGCCAAACTGACTCGAAGGAAATATAAGGCTCAACTTGAAAGGATGGAAAAGACATTTGGGCAAGAAATAAAAATTTGTCTAGACTGACAGAATATGCACAGATCAGAATCTGTCCTAGATTACGAAACTCTCAAAGATACAAATGGATGACAAAAGATGGACAAATACTTGGATCTTGCCAGAGAACTGAAAAAGCAGTGGAACATGAAGATCATGGTAATACCAACTATATTTAGTGCTCTTAGAACAATGACAATCCTTGGATGATCTAGATTCTTCCTCTAATTTTCATTTCCTCCAGTAAGGATAACGGCGGAAATAGAAATTAGAGAAAGAATCGAGATCATCCAGGCTACATTACTTTTAAGAACAGCTAGAATACAAGGGGTCTGGAGACTTGCTGTCACTCAGACTTCAGTGAAATCCACCAATTAAAACTGGTTTAAAAGATTCAAAAGGAGAGTAAAAATAAAAATTATCATTGACCTGACATTCAATTTTGAATAGAAATTTGTCCTTTATTCTTGCAATGGGGACATTGACCAATATGAGATTGAAGTCTAATTTAGCAGTAAAATTGTAAACTAAAGTCATAGAATACGGTTGAAAATTTGGGATTGTACTCATTAGTCTCTTTCAAAACTATCCCCCCCCTCAAAAAATACATGGATAAAAATTGTACATTTTCCTATATAAGTTTCCCATTCAGATCAGATGCAAGAAATGATAAAAAAGGTAACTGTTTTTCTCATTCAAACTAGTGACTTTGTAAATTTAGCTGTTTATTCTTGCTAAGGTCCCATTTATCAGTCTATGATTTAAGTTCGGTTAAGTGATAATATTGTAAAATTATATTTTAGTACTAGAATACAGTTTGAAATTCTAGAAATAAAAAGATATATTTATCTCACAGATGCTTGATCTTAAAATGATATAGCTGCATTTTAAAAGTTGAAAATTACAACAAAACACTTTTTATTTGAACTGGTATATCATGACGGTACCAAATAGACGTTTGTACCACCACGTGTGAACAGGTTTACGCGTGTAAAGCTACGTCTTCAGAGGTTGCCGGACCCTGTTGTAAACTCGCCGTGGAAAAAGGTGACGAACATACGAAACTCTGTTTTAGTTCACTAATATAAAAGTTTATTTGCTGCTACACTTTTTAAGTAATCACTGGGGGAAAGAAACTATGAAAACTGAGTTGCCGGCGTCAGCTGGACAAAGAGAAACAACATGTCATAAGACGAAAAAGAGCGCAGACACAGACCTTGAATTTTCTTTCTTGTTCTCTGCTGCAGCTCTATAGCACTTGTTCCCTGGCTTTGTCTCCATAGCTGCGTGTCTGGTGTGAGACCATACTTCAGAGCTCACTCCAAAACGGACCTACAACGAGTGCTTTCGCCTGACTTACTCAGGTCAGCTGGCTTCCCCACAGACTCTCTGTCTGCTTCTTCTTATTATTTTTTCTTCTCTCTCCTTCGCTAGAAACTCTCTTTATAACTTGTACCTACCATATCACGTTACACTGGTCTTGTGTGTGTGTGTGTGTGTGTTATTGTTGTTGCTGTTTGTTAGTAGTTTTTTTGCTTGAAATACATTTAAGGTTTTCTCCCTTAAAATAATACCAAGTTACCCCTGTGACAGAGGCACAGCTAAAAAATCCCTACATAATATGCTACTCATGAAAAGGTTGATATTAATTCTGATAAACGTGTGATTCAAGTTACATACTTGAGGGTCATCATCGACAGATGCTCCCTTCAGGGCCAAGATGGTTGACCCGATTTTTATGTTGTGAATTCTGGCTGATCTAAATTTAACTACACAGAAATGTACCACTGCTACAATACATTTAGTAACTCAAGAGTTAAGAAAAGAAACACAATAGAGAAGACAATAAACATGTAATCCACAACTTTTGTAAAAGTGCCTCTTCACAAAGAAATCTTAGAAAACGGCTGATCAAACTTTGTGAGGAATCTTCTAAGTTTCATGTAACAATCCAAAGACTTACAGATCAAACAGAACGGGTCAAAAGAAAAGATGGTTTTTTGATCTTGAAATTCTGGAAATATGTAGATAAGTAAGTTGTGAAGGAAATATTCAGTAAGTACCCCACAAAGTAAATAGAGCCCCAAATCTTGAAATCAACATTATAATGGAAAGCAGCACCGCCACGATTACAATAATGTTTTCATAAGATGAAAGAAACATTAAGGAGATGATAAAGAAAACCATAACCGAAAACAAGGAAGTTTTACCATCATTATGGAATCTAGACTGGAAATATTTAAGTTAGAAACTAAAAAGCTGGATGAATTATTCTAGAATGAGTCAACAAAATAGTTAAAACAATTGAATGAAATGTGCAAAAATATTCTGCTTGAATTCAAATTTATATTTATAAATGTGACATGAATGAACCACACCTCTCAATTTGGCTAATTTATTATTTTGACATTTTCAGTCTTATTTGCTGATTATTTTACGTAAAATAAATAACCAAAGAATGAAAAAAATAACCCAAAAAACATCTACATCTGTTACGATTTCTTTATTGGTCCCATTGGCCTTAACATTTACCAAATAATGAATAGATAAAAATAACATCTGTTTCACCATGCACTTTTTAACCTCTGATTTTGATGGTCCAGGCGTATGATTCTGGGGATTTTAAATGAAGTAAAATAATGGAATACACTACTATTATAGTTTATTAATATGTATTACCTGTTACTCTAGTTGAAATCTTGGCATAATATCTCTGTAAAGCCATTAGTCAAAGATGATCACTGCTTTGGAGACTTACTAATTTTTTTGTTTCAGAAGCAGCATCGTGTAGTGTAATGGTTTGGATACTATTGTTGGTAAGCACGATTCTCATTAAGTGCTCCACGCTTTTAGTATTATGCAAAACTAAGCTAAGCTTACTAACTGACTAAAAGTAATTTTAGGTTTAGGAAAACTCTGTGTTGGAAGTAATTGGTTCATCATAAACAATAAACAGAAATGATAATTTTTTTGTTCATATCTTATTGTTTACAATTTCTTTCATTTCAAATTCGAAAACCAAACCATGAAGTCATAGAAGATAATCAACGATTCGAAGACAGAAAACCTCTGTTTGTTTAAGCAATTCATGTAAGTCTGGGTTTCATCTGTTATTTTTATAATTAGTAATTTCAACAAACTATTATAATTGTTTATTCTGGATTAAGAGTTCAAGGGATGTATAACAGCTTATTCTTTTGTTAAAATTAACGAAATTAAGATGATTATAAAATTTTTCTGTTATTTATTCCTTCCTTTCAATGAATGGGGCCTTGAAAATACATGGAAACGAATGATAGACAGAACGTGTGGGTTAGATTCGCGTGTCTTTCTTTGTTTTAGTTGGAAACAACTCTTCTCGGGTCTTTGAGTGTCTCTTTCTCTGTCAGTTCACCCTACAACTTGTCTCAATCATGTCTTAAGCTACAAAAGGGAACTAATCGAAAAGCCCAGCTTCTTTTATCGGGAATTTTAGAACACTGATTCCTCACTCCCCCCTGTAAGAGCGGCATTCCTGACCAGCTCTCGTAATCCCTTTGAGAACTGATGAAATCTGATGGTTTCGGCAAACCGTTTATTGCTGTTTTTACGCGAGTGTACCAGGATGGAGGGGATTTTATTTCATTTAGCCTACCAAACTAGATTTTGTACTTTGTCAACTCTTCTTTCTTCTGACTACAAGTTTGGTTTAGTTTGTTTGATTTGGTTTGTTTGGTTTGGTTTTACGGCATATCAACCTTTGTAGGTTATTTAATACCAAATCCATTTTTATACTTATAAACAGTCATATTTCAAACAATTCAGTTTAGTATAATTTTTTGTTTACACTCAGTAAAATGTCAAGACAGTTCTATTTCATACAATTCAGTTAAGCATACTAAAGCAGTGCCATTTCAACCAATTCAGTTTATCACAATCATACACTTTAAATGTCAAAACAGTTCTATTTCAAGCAATGCAGTTTATCATAAGTACACAGTTTAAATGTGAAAACAGTTCTATTTAAAAAAAAAAATCAGTTTAGCATAAGTACACAGTTTAGTTCTATTTGCCCCGATCAGGTGCTACCACTCCGAGCAAGAGTGGACCTAGGAGCGATGGCAATGAAGGGGTACTCCATAATCACCAAAGCTCCAGCATTACAAAACCCTCACCATCAGATTGTTTAGTGTCATATCTAGAACACTCGTTAGGAGAGTTTTACCCCTTTGCAGAGATGCAGTTGATGTATTCTACAGCCCCAGCCGACTGGGCAATGGCTGTAAGCTTTTAAAAAAAATTATTAATTCGATTATGTGATCACTCTACTTAGAATGTTACAGAAAATCGTACAACTTACTTTGATCCTTATTTAGATCACCCTGTCGACTGGCCCAGTAGAATGGATCGACTGCACCTCTCCAGAGGGGTGAGATCACCGCACCACAAGTGTCCTAGGCATGACACTAAACTGTATCTTATATGGAGGCTCCAGTTCTGGTCCTTTGGGAAATGTAGAGTACCCTTTCAGTGATATAACTCCTAGGTCCTATCTGACCCGGAGTGGTAGTACTTGTTTGGGTTCTATCTATGGATCAAATAGAGCTGTTCAATCGTTTACAATTGTTATGTTTTGACCTTTTGACCCGGCCAAAAATGCTATTCAAGGTGGTGCACCGGAAGGAAGTGACACATCCCGGTCGCTGGAAATCGGAAGAGGTTGCGTAGGCGTTGAGGCGTGTCTATATTACTGCGTGGGAGTTTGAAGGTAATATAAGGCCGACGAATTGAGGACAGTGGGAGATAGGCGAGAAGGAGGGCAAGCAGTACAGTGGAAGACGGAAGTAGACGCGGTGTAGTAGGGAAAGCCAGCACACAGAAGAGTTTACTCCAGGGTCCGGTTGAGCAACCATGGAGAACGAGAAAGACACAACGCTGACGGCCATAACTTCGGGGTCAAAATATATCAGTAATGTTCGGTCTCCAGCTCTCTCTCACACGCAAGCTTGGAACAACCCTTTCGAAACTTACAAATAAAGATGAGAGGTAAAATAATTTTATAAAGAAGTCTTCCTGCATCTTCCTTGCGTGCGTCGTTTATTCCTGCGACTTTATCATCGTGCGTCTATCTATTATTGTGTCGTTATGATGATGCATGAACATGTATATGTGTATATAAGCATATTTATTATGTGAGTATATAACACTATACTTGAAATCATTTAACTGTGTGCAGAAAAAGGATTAATATTAAATATAATTATTAGAATTTACAATACTTGAAACCATTTAGAATTATTAGTGTGCGCAGTATTTAAAATCATTTAGAATTATTGGTGTTAATAGTATTTGAAACAATTTAATAGAGTGTAAACAAATAATCAACACTAAATAGGATTATTAGTGTTGGATAAGAATACTTGAAACCTTTTTACTGTGTGCAAACAAATGACTTCTGATTTATATATATATATATATATATATATATATATATATATATAATTTGACATAAATAATTCACAAGAGTTGATATGCTATAAAGCACAACCAAATTAAACCAAACCTTATTTAGATATAGTTTACCTGTAGCATGAGAATCTTTTTTTTTATTTTAATCTGTATCAAGTTATTTTGCAAATATCTAGTTTGCAAAATATTAGTGACTAAACATATATTTATTCATGCAAATATATGTTTAGTCACTAATATTTTGCAAACTAGATATTTGCAAAATAACTTGATAATGCATGTTAACCTTTTGCAACCACTTGTGGTTGCAAAAATTTAACATGCATTAATTTATGTAAAATGAACGATAAAAAATAAAATAGCCGAATAATTACCCTAAACCTTAATAAAAATGATTCTATGTCCTTTATCTTTGATAATATCCATATTCCTGTTAAATAATTGATTGGCAAAATCTATTATTTCGCAGATAGCGTAGAATGTTTTAAAACAATGTCAAAAAACTGTTGTGTCATCAGGATTGATTAGTGTGTGATAAACCTGAGGTCATTTTGTGAACATAACTTTGATTCGATGAAAAGATCATGTGATCAGAGAATCCTAGAAGTTAGTAATAAGTTAGTCAGTGACAATTTCTCAACTTTAGCTGTTAAATACTCCCCTTTCTCACTAATTCCCCAAAGGCTGCAGCGGTTGACGCCCCTTTACCTCGGTGTAGTAGCTATTGAAAAGGGAGCCTTCTGGTCGCCCTCGACTACGGTCGCCAACTTTACTTAACAACTAATAAATGAATTATGAGCACATGAAAATGTAATCGCGTTGGTTTTTATTCCATATCCCATCAGAAAACCAAGAAAAACTGGAAATGATGACGGAAAACAGCCAATATACATTACTACAAGTAGCGGATAACGATAAAAACAAATAAAATGTTTTTTAAATACGAACCTTTACACTGGTTTACAAATATGAATTTTTGGTCTGAGGCAAGAATGGGGATAGGTGGTTTTTGTTAATTTGAATGTGCCTAATTCAAATTTATAAATAGTTTTACTCCATCACCTCTAGTTTTCTGGCTTTTAAATAGTCTTATTTTAATATAAACAAAGAATATATGTGCATATTTCAAGAGTTGCAGCAGCTTATAACAGATAAAACAGGATAGATAAAGAACACTGATTGAATCAATATACTTGGATGACACAATTACACAATTCATTGTACCACAGACAGTCAAAAGTGTGTTTTCTTAAAAGATCTGGTGTATTTTGCCTCCGGGATGTCACGCAAGTGCATCCAGCAGAAGTCTCCCATCATGCCGGGGTTCTATTTGCCTTGATAGTTGCTCTCCATTTTCGTAATGTCTTGGTGGAATCTTTCTCCATGCTCATCACTCACTACTCCAAGGTTTGGCGGGAAGAAGTTGTGGTGGGAATGGAAAAAATGAATCTTGAGTGACATTCGGCACCCCATATCCAACTTCTTAATACAGGCTAGGTAATCTGGTACGCGTGTGTTACCAAGGAAGCCACTACAGACTGACTTGAATGCTTCCCATGCTCTCAGTTCCTTTAAGTTAAGAAGCTCCTCAAAATCAGTATCCTTCGACAAAGATGCCCTCTTTGAGCTTAGCAGCACTAAGACCTGGGAACACAGTAGACAAGTGTTGGAAGGCAGCACGATTTTTGTGCAACGCGTTCACGAAATTCTTCATCAAACCAAGCTTGATGTGAAGAGGAAGAAGAAGCACCTTATTCATGTCCACCAGAGGATTCTCCTTGAGGCTGTGTTCGCCAGGAACAAAAGTGCTTCTAGACCCCCAGTCTTTCTGCTTGTAATGCTGGGATACAGCTCGACTATCCCAGAGACAGAGAAAACAACAGTACTTTGTGAAGCCCGCTTGCATACCCATAAGAAGACCAATGACCTTGAGATCCTCACACAGACTCCATTGGTACTTGCTGTACTTAATAGCTTCTAAAATAAGCTCCATATTGTCGTAGGACTCCTTTAGATGGACAGAGTGTGCAATGGGAATGCTGGGATATTTATTCCCGTTGTGCAGAAGAACACCCTTGAGACTTCGCTTGGAAGAGTCTTTGAAAAGACGCCAGTCTGAAGGATTATGTGGCAAACCAAGGAACGTAAACAAGCTAGGTATGTTTGTGCAGTAGCACAACTTATTTTCCATGTCGAAAAAGGAAGCAAGGTACTATTTACCCAACCCCTCCGCTCGGGCAGGATATGACACAAGGTCAATTTTTAAGCGGAGTTTAACAGGTTTGAATTCAGAGTTTTCCTTCTCCTAGACTTGTTGCCTCACCAAGGCTAAAGAACCTAGTCCGTCCTACTATTTACCCATAGCTGGAGGGAGAATAAGGGGGTTCATACCTTTCCCAAGGGTATTTGCCCGAAAGTGAACGTAATAGCGCGACTGGAGTACGAACTCGCGTACTACGATTCCGCAGTTCATCGCTTTAACCATTACACCACGAGGAAAAAGGAAGCAAGGTCTTTGTTCCGATTCCTGAAACTGGCGATCCTTACATCTTCATGGACTAGGTTCCTCTGTTTAAGCCGAGAAGCCGAGAGCTCTGACTGCTGCTTTGACAGATACAAATCACGAGCAAGATCATTCAGGTCTTCTTGCGTGATCCAGTGTGGCTCATTGCCACTCGTTCCTGAATATGTAGACTCAATATCTTCCAAAGATATTGACTCGGCAGAATCCTCTCTTAAAGGCGCTTCTTCATCTGATGAGGAAAGAAGATCCTTATTTACTGGAGGTGTGGGTACAGGAAGATCATCTGAATGAGGAACGGGTCTCATAGCAGATCGAAGGTTGGGATATTTGATATTTTTCCTAGAAGATGCATTGAAACCAGTTATGTTAGTTAAACAAAAATAACAATCATCTGCGTGGTTTCGCGGCTCTCTCCAAACCATCGGGACTGCAAAGTTGAAAGCCACTTTCTTGCCATTAAACCATGCAGTTAGTCCATTGTAGCAGGGTTTACAACAGATGTGCGGAGCCCAAGACTTGTCCTGATCACCAATTTTACAGTCAAAATAGTGAAAGTAGTCGGTTCTGAGGAGGGAAGTGATGGTTCGACGCTGTGCAACTGTTGTGAAGTCCCCACACACGTAGCAGAAAGAATTAGCCTTGTTGAGGCATCCTCGACATTTTGACGTGCTTGAAGCCATTGGAGAATCTGAAAATATAACAAAGTAAAACTAAATGTGCATTTGAAAATGTAATACTAATATTCAGTAACCCAAAAGATGTGTAACACGATAGTTGAGGGACACCAACCTCCTGCGCCGCCAGCGAGACAACCTCTTCCAATGACTGCCAGAGTGTGGATTGAGACCTGCTGCGTTAACTGTCAAAATCCGTCTTGATACACACACACACACACACACACACACATATATATATATATATATATATATATATATATATATATAATGTAATGCTATCACTTACATTTAGTGCATAATAACTAAAAAATAATCCATAAGTCTCACAATATTAGAATTAACCCTGAATTCATACACGCCTTTACGTACCGTATATACACAAAATGCACACTATGCATATCTAAAAAACTAGAGGTGATGAGTAAAAACGGATTTCAAATTTGAATTCAGCACCCTCAAAGTAGGTAAAAATGGGTATTTTTGTACTTGCCCCAATTTCTTTGTAAACCAGTGTTTTCGTTAACTTTAATAAAAGCGACATGACGTCCTTTTTTTTTTTTTTTTTTTTTTTTTAATAACGAGCACATTATAAGCCATGCGTAATATGTGTTGTACTGTGAGCCAAAGAAATATGTATCGCTTTCGCTATTCTTTTTTGTGGTGGTGGAGGCTTAATAGCGTTATTGCGAGGTAAAATGGACTGTGTCGTGTTAAATCAGATCTTGCTTTGCGGGGAAGTTTTGTAGAGATTTTCTAGCAACAACAATCAGTTTAATAGTTTTTATTGTACCGCATCTCAGTTGCGGAGATTCACGGTGTAACAGTTTTTGTCATAGAAAATGTACTGCACATGCCCAGTTCCAATTCTGTTGGCGTTTCAGTGATTCGGTTGGTTGGGTTTTTATGATACGTTAACCCTTGTTGATTAATATAATACCTAATCCTGTTTATATATATATATATATATATATATATATATATATATATATATATATATAGTTTGTGGGTAACATTTTTAAACGAGCCAGAACACAGAAGAGGACGTTGCTAATGAGTTCGTCTTACTTCTCCAGTCGCGTTCTTTACATCTTGTTTGTCTTATTAAGATGGTGAGTGAGATGAGAGTTAGTTTGGCGTACAACTGTTGTTTTGTAGAGTACCCCTTCATTGCCAATACCTAGGTCCTCTTTGGCTCGGAGGGGTAGCGCCTGATAGGGTCCTATCTATGGGTCAAATGTAACATTTTAACTGTTTGACATTTAAACTGAGTGTAAATAAATGACTTATGTTGAATTGGATTGGTAGAAATAGGACTGTTTGATCATTTAACTGTATATAAATAAATGACTGATATTAATTAAATTGGTAGTTATGCATAGCCATAATTGGAACCATTTAACTTTGACTCATGTTAAATGGAATTGTTAGAAATAAAACTATTGGATATTTTAACTGTGTGCATCTAAAAAATGTATTGACAAACCATATATTTAATATATATGTAAAACTCGGATTTGGCATTCAATAACCAAAATTGGTTGATGTGCCATAAAACCAAAGCAAACCAATCAATCTGTTCTGGCCCTGGAAGAGGTCACCAAGAGAATAGAACTCCACGGTTATAGTATAGGTATATATTTACGAGAACAAAGGATGGTTACAAGAACATAGGACGGTAAGCTAGTTCGCATAAGCGCAGGGGCGAGGTTAGCTTCCGGATGTAGACTGATTTGGTATTGCTGCGTCTTCCGGTATTATTCAGAGTGGTTAAGTCCATTAGTTGGTGATTCCGCCACAACACAAACCAAGTAGTATGCAGATATACAAGTATGCAAACAAACGAGTTAGAACTCATTTAAAAATAAAATTACCTTTGAACTATTAACTCACAAATCATGTATCTATATCCATTTAAATGTGGGCAACCTGATGCTAGATTATAAGTTACCTAGCAAGACATGAAATCATTTAACTGTGAGCCAAAAATGCGCTCAGTCTCGTTGAAAAATGTTATCAACGAAATGAGTTTGCAAAACATATATTTAGAATATACGTTTCAAGAGGATTTTTGCATTAAATAACCTACAATGGTAGATCTGCCATAAACCCCAAGCAACCAATTAACTCTCATCAAAGTTGTATTCATTTGATCAGCGAGAAGTCAGAATATTCTAAATCGTTTTAAAAAATTGTTTTATTGTTAAAAGGCGTTTTGCAGGTAATTTTTTCACTCTGTGCCACCATACTTTTGAGAAACCTTTTCTATTCGTTATAGCAATGATTACTCTAAATTAAATATTAAGAAAATGCTAAGGGCGCTTCAAATTTACAAAGTTGCAGGAAAAGACTTGTCCCTTCATATATATGGGTGATATTAAAATATTTGCCAAGAGTAAAAATACATAGGTTAGCTGGGGTTAGGTTATATGGTATGATGAGATATCGATCTTTGCATGTCATTCAATTTAAAGTCATGTTTATACATATATACAGAGACCTTCCATGAGTTTGCATCCATACAGTGGTATTGATACAGCCACAACTTGGAAGAAATTCCGTTTTATTTCATTGAATGGATCAGATTTCCATATAATCGACAACCAATGTGTGATATGCGCAGCTAATCCAAAAAATGCTTGGAAACGTCAGTATTTCCCTATTAGACATCTCTGGTGCCGAGCAATAAACACGACCATTCAAAGTAGGTATATCCTGGAGGGAAGGCTTCATGGAACTATATGAGCATCAACTACTCACATACCCGTGAAGATAATATTCGGTTATGATTGTCGTAGTAAAACAGTGTATCATAATGATACAGAAAATGGTAACAAGTGAGGTAATCTGTTAACTTACGACAATGAGAAATAATTTTACAATAATTTGGACCCTTAATTCAAGTCAATAAAATATTAACTTTCTTTTGGTGTACTAGTGCACCGAACGCCTTTATTTTTGCTACATTGGCACATATTAGTGTTGGTATCATTTTTTAAAATTGTTTTTCATATTGATTATTTTACAATAATATAACCCTTTGCATATTTTAGCGAGCGCTGTAAATATATCACACCAATCTAACTAACTCCAATTTTCACATAAAAAAACAAACAAACTTGGAATCATGGTAAGATTAAGTGTAGAAAGTTTTAAACAGAAACGATCAATGACTAAAGTGTTAATTCTCGTCAAAATAAACCCCTTGTTACTCAGCACACTTATTCTTGTAAGTTTTCCATTGGTCGAAGTATCTTTGAAACTCCTCTTTTCGGATAGTGTGAAACAGTACCGACAGATTTCTTTCAACATCCTGAACATACACAAGTTTTACGCTTGAGATGCATTTTCACCATAAAAGATAAGAAAATGTCACACAGGGCTATATCTGGTAAGTATGAAGAATGCTGTGATTACACAATCCTGTATTTTACCGAAAACATTTTGTTAAAAAACTATTGAGACTTGATCAGAAAATATGCAGAATCAACACATATGAAACACTGGCACAATAATAAGCCCCACCGATAAAAGTCTTGGTATTTTTAAAATCTGTAGATGAGGTTACAGTTGATTGAATATAAATGTTTCAATTCATCTAGATTTAGAAAAAATAATTTTATGGTATGAATATTGGTTTTAATTCGTCAGAAAAAAAGAAGAAAACTATATCATAAAATAATAAAAGATAAATTAAATCAAAATTGAGACTAGAAATACGTTTAACATTTGTTTACTTTTCGATTTCATCACTTTTGCCAATAAAAATTGGCTTATTTAGTTTACGAATGATTTTACCTAAGTGTTTATTATTTCCAAAAGGTTTTGAAATTTTTGTATTAGTGAATTTTACAACTCCTAACAAAACTATTTAATCAATTTTAATGAAATTTTTGATAAAGATCTGGACAGAATCTTTAAATTAAATTTCCTAAAAATATATCGGGAACTTCCCTTCATGTTATGGTTGATTTTTTTAATTGTCAAAAAAATTGTAAGAATTCAAAAACAGGATGTAGTGGCCTTTTCGTTTCTTTCAGGAATTTGAACTGCATTTTCGATCTGAGAACATAAGGAGAGAAACATTAACCTTTGATAGCACCCCCTCAAAAAAAAATCAGGAACCACGATTACAGATAGGTTTAAGAAAGCATTTCTTTATGATAGTTCATTCCTTTGAATACTACCAAACACTTTCTCATATTTATCTTCATCAACCAGCACCAGAGAGACACTAAATTCCACAGCCCAGTCGGATGGGGCAGTAGAATACAACAACTGCATCTCTTCAGAGGGGTAAGACTCGTCTAACGAAAGTCTTGAATATGACATTAAGCAATCTTATGGTGAGGCTTCAGCCTTAGAGATTTGGGGGATGTGAAGTACCCGTTCATTGCCATTGCTCCCAGGTTCACTTTGACCAGGAGTGGTAGCACCTGATAACGTCTTATCAATGGGTCAAAGAGGACTGTTTGACTATTTAAACTGAGAGCAAACAAATAACTGATCTTTAATTGAATTGTTGGGGATACATAGCAATACTTGAAACCTTTTGATTGCAAGCAATGGGTCAAAGAGGACTGTTTGACTATTTAAACTGATGTTATATAGTCATCTACATGTTCATGCATTATCACAACGACACAATAATGAAGACGCTTGATAAAGACGCAGGAATAAAGGACGCAGGAAGACTTCTTCAACAATATTCACCTCTCACTTTATTTGTAAGGTTCGAAAGGGTTGTTCAAGGTTTACGTGGTGAGAGGGTGTTGGAGATCGAACATAAACTTCATATTTTGATCTCCACTCTTTATGACCATCACGTTGTGTCTTTCTTGTTCTCTTGATGCTCAACCGGGGCCGTAGGGTCCACTCTGCTGGGTGCTGGTTTTTTTATTGCATCTTATCAGCATCTTCTTTGGACCTCAACTCATCAGGGCCAAAAGGCCCCTTCGGCCTGATGTGGCTTTCCTTACCACTTCTCGTCTTCTCCGCCTCCAACTCTACTGGAACTCGGACTGCCTCTGCCGAACTCAACTGCCAACTACCCCTGCCACTGCCAACTGCCAACTTCAAACTCTGCCACTGGGACTCGAACTCAACTGCGTTATATAATAATTCAACGCCCACACGATCGCCCACTGGATCTTTGAAATCGAATGTTTAATCTTCATCAAGCGGAAATAACTGTCATGTAGTTCACTGGTCACTCTCTTCCGGTGCATCAGTCTATGAGTGTATCATGGGCTTTACCTTGTCCCATTTCATTAGCCAATTTCCGCCCACGCGATTTCCTCTCCTAACTGCTATTGGAATGTGTTACCTCCTTCCAGTGCATCACCCTGGAATAGCATTTTTGAGCCGGGCCGAAGGTCAAAATATAACACTGAGAGCAAACAAATAACTGATCTTTAATTGAATTGTTGGGGATACATAGCAATACTTTGAACCATTTGATTGCAAGCCAAAAAATGAGCTCGAGCTCGTTTAAAAATGTTATCAACAAATATGTTTACAGATCATATATTCGAAATATTTAAACAGGATTTGGCATTAAAGAACCTACTGTGGTTAATATGTCATAAAACCCAACAAGCCAAACCAAACCCCAGAAAAATTTGCCTGGAGAATTCTGTTCTTTAAAGAACTTTAGATCAAAGTATTGCTGAAGACTTGATAGAGAAAAAGCTTGGAAAATTCTGAAGCATTGATGATCTAGAGAGGAAATTAAGTTTTTACTGGAGAATAGTTAGGAAGAAAGGGACTCTAATTATATGTCGCATCATCAAATCCCAATATACAAACATCAGTCTGTCTCTTAAAACTGTACCTGATTTTGAGGTATATGTGTACTGCAGTGATGTAGAAATTACTATAAGATTCCTCATCAGGTAAGTGATGCAAACACTCTTGAAATTCTCATGAAAAGCATTGCTAAATTGTGTAGAAGAATCAAAAACCAAACCACAAAGTGTAAATACTATATTACTTTAGATAATATTTCTTTTATTGGTGTAAAACGAGTTATGAATATTTTATTGGTGCAAGACGAGTTATAAATATTTTCATCTAATTAAATTTATATATAAGCAGCAACAATTCATCATCATTCATCAAGTTGTGCTGATAGCACGGGTTGGCTTGACTATCTCTTGCCATGAGTACCAATTGCTATCGATCTTAGCAGACCCTCAAGACAGCATCAAATGTCCGTCCAGAGTTGAAAAATGAGAGTATTTACTACTCGGTTGACACTGGTTTATACATGTGTGCAAGCCAACTGAACATCGCTGATGTGTTCTTCCCCGCTTTACCAACTGTCCCCGTCATGTCCTTTTTGGGTCGTTTGTGAGATGGGGGCAAGTGGCCGTACAGTTGCTTCAAGGGTTCATTTAAAACAACACACCAGATCTTTGTATAGTTAGTTCCTTCATAGCTTTTTCTCCAAGCGCTTCATTAAAGTTCAGATGTATAGTTATAAAATCGTATTGACATGGCAACAGCTTTCAAGAATTCCCGTTTTAGCTTTTCAGAGATATAAAATTTCTTTATGGTTGATAATCTGTTGATAACATTTCTTGCTTTTCCAGAGCGGATGTTGACATCGGTTACCGTAAATAAGATATTGCTACTAATGTATGGGAAATGGTCTACAAAAAACACGTCAGTTCTTTTTTATTTGAGTTCACGTAGAGGTAAATGCTTCTTGCTTCCTATTCCAGGCTATGCAGCAGACATTCCCATTGTAGAGGAGTATTGCCAAAAAATGCTAGATCATCGTCTTAGCCTGCATCCATATTAGTTTCTGTGAGATATCGTCTGCTTCTTGCCTTTTTTTAAAAGGTTGAAACCATTTTATTCGATTAGATATATTAATGTTCGCAGTGCTTAATCTTGGCAGATCATAAATAAAGATAATTTGGAAGACTCCAGTGATAATGTCAAAGAAATCTGTTCCACCATCTGGTGAACAATTGCTTTTTGGTTTCTGTAGAGCACCATTATGATGGTAACCTTTTCTCTAGGGAGACAATATGCTAGAAGTATTTACTCTATTTTTCCTCTGTAAATGGAATCAAAGGCCTAGGAGCTGAAACCAAAAGGTTTACTGCGATATTTTTTTAATACGTGCTTGTCTGACGAAACAGATTTTTAAAAGATTTTCTCAATTACAGGTAGGATACAGTTGAGAAGAAGGATATTATAAACCTCAACTGCAATTACAATAAGATTTCTGCACTGTAGTTTTTGGTGATTCCGAGGTGGCCTTTCTTGAGAAAGAGGAGTACGCAGTCTTTCGTCCATTTCTCTACTGGCCTCACAATTCAAAGAGCTATTTATCCCTTTCTTGTCTATTCATATACAATCTAGATGTGAATTTGAGATATTTGTGTCGTGGCAAATACGCCTAACCAAGCCGAAACACTACTGCATAGTTTGGAACGAGCCGCCACAGGCATTGTCCTCTATATCAATGCACACAAAACTGAATATATATGCTATAATCAAACAGGCGACATCTCCACACTAGACGGAACCCCTCTGAAACTAATAGACAAATTCACCTACCTTGGAAGCAGCGTCTCATCAACCGAAAAGGACATCGACACGCGGCTAATGAAGGCATGGACAGCTATCGATAGACTATCGATCATATGGAAATCAGACCTGACTGATAAAATGAAACGCAGTTTCTTCCTGGCAGCGGTCGTATCGATACTACTGTATGGATGCACTACTTGGACGCTAACTAAACGGCTGGAGAAGAAGCTAGACGGCAATTACACAAGAATGCTGCGAGCAATATTGAATAAGTCCTGGCAGCAACACCCCACAAGGCACCAACTATACGGCCACCTGCCTCCCATCACGAAAACTATCCAAGTCAGACGAACCAGACATGCAGGACCCTACTGGAGAAGCAAGGACGAGCTCATAAGTGATGTACTCCTTTGGACCCCCACATATGGCCGAGAAAAAGCTGGACGACTAGGTCGAACATACATTCAGCAATGTGAGGATACGGGATGTAGCCCTGAAGATCTGTCAGAGGCGATAAACGATAGGGAGAAGTGGCGAGAGAGGGTCAAGGATATCCATGCTTGCGGCACGACATGATGATGATCATGATGATGAATCCACAGTTTTCCGATCCTTTTTAGATTTAGTGTTTAGATATACAAGCTTGTTTTAAAAAAAAACTCTCCGAGGAGAGTTGTACAAACAGAATTTGATTTTTTTCGCTTTTTCTTATATAAGTATTTATGTCTCCACCGGTGATCAGAAGGTCGTGTTTGGGAATATGCAGAACAAGTGAAGATAGCTTTTTATAAAAGGTGATGGTGTCTGTTTCAATCATGGAATTTGTGGGACTGTTTCCAGAGGCGATTGTTGTGTATGGGTTGCAATTAAATATTGTTGGTTTATTGTATCTAATGTTCTAACATTAAAAGTTACGATGTTGAAAGTACTCTTGCCTCGAAATAAGTTTGTTTTTGGCTTGAACACTGAGACTAGAGCACCTACCTTAGCAAAAGACGCCTTTTATTTTTCTGCGTGAAAAGCGGTGAAGTTTGAACATTTGGTTTGAATTTGAGTCATATTAATCTTTCGATGGCTATTCTTCTCGTCAATCAACGACTACTTCAGAGGTGAGCAGCAGTAGTTTCCGGATAGAAAAATAATTTTGACTGCTGACCTATGTGGTTCCCCCGCCTAGCATCAAGAGAAGCGCACCATCGATCCGCTTTTGGATTCATCTGTTTTGCTTCACATCAACTATGCTGCATCCCTACACGTTTGTATGATTCGTAGAAACTATTTTCTCTCTCAGAATCTCATATCCAGCTGGGGTAAGATGACTGAATGTTTACGGAAGTCACATGTTTGATTGTCGTAAAATTTATCCTCTCCGATTTGATAGTTGTTCTTTTTGTCGAGGAATTATACATCTCCGGTGTTACAGTTGTATTGTTTTGATAATATTAGTTTTCATTAACAAGACAAAAAAGAGTTATTTTGTAATTGATCTAAATTTTAACTTATTCAAAGCTCAGCTATCCCATCTTATTTGAACCAGACATTGTGGGTTCTACTTATTTCATTTTTCGTGTCGTCAACATTATTTTGGTTCATCATTTCGCTGTTATATGAGGCTTAAATTATTGCGTTTTTCATCTTAAATTGACCACTAGTCTTTTATATTTATTAGACAGGAAAAGGGTTTTTATCTGAATTTAAGTTGAGAGACTACAGTTCAAGACTAAATTTTGGGGTAATAAAAGCAGATTAGAATCAAAATAATATCCTGCAAAATAAAAACAAATCAGTATATAAATTATTTAAATTTTGTTTACCCATCGTTTTAATAGTTCAGTTTCTCTTTCTTCTAAATGCCATTTTTGGGGATTTTTTCATTTTTATATAGTTTATAGCAATTTTGAGATTTTCAAACACATTCACTTTCTAAACTGATACTATTACCCGCAAAATGTTCTCAATTTGAGATAAAGCCGCAACCAACAATATATTCATTTTCACATGCTACTCGACGAATACATTAAAAGATTTCTTGCATCGAAAAACAAAAAACAGCGACTATTAATAACATAGAATAAGTTCGATTATTAGGCAGAAATGGTGATATTTTCTTTATTGTTGCATAACTGGTACAGGTTATTAATTAATTAGTTTAACAAATAGGATCATAGTGCAGCTGCTAGTTCCTGATCCTGTATCATATATTGAAGAATCACAATAGAAATAGACCAGGCTCAAATAATCAGGAGTAAGAAGCGCAGTGTGATGCTGAATGAATCGACTATACCGGAATATCTTGTGGCAAAAAGATTAGGCCCTACCTTAACACCAATTTCAATTGACTGTATTCAGAAAGCTTTTTTAAATCATCTGGTGAGACTAAAGGAAGCATAATAGATTTGGCCATCACCACGATCAACATGCACTGTGAAAGTAAAAATCAAAGAATTCCTCCAATTCCTTATCGGACAGGTTTTCATATTCTTTTATTGTAGGAACAAATACAAGCAAGAAGCAGTATTAGCTATTTGCCTGTGATCAACAGTAACCCAACTCAGCTAAGCACTGTGAATGCAGTATTTTTGAAAAGTCTCACTATTGCTGATGAACTTGAAACTAAATGCATTGTACTGATATTTTATGCCATGGCCTAGCGAGTACGTTGGAATGATGCCATGTATATGCAAAGAACAGTTGTTATACTTGGTGAAGTGAGTTCCATACCAATATGATATTTCTCAGTGTCATTTGAAAGTGCTTCGAAGATTCGAGGTTGGCTGACTTGAAGCTGATATTTTAGCACAAGGGTCACTACTTGTGGTCATGAAAGGTAGACACGAAAATTGAAGTGTCAGTTATAAAAATCATGGCTGAAGCTTTGAGAAGGAAACTCTTATCTTCTTTCATGGACAAACTGAAAGCAGAAGAAAAAGATAAATTCATTGCCTTGTCTAAAAGTTTATATTATGCTTTTCCCAAAACACGTCTGTACATCAAGTAATTTCAAAGAGTTTGAAAGCAAACTGTCATTATTTATTCGGGAGAGATGTAGTCAATTTTCAACCGTTGCATTTTGGATGAGTTATCTGAATATGGCAGATTTGTTTTTGAATTTTGTTCGCGTTACATGGATAGGAGATTGGGCTCTTCACTTTCAATCTGCATCCGAAATTGTAACCTGGTACTTTGCATATGATCATTTGAATTATGAATAAATACTATTAAGAATGAAATTTTACCTGAGCTAATATTACGAGTAATTTTTTTTATCTAACGCTTTTGATTATTGGTTCCCATATTGTATTCATCTCTGTACTTGGTCTACTCAACAGGCCATCTTAAATTTACGTCAGAAATTAAAGCAGTTGAATATAATGCTCACTTACCAGAAAAGAATTGTTGATCTCTCTCTCTCTCTCTCTCTCTCTCTCTCAGTACATAAGTATGTTCTCTTCAGTTATATATATATATATATATATATATATACATGTGTGTGTGTGTGTGTGTGTGTGTGTTTGTGTTTGTTCTCTTAATTTATCGAAAATTTACTTGAGAGTTCGAGCAATATAAGAAGAATATGCAACTTACCCAATACACATTTGCAACGGAAATGAAACAAAGTCTGTTCGGTTGGTCTGTATGACATCTCAGAGATTTACAAAAAATAGTTCTCGACCAAGATATAAAGAATTAAAAGATATTTCTTTGATATGTAATTCTGAATAAAAAAAGCAGTAATAATAATAATAATGATAATACAAACTCCAGTGAAAGACCATCAGCTAACGCTGATGTGAAAAACTCTAATGAGTAAATAATAATAATATGCAACAAAAGAGCAAGTGCTGGTTATATGGAGAGAGAGAGAGAGAGAGAGAGAGAGAGAGAGAGAGAGAGAGAGAGAGAGAGAGAGATGAAACAATTAATCACATAATACACGAATTCAGCAACTGGCACAAAAGGAGTACAAGACTAGGTATGAATGGGTGGGAAAAGATATCCAATGGGAATTGCGCAAGTAATTAAGATTGCATCATAATACCAAATAGCATAGGAACAAACAAAATCCGTCTAATAAAATAAGACCTATAAAATTCTTTGGGATTTTTATTTACGAACAAATCATCTAGTTCCCGTCAGAAAACCAGATCTAGTGATAGACCGGTACGTTGTTCCATCAAAAGTAAAACCTGATCTTTAAAAATCGGAAAAGTTGATAATTGAACATGAGTAAAAGAAAGAAAAATAAATCGGTGGTAGCTGTCTCCACCCAAGTCACCTGACTAGAATACTTTGCAGTTGTAATTGGTGCACTTGGAACCGCCCCAAAAAGCTCCAAATAACGATAAGAGGAAATGGGAATTAGAGGAAGACTGATTACAGCCGCTAGAAACAATACTGACAACACGAAAAATAACTGAACGACAGTAATTAGAAAACAAAATTGGGAAGAAAACAACTACGTAGGCGACATTTCACACGTGTAAACGTGGACGGGGTTAAGAAAAGGAAACTTTATAAGAGAAACTGAATATCTTCTTATAGCAGCACAAAATAATGGCATAAGAACCAATCATATCAAAGTGAGAATAGATAAGACGCAACAAAATAGCAAGTGTCGGTTATGTTGTGATAGATATGAAACGATCAATCACATAATACGCGAATGCAGCAAATTGGCACAAAAACAGTATAAGACTAAATACGACTGGGTGAGCAAGGTGATCTACTGGGAGATGTGCAAGAGATTGAAATTTGATCATTCGAACAAATAGTATATGCACAATGCACAACCCAACATCTATCCTGTGAAATAACATCCACAAACTCCAATGGGATTTTGAGATACAAAGGGATCACCTAATGTCGACCAAACGACCAGACCTTATAATAATCGTCAAAAAAAAAAAAAAAAGAAAAAAAAAAGAGAAATTTGCTGTCCCGGCTGACAACAGGAGAAAATTGAAAGAAAATGAAAAGAAATATAAGTACCTTGACCTTGCAAGGGAATTGAAAAACCTGTGGAATATGAAAGTGACAATTATACCAATTGTGATTGGTACTTTTGGTAAAGTCACCGAAGGATTATTAAAAGGACTGGAGGACTTAGAAATAAGAGGACGAGTGGAGACCATCCAAACTACTTCACTATTGAGAACGGCCAGAATAAGGAGAAAAGTCCTGGAGACTTGAGGAGAAATACTGTCACTCAAACTCCGGTGAAAGACCAGAAGCTAACCGTGATGTGAAAAACTCTCACGAAGTAAATAATAATGAAGAAAACTTGCCATATAGTTGATTTTGCAATCCCATCGGACTCCAGAGAGGAAATCAAAGAAAGCAAAAAAGAGACAAGTACTTAGACCTTGCTAGTGAACTAAGAAAGCAGTGGAACATGAATGTGTTAGTGATACCGATTGGGAAGGCACCTCGGAATTGTCCTCAAAAGCTTGAAAAGAGGACCGGAAGAGTTGAAAATTAGAAGACGAATCAAGACTATTCAGACTACAACATTGTTAAGATCGGCTAGAATACTCAGACCAGTCCTGCGGAGACTTGCAGTCACTCAGACTACAGTGAAGAATCCACCAGCTAACGCAGGTGTGAGGAACTCACCAAGAGTGATATAATAATATATACAAGAAATAGAGCCAAAAGAGATTAATGTTATTTCATGGCCTCGTAGCGTCCCCCAACGAACGTTGATATGGAAGCATTTTACTGACATATGGGGTTAGTGGTCATTTTTGACAAAAGAATGATGAGAAAGTTTATGCTTTAAGTTGAACGGTGGAACTTCTGAGGTGTAACAAAGCGGTTGTATTGTTTGGATTTAACATTTTAGAAGCTTTCTTCTGAGGTGTAACGAAGAGGGTGGATTATTTGGATTGAACGTTTTAGAAACCTCTTTCTAGAAACTTTGTCTTAGAATATGCAAGAATTAGGCGGTTTGAAAGCTCATCGACATGTCCAACCTAAGAGGTGAGATCTTAACAAGAATGACCACTCCGAGTCACAGTGGAGCAGGGAGTAATGACAACCAAGGAGTGACTCCACATTCCCCAGATCCCTAGAATTTGAGCCTCTGACACCCCTTCTATTTACTGGTGAGTTTCACCCTTCTGATGAGGATGCAGCGTATTGTAATCCCTACCAACAGGGTGGCTAGAGTTTCAATTTGGTCGAGTTTGATATGGACTAATACGAAATGATATGTCTAAAATGTTTGGAGTTTTTTTATAGGAGGTTTCATTTTTGTGACAATACACCGCTGGCCGGTCCCCACAATCTCAAACTCTTAAACCACTCATGCCCATCCGATCGTCTAGTGGTTTCTCCCATCTCCGGCCAGAGGTATTTCCCATTTCTTTACGGGCACACAAAACACAACATACACAACCGAGTGGGTGGAAGAAAGGAGAACAAACAAACACGGACTTGGGTTAGCTCCAAGCGCAAGAAGGGAGAAGTTTGTTACACTTTTGTGTAGCTTTCTGTAGGCTATCGCGAGCGTGTATTCGAGCGAAATTCCCACAAAACGATCAGGAACAATAACTTATCCTCTCACCTCTGAGTCCACAGGTCCTAGTTGTCGCCTTTCTTCTCTTGACTATCGGCTTCTTCCGGCTTCTGTCTGTTCTGTTTTGCCCACTTCTATGTTCTGCATCCTTCTTTGTTCTCTCTAGGAGCTTCCTTCCCTCGTCCTCTTCCGGTCTTGTGGGAAATCTTGCGCACAAGCCCTTTGTGTGGGCTTCGCGCTAAAACAGATAAAGTGATCCTCTGACTGGCACCTACACCCACACTTACAGAAACGAATGCCACCCATCGTGTCAAATTCTTTCCTTCCTTACCCCTTTCATTTATTCCCAATAAATTACACATGAAAACAAGAAAATATTTAATACAGACACAACAAGCCCAATCAATTGATCAAGAAGGGCTGTTAGCCTGCCTTCTACATCTCTCTTTACGGGTCAAGAGCATTATGCCCTCTGTAGTTAGCCAAATGCTACATCAGGACTTAAACACCCTCAGGGGCCTCAACATATCTGACCCTCACCACCTTGTTGCTACATCTTACCTCAGATGGCTCTTAAGCACCTCTATTTTGCCTCCCCACAAATACTCAATTTCGGGTGAACATTTCAACTCACCCCTATTCCCAGAAACCCAGGAGGACTTTCAGATCACCTCCATTTCTCCCCACACCCAACAATACTCCATTCTGAGGTAACTTTTCAACTCACCACCATATCCAGAAACCTTGGAGAACTTTTAAATCACCTCCATTTTTCGTCCAACAACCAATACAGAGGACTTAACGGCTTCCTTTAATAACTCCTTGCAATTGTGAGCATCATCAATCTCAGCAGTTGTTTATATGTTCCATCGGGAGGACCCCTGTTAAAGGGGTTACAGAATATGTGGCCCTTGGGCCCCTCATTCCTGCCCGGTAACAGTTGAACTAGGAACACCTTTCGCCATTCCAGCATCTTGCCAGTAATCTCCATGGATTTTCAAAAGAATATATATATATATATATATATGTTAAAAGAAATTGACACCGTCTCCCAGATCGGTCCGCCACGACCAGCCGGGTGGGCAACAGCACACTGCCCTGGGCCTAGGCATCGTCCTCCCAATCCTGTCGTTAACCGTTTCTTCAAAGCACAACATTCATTTTCCTTTAACCAACTCGTTTCACAGGTTTCCTACCTTCCAGCATATCAATTGCATGATTCACTAACTCCTCGATGACCGAGATCGAAGCGGGGACGCGGCGCCCCCGCCTCCTAGGGGACATAACTAGACGAACGAAGAAAATAGAACCTCAACTGCAATTAAACTTACAAAAAAAAAAAAAAAATGAAAATCCATGAAGGTAAAAAACAAACAAAGCAAATGACCAGGCAAGCTCAACCCCCAAAATAAACAAAATTAAAGCAAGGCATAACAAAAAAATTAATAATCAACACTCTAACAAAAACAACAAAAAATAATCCACACGCCAACAAAAGAAAATAAATTAAACAGTCAATATATAAAAAAATGAAACAATAAAAAAAAAACATTTTCAAGGAGCCTTTGTCACATACCCACTCCACTACCTGTCTCGCCTCTCTTTTCTAACCTTTGTTTCTCTCTTCCTCTTAGGAACTTTGCACACCTCCACTGGCCCTTTGTCCCATTTCTTTGCTTCTTTCTTTCCCTCTCTCCTGTCCACTTTGCCCTTCTGCCTCTACCAGGGGTGGTCAGGGCTGAGTGGAGGTGACAGCGTTTGCCACAGACAGATTCAAACAAAGAATCGTTTTTTTTTTCCAAATTCCACAATAGACAGGTAACCGCTTCTTTTCTGTTTTTTTTTTCTAAATCCAACAGTTTATTTTTTTTAACCGAGATAAGTATGGATGCAATGACAAAAATTCCTTATCTTGGCAATTTCTCTTTCTTTCTCCTTTCCTTCTTTATTTCTGTTCTTTTTCATTCCTTTTTTTTAAATTCTTTTTTCACTTTTCTTTTTTCTTTCCGCCTCTTTTCCCTTCTTTCTTTTTTTCCTCAGTCTTTTTTCATTTCTTTGTTTTTTTTCATTCCTTTTTTCCTTCTTCCGTTTTCTCTTTCCTTTTTTTCTCATTTCTTTATCTGTTCTTTCTTCTCTCCAAGCTGCGTAATTTTTTTTTACTTTTTCACTGATCAATTGCTCATTATCTGTCTTTTACTCTTTTTTTTCCTTCTATATTCGTAATTCCTTACTTCTAACATTTTTCTCTCGTAGTCTCTGTCATTAATTTTTATATATATCATTTTAATAACGCACACTATCATTGTCCGCTCCCCACATGCATTTTCTAATAAGTGTCCTTTACAACTAAGCATAGCATTTTTTCTTCAACCAACACAAATCGTTCCCGTTTTCGTCCCTTTTTTTCAACTTTTGACCACCATCAATTCGACTATCTCCTATCAATGGCTAACGAGTGTACTTTATTTATTTATCTATTTGGTCAACTATATTTCTCCCTCAAGCATAGTTCAAAACCAATTCTATAAATTCTCCGGTGCATACAACAAGATACGTCAAGATTTCACACACATACTCCCTAATTTCCCATCCCCTTTTTCCAAAATATCATCGTCAACACAATGGTCTGGTTTCTTACCTAACCCCAAAGATTTTCAACCCCATTCTAGAGGGACCTTCACAACCCGGCTTGGCCATTAGCCAGTACCTCAAATAAAATCTCAAACCCATTCTAAGGGGAATTCACAAAATACTGGCCTGGCTACTAACCAGTACCTCAAATTTCTAAACCCCTCTCTAGGGGAAAACCTTCACAAACCCTGATATGGCTTCAACCAGTACCCAAAATACCGATCCTATTCTAGGGAGACTTCACATAACGCTTCCAATTTCTACAACTTTTCTAAACATCGAACCCGTCCCACAGACCTAACTACAGATCCAAAGGTATATGAATATTCTCCCGACAACGTATCTTTGATGCCCGTATCCTTCCAGGCTCGGAATTGAAAGACAAACGGAAAAAATATCCTAATATAAAATTAATTAGCTTTACGATGAGCATTTCTGAATTACTCTAGGTTTCATTCATAAAAAAACATTTATATGTATGTTACCCAAGAATACTACCACCTCACAGGTTTTGTTATGATAAATTAATACGCTTGTATCTCCCTTCTTTTCTCTGTTTTTACTTTCTTCTTTCTTTCCCTTATGATTCACCATCCCTAACATAGTAGTAAATCTGTATCAACATGTACAATTAAACTTACAAGCCTTATCATAGCTTTCCAATTTTTTTTCGTAATTAAATAATTTCTATCGGGCACAAACCACCCAACTAAAAAACGAGAGAGAAAGACATAAAATTTATACAATTAGCAATGTACCTTTTTTTTTTCATGTCGCCTTCTCGATTTTCTTGTTCTAATTTTTCCTTTTTCGTTCTGGAGCCTTGGGTCGAACATTTTTTTCTTTCTTTTTTTTTTCAATCTGTTGCTTGTCATTTTTTTTGTTAACACAAAAAAATGTCTCTTCGTGCGTGAGGAAATTTTGTTTGTTTGACATGTCTCTCCACACACATTTTCATTTACTTCGTTTTTTTTTCGTTTTTCTTGTTAATTTTTTTCTTTTCATTTTCTTTCTGTTTTCTTTATAGTCCTCTCTTTGTTAAAAAAAAAAAAAGACTTTTCGTGTGGGTTTTTTTTTGTTTTCCCTGTCTCTCTACACTCGTCCATTTTCTTCGGTTTTTTTTTTTTTGCTGCCCACAAAGCCTTTTGGACTTTTTTTCTGTCCGTTCGTCCTCCGACTCCTCCATTCCCTCATGTCTTCTTTTTATCCTGGTCCATGGTGCCAGATGTGACAATACACCCCTGGTCGGTCCCCACTATCTCAAACTCCTAAACCACTCATGGCCATCAGATTGTCTAGTGGTTTCTCTCATCTCAGGGGTATTTCACATTTCTTTGCAGACACACAAAACACAACATACAAAACCGAGTGGGTGGAAGAAAAGAGAACACGGACTTGGGTTAGCTCCAAGCCCAAGAAGGCGTTTTCATTAGAGTTCCTTTTTGCGAATAAGAACTCGTTGTCAATTCGTTGCTGATACGTTTCTGTTTTTAACCTGGGCATTCCTAATAATTTTACAATTCCTGCAAACTCGTTAGTATAATTCGTGTTAATACTTTACAGTTTTATCATATTGATAAATATCACTGCTCCAACGGCCTTTCTTATTATTCTTGATGAATCATTACTGAAACAAAAACAATATTGATTTTACCTCAATAGAATGAAATGTAACGACTTTTTACAAATTTTAGTAATTATCTGTCACTAAACACAACATCTCTGCCATTTTATTGCTTTATTTTCTATTTCTTTATCTACATATTATTAACTTTTCGAACCCGAACGACCCTTATATAGAAGTACATACACCAAGACGCCCTGAATTTTGGTTAGAAATCCCTTATCTTATGATTATTATTTCATTGACAATATTATTTTATCATCACTATTGCCAATAATTAACAGCCTGTAAGATTGTTCGAAAACAGATTACAACATTTTACATTTTCTTAGCTATTAGCCAAGAACAGCGTGGAGTCGGAACCTAATGGAGTGGAGTTTTCAGGCTTCTAATCTTTAATTAATACTAGATCAAAATTTCACAACGATAAATGAATTTGAAATTTTACACAATTTAGCACAAGGCTACATTCGAATGAAAATATTATTTACTTGAATATGGATTCTTTAATGGTGAAAAAAGTTCATGTATTGATATTTTATAAGTGTGGACATTTTGTCTGGCTTTTATCATATTTACCAACCCCTCCGCTCGGGTAGGATGTGGCACAAGGTAAATTTTTAAGCGGAGTTTAACAGGTTTGAATTCAGAGTTTTCCTTCTCCTAGACTAGTTGCCTCACCAAGACTGAAGAATCCAGTCTGCCCTACTATTTACCCATAGCTGGAGGGAGAATAATTGGATTAATACCTTTCCCAAGGGTATTAGTGCTATGTGAAATGCAATCAGTCTCGTCCAGGATTTGAACTCGTGTCACCGTGACCATTTCCTACGACGATAACCATTACACCACGGGCACCTCCTTGCCTGGCTTTTATCCTAGCATTAAAAACCGACCTCTGGTATTGTGGAGAAATATGCAAATATAACAACAACCAAGTAGATAAATGAGAATAGAATGATGAGAAAAGAAATGCGTCACCTCTCAAAAAATATTATGTTTCGTAAAGATTCTGATAGAGTAAAAATATAAAAGAAAGTCACTTATTCTATAGAAGTGGGCAAAAGAAATGTGCCACTTCTTATGAATAGAGTTAGAAAGAACATTAGAGATAATGAAATTGTTAAAGAAAGCCATACATTTTACATCGGTTTCATTATATGATGCGGTCTTTAAAATTCTGTTAATGTTTACAGCAAAGATAGAATTTGTTGAAAATAAAATTGTTCTTGAAAACGTAAAAGTCTTTACTTACGTCTGCTATTTTTCGATGTCCGACGCCACATAGGATTGTAAAAAATGCTACAAACTGAAATAAATCTTTAAAAAATGTTTAATTCTTTTAAAAAAATTATTCAAATTTGAAAATTTTTGATGATCACATTAAGTTAATCCGATTAATTTTATTTTATTTTCTGGGAGCAAATTTGACTTTGACAAAAGTTTAATTCACACAATAAATTCAGAGACGTCGTTCAATTACCAAGCAGTGGGTTGCAATCAATCCCAACGTCGAGTGGTAGCTACATACAATGAGATAGAGGGCTGCCAGCGCTGTGTTGGGGTCCTCCCTCTCACACGTTCGCTCTAGTTGAGGTTGGCAGTTCAAGTCAAGGCAGTTTCCCGGGAGCTGTTGACAATTGACACGGAAGGAGGAAATAGATAGCTAGCGCTGAGCTTGTGTTTCTGCTCCATTCACTATAGTCAAGGTTTGAGTGACTTAATTTGTAAGCTGAGTTTTACACATATCACCCAAACATTTGTCGAGTGAAGCTACAACACTCCTGTTTCTTTTCCTGTGTCAAAACACAAACAGTGAGGATATTTTAATAGTAAAGACCTGTTGAATTATATCAACTTGAATAAAAATAACTTTGTTAAATAATAATTTAATTCTCCTCTTAAGGAAACACTGGATTTCTCTTGCACGAAAATATTCACAAATATTCATACATCTGTTTGAGTAAATCCTAGAATATCTTTAAAAATATAGATTATTGTTTTTGCAAATAAAAAAAATCATTATTTTATGATTCTGACTAAAAGGTTTATTAAGTTTTCTTCTGAGGAAATTTCCGAAAGTAGAAAATAAATCCAAATATAAATTTCTTTTTATGTGTTTAGATACCGATTAATTGATTTGGTTTAGTTTCTATGTTTAATGAGTTATATAATGGGCTATTTATTTATTCAGAAATTTGAGAAATCGATAATTAAAGTGAAACAAGATATATCGATAGTTAGATAGATAGATAGCTCGATAGATTATCACCCATAAATGAATACATCACTCCCAATTTTTTGTAAAAACTTAATTTTCTTCGAAAACAAAGATACAGGAAATTTATCATTTATTGTGGAACATTATACAATCCAGACGGATATTATTAGATCTTATTTATCCTTGATTTAGAAAAATATCAACGTTTTATGAATTGGTCGGAGTGCACTTATTTATTTTTTAAAGATAGGTAGCAAAACAAATTCATGCATAGATTAGAGAATCACTCTATAACCAAACATTAACCTGAATAGCAATAGCAACCATAAGGACAATAGAAACATAGTTTATACGACAGCATGTCTGCAAGAAAAAGGAAGAAAATAAATAGGTAAATTTATAAAACGTCAATATGTTTGCATACAGAAACAAAATTTATCATTTCTGAAAAATTACTAGAATATATAAAATCTTTTGAACCTCTATCAAACTTCACTGCGAATCATTCCTTATAATGATCATATTTTTTCTATCTGTTTGTATTACGTTCAAAGAACACATTACTCATTTATAATTTCATGATAAACAATAATTCTAACCGAATAAATTCTTCTTTTAGGGGCGCTGATTTTCTTTATTCTTGGATTACACGATTTCAATTTAACATTAAGAGTTTTTTTTAATATATTAGTAACATATGCATGTTTGCTTTGGGGGTATTGTTAAATAAAACATCACATTCTTTCAGTATTCATCCACGCTGTGTCAAAGATAGAGATGTATCTTTATTATAATGAAACAGATGTAGCCAAAAGAACACACGTGAAAGAATGTACTCTGATGACTAGCAATAAAATGCATTTCGTTGGCATTTATATGATTTTCAATACCGGTAGAAAATACTAAATTTTTCAACAGTTATGCATTTTGCTTTGTTTTCAGCGGATTACTTGTAAGAGATGATAGAAGCATACATCGGCACACAGCATCCATAACTTCTACTGCATTCGATAAAAGTTTTTTGTGGGGTAACTCAATGCGTCGTGCAAATTTGTTTTTACGTTGCCATAAGTACAGTTATTATTACGGCATAAAAGATTGAGAGCGAAAAATAGACGCCATTTGTAGATGTAGTTTCCCAAACTGATCTTGTAAAAACAGCCTTGGAAAATGCGAGCAGGCCTATACGTGATTTACCGTCGGAGGTATGGATTCTATTTATAAGATATTGAATGAAAGAGAGCAACTGATAAAAATTCAGTTTGGTAATTCCATTTGATACGTCGAATGCTATCATAATGTCGCCTCTAATTGCATAATCTGAAAACAAACAAATACTACAGATTAAATAAGCGTGTAAATGGTAAATAAAATCTTTTAATAATAATAATCTCAAAACTATATCCTGAAGATGTCTTAATAAAGGTGATTTTAATTGTATATGATATTTAACACCAGAATAAATATAATAGTAAGTTAGCTGTAACCGAAAAAATTCGCCGATTTAATTTTCATATAAAGATAATGTACAATACACAACCTTAACATTGTTTTTGCAAATGGCGCTTACAATGGTTGGTTGGTTGGTTGGTTGGGTTTTAAGGCATATAAACCTTTGCTGGTTATTTAATGTCAAATCCATTTTTATACAAATAAACAGTAATATTCTTAACAATTCAGTTTAGCGTAAGTACACAGTTCAATTGTCAAAAACATTTCTATTTCAAGCTATTCAGTTTAGTCAGACAGTTCTTAACAAAACAATTCAATTTAGTATGCGTATAGTTTTTGTTTACAAACAGTTAAATGTTAAAACAGTTCTATTTCGAACAATTCAGTTTAGTGTAGTACAGTTTCAAAGTCAAAAACAGTTCTATTTCAAACAATTCAGTTTAGCATAAGTACGCAGTTTAGTTCTATTTGACTCATAGATAGGGCCCTATCAGGTGCTGCCAATGCGGGCCAAACTGAACCTGGGAGCGATGATAATGAAGGGGTGTTCCGCATTCCCCAAAGCTTCAGTATCACTGGAACCTCATTATCAGAATTTTTAGTGTCATATCCAGGACACTTGTTTGGGTGGGTGGGGTCTTACCCCTCTACAGTGGTGCAGTCGGTGTATTCTACAATCCTAGCCGACTGGGCAATAGCGCTTACAAATCGTGTTTCTTTTTCTTTTTCATTTTCCTTATGCTCATACAAGATTTCTCTAAGGCTAAAAAGCTGTAATTTTACGGAAAAGAGTTATTTGACACCTTTTTTGGTGTAAGTTGCACCACTTAAAATACAATAAAAAAAAGTACAAGTTTTTACAAAAAATCACGAAAGTATTTATATCACAGCATAATATTTCGTCTTTTGTCGATTGTGCGCGGAGCAGGATTTGTAGAAAATATCTGGAGTTAACAAAAAGGGTTTTTAGGATTCCAGCAATTCTTATTTCCCTTTTAAGAGGAAATCATACCTATAGCTACGTTTTATACATGAAATAAAATAAATTCAAAAAGTAAATCAATGGTAGAAAAAGCCCTCAAAAATGTATGCATTCAGGTATGTTTTTCTGTTGAGCAATTCGTTTTTGAATCATTTATAAATAATTATAAACACTAGTAGCATATCATTGTAACTAAAGTCTTGCAAGGAGATACTTTGGCATCATTTCCTTCCATAACCTACCAAGATTATGTACTGTGAACATCAATAGATCTAACGAAAGAAAATGGTTTTAACGCTAAAAAAAGGGTATCTGGTCCTATGGTAGCCACCGAGCCCAATGTGGTGTGACTACTGGTCATAGTACTTGTAGCTATTTTGTTCGTGACTACCACCTTAACTTCCGACTGTTTGCTTTGTCAAATCCTTCCGTGCCCACGCTGCGTTTGAATGATCAATGGAGGGGGGTGACAAAATTCAGCCGGATCTTCTTCTGACGTTCAGGTAATATGAGTGGTTAGATTGTCTAGCAACTCAAAGAATTTAACAACAAAAAAATCGTTTTTATTGAAACACGTTTGTGAGACAATAAATAACAAACAAACGAGGTTTGCTTTCATGGCAAACAGAAGACGAAAGAATATCGAGAGAGGAAGAGTGACGATGAGGTGCGGTTAGAGTAACACTAACGTCTCTAAAGTCTGGGACTTTGAATTTGTGTAAAGTCTAAAGGTTGTTCGGAGTGCCTCGGGTCTAGAAGAGACACTTCTTTGGCAGTCTTGAGTTTCTTCTTGGTCCCTTTTCTCATCCTCTCTGAGGATTTGTTTTCTTTTCCCAATTTTATTGATCCATGTCTGGACTAAAAATGGTTTCTGATTGGTCGTCCAAAAAGAGACAATTAGCAGGGATATTCCCATTGGTCAGCGAATCCTAGATCAGGATTATATCTTACAGGTATTGAGAAAACCCTTTTTAGATGCTTTGACCAATGGGAACAGGTTTAGAGCAATGTGGTTGAACAAAAAAAAATTCTCAGCCTCACTTGACTGGGTGAGCTATGCCCAACTCACCTTTATTTAGGGTGAAGCAAAATTAAATCTCCCTTTTGACATTGATCTTCAAGATAAGCACTAGAAAATATGTTTTACGAAATGACCCGTTTCATCATTGTGATTGAAGAAATTTGTTGACAACCGAAAAATTAAATAAATTTGCTAACTTTTAAAATCAAAAATGGTTGTCTCGCACTTAACTGACTTTTAGGAACGATGAACCAGCTTTTTAGGTCAATATAAGCCTTGAACAAAAAGATACTTATTTTAAAGATTTAAAAAAAGAAAAGAAAGAAAAATACCCATGTTTCCACTGGAAGTCAAGAATCAAAAGCTGGTCAGTATGATATTGTCTTTTAGTCTTCTACCATTTAAAATGCATGAAGGATCTTACAAAAATTGTACGTATGTCTTTTGTTTGTAAAATCACGGTTGTACACTATCTGTGTCTTAAATGTAAAGGCAATTTTACCATAAATCCAACTTGATATATGAACTTGTTCAAAGAAACCAATACAATTAGAACCCAAGAACCTAAACAAACGTCAAATATAATGCCTATAAAGATGTTAAGAGATATGAGAAAAAAAACTACGGAATTGAATAAAAAAAATGTAGACGTAGACTTTAACTATGTTCAAACAATAAAAAAAAAATTAAAAATTGAACCCCCCTCAAAACGCCTCTAACCTTTTCTTCTCCCCCACCCCACAAAAAATAACGGAATCCATGGAAAGAAGTGTGGTGGACGTACAGACAAGCGGATAAACCCTCTGAGGGCCTAACATGACCCTGGGCATATGAACCCTACGGTTCTTCGGGCAGGATCAATTAATTCGATCGGGGAACTACTGCTGCTCATCTATAAGGGTGGCTTCTATAGATGAGAATAAAAACTGCCACTGAACGATAACCATGATCCACACTCAAACCACATGTCCAATCCGCATCACTCTTCGCGCGGGCAAAAAAGGGGCGCATTCTGCTGGGGTTGGAGCCCTGGCCTCAGTGTTCGAAAAATCAGCTACAGAGCTCAAACAACAAACTAAAATGCAAACACACAGTACAGATAGCAACATAGGACAACTACAGGAGCTTACTGCATCTGCCATAGAACATAGAATTGACATAATATGCATTCAAGAACACAGATACACACATAGCGAGGATATTACACGATACTGGCAATGGATGGACGCTAGCCACTGCATCAGCATGGAAAAACTCTGTCAATGCAACGATAGGAGGAGTAGGTATGCTTATAGGACCACAAGCCCTAAAATCACTAAATAGTATTGAGAAAATACACCCAAGGATGATGGTAGCTACTTTTAATGGCAACCCCAGAGCATCAATCATCTCCTGCAACAGCCTAACCAATATTAGTGAAGAAACTGAACTCATCACCTTCTACGATGAGTTATCTTCTCTTGCGCGTTGCACCCGGTAATACAACGTTCTCGTCATTGGCGGAGATATGAATGCCAAAATTGGGAAAAACGGAAACCACAAATACAGCCGACACAACTCGTCAAACAGAAATGGACAATATCAAACAGATTTCACCATAGAAAATAGATTAAGATGCCTAAATACAAACTTTCAAAAAAAAAGAAGGAAAATTATGGACCTACACATACGCAAACAATAATAAAGCACAGATAGACTACGTCTTTATTAACAAGAAATGGAAAGATTGCGCAGTAAATTGCGAGGCTTACTCCTCTTTCGTGGGTGTGTCCTCCGATCACCGAATTGTCTCGGCAAAAATGCGATTGAGCCTACGAAAGAACGCCACCCGAAGAACGCCACCAGCGTGCCCTATGACTGGGCCCTTCTTAATAAAAAGGATATTAGAGATAAATATATTACAGCATTAAGAAACAAATTCGATGCACAACAGAAGACAGAAACATGTACTCCGAATGACGAATATGAGAATTTCGTCAACGCCCACCTTGAAGCAGCAGCGAAATACATACCAACAAAACATAGAACTAAATACAGAGTCCCATGGGAGACATCAGCGGTTAGAGAAAAAAATTCAGACGTGAAAACTGCCTCCAAATGCAATAGGAAAAAACCCAACTAACGCCAATACCCTGAAACTAAAAAAAGGCAAGAAAAGAATTAGTAAGCATATACCTAAAAGAACAGACAGAATACATACAAAATCAAATAGATAAGATTAGAAACTCAGTGGAAGATAGGCAATCTAAGATAGCATGGCAAACGATAAACGAAGTAAGCAGAAGCAATGGCAATGCCAAAGCTAAACGGAAAGTTACAAATCAACAAGAACGAATAAAACTGTGGAAACATTTCCAAAATCTACTAGGAAACCCACCAAAAGTTACACATGAACCAATCACAAGAATTATTAGTAAGCAATTAAAGATCAAACTGGGACCGTTTACGCTAGAAGAAATCGACTCAGTGCTTAGAAAAATTTAAAATAGAAAAGCAGCAGGGCTTGATGAAATCCCCCCAGAAGTATAGAAGACCAAACAATTCGATGGCATACTGCTACGACACTGTAATACAGTTTATAATCAAAATCCGATAGACAGATGGATGAAGGGATGCATCCCTCTTTCTCTAAAAAGGGCGACCTTGGATTAGCCAAGAACTACCGAGGTATAACACTTACATCCATCGCAGCCAAAATATACAATGCCCTACTACGAAACCGCATAGAATCCAAGATTGTCAACATTCTCAGGAAGAACCAAAATGTATTCCGGAGAAATAGATCAAGGGACTCACAAATATTGATAATCCGTAGAATTCTAGATGGCGTACGGGCAAAAATCTACAGGCAACAATATTATTCTTCGACTTTACAAAAGGCCTTTGATTCCATACACAGAGGGAAGATGGAGTAAATTCTACTCGACGACGGTCTACCAAAAGAAAACGTCGTAGCCATAATGATTCTCTACAGAAACATCAAAGTGAAAGTGCGTTCCCCGGATGGAGACACAGACTACTTCGACATTGTAGCTGGGGTATTTCAAGGAGATACACTTGCTCCATACCTCTTTATCATCTGTCTAGACCACGTGATTACAACATCGATCGATAAAATTAAAGGAAACGGTTTCAAGCTGACAAAGAAAAGAAGCAGAAGGTACCCCGCAAAAACAATTACCGACGCCGACTACGTCGATGACATAGAGATTCTGGCAAATGCACCCGTCCAAGCTGAAAACCTACTGCATAGCCTGGGATGAGCTGCCGCAGGCATTGGCCTCCATGTCAATGCACACAAAACGGAAAATATGTGCTTTAATCAACCAGGCGACATTTCCACACTAAACGGTAGCTCTCTGAAACTGGTATTTAAGTTCACCTACCTCGGAAGCAGTGTCTCATCGACCGAGACAGATATCGACAGGCAACTAACAAAGGCATGGACAGCTATCAATAGGCTATCGGTCATATGGAAGTCAGACCAGACCGATAAAATGAAACGCAGTTTCTTCCAAGCAGCGATCGTGTCGATACTGCTATATGGGTGCACTACATGGATGCTAACTAAACGGCTGGAGAAAAAGCTTGACGGCAACCACACAAGAATGCTGCGAGCAATATTGAACAGGTCCTGGAGGCAACACCCCACAAAGCACCGGCTATACAGCCACCTACCTCCCTTCACGAAAACTATCCAAATTAGACGAACCAGACATGCAGGACACTGCTGGAGAAGTAGGGACGAGCTCATTAGTGATGTATTCCTATGGACCCCTTCACATGGCCGAGCAAAAGTAGGGCGACCAGGGATATCCCTGCCGATGACCCGAGAAGATGACGATCATTTGTTTTTAATATATATATATATATATATATATATATATATATATATATATATATAGAATATATTTCATAAATTCTTATGTTTACATATTAAGTACTCAACCGCACGTTGTGTCACGGGTAAGAAACAGACGATAGATCGTGAAAACTATAACCGATTTAGATAACGCAGATGATTTAGCTCTTCTCGTAAATACACCCGGGCAAGCCGAATATCTGCTGCATACTCCGGAGTTGTCAGAAAGGGGTATGGATCTTTCGTAAACACAGATAAAACAGAGTTCAAGTATTTTATTCAATATTTTGTGATCTCGTCATTAAATAGCAAGCCTCTTATATTAACATTCGCCAGTAGCAATAACTCATCAACTGAAAGCTATACCAACATACGCACATAAAAAATATAGATTACTATTGATAGATTATCGACCATAAATCTAATCTTTCTAATGAAATAAAACGTAAATCTTTCCATGTTAAAGCCCAGTCAGTACTACTGTATGGCAACACTACTAGGGCTTTAACATAGGGCTTGTAGAAAAAGTTAGAGACTAACCAATGATGCTTCATGCTCTTTTGAACTAATCCTGGAAGCAACCCGGTACAAAACAGCAATTGTACAACCACTTACCTCTCACTGAAGTAATACGAACAAAACCTGCTGGATAAGTAAGGACGAATTAATAAGTGACGTCCTCTCATGGACTCATGGACCTATCAGAGTTGGCCAAACAGCAATGACTTACATTAAACAGCTTTGTGTTGACGCTGAATGTCATCAAGAGGCTCTAACCAAGAGCAAGAGTGGATGGCAAGAGAAATTCAAGGGAATCCGTGCTGACAGAACGCTTTGATATTCGTAATGCAGCTGATGATAAACAATATCAAAACACGTGAAATTTTCATTGTTTAACTGTTGTATATCCATAATAAAAATGCGCGTATACATATACCAAGCGTATGCAAATATACACAGGAACATAATCAACTGATAATGACGACTTCAATAACGAACGAATACAATTCTTTATAAAATTGTAAATCTCTCACACTTTATTTTCGAAAGGGTGATGTTTGTTGTGTGTGAGAAAGGAGTGGAGACAAGGATGGACTGCTATATTGACCCAAGTTCTTCCTCGACCATAGCAGCAATTCTTTCGTATCTTGGCTTGGGTTGCTCAACCGGGGGTCACTAAGGTCCCAAAGCCCTCAATCCGCAGCTGATTCTCACTTTGGCATCTTGTCTTCAACTGACTCGAACCGCCCAGGCAACTGGTTATATTATTTTCTAACGTCCGCCTGCTTCTGCAGTTCTTCCACTTATTTACACAGGTGCATCTCTTGATTGAGGCTCGGTCGAGGGTCAGTATATAACATAACTTCTTTATACAAATGACAAATATGAAAACTTTGTTACTTTCTACTTAGAAGCAGCAACTAAGTGCATAAAAACCAAACAAAGAGCCAATTGTATAGTTCACGGGGAGTCAAAAGCAATAAGAGAAAAATAAAATAGCTTGTAAATAAGTATTTTAGAAGAAGAAACTCAACAAACACCAATGTGCAGAAACTTAAGAAACCTCAGAAAAAACAAAAACATAAAAAACAACCAACAACTAAGAGACATTCAAGATCAAATTAATAAAATCAGAACTTTTATAAATAATATTATCACTTTGGCAAACAGTTAATGAAATTAGCAGGAGGAAATGCATGTCGAGATAAAAACTAAAAGCTGCCAGTCGTCAACAAGGAAGTCTACAGAAGTTGAAAGAACATCTCATAAATCTGTTTGGAAACACTCCTGAAACTACAGATAAACCTATTGAAGAAATTATCAACAGCTAATTAGATATCAAACTCGTACACTCTACGGAGGATAAACTTGACGCAGTTGTGAATACAATTAAAAGCAGAAAAGCTGCAGGCCTCGACGAAATACCTCATGAAGAATGGATACAAGGAAATTTGATGACGTACTTCTTGGATTATGTAACACCGTTTATATATAAAAGCCAATAGAGAAATGGACGAAAGGCTGCATCATTGCCTTCTTCAAGAAAGTCGATTTTGGAATAACGTCTATAGCTACAAAGGTTTTAAGTACCCAGCTTCTCATTTGCATCCGATCTGATGTTGAGATAATTCTTTGGAAATATCAGAACGGTTTTCGGAGAAATTCATAGATAACTTCTCAGATCCTGAAAATTCACCAAATCAACGGTGGAAAACGTGTATAAAATCTCAAGACAGCTCTTTTTTGCAGTGATATCCAAGGCCTTTGAATCTATAAACGGAGGAAAGATGTAACAAATGCTTCGAGTATATGGTCTTTCCAAATAAACTGTTATCACTACAATGATACTCCACAGAAACACGAAAGTAATTGTTTGCTCACTCGATGGTGACACTGATTTCTTTAACATAGTCACTCGAGTCTTACAAAGATATAAATTGGCATTATTCTATTTATAATCTGCCAAGATCACGTGTTCAGTAAACGAAAATTCTTCCAAACTGAATCCGTGTCAGTACTATTGTATAACTATGCCACTCGGACTTGAGCGAAAGGCTTGAAGGAAAGGCTAGATGGGAACTAAACAAGAACGTTACGTGTTGTTCTGAAAGCAGTACCATACAAAACTGCAGCTGTAAAGCTACTTACTTCGCAAGTGGTATCTAGGGCAAATGCCAAGAGTGATGGCTAATAGGGATGGATCGCGAGAGGGTGAGTCAGAAGAATCCGTGCTACCTGTGCGACTTGATTATATATATATATATATATATATATATATATATTACAAGAAAATAACATTTATAAACTAAAGAGATTAATTTTACAGCTGAAAATGATATCGTATACTTTCAATAGTTTGCATAAGCAATAATTATTCATAAATACATTGACTTCCTTTGAAAAACTTACATCAAATTACCTACTGGGAAGCATATTCCATATTTTACAACAAACCCTTTCTTTTAAACGCACTTTTGTTTTCAGTTGGCTGCTTTACATACAATTATTTTTTCGTCCGTAATTTTCCATGTACTATTCAAGTATTTCTTTTCCGGCTATCCACATTAACATATTCTTCGTTTACCAACAAATAACAGTGAATAATTTTGAAGATGTAGAACATTAAAAAAAAAGTCTTAAATTAAATCTATGATTTATTGACAGAAGCTTCGAAGAAAAGCGACAGCTATTTGTTGAAATTTAACCAACCAATAAATTAGACTATTGTTAATGAGTTCGATTCTTACTTGAAGCCCCATGTTTCTTGTCCGGTGTTAAACATTTTAATTTAGTTGCTTTTGATCACAATTTATTCAATTCATTTTTTGTTCAAAAGCGTTGAACATTGAAAAAATTAGTAAAAAGGAAAATATTTTGTATTTCAATTATCAAATTAATCCATTAACAAATGTTTTGCATTCTGTTGGAAACTTTAAATGAACAAATGGTAATAGCAACTTCTTTTGTAAAATATTATGAAGTCAATTAGCAAGAAACAATATAAAGTCATTATCAATATGTCTTTTTTTCCAAGAAAATAACTCAATAACAACCTACAGGCGAATATATGCAGTTGTGATAGCATCCATACTGAAAGCCGAAGACACACCTCTTTCCACTGAGAATGTATCCTTTATCACACATACAGCCTTCTTCTTTCCCAGTAAAATTTCTTTTAGGAATACCGCAAGTTGTTTGACACTTTGAGGCATTGTATTGATATCTTTTATTTCTTCCGCATCTTAAAGCTGGCAAAGTAAAATCAGGGGTTAAAAAGACTATAAAACCAGCAAAATACAAATATAAAATTTGGGTATTTTTTTCAAATCCCGAAAAGCTTAAAACCGAAAAAAAAAAAAGAAGAAATATACGATAGATAGTCAGCATAAAATTGCAATGGATTAAAAGCTCGTTGGTTTTTATTTATTCATCTATTTTTACACGAGCCCTAACTAATGCCCTTTCATCGGAGTGTGAGAATCAGCAAGTCTTCTCAGGTTCCCGGGACTCTTTTAATTCAAAATCAGAACATTTAATGCAATGCTAAACTAATCCTTATTAGAATTACGTTGAAATATTTTAACTTGAATATAGAATTACGACATTTTTTTCTTATTTAAAGCTAGATTGACTCAATCAAGTATTTTTGAGAAAGCATAAGTTAGTCACTTCAATCGAATATCGTCCAATAGAAAAGCAACATGTCTTAGAAAAATATGACCATAATTAGGCGAGATGAAAATGTTACATTGTGAATGACTCAAAGATTGTCATTTGACCCCGGACAGAACTAGGAAATCGCTAATGTTCGTTTAAAGTTTGAGTGATGAAAATAAGTTGACAGACACATTTTATCTTTTAGATTTCCTCATTTATTACAGTGCATAAGGGCAAAGTTTTCGACCTTCATTTTTAAAAGGAGGAGAGCGTCTTCAGCTAAATCAATTTAAAGTAACTCCTGGGGGATCAAAGTCCCGAGAGATCAAAGTGTTAAGCTTCACATTCTTTGCTTTAAGTATAGATCCCGACTGATTTTAGAATCTAAATCGAAGACTCTGCCTCACTTAACATGTACTATCTCTCCTCCAATCAAAATTCTGGTCTCTTAGAAACCCTTATTTTATCTAGTTTTCCAGATTTTTACACCGGAAAGGAATGTGCCATAACATTACGATTGTCACACAAAGTTTTCCTTGCTCTTGTTTAACCAAGAGGTAAGATATCCATAGCTAATGTTTGTTCAAGGGCCTTAATATGTTGCATAAAGAAGAATATAATATGTTATAAATTAATTCTAATCTTGAATTAGAAGACATTTTAGAAAGGCGTTTTCGCATTCATTTGTGACAAATTTCATTATCAGTGAAAAATAATATTGTAAATCAAACTTACGGCAATTCACAAACTTTCTCCAATTGACGACAATACCAGCTTCTTCGCATAACTGTATGAAACTTTCAATGGCTTTGCAATAAACCTCATTTGATAAAGGATTATTTAAATAGGCACAGACATCTATTTCACATGATTTAACCACTTCTTTTACTTGTTCTTTCCCCAATATAGCGATGCATTTATTAAAAATCGAATTATATATAAATTCGCATTTCTTTACGTGTTTCTTTTTGCATGTACGGATGGTCCCAGTAACATTACAGCTGTAACAAAATACAAATAATAATGAACATTGTTACAAAATTGTGAATCATAACTTTTTCTATTGAAATCCGGTTTACTAAAAAAGTTTTTAAAGAAATATTCTTCCAAAAGGTATTTTTTCTTATATAAGGGATTTTCTTTTTTTTCAGTGTGAAAGAGAGAATAGTAATGCATATTTTACGACAGATTAGAAACCCTTTACTGCAAGATTTTTCAACGAGTGTTGTGTATTCTAAATACATATTCCTGTACATAAATATAAGTCCGATACTGAAGAAAGCGTTTCATAGTGTATTTTTAGAAGACTTATCAAGAATGTTGACACTCATGATAAACAATTTTGTAGAGAAACACTTGAAGTTATTTATTGTAACTCTCTATCGATTCATTGTTAGAAGTTATTAAAAATTCAAAATACAATAAACAGCAACAAAGAATAGATGATTGTATATAAATCAGAAACACGTATCAGCAAGTCGTGCTTTATGTATTCTTATTCCTTAATGACAGCTTTTGACCCGAAAAGTTCAACTTTGAATCTCCATTAAGTTTACAGACCACCTTGTGACACATAGGTATTTATCGATTCCTTTGAACAATTCTATCACCACCAACGGGTTGATATCGATCACTTTGATGGTCCCCGCAATCTATTAGTCGGATTCTATGTATTTAATTGGTATTTTGTAAACTTACTTCTTTGTAGGTGTATCCCGATCACCAGGTATTCAGCAGCTGTTGCCAATCAATGAATATTTATTACGTTTTCGAGATACATCTACTCTATCTTTTGTGTCGAAATCATCTTTTATTCCATTGCAGTTTCCACAAATTTCAATTAGTTTATTCCTATAAATTCCTGGAACAGAGACAGTAACTCGATGATTTCCGTCGAATTGAACTATTAGAATCTATGATGAGGTTACAGTTACTTATCCGCTGGATAGAACAACCGAGTACGATGGCTCGTTGTTGACGGGAGGAATTCTGACTATTCCGTTCACCTGTATTAAAAGAAAGCATTTTAAAGAATATTAAATGCAGAAATAGGCCATTCAAAGACAGTGAGTATAGAAAAAGAAGGAAGTCAAAAGGCCATTTGATTAATAATATTTAGAAAAACGACAATCATTGCAAGAGAGAACTCAGGAAACAACGAACAATATATAGACAGATAATTGACTTTTTGCTCAAATTATACTCTCCCACTTTCTCCATGTCATTATTGACTGTATCACGATAAATACTTCCAGCAATGCATCTTTGTACACATACTTAGTTATTAGTCCCACGACATTGTAAATTCTTTTCAGCTTTTCTCGGGGTGTCCTCGTGGTGTAATGGTTAAAGCGATGAACTGCGGAATCGTAGTACGCGAGTTCGTACTCCTGTCGCGCTATTACGTTCACTTTCAGGCAAATACCCTTGGGAAAAATATGAACCACCTTATTTTCCCAGCTGTGGGTTAAATAGTACCACTACTGTCCTTCTAGGAAAATAGATTTGGCATTAAATAACCTACAAAGGTTGATATGCCATTAAACAAAGAAACCCAACCAAACCAGTCTTTCTCACATTAAATTAATGAAAAAATAATTATTTTAAAATCTTTTCTGCTGTAAAAAGCAAAACTATCTTTCGTTACTCTTCCAACTAATTATCTGATCACACCTCTCCGTAAGATCAGTTCCTACATTTTATGCTTTGCAGCAGTTCCAGCTACACACTTAATCCGTCTTCAAAATCATAGTCCTTCAGTTCATCAAATACATTCACAGATTTCCGGTCTAGTATTTGCATTCACAAATGTTTGAAACTTACTGTCACAGGTATGGGTAAGCAGTTACTTTATCCTTTGAGCTTTTATATATATATATATATATATATATAGATAGATAGATAGATAGATAGATAGAAAAATGATGTACGTGCACGATCATGTAGTTCATGACAATCTTGTCCCATGAATTGCCTTCCTTGAAATGTTATTCGGAATATATTAATTTGTCCCTCTAATGTTATGCCTAATCGTTCATCACTTTAGTTTATGTGTAGAAAAACATAAAAGAAAAATTACATGATATTTTCATTAAATGTACTCTGCAATCCTTTTTTAAATTTAAAATATCAGGAAACAGTGAAAGTGTAGTGGGAGCATGTTATTTATTGGATATGTTAGTCTCCAATTTGTAGTGAGTGAGTATGAGTGAGTTCCCGTCCGTATTTTACGGGTATTACTTTCAGGTTTAGTTCCACCACGAATACAACACAAATTTTACAATCACGTAAACAAATGGAATATGACAACAACGAACATTAAGAAACAAACGATTTTATAATCACAACAAACAAGATAAAAATATTTAGAAATACAATGTTCATGTTATGTGTGTATGTAGAAAATACAGGTATGGCCAGTTGAATAAAAATATGATTTGTTCGCCCGTGTGGCGTGTGTACATGTTAGGAAAGTCTATTAAATAAATGGGTCCATAGTTGGCCAAAGTAAGGAAGATAAGAATTTTGGCTTTACTTACATACATGGGTATGTGTGTGTATATATAAATGATAGACCGTAAGTATGGGTCTTTGTTTTCTTAAGTCCACACGTGCGTTTTTTATGATCTTTGGCGACAAAGTGTCGCATTGGTAAAAGAAGGTCGTATGTCTCTTTGCCGTGTCCTGTGTTTGATGGGTAGTCGAAGAACTTTTGGCAGTGGAATGAATGGCCTTTTGGTAGTCGAAGGAATGAATGACCTGTTTGATTAAATTCTTCGTTATGTATACTTTCTGGGGTCACTAAAGTCTTATTGCGGGTCTTAAAATTCAAGCTCGCAGACACTTCTTGCCCAATCAGATTCGCGTATTTACTAATTTGTTTTAGAGCCAAAAATTTTCTGTTAATTAGTTTCTGAGCAGGATTTTCTAGAATGTTCTTATTTTGTATTTTTAGCTGATTGGTTGAAAAATATAAAAATGCAACTTTAATGTTAATGCAATTTTGATCCGAAATTTCAAGAATATTCTTATGTATATATTTGGGGTTGATTATTTAAAGGCTAAAAAAAATGTCTTCTATAAAAGCAATATTGTAGATATTGACATTTATTTGAAGCCTTGGTAATATTCTAATAACAACATTGTCTAATTTGACATCAATAATTTGAGTAAAGGAGGCGTGTCGAGCCACAGTGGGTTCGATCCTAACTTCGACAGCAAAATATGTTCCTGCTGTATTTGTAGACAATGTATACTTGCAAATACCTATGAAATGGATCATATCACGAGGTTCACCATAAGTAGAGAACGTGCATCGATCTTTCCATGACAGATAATAAAATAAATATTATTAATGGATATTAAGAGGTTTTCGTGTATGTGTGTGTACATTCTGAAGCAAATTTCGTATATTTTTCGGACGTTAACGTATGTGGAAAAAGACTATTTTCATTTATATATAGGTAAACAATCAAAAGTACGAAGAAGATCTAGAGTTGCTTCCCTTGTAGAGTAAGGTAGAGAGAGTGACCTCCCGTTAAGAACATCGCAGTGTGAGAAAGATTCAAAGGGGGTACAAAGGTTACTATGACACATGGCTGTATTAACAATTTATTTGATACCATACAGTTTGATCTTTTAAATTGTTAGTTTTGGTAGAAGCCTTTAGACAACTACCCAAACTGACACTTCTTTTTATTTGATAAGCCCCCTACGTCCCCTCAGACATACACCGCAGGACACACACACACACACACACACACACACACACACATATATATATATATATATATATATATATATATATATATATATATATATATTCCGTGATTAATTTGGTAAAAGGACTCTATATCACATAGAAAAAATTAGAGAAATTAAAAGATGATTTAGAAAAATAGGTGTTTTGCCTCACTTAAAACTTAATAGTTCTACATGAATTTTTAGTGACACTTTCGATGAATTACGTTAGTGAAATTATGAATTGATTGCATCACCTGAAATAAAAGGATGAAACTCTCTCTGTCTCTGAGTATTTCTCTGACTGTGTTAGAGTATATATATATATATATGTATATATATATATATATATATATATATATATATATATATATATATATATATATATATATATATATATATATATTGAGATAGATAGATAGATAGATCAATTTTTTCTATTTTTGTGGCTGGTTTTTGAGACGTTCATGTATTTAGAAAATGTTGGATTTCGTTTATATATTTGGAAGCAATAAGTCTTAATAAATTTTTATGTGTTTTATGTAAACTCTTCTATCTTTTACATTATTATAATAATTTTTTTCAAAATTTTTCTTTTTGACTAACTTATGAAAGCAAAGTATTTCATTTCTCATAACATAATTAAATAAGACAATTCTATAAGATAATCAAGTAATAAGAATAAATAATGATTTTGTATTTGTGTTTATTTTCAATGGAATGATGATTTTCTGGCGTCTATATATTAGAAATTCATATTTATTATGAATAGAAATCTTCAAACAAAATAGAAAGAAAAAAGAAAGAATAGAAAGAGTACAAAAAACTTACAGAAAGAAAGAAAGAAAGAAAGAAAGAAAGAAAGAATAGAAAGAGTACAAAAAATTTACAGAAAAAAAGAAAAAAAGAAAGAATAGAAAGAGTACAAAAAATGCAGAAAGAAATAAAGAAAGAAAGACTATGATAAAAGAAGAAACACAAAAGAAAGAAGAACAAAAGATAGAAAGAAATGAAGACAAAAAAATTAACAGCCTTGTCGGCTGGGGCTGTAGAATACACCGACTACATCTTTGCAATGGGGTAAAATCCCCCCAATGAGTGTTCCCAATATAACATTAAACAATCTGATGACGAGGCTCCAGATTTCATGACCACTGATCCTAGGTACACTCTGATCCAGAGAGGTAGCATCTGATAGGGTCTTATCTATAGGTCAAATAGACCTGTTTGACATTTAAACTGTGTGCAAACAAATGACTTATGCTAAATTGACTTGTTAAAAATAGAACTGTTTGATCCTTTAACTGTGAGTAAACAAATGACTGGTGTTTAATCGAACAGTTAGCAATACATAGCGATACTTAGGACTATTTAACTGTGTGTAAGTGAATGAGTAATGTTGAATAGAACAATTAGTGTTAAATAGCGATACTTGAAACACTTTAATCGTTTGCCTAAATTGAATTATTGGTTATACATAGCAATACTAGGAACCGTTAACCGTGTGCAAATGAATGAATAAAATAGAATATTTGGTGTTAAATAGCAGAACTTGCAACCACTTCTCTGTCTGCAAACCAGAGTAAAATTGGGTAGAATTATTCGTGTTAGATACAGAGTATCTCAATATACATGGGACCGACGTGACTGCTAATAACTCTACCAATGATAATGTTATAATTGTCTCAGATTTGAAAATAGTGTATTATAACAACTATTAATTCTTGATCACAGTACCTTGGACAAGAGAGGAAAAATATTTAGCGTCACTACTTATTTGGAGACAAAATCATTAAAAACTGTGCAAGCAAAATTTCGTAGTAAGTTCAACTTTACAATAAACCCCGGAAAAGCCAAATTGATCGTTGGGCACACAAATTTCAAACCACAGGGTCAGTAATCATCCTCAAAAAGAAAGCAGAAAATCCTTGGAAGCTGACAGCAAGATGTCCTAATAATGTGAATGCGATGAAATATTCTGTCGGAAGGAGTCCGAAAATGTCCTTCCAAAGACTTGGTCTTTCACATGCACTGTAGGATAAAGTCCATCAATTTCTATCCTCGCCATCTGGTTTGATCTTTCTGAAGTGATATAATTGCTTTTTAAAACTCAGATGAAAGATAACTTGATGCGATATGAATCATCATATAAATGGATGGCATCTATTTTGAGATACCCAGTACCAAAAATTAAAATTATTTAACCGTGTATAAACAATAGCAATATTAGTGTGCAATCAAATAAGTTCTCATTTACAAAATGAAAACCGACAGACTATTTACTTACAAAACATATGTATATACATTTAGATGTGTGCAAACGAATGACTGATGTTAAATTGTTACTGCTACATAGCAATACTTGAAACCAAACTAGAAAATGAAATAGAAAGATAAGGATCAAGGGTAAAGTGGAGTAATCCAGGGAATGGAGTAGCACCCTCTTCTACACCTCGGTGTAGTAGCTATTGAAAAGGGAGCCTTCGGGTCACCCTCGACGACGATCACCAACTTTACTTACTTTAGATTATGCTAGTTTGACTAATTAAGGCCCCAACTCATTACGAATTTCTTTCATTTAACTGCTTCAATCGAGGTAAAACAATGGCAAAATATGCGTGAAATTGAAAGTCTTTTTCTCTTTGAAAATATTAAGAAGTAGATCCTACTCATTTCTCACAATGCTTTCATTTTCAACCCATTGACAATACTAGAAATATTGAAGATAGTACTACTCTACATCAAATATGCTATTGCTGACTCTTCTTTGGATGCGACCCTATTAGTGTATTATTTACTTTCATTGATTGTCGATGAAAGTAGCAGTGTATTAGATTGAATTCAACTTACAAAGTTCAAACGAGATGGGGATTGAAGTTTCTAAATTAATGTAAATGTTCTACTTAAACATGAAAATACACTGTTCGTTTATTAATCTATTATTTTTGGCAACAGTATCTATCCAGGTTTAAGTAGAATATTTTCATTAATTCAGAAATTTCTATCTCCATCCTGTTTGAACTTTGTAAGTTGAATTCAGTATAATTGTAACTTGAATTTCCTCTGACCCACAGTGGTAGTACGTGTTATGGTTTCATTTAAATCGTTAAATATTTATAAGTTTCTTAAATAATATCAATATTTAGGCTTATGAAGAAGTTTCAATCATTTTTTGAATTTCCATCTTGTTTGTTTCGTAATGACATAGATTAACATGATAATGATCTTCATATTCACTAAAATTACATTCCGGGTTTGTCTGTAGGTGGAAAATTTTTCGAAATAGTAAATCACAATCAATATAGTTTTCCTTTGAAGCGATCGAATCATTACGTATTTCAGAAGAAAAGGACGAGTCTAAAATATAATCTTTATTAAATAGCAAATTGAATCTTGTTGGATTTTAAAAAGAGAAAAACAATAGGAAATATTATGCATTGTTTTTAGCAGAGAATAAAAAGACAGTGAACCAAATTGGGATTGATATATACTGAAAGAAAAGACTAAGAACAGGTTTAGTTAAATATTGACGGAAAAATATTGATGATCGAAAGAATCTAAGAAATGACTTAAATCAAGACACGAGAATTCCTCTTTACGGCACCACTCTAGAGTTATAATGATAATCCTTAAACTATCAGCCTGGTCGAATAAACTTCAATGACAAAAAAGTCGAACACAAAAAAAAAAAAACAAAAAAAAACCGCTTCCGTTTGGTTTGTATGTATGAAATTCATTTGCTGTCGGAATCCATTTCTAGCAGTCAGCTCAAAATAGAGAAAGTGTGAAAGAAGCTTAAGCCATCAAAGGAGACACAGATGGAAAAGCGAGAGACGGAAAAGACAGGTCAGACGACTTTAGATATTTTTCAGCTCACTGGCTGTTTTTTGCGTTCATGATTGTTCTGTGACCTCTCTTTCAGCCTCCGTGCACCCTTCCGTGTCTCCTCCGTATATATTAGAATCTGTCCTTATATCTGTATCACAAAAATTATCAATTTCGTAATCAATCTTCCTCAAGTGACGTGTAACTGTCAAGTCACAAATATCAGCTTTCCCCAGTCGACTGGGGCTATAGAATACACTGGCTGCTTCTCTGCAAAGGGGTACTTGCTGTACTTAATAGCTTCTAAAAGAAGCTCCATATTGTCGTAGGACTCCTTTAGATGGACAGAGTGTGCAATGGGAATGCTGGGATATTTATTCCCGTTGTGCAGAAGAACACCCTTGAGACTTCGCTTGGAAGAGTCTATGAAAAGACGCCAGTCTGAAGGATGATGTGGCAAACCAAGGGACGTAAACAAGCCAGGTATGTTTGTGCAGTAACGCAACTCGTTTTCCATGTCGAAAAAGGAAGCAAGGTCTTTGTTCCGATTCCTGAAATTGGTGATCCTTACATCTTCCTGGACTAGGTTCCACTGTTTAAGCCGAGAAGCCAAGAGCTCTGGCTGCTGTTTTGACCGATACAAATCACGAGCAAGATCATTCAGGTCTTCTTGCGTGATCCAGTGTGGCTCATTGTCACTTGTTCCTGAATATGTAGACTCAATATCTTCCAAAGATATTGACTCGGTAGAATCCTCTCTTGAAGGCATTTCTTCATCTGATGAAGAAAGAAGATCCTTATTTACTGGAGGTGTGGGTACAGGAAGATCATCTGAATGGGGAATGGGCCTCATAGCAGATCGAAGGTTGGGATATTTGATCTTTTTCCTAGAAGATGCATTGAAACCAGTTATATTAGTTAAACAAAAATAAAAATCATCTGCATGGTTTCGCGGCTCTCTCCAAACCATCAGGACTGCAAAATCGAAAACTAAATGTGCACTTGAAAATGTAATACTAATATTTAGTAAAGATGTGTAACACGATAGTTGAGGGACACCAACCTCCTGCGCCGCCTGCGAAACAAACTCTTCCAATGACTGCCAGAATGTGGATTGAGACCTGCTGCCTTAACTGTCAAAATCCGTCTTGATATGTAACTATATATATATATATATATATATATATATATATATATATATATATATATATATATATATATATATAAAATATAATGTTATCACTTACATTTAGTGCATAATAACTAAAAGATAAGCCATAAGTCTCACAATATTAGAATTAACCCTGAATTCATATACGCCTTTATGTACCGTATATGCACAAAATGCACACTATGCATATCTAAAAAAAACTAGTGGTGATGAGTAAAAACGGATTTCAAATTTGAATTCAGCACCCTCAAATTAGGTAAAAATGGGTATTTTTTGCTTGTCTCAATTTCTTTGTAAACCAGTGTTATTTGTATAAAAATAAATTTTACGTTAAATAACCTACACAGATTGATATAACAAAAAACACGATCAAGCAAGCAAGCAAGCAACCAAATATCAGCTGATTATCTTTGAATATTTTCTATTCCAAGTATTTCTCCAATATTCAGAATTTGCAAACAAATATTTATTAATGTAGGTTTTTTAAATTCCTGCGTATTAACTTATGTTATATAGTCATTTACACGTTCATGCAGCAATATTATGACGCAGTGACAACAGACGCAAGAATAAAGGACGCAAGAAGGACTTCTTTAACAACATATTTACCTCTCAATTTATTGCAAGGGTTCGAAAGGGTTGTTCAAGATTTGCATGTGAGAGGGTGCTGGAGACCGAACATAAACTTCATATTTTGACCCCACTGTTATGACCGTCACGTTGTGTCTTTCTTGTTCTCCTGATGCTGGGGTCAACTCCATCGGGGGGTTCCGAGGGCCCCCTCGGTCGGGTGTGGTCTTCCCTACCACATTTGGTCTCTACTGTCTGGAATTCTACTGGCAACTGCTTTGGCACCCCGAACTCAACTGAGTTAAATAATAATTCAACGCCCACACGATCGCCCACTGGATCTTTGAAATCGGATGTTTAATCGTTATCAAGCGGAAATAACTGTCATGCAGTTCAGAGGTTACTCTCTTCCGGTGCATCACTGTAGTGGCACAATGGGACCTTCACCTTGTCCCATATCATAAGCCTTAATCCGCCCACGCGATCTCTTTCGATTACTGGCCATTGGAATGCGTCACTTCCTTCCGGTGTATCACCTTGGAATAGCATTTTTGGGCCGGGTCGAAGGTCAAAATATAACACTTATGAACAAATGATTGTTCTACTTTTGAATCCTAGATTTCAAAGAAAATTTTGCAATTCGGTTTTAAATTCAACGTTTGACTAAAAAAATTAACTTCTAAAATAATTAATTGAAATCGTTAATTATTTTACAAATGCAAACAATCCACACTACATGTTCCTCTTTAAAGATATTTTTGAAGAGATTACAGTAAGAAAATGATGTTTTTAAACTATAAATCTGAACTATATATATATATATATATATATATATATATATATATATATATAAGTATTAATTCCTAAATTTCTTGTTTTCAAAACAAACATATATATTTTGCTCTTCAGGTTATTTTGTATTAAATAGCGGATCATTGATCACTCTTTCTTTGGATACTCATAGTCATTATTTACTTGGTATATATATATATATATATATATATATATATATATATATATATATATAACATTATTTTGTTGGCTAAAGACGTGTTGTAGTTTTCTTTTGTTTTATTGTTTTTAAAGTTTCTGTGCTGCAGAGTTTAGTCCTACATAGCACTTAATAGTACTTGTTTTGTTTCATTTATGTTCCACTAGAAATAATAAAGTAATGCTATCATTTGTTCTATATCTATCTCTCAGCTAAATAATTGAACATATTGAACGTTATAGCCTTACAAATGACTAAAAATACCATCAAACATAAGACATGTAACACATTAATATCGATTAACAATATGTGACAACGGTGGCTATTTTACAATCTTACTTCTAATGAGACAGGTCCAAAGAGAACATGTAATTTCTCTAATAAACGTCAGTGGCTTTTGCAACTAACATTTTTGTCATTTTTTCCTGTTATATAGGAATAGAGTGACAAGCTTTCTTCACGAGATATATCCTTTTATCTTTTGATGTAATTTTACGCTTAACTCCACAAAATAGCAAACACAAAAATGTATACACTGCGAATGATATGCAGTAAAAATATTACATCCATATGTATGCATAATAAAATGGAAAGGAAAATTACGAAAAAAATATCAAAGAAAGCAACTAAAGAAAGAAAGAAAAATCGAAGTCAGCAAAATAATGAAAAAACAATAAGCCCTCATACGTAGAATTATTACAGAATTAGAAACCAAAGATTAAGATCGGCCTAACTTGATCAGGAGGAATATGTAACAGACTAAAAGAGAGAGAGAGAGAGAGAGAGAGAGAGAGAGAGAGAGAGAGAGAGAGAGAGAGAGAGAGAGAGAGAGGGATTTCTTTGTCAATGTTTTATTTAGATTTTTTTATCAAATTTAAAAAAAACAAAATTGCTATTACTTTCAACAAGTTTGCATTCATTCGATCTGTGTGAAATTAGAATTTTCTGAATAGTCCAAAAACTAATGAGGGTCGTTGGCGCATAAGAACCAACATCTACAGACCGATAACGTATCTAACTGTGATGTGGAGAATACAGACAGCACAAGTTTGGGAGGGTATCTTATATTCGTTTGTAAGCCACGGAATGTTTCCCGAAGAATAGAAATGACGTCAAAAAAGAACAAGAGGAATAGGTGATCAACTGTAAATGGATCAACACATCCTCAAGGAGAACAAAACAAGGGTGAAAAATGTAGCCCTGGCGTGGATTGATAACAAAACCTTTTTGATATGGTCCCACAAAGCCGAATAATAGACTGTCTAAAATGTATAACATATCCAACAAAGTAATAAAGTTCAATGAACAAACTGACGAAATCTTACTCAAGAAAACCAGGACATGGCTACGAAAGAGAGACTTTAAGAGAGAAATTGAACCTCTTTTAATTGCAGAACAAAACAATGCCATAAGAAACGCCACATAATAGCAAGTGTATTTTATATATAGAAAGAGATTAAACAATCAATCACAAAGTAAGCGAAAGCAGCAAACTTACTCAAAAGAATTACAGGACGTGGCACAACTGAGTTGGAAAGGTGATAGACTAGTATTTGTGCAAGAGAATAAACTTTGACCCTATTGCTAAATCGTTGATATACATATACTAGAATCCGTCTTAGAGAATGAGATGCATACAATTTTCTGGGATTTTGAGAAACAAACAGATCCCATAATCCCTGTCAGAAAATCGAACCTACTGATAATTTAAAGAAATAGCCGAATAGTGGACTTTACCAGAGAGTGAAATCAAAGAAAACGAAAAGAGCGACAAGTACTTAGACTTTGCCTGATAGCTAAAAAGTTATGGAACATGAAAGTAACGGTGATACCAATCATTATTTTTGTGTTCGGAACAGTCCCCAAAGGCTAGTTAAGGGGAACTGAAAGAAATGAAAATTGGAGGACGAGCTGAGACCATCCAAATTACAGCATTGCTTAAATTTGACAGAATACTGCGAAGAGTCCTGGAGACTTGAGGAGATTTGCAATCACTCAGACTCCAGTGAAAGACCATCAGCTAACACTGTTGTGAAAAACTCACAAGGGATAATGATATCAATCATAAGTTTTAGGGGTCGGAAAATATACAAAAGAGTGGGTAAAAAGACTGAATCGAAATATCTTATTTATTTTTGCTAGGGTCCCATTCACCAATATGCTGGAGAAATAAGGACGAACTCACAAATGAAATTCTCTCACACATTGACACATAAGTGTTGACTGACATGAAAAAGACTTCAGTTTTGTGGATAATGTCTAGAGAACCACAAAAAGTCATAGGACATGATCCCGCAAACTTCGATAACAGAATATTTAAAATTTCAGAGTAAATAATCATTTTTATAATTGGGAAGTATCATTTGGAGATGGGTGGCGAGGTAGCTTAAATAGAAGTGCTGAGTGTATATTTGCAAAGTATGAGAACTCTAAAATAGTTGTGAGAAATGCAGTTGAATAGATTCCTCATTTAGTTTTATAAATAATTTATAACAAGAACTGAAAATAGTTAATGACGCTTACAAATTATGAAAACTGAGCTTTAAAATGTTATTCATTTACTAGAATTAACCTGTTATTTCTTATGTCTAAGTTCCCGACAAATCAAAGCTTATAAAAATTTAAACTTATGGTCAAATCAAGAATAAAGTACCAGTGCCCTCTAGGACACCCAAATTAACCCTAATCTAAAGAAGTTAAGTGATGATGAACCTACTCTCTAATTACATTCGTGACCCCCCACCGAAGCTGGTTCCTAACTGATCATACTTCTTAGAAGTTAACAGTTTTATACAGTACTTATAACAAACATGGAATGTGTCAAATAATCCAGCTTAAATTCGAACTCAGATTCATAAATTTGAAACGTAATGAGCCACATCACTTAACCTTCAATCAACTTTCCTTTGAATTGATAATTTATTATTTTGTTGTGTAGATTCTTTTTGATCTGAGTTGACATTTTGAGGCTTGCATGCAGATTCGATAACGTAACAAAAAAATGAGCCCCCCACCAATCTACACCTGTTGCAATTTCTTTTGTGGCCCTATTAGCCTTAACATTAAGCGATAAATAAATAATAAAAATGACATCTGTTTCACCGTGCTTTTCTTTTTTTTTTTGACCTTTGACTTCGATAGTCCGTATGATTCAGTGGACTTTGAATGAAGGATAGAAATAATGGAATACGTTGCTTTTATATTAACATGTACTACTAGGTTCTCTGCCTGAAATCTTAATATAACATCTCTCAATTACTTTTATCAAAGTTTAGAATAATTATTCGTTTTTAAATGACATTTATTTGCTGGTATCGTTTATTTATTACGTGTTGTAAGATAGTCATTATCAAAATAAAGGAAGTAGAGTTGCTTTTATTACAAATTTATATTTAAATGACTTTTAAACGCCAGTTGAATCTACCTACCAATCTCTAGCTCCTCCAATATATATATATATATATATATATATATATATATATATATATATAGTGACTGCAACTTCTTTAAAGAAGGCCATCTCTTTAATTCTGTAAAAAGTACTCGTGTGACTGCTCAGGTCAGGTTCATCTACATAAGCCCTTTAGCATATACTACAATCTATAGAAACACTAAAGTGAAAGTACGTTCACCGGATGGAGACAAAGAATACTTCGACATTGTAGCAGGAGTACTACAAGGGGACACACTAACCCTATACATCTTTATCATCTGTCTAGACCACGTGCTTAGAACATCGATCGATAAAATAAGAGAAAACGGCTTCGAGCTGACAAAGAAAAGAAGCCCAAGGTACTCCACAAAAACAATTACTGACGCCGACTACGCCGATGACATAGCGATACTGGCAAATACACCCAACCAAACCGAAACACTATTGCATAGTTTGGAACGAGCCGTCGCAGGCATTGGCCTCCATGTCAATGCACACAAAACTGAATATATGTGCTTTAATCAAGTAGGCGACATTTCCACACCTGGTAGACAAGTTCACCTACCTAGGAAGCAGTGTCTCATCAACCGAAAAAGGACATCGGCACGTGGCTAACGAAGGCATGGACAGCTATCGATAAGCTCTCGATCATATGGAAATCAGACCTGACCGATAAAATTAAACGCAGTTTCTTCCAAGCAGCGGTCGTGTCAATACTGCTGTATGGATGCACCACTTGGACGCTAACAAAACGGTCGGAGAAGAAGCTAGACGCCAATTACACAAGAATGTTGCGAGCAATATTGAATAATTCCCGGCAGCAACACCCCACAAAGCACCAACTATTCGGCCACCTGCCTCCCATCACGAAAACCATCCAAGTTAGACGAACCAGACACGCACGATACTATTGGAGAAGCAGGGACTAGCTCATAATTGATGTACTCCTTTGGAGCCCCACATATGGCCGAGCAAGGGCAGGACGACCAGCTCGAACATACATACAGCAGCTATGTGAGGATACGGGATGTAGCCGTGAGGACCTGCCAGAGGCGATGAACGATAGGAAGAATTGGCGTGAGAGGGTCAAGGATATCTGTGCTAATGGCACGACACGATGATGATATATGACAAGCAAGAAAGCTTTGTTGTTGATATTATTCTCGTGCTCTCTTGTGTGGCTTTTCAAACATATTGTTGACCCACACGCTTTGAAAAGACATGGATTAGCTGTTGGTTGCTTCAGAAGTATCTGTGTAAAGTCAAAGACTGTTTGCTGTTATGAAATTTCATATAACAAGAAAGTCTGAATGTACACAAACAGACCTTAATACCAATGTTACCAACATCTTACTGAAAAATTTCATGGACCAACATCAAGTTCTGCTTCCGAAGTGCTCATTTCTCCGTGCTTCAAACACTTTCCAGACACTTTTTTCCAAGTTGATTGATTTACCGTTATTTGTTCCCTGTCTCCAAGATCTACTCTAAGCTCCCTGATGTTGTTTTTATCGATATTCATGAAACATCTCTTAAGCTTATATCTTGGACGTTTACTGTGTTGCAGCTCTCCATAAAATAGCTGCTCTTGTAACCTAACGTCCTTCATCCGAGTAAAGTACTTAGCCCATAGCATTTGATTGCATATGAAAATCATCTCACTACTGGATTATTAGCTTGCTGGAGAACAATAAAGTTTAGTGTTAGAGATAGCCATTTGATATTTACAATCTTCCTAAGAAAAGTTTGATGGGATCTTTCCAAGGTTTTGATGTGACGATGATATCTAGTCCAAGTCACAGAATAGAATAAAAGGGTTGATAAAAAGCACACTTCATAGACACTAATCTTGGCTTTGATTGGTATATTAAGAATCAACCACATCTAAACTTATACCATGGACGAAGATGTTCGGTACAACATAAGGCTGAGCTGGAGGTGGAGTGAACATGACCTTGATCTTCAGACTGATGGTTAGGTCAAAATCAGCTCATGGCCTGGAGAAGTTATCTATAACGGATTGCGTATCTTCCTCAGTGAGAGTAACAAAATCTGCATAATCAGCATAGAGAAGCCCCCAAATGAGTGTCTGGAACGTCTTCAATTTTGCTTTGAAGCGTATGCGATCAAAGATTTTATTTGTGGTTCTGAAGCGATTGTAGACACCGATGTCACAGTTTTGGAAAGCGTTCGAAAGAGTAACAGCAAAACATATGGAAAAAAGTATGGACAGAAATGTCGCCTTGTTTAACCTCATTATCATTGAAAATTGCTTCTGAAATTAAAACATTAAAGTTAACACAAACTTCCTTGTCACGATGGAGTTGCACAAATATATTGACGAATTGATATGGATATCCAAGTTTACTGAGGGTGGTCCACATAATGCTCCTATTAACCGTTTCGAAGGCTTTTGCTAAATTGATAAAGACCTGATAAAGAGTTAAATGATGTTCAATGCATTTTTCCTGGAGTTGACGATCAGAAAAAAATCATGTACATTGTATCCTGGTGTTTCTCTTCTACGTCTGTATTATTTGCCGTTATAGTAATATCTATCTATCTATCTATCTATGTGTGTGTGCGTGTGTATGTGTGTATGTAGCAGGAGCATGTCCTGATATATATATATATATATATATATATATATATATATATATATATATATATATATATATATATATCCATCTGACGATTGTGTGATCTACATGCATCTTCTTAAGCTATGGATTAAATGATTAACTGGCTGGCTTGCTGGTTGGTTGTTTGGTAGGTTGGTTTTGCATCATATTATCTTTTGTCTGTCTATTTTATGCTGAAGTCAATTGAATCATAGTTGTCTCTAATTATATACGGTAGAAAAATATATCTTCGCAATCATTTTAAACATGTAAACATTTGTTGCAATATCAATGATTTTTAAGAACCAATGATTAATACAGTTCAAAATCATTATAAAAATCATATCAAACAGTTATTTAACTCATAGATGGAATCGTAACAAGCACTATGACTCCAGGTCAAAGTGGATTTGGAAGTAACGGCAATAAAAAGATGACTTCATGCTGGGTTACTTCTCTGCTGTCGGTATATTCTAAGCTTCACCAACAGAATATTCTTAAAGTATTTGAAAGTATTACTGTTGTGTGTGAGGTGAAATTAGTGAGTGTTGGCTTTTGTTTAGTTTAGCAAGGTTCATTTAAGAGCATATAAACCATTTATGGATTATTTAAAGGCAAAATTTGATTAATTTGTCAATGTTTGATTATAATTCCAAGCCAACTGAAGAAGTACTGGATACCCCTGCTTTTTTGTACTTACACCATTTATTATATCTTAATTACGTCGATTTTCGCTGATAAATACCTTATTTTTCGGATACCCCTTGTATATATATAGGAATCTCTGTGGCGTAGTGGCAAACGTGGTGGACTTCGACATCATAATGAGCGTGTTCAAACTCTAGTCGCATTATTAAGTATACTTTCCGACTAATATCCTCAGGGAAGCTATGGACTCCTTTATCCATCCCAGCTATGGGTTAAATAGTGCCACTATTGTTCTTCTACAAGTATGGGTTTGGCATTTGATAACCCATGAAGATTAATATGCCTTTAAAAAAGAAATCAAACCAAACCAGATAAATTGATAGATATATTAGAATACTAGAATTTTATGAAGTATTTTAATTGACAAAATCAAATGAATACAATATTGCAGAAAGAAACGCTCCTTTAATTTTAATTGAGAAATCCTATTACTTAATTATACAAATATTATGTAATAGCATGAAAATTCATTAACCATACGTAGTAACTGCAGCTAGTTAACTATCGCGGAAACCTTTCGATACCAAGTGTCAAAATTTAAAAAATATATTTTCAGAATCATGATTTGAAGGCAATTAAAACAACAAATTTGCAATAAAAGAGAAATATTTTCGATATAAAGGTTTAATATTTAGGGGGCTTTAGAGGGTAATTTTTTACAGTAGGCCCCGCAGTTTTTCTGTTCGGATAATTATTCACAAAGTTAATACAGATGACAAAGTTTTTGAAGCAAATTTTATATAGTATAAACAAACGACTCGAGGCAGCAGCAAAATACATTCCAACAACAAAAATTAAAACTAAATATAGAGTCCCATGGGAAACTTTAGCGGTGAGAGAAAAACGTGCACTAGTGAAAACAGCCTCCAAAAACTATCGAAAAAACCCAACAAACACAAATGCCTTAAAACTAAAAACGGCACAATATCAATTAGCAGGCATATATATAAAGGAACAGACAGAATACATTCAAAATCAGATAGATAATATTAGAGACTCGGTGGAAGATAGACAATCTAGAATAGCCTGGCAAACAATAAACGAAGTGAGCAGAAGAAAGAACACAGCCAAAGCAAAACTTAAAGCAGCAAACCAACAAGAAAGAATAAAACTGTGGAAACAGCACTTCGAAAACTTACTTGGAAACCCACCAAAAATAACGCATGAACCAATCACCAGAATAATTAGCAAACAATTAGACATTAAACTTGGACCGTTCACACAAGAAGAACTCGACTCGGTTCTCAGAAAAATTAAAAATAGGAAAGCTGCAGGACTGGACGAAATTCCCCCGGAAGTATGGAAGACCAGACAATTCGACGACATACTGCTCCGACACTGCAACGCAGTATACAATCAAAATCCGATAGATAGATGGACGAAGGGATGCATACTCCCCTTCCCTAAAAAGGGGGACCTCGGATTAGCCAAAAACTACCGAGGCATAACACTTACATCCATAGCTGCCAAAATCTACAATGCCCTACTACGAAACCGAATAGAACCCAAAATCGACAACATACTTAGAAAAAACCAAAATGGCTTCCGAAGAAATAGATCTACGACCTCACAAATATTAACCATCCGCAGAATCCTTGAAGGTGTACGGGCAAAGAACCTACAAGCGACATTAATATTTGTCGACTTTACCAAGGCTTTCGACTCCATTCACAGAGGAAAGATGGAACAAATCCTACTAGCGTACGGCATACCTAAAGAAACCGTAGCGGCAATAACGATTCTCTATAGAAACACTAAAGTAAAAGTACGATCACCAGATGGAGACACAGAATACTTTGACATTGTAGCAGGAGTACTACAAGGGGACACGCTGGCCCCGTATCTCTTTATCATTTGTCTAGACTACGTACTTAGAACATCGATTGACAAAATCAAAGAGAATGGCTTCGAACTGACGAAGAAAAGAAGCAGAAGATACCCCGCAACAACAATTACCGACGCCGACTACGCCGATGACATAGCGATACTGGCAAATACACCTGACCAAGCCGAAACACTTCTGCATAGTTTGGAACGAGCAGCAGCAAGCATAGGCCTCTATGTTAATGCACACAAAACGGAATATATGTGCTATAACCAAACGGGGGACATCTCCACTCTAGAAGGAACCCCTCTTAAACTAGTAGACAAATTCACGTACCTAGGAAGCAGCGTCGAATCAACCGAAAAGGACATCGAAACGAGGTTAACGAAAGCATGGACAGCTATCAATAGGCTATCGACTATATGGAAATCAGACCTAACCGATAAAATGAAACGCAGTTTCTTCCAGGCAGCGGTCACATCGATACTGCTATATGGATGCACTACATGGACGCTAACAAAACGGCTGGAGAAGAAACTAGATGGCAATTACACAAGAATGCTGCGTGCAATCCTGAACAAGTCCTGGCAGCAACACCCCACAAGACACCAACTGTACGGCCACCTGCCCCCTATCACGAAAACTATTCAAGTTAGGCGAACCAGACATGCAGGACATTGCTGGAGAAACAGAGATAAACTCATAAGAGATGTACTCTTATGGATCCCCAAACACGGCCGCGCAAAAGCAGGACGACCAGCACGAACGTACATTCAGCAGCTATGTGAGGATACAGGTTGTTGTCCTGAAGACCTGCCTAGGGCGATGAACGATAGGGAGGAGTGGCGAGAGAGGGTCAAGGATATCCGTGCTGCCAGCACGATATGATGATGATGATGATGATAAACAAACGAAGAGAAAAATTGACAGGATAAGGCGTTGCAATTTTAATGTAATTTGTGGTAATTTATTTGTGAGAGAATGTAAAAAAAAAAAAGTTTTCTGAATTTAAATGATTGTTGTTGTTTCGATGAAATTGTTGAATTTTGAGTTTCCGCTTAATTTTATTTGAGTTTTCTGTAATGTTGTCTTTTGTCGAATTCTCGGGTTGAATTTTCAGCTTTCGTTTAATTTTATTTAGGTTTTCTGTTAAATTGACTTTTAGCTGAATTTCTCGGATTACTCCTTGCTAATTTAGCTGCTTTTTAACTTAAAGGAGTGAGTGACGAAGCCTTTCTGCTGGCGATCTTTTTTTCTGATTTACAGGTGAGGTTGTTCAGTTTAATTTCTCAGATAACTCCTTGTGAATTTAGTTACTTTTTATCGGTTACAACAGTGAGTGACCAAACCTTTCGTTTGCATATCTTTTTACGACTTTAACGGTCCATCTCTTAAGTTCATTCGGAGAATTAGTAGTAGCTATCAAGAAATGGTAGAGAGCAGCTTATTGTCTAGGCTCACTTATCCCTTCTTAATTTAGAAAGGGCTAAAATTGCCTTTAAAAACCACACGTGGTCATTTTTGTTCTAATGTTAGAAATTTTTAAAAAATATTTCCAGCAACAGAGAAAATGCTTTGGGAATACATATTCATTCTTCATTTTTTTTAACTCACCTTTCTTCTTGGGCATGATGTAGGTTGAACTGTAGATTCAATAGAGTTGAAGTTAGGTTCAGAGGGGTTGATAGTCATGAGTTAAAGTCAACCCCAATAGATAAAGATTTTTATTGATTTGTTTTTGGGTTAATCCGTATACCCTTTTCCCATTAAATGGACACATTTTATTGTTTTCTCCATAGAAAAGTTCAACAACTCTCCCAAATTGCAAATAAGATTTGGGGTTGGAAAGATTTTTTTTTTATTAGAACCATATCATCAATTTTAATTTTCTCCGAATATTTGGTTTCGTGCAAATCCTTGGAGTTTCTTTTAAGCCGAGCAAGTATTCCTCGTACCACATTTCTCTGAACTAGGGACATCTCATCACGAATTTCGATAGTTGCTATTTATACATCTCTTGACGGTAGACCACTCCCCCAAATTCTTTGAACATTAAGTTTTAATATGAGTTCACTCTTAAATTCAGGACCTAAGAAGCAATTGGTGGTTGTCAGTTGTAGACTGCTGTCAGGGGAGCTTCTATATGTAAGGGGCCTAGTGTTATTGGTATTTTGTATATCTAAGAGTAGGCTTAAAAGTTGAAAATATTCTATTTTAGAACGACAAGTAGTTTTATATTGACAGGATTTTAAAATCAAATTTACTTCATTTTTGTCTTTCTACGGCTTCGCTATATAACGAAATTAATCCTTCAGTAGAATTACTAGTTTTATGAAGATTATCAGCATAAAAGTCATTTAGAGACATTTCAGAAGGAATTACCTTAATTCTTTCAATTATTCCTTCACTCTCCTGTTGGTAAAAATCGTCGTTATATTCTTTAATCAAGATTTACGTACATTCGTTTACAAACCGTTTTCTATATCGATATTTTCGTAAAAATTTGGAATCAAATTCAAAGTAGCGTTACATTTATAAATGTCGTATTTATTACAGTATTTAACGAATTTATTCAGGAATTTCTGTTAGTTTTCAAAATATTTAATATGATTTTCCTGTAATAAGAACAACAGTTTAGTACAATAGTTTGGTCATAAAGTTATAGGCCCAAGTGGCGTTATGGTTATCTTCGTGGGAAATAGACACGATGAGCTGAGTTCAAATCCATTACAGAGCTGTTTGAATTTAACATAGCGCTAATACCTCTGAGAAAGGTATGTATCCAACTCTTCTCCCTCTAGTTAAAAGTAGACGGAAGGGCAGACTGGAATCTTTAACCTTGGTATGACAACTGGTCTAGAAGAAGGAAAACTCTGAATTCGAATATGTTAAACTCCGCTTGAAAATTGACATTGTGTCACATTCTGTTCATTGCGGAGGGGTTGTTATTATTAGATCACAATTCTTTTGCTTATTTGTTCGCACTGATGACTTATTTTTTTATGTAAAAAAAACGGTAAAATAAAGTACAATATTGTTTTTGGCATTTTCTTTACTTTATTCATTTCCGCTGCTTAATCTTCTAATGATATAGTTAATAAAATTGAAAAAAATCAGGTTAAGCGATTTTGTTTTTTGTTTGTTTGTTTTTTGGTTTTTTTTAGAGATTTAAAAACAAATTATTACTCTTAACCAACATTTTTATATTAGTTCTCTTGCAGCCTCAGTAGAAAAATATCATTCAATAAAAAGCCACACAAACAACAAAGACTAAATATGTATTATTCCGATAAGATACTTTTTAACTAATCAATTTTTTTATTCGTCGCTTTTACATAAATTGATAAAATACCAGTCACTTGATGTGGGTGGGAAAGTTTAACTTACGGTTGTTAATTTTAAACCACTTTTAGATTTCATTGTGGCTTGGTATACAACAATTGATCTTGTGTCACATCCTGCTTGTACGGAGCGGTTCGTAAATACACACACTCACTCACATGCATATGTGTGTGTATATTTTTCTGTCTGTTAGTCTATCTGTAAGCATTCTTAACGAATATATTTTTTATAAAAATACTGACAACACCAACAAAGTTTTTTGAAAAATCTGTAAGTTTAATATATACTGGATTTACACAAAAAAAATTTCTTAAATTAAAGGAATGTTGTTTATATTTGTATTTGCGTTAAAAATTTTCCTGCCTCCGACTAAATAAAAATCAACAACAGTTCACTAAATATATTTCTTTTTTTAAGCTAACAATTACTGCTATATTTCATTGCACGAATCTTAACTATATCTATTTTTAAAAATCTACGATTTGACTGATATTGTCTCTGCTTATAAGAACAAAGTTTGTACTTTTGTTTTTCAGCAAAATTTTCGCACACTTCAAAGAAATAGAAATTCAAAATTTGTTGATGGGATTTTTAGTCAATCTTTTTTCCATTATGCGCTGCATATGTTTTTGCATATATATATATATATATATATATATATATATATATATATATATATATATGGAAGTTGGAGTGACTAAACCTGTCTGACGTTGTGATCAAACTCGCCCGGACAACTTTCACGGCGACACCGATAGAAAGTTGTACAGCATTTAGTCCTTCCTGTGTATAACACCAGGGCTTCGGAGAGAGGAGATCAGCCACATGAGCAACTATCAATATTCCATACAATCTTGTCTTGGCCTGTGTCGAGATCTAAGCACAGATTTATTGGGTTTCCCGAGACTGACAGATGCTGGAATAATATCAAAATTTCAATAAGATAGTATAACTGTTTTAATCAACATTGAAAACCATGTGCTGAATTTTTTAAATTTATTTTTGCTTTTGCTTTTCATAATGAAAGTGTTGATTTTCTACGGGAAACAATAATAATAATTTTGGTTGATTTCTTTGTTTAATGGCATATCAATCTTCGTGGGTTATTTCATGTCAAAGCCATGTAGAACAGCAGTGCTACAATTTAACCCATAGTTGGGGAATAAGAAGGTTAGTATATTTCTCGAGTGTATTAGTCCAAAAGTGAAGATAATAGCATGACTGGTGTCTGAACTCGCTTACTACGATGTCGCAGCCCAGCACTTTAGTCTCTACGCTAAAAATCATAGGCAGTAGACATTTACCTTTATGTAAATCTATTATAAAAGAGATATACGCAAGTTTATTATATTATATCTATTTATATTCTTTTAAAGTTCTAAATCATTAAATAAAATTTGAAAAGGCAAGTTCTTCTTTTGCAGAAAATTTGCCTTAAATCTTAAGATGAAGAAAATATCTAGAAATCTTTTAATTGCTTCTTTAGGACTTCAAAGAAAGAAGAAAAATATTTGCTTTCATGATATGACTAATCCTGAAATGAATATTTTTTAAAATTCTGTGGTCGAGGTTTTCAGTTTGTTTACTAATTTGGTCAGATTAGCGCTGAACAGTTGCAAAATCCCTAATTCAAAATAAGTTGGCTACATCGTTTATACATATACTTAGATAGATTGATAGATAGAAGGCTAACATTGTTAACGACGGCTAGATATGCTATGGAATGTTTATAACAGGTAGAAATGAAATAAGTAATATAAGGATGAACATAGACAGATAGATAGACTTGATATGGATTTTATTTTTGAAAAATTTTGGAACGATAATTATATCACACAAACCTGAGACAGAACGCTACTAATGGAAATTGAATATTCTAAGACTTTCTCGTCTTTTTTCGTTTCATTTAATTTTTCACACACCCTCATGAAAGTCAAAAAACCTAAACGTTAAACGATAACAAATGATTCAATGAATAAAACCATCCTCTAAATACATTGTATTTTTCATCTCCCTCCCTCTCTCTCTCTCTCTCTCTCTCTCTCTCTCTCCGTATATATATATAAATATTTTACCCAACCCCTCCGCTCAGGAGGGGTTAGGTAAATAGGGAGGTGTCCATGGTGTAATGGTTATCGCCGTAAGAAATGGACACGGCAACACGAGTTCAAATCCAGGACGAGGCTGATTGCATTTCACATTGCACTAATACCCTTGGGAAAGGTATGAATCCAATTATTCTCCTTCCAACTATGGGTAAATCGTAGGGCAAACTGGGTTCTTCAGCCTTGGTGAGGCAACTAGTCACGGAGAAGGAAAACTCTGAATTCAAACCTGTTAAACTCCACTTAAAAAATTGACCTTGTATCATATCCTACCCGAGCGGAGGGGTTGGTAAATATTTATATCAACGAGTTCCTCACAATATGAGACACCGATAACAATCCAAAAAACCAAGAATCTCACCCGCGTTCAAGAGTCAATCGGCCAGAGTGCGTCCAGATCTTAGCGACGAAGGAACCAAAAACTTGGAATATCTGTACCTTCTGTTCGGTGCATTCTGATTAAGGATCACAAACTTTATCTCTACCGGGTGCAGATCAAGTACCAAGTGACCAAGACCAATATGGTAAAGAGGATAGTCCTGTGCCAGTGGTTTTCACAAAAGATCGACGATGGCGAGAAAACTTAAATGATGTCTGGTTTTCGGATGAAGTCAACTTCCACTTAAATGGTCACATTAAGTCCAAGAACTGGGTGATTTGGGGAAACGAGAACCCTGACAGAGTCATTGGACGTCCTCTGCCTTCAAAAAGTGCACAGTATAGTTAATCATCTCGAAGCAAGGCACCATTAGACCATTATTCTGGCACCATTGGGCCATTTTTCTTTGAAAATGATCAGAGTAACGCAGTGACAGTGACACAAGAGTCTTACATTTTTGTGCTTGAACAGATCTGGGGCGAGCTTGAGGAGCATGAGGACCTCGATGAGATTAAACAGTGGTTCTTGTTGAATGGTTCCCCTCCTCACGCAGTTAATCTTACCATGGGATGGCTCCGTGAAATGTTTGGGAAGCGTCTTATCAGCCACAATGCTGAAGTGGAATGGGCACCTAACTCGCTTGACCTGAACCCCCAGATCTCTTTCTACTGGGATTACTCAAGGCCAGTATCTACCATGATAAAAACCATTGCTCCACTGAAAGCATCCATCACTGAGAAGATTCAAGTAATCACTTGGGAGGAATGTTCACGAGTGTCAGCAACTATGTATGCCACATTCAACAGTGCATTCAACTGAACGGCAGACATCTGAGGTGTGTAATCTTGGGCACTTCTTGATATTTTTGGTTCATGTTTAAGACTAAATAATTTCAGATCCTAAAATGTTATCCTTTTAGATTAGAATATTGTAATTTTATTAGTCTTTTTTTTTCGGTCCTTCATTTGTGACTGATTATTTTGTTCCAAAAATTGTAAAACACCCTGTAAATTCAAAATGAAAAGGCACACAATAGCGTAAAAAGTATTGTCAACGAGCAAAGTTTAAATCATAGACGAATCCGTTTACTTTTCACTTTGCGGCAATGCCCTTGAACAAAACATGAACCTTTTTCTTCTCTTTATCTATCGGTAAAAGAGAAATGTAGACTACGCTCTTAAGCCTAGTATAGCAACTGGTTAAGAAGAAAAATTCCCAATTCAAATCAGATGTATCCTGCTTAAAATTCAACATCGAGTGGCATTCTACCCGCAGTACTAAATTTAAATCAGATTGTTGTTTTAAGTGTAAAATCTGTACATTTTTGTTTTAAAAAAAGCTTGGTAAAAATATATTGTAAAAAATGTAATTTTTTCATGTCAAGAAAAAAAATTCTGGTGTGAAAATTATTCATATTTTTCATTTACATTTTGTTTAACTAAGACACAAAACTCCATTTCGATAAAGATTTTACAAAGATCTACTTTTAAGTGAAGATAAACAAGTTAAATCAATAAGTAAACGAATGAATTACTTTAAAAGAAATATATTATGGAATAAATTTTTACAATGATTTTATATGTAATATTATTCCATCTTCTACATAGGCATTGCCGGCTAGCACTTATATATATATACATATATATATATATATATATATATATATATATATATATATATATATGTGTGTGTGTGTGTGTGTGTGTGTGTATGTATTGCTATAGGCCTAGCGAAAGAAAAGGAACACTGTAAATACTTCTTCTTCTTCTTCTTCTTCTTCTTCTTCTTCTTCTTCTTCTTCTTCTTCTTCTTCTTATTATTATTATTATTATTATTATTACCAACGAGTATTCAAAAAAGTGGGAGTAGAGAAACCTACGCGTGTCTTGTAAGTCTTGCTGGTTGTATTCCGGGAGGGTATCAATCATTGTAACAAAAGAATTCTGATTTGAAACAATTAAGCTAAAGTCAGAAATGCCGTTTTTATAAGTTCAAATACGGAGAATTCTCCTATCTTCTGATATCTTAATTCCTACATAAAACCGATGTAGAAACATGACAAGAATCTGAAGCATTTAATGAAAGATTTAAAGAAAGGGAAAGCAAGCCTATCGATAAAGAAGCATTTGATATTTTTTGCCCATAATATATATATATGTATATATATATATATATATATGCTTTTTTGTTTCTTGTTTTTCTGTTGAACTCATTACTTATCAAGATTCTTGAATGATGCCAGTTACATAATGGAGAATTACCTCGGTGGCCCAAAAGGGCAAGAGTGGTGTAGTGCAAACTTACATATAAAACAATTGTGAACATAGCGAACTACACAAGTTTCGCCGCTGGCAGCGCACACAAAATGCTATTTTTTCTGGTGAGTAGGGTGTTTGACAAAACGAATAAATAGGCGAATTTTTGTTGGGAGGATGATTGGCTCTTGTGTTCACTCTGACAACTGCATTAGGAGTTAGAAATAGCTGCAAAGCTCCTCTGTACTGTCCTCTTCTTCGTTCGTCCCGTTTTGGACAGCTCAACTTTGTAAGTTCCATGTAAAGCAACCATTTTTTTTTACCTTCATAAAAAGAGCGCTGGAAACAAACGGATCAACCGAAACAGCCCACGGCTTGGCCAGCGAAGTTAGCCTGAACCCAGAGACTGTGACTTCAGCCAATTCTGGTGTTATGTTTGAGTCCAAGGCTACTCCGAAAGCCCAAATAAAGGAAACAATAGCACACATAATCATGAGAGAGGAACTACCTCAAAAGGCTGAAAGGTGGGCAGAGACAGTGATTCGGGGAAAAGGGCTATCTTGAAGGGCCAGGTGGCATAGGGCTCTGGCCATGGAAGTAAATCAAGAACTATCCCTAAGGTCCAAATAGGTACCCTTCCCGACGAAGTAGGCCAGGATTCCATCAGTATGGACCAGACCCCGAGCCAGTCCAGAGAACCCAAAAAATTATTCCAGGAGACCTAGCTTCACGGAAGCGGCAGTTGACAGTCCAATTAGCTAGATAGGGATAGAATAGCCTTCTCTACCTTCTTCCATGGAAGTCCAGAAAAACAACTACTCAGACCCTGGAAAGTTCACCAATCTTTGCTGGCCGACCAAAAGGAGCAGAATTGAAAATATTTTGACTAAAATAAACAAAAAAGAACCGTAGCCAACTCCTATCTCCTCACACAACCTTCCCATCCTTAAATACACCCACATCTCCCAAGAAATTACCTCCCTTGCACTTACACTTTGGACAGTCATTAGAGAGCCGAAATCAGAACCTCTAAGGTCACTGTTGTTCTCCTTTCCGAACGAAATGCATAAAATGCCCTTCTTCCAACGAGCGGACATTTGTCAGGTAGGCTTCCAGGAAACGGGAAATAAAAGTTCCCATTAGCAAAGGAGAGCGTTGAGACCCTGAGAAAATCACTCCTCTTCCATACTCCGCTATAAAGCTTTTTGCTATATGCTCAGTTGTGAATATATTCCCAATTCATTTCAAATGAAATTAGTCAGAAAGGTAATGGTTTTAATTGAAGTAGTTGGTAAGACATTTACTTCAAAATGTCGGCCTTTTGGCTCAGTGTAATTCAGTACGGTGCATTACAATGTTCGCCAAACCAGGGTACCTTGCGAGTGTTGTTCCAATGTCCGGTTAAAATCCCCCCATTTAACAGACGTGGTTGCTGGACTACAGAAGGGACTATTTTGGCTACTCATAAATAATTAAATAATACACATAATAATTCAATCGTGTAAACTTTGAAAAAATTGTTAGATTTCGTTTTGAAATTTATGTTAATTGTAAATACAAACACTTGAAAAAACTTAGCTGACATTTCGGAAATGATACGTTTACTTTAATCTTTTATTACTATCAATCATCTTCACACTGATACCCTTGGGAAAAGCATAAATCCATTTCTTCACCGTCTCTTCAACTATGGATAAATTGTTGGACGGACTGGGTTCTTTAGTCTTGGTAAGGAGACCTGTCAAGGAAAATAAGGAAAATTCTGAATTTGTTAACCTTCGCTTAAAATTGACCTTGTGTCATATTCTGTGGCAGAGGGGTTGGGTAAATACATGCTGTTAATTATCTTTAATTACACGTGCAAGATAATAACATTGTTTGCTTAACACAGCATGCTTTTACATACCTCTGATATATATATATATATATATATATATATATATAGTTTACAATAAGGAAGGGGATTAACGCGATCTAATTGTTAATATCAAAAGTCATTAGTGATTAGGGAGATAAGTTCCCAAATATCTTGTGAAAAATCTCGTCTTGATGATAGTGATACTTCTAGTGTCCAGATATGATTATTAATAACTGAGCCACAAAAGATGATAATGCAGGTTGTACTAGGTTCATATGTTTCGGCTGGGGGTCAAAGTGTGATACCTAATTTTCTCCCCCAAATGTGTTCCTCGTTTCAAGCAGTATATGGCGTCATGTGTATTTTATGTTCTTTGACACTGGACATACAGTAAAATAAAATAAGTTGAGAATGATCCCGGGAACTCTAACACTAAATGAGGTGCGTTTGCGTAACAGTTATTGGAAATAGACTCGACGAATCAAGTTCAAATCCTGGACAAGCCGTTTGTGTTTCACTTTCTTTGAGAAAAGCTTAAATCTTCTTCTTTGCTCCCAGCTATGGGTAAATTGTAGTACAGACTAGGTGCTTAAGTAAGGCGATCCGTCTAAGAGAACTGTTTAAATCCGGTCAATTCCTGGCTACTAGTGCCAAGTAACCCTTTCAATCGAAGGGATATAATTAAATAAAGGTTGGATAACTTGATCCTGAATATTTGAATTCAGTTGTCGCTCACCCTCTCGTAGTACCATACATGATTAAAAATTTATCTATCAGAATGGATATTTATTCCTCTAGTCCTTTATCAATTTTTGCTTAGTCTGGTACACAGGTTTCAATTTACTCGCAATACCTGTTGTAAATAACTATCGTTATTTCTTTGATCTAACGAGAAATGTGACTTGACTGTGATTCTTGCTATTCTTGTATTTTATGATTTCTGTGATTAACTTTTAATTAATCCGTCTTATGACAAACGTTTTGGATTAAAAAAAAATATTTTTGTTTGATTATTGATCCTGGTCTCAAATTTAATTCATTTTGGAGTCGTCGAATAATATCAAAATATATTTTCTAAGCTTTCTTCTGCACAAATTACACATAAACATCTTTTATGTAATTATTCACTGCACACCTTGATCTGTTGATTTTCTTGGCTATTTCTCGTTGAGAATGCCCATCTTTTTCAAAAGCATCGATCATTCCTTTCTCGTGATCTGTAAGAGAATTGTCACGTCCCATGATTTATTCTAAATTTTTATTGCTAATTTTTATGTCAAAATTAATCTTAAAATAAAAATCAGTAGGTTAATTTGTTTTATTTAATAAATTCAACTTGCTAATTTTAACATTTTCTGAAATAATAATCAGAGAAAAAAATTCAATAGATGATTTTATTACTAAATACATTTATAAAAATATGAATTTTTGAAAGAAAAAAGTGAATCAATCCAAATTTATGTGTTTTTTCGTGGTGGCCTTAACTTTTTGCACCAAAGTGTGTATATATATATATATATAGCATTCTTTTCAATTTCATTATCTCATTTTAAACCCTAATTTCCTTGTTAGAAAAATTAAATGCCATAGTAATCAAAACCGACGCTAAAAATACCAACAAAACTGCGTAATCGAAAACCAATATGTAAAGAAATAAAACCTGGTATTTGTAAGGCCGAATACATTCTCAATGCTAAAAAATGGTTTCTAATCGCTTCATGTGAATGCGTATACAAGGGTATATATCTGAAGGTAAATTGTTACTGCATTATTTTGTTTGCGAAAATGCACATTATCATCTTCATAATTTTTTTTTAATTTCCCAAAACGTTTTCATCTTTTCTTACTCAAACTTCACTTTCCCAATTTTAGCTGGAAAAGCTTCCGTTGCTACGTACAAATAGAAAGTCATTATTGTTATGATAAATATTTGAACTGGTGGAGTACCTGTAGCGGAATCGTTAACGCCATGGTTTGTAGCCTCAATGTAAGCAAGTTCAAACTCCAGTCGTTCTCTTATGTTCACTTTGGGACTAATACACTTGGGAAAGGTACGAAAACTTTAATCTCATCAGTTATAGGTTAAATAATATCAATGTTGTTCTTCTGTAAGGAGGGCTTTGACATTAGATAATCCAGAATGGTGGATATGCCATTAAACGAAGAAACTAGACCAAATATTTGTATTGATGTTTCCTACTTTTCGATTTTGTTCTACTCTCCGACTTATGATAAATATACAAAATCCTTATATAAAACGCAGAAACATGCAAGATTTGTCTATTTTTGTCATTATTCCGACTTTGCTTTAATAAATATTTTATTTTTCAGCGTTAAGAATTGCCTTTTGAAATTGGAAACGGAACATGTTATTTTGCATATAAAGAAACAGGTATTTTTTTGCTGTGACTAAGTGAGTGTTTTGTATTAGAGCGAATCTTCGATTATTCTTTCAATATTCAAAATATATAAAATGTTAATATATGATAAAAATGAATTAAATTTTTCGGTATAATTTGAGGCCCATCACAATATACAACATATTCCGTACTGCAGTAAAAAAAAAAAAAAATTGCTGAGCCGGCGGGAAATAATTGGCGATAAATTTTAAACCATGTCCAAAATATTCAGTATATAATCGTATAAATTGGTATATGTCCATGCGTATGTATAAGAGTATATATAAAGGTAAAAGGACAACATATTCTTGGTAATTTAGCATCTATTCTTATTTCATAATACTAGATAGTCGGTAAATATATGACAATTATTAAGGACAAGTTTGAATCATTGGATTTTAATCATTATTTATTTTAAGACATATTTTCTGGTGTACACCTCTAATATTTATGACATAACTGGCGAAATTAGTGCCTTTGACAACAAAATAATTATTTAAAGTTTCTATCACAGCATAGATAGTAAACGTCTAACATTAAATCTACTTGACTATCATTGAAATATGGACTATGTATGATGTCATATACACAGGAATTTATTTTATTCGGTCTAATATTTGTGTGAAATTATTTTATAGGTGTAATACTGTGTTTGTAAATTACGAGGTGCATACGATAAGTTTCCAGACTTTTTTCGTATGGGCATTTAAAATATTCGTAGACTCTTGAAAATTCACTATGTCATTGCTATACATCTTATGAGATGACTGACCAATTTTTATGATTTCAACTTCAAATGAACAGCTACAGAAGCAATTGGAATACACCCTACTAAAGCCTGATTGTTACAGTTGGTGAATTTCAAAAATGCAATCTGACACTTTAGGAGAACGATATACAATAAAATTCTGTTTTAAACTTGGAAAAATGCCACAGAAACGTATTGAATGCTTCAGACTGCTTTTCGACCATCTTGCATGAATCGAGCATCAGTTTTTGAGTAGCATAAGACATTCAAGGAAGGCAAGGAGTCTGTGAGGGATGATGAGAGGTGTGGGAGGAGTAAGGAAGTTAATACACCAGAGTTGATTGGCCAAAGTGTTAGGGTTAGGGTTACTATTTTGAGGTTTTAAGGGAGTTCAGCAAGAGATTCCGTCGGAAGATGCCAGCACTCTTCAAATCGGATCAGTGGCATTTCCAGCAGGGCAATGCACCAGTCCACAACTGCATCCTTGTCATAGACTATTTGAGCAAGATGGGCCTCAAGACAGTTCCTCAGTCTCCCTATAGTCCAGACCTTGCTCCCTGTGACTTTTGCTTATTCCCTAAGCTCAGAGGCTGTCGTTATGAGACAATTGAGGAGATGAAAGAGGCTGTGACGAAGGTCATTGACACGCTCACACAAGAGGACTTCCATGGGGCCTTGCAGAAGTTGTTGGAACGGTACAACCAGTGCATTGCAGCCGGAGGAGATTACTTCAAAGGGGACGAGAGTTTCATGTGTGTACTCTCAATAAAAGTGCCCATTCGAAAAAAGTCTGGAAACTTACCGTATGCACCTCCTACATCAGATTTCGTTCAGGTGGTTATAAATCCAACATTAGTAGAAATTAAAGGAAATTTTACGTAAGAAAAAGATGTAAACATTAAATACAAAAGACTTAAACGGTATTAGCCCAACCAAAAGCTATTTCCGGTGATTGGTGACTGGATTCTTTCTCGGAGTAATTCTAGAATATTTCAATATCGTTGGGGTAAAACGGGATTCAGATAATAAAGAAAACATGTATTTTGTTTGATAAACCTCTTTCTATGTACACAAACGTGCTTGTATTAATATTAAATATCAGTGAATATTTCTGTTGTGATGTGAAAGGTTAGTACCGGTGAAAGGCTAATCAAGCTTCCTCCCAGTTATTCTCAGTGAGAGATTATATCGGCTCTCTCATACTTATGCAAGTCAGGCAGACTAATTTGCCAGTATCACTACATGTTCCTGAAACGTATAGGTTTTATGCCACTAGTTGGTCTTGTACTTCTAATGATTGTTTCATTTTCGGGATTACTTTGCTGTCCTTGTGTTTCTCCCGAATTTCTTTCTCTGGGAGATCTAAATCTGTCCCGCACTGAGCTGTAATTAAGGTCGTCTTCTTACATTATTTGATCTTTCAAACTCATTCTGGCTCATCTAATCATGCATTAATTAGTCCTCTCACTTTTAATTCTGTAAAGGTTGTTCTGACAAATCATTAACAGAAGGAATCGAAGAGATTTCTCCATCAATTTGCCCTTCATATTCGCCCTGGGCCTTATTTGATCTGCATGGGCTAATACACTATTCCCTTTTCTCTATTTATTATAGTTGCATTGTGGCCTTTTTGGATGATAAATTCTGCCCTTTCTGGATTTTATTCTTTTGTACCACATTTTTTCATTTGTGGAATACGGCATCGTTAACGGAGCTCTTATTTGCCTTCCTATTAAAGCTGATGGGCTTTCTAGTCTTCCGGCGAGGGGAACAGTGTGAGAGTGAAATGGCGGTGTCATACGGTTTACATCCTATCTTCACAAAATTCTGGTGCATTGTCGGACACCAGGGTTTTCGTTATGCCGTTTCTACAAAATATGACCCTTAGAATCTGTTTTATCGTAGAACTTTTCTCGTCTGGCACGCGGGTTACTTCAGGCCAGCTTGAAAAAAGAGTCTACTAGTATTAATAAGAGTCCCACTCCAGTAATGTATGCATGATCTATATGCACACGACTCCATAGCTCCACTTCTCTGGGCCATAAATGTAAAGTAGTCTGTGTAAAATTTCTTAATTTTTATATATTCATCATAGATATCATCATGTACACTTTTTATCACCAATTTTCTTAATGTTTCCGAGAGAATTATCATATCTCCATTACAAATCACTCCATGTTCCATCGTTAACTTATGTCTTATTTCTTTGTAGGTCTTTCCGCCCTGGAACAATTTCCCCATATGTTTTTTTCTTATTCTCGATGTTATCTTACTTAGTACTGGATCATGTCCAGTTTTCGCAGCCATTCTATCTAAAGACAAAACATAAGTCTCTACCCAATGTTCAGGTAATTCTCTTGCCTCGTAATAAGAGGAGGTAACTTTTTCTTTTAATTTTAAACTTGCTTTATAGTTTTTTAACTTTCCAGTTTTTTCCATTTTTATCTCAATTATTAATTTGGTAGAATTTATGTTAAACACACAAAGTACCCTCAATTTTTTATGACCTACCCATCAAATTGTTGGAGTTGTAAACTGCTCTTTCTTAAAGTTGGCTTTCCAATGCGTTTCCTGAAATTTTGGTATAAGCATTACCTCACTTCCGGTATCCATCTGCATATCCAAATCGAAGTTGTTGATTTTAACCTTTAGTATAATATCTTTTTTCTTAACTTTTCTATATTCTTATTTTTGATCTTACTGAAAAGACTTCCATATTGGTTTAGTTTTCTTCAACTCATTCAAGGTTTGTCTTTTTGAATTTGCATACTGCCAAAAATGGTTCGTTCTTAATCAATTTGTACAAGTTTTCCCAAATGTTGGGCATTTTTCCTTTTTCTTATTCACGTCCACAATACGGACATCTTTTAATCTTTTTTTAACATGTAAATATCGGCGAATATTTGTTCGCTTGGTTGACTTTTATAATGGTTGTGTTTCTGTATTAATTCTTGATGGTGTATAAAGTCAATGCAGGTATTTAAAGATATATTTCATATTTGTAGTTGTTCCATTATTTTATATCGGTGTGATGCATTGTAATACCTTCAATTAACCTTAATTGAATTAAATCCTCTTCAATTGTCTGTTCTTCTTGTTCAAGTTTTTCAAACTCGCAATATCTACTCACATTTCGTAAACGGTGTATTTTATTTCATGATTAGTGCGTCAGTTTCTTGTTTCATCGAACTTTTTTCTTTCTGCCGCAACCAACTTTTTTTGTGCCTCATATTTCTTTTTATGATCTGATTTATTCTTTCAAAAGTCATACCTTCCAGGTTTGTGGGATACACCATGGTGGAGACTTTCATTATTGCCTCACATGCAGCTGTAGCCAAAGAGATATCCGTAATTTCATTTTCTCCTCTTTTTCATTGTTGTGTTTTAACTTTTTAGTTCTTGCACTCGCGGCAAAACATCGTAGCCATATATCGACAAAATTGTTTTCCTATCGGCGATGCCATTGTTATGATGTGAAATGATAGCACAAGTTAGTGGCTAATCAACCTTCCTTTATTTCTTTGTAAATAATACAAAGGTACAAGGCCTTGAAGTTTTGGGGGAAGGGGAAGGGAGCGGTCTTGCATTAACTATATATTCTAAGGGGGACCTAGCTAGCCACATTCGCCGACTCATTCAACAGTATAATATATAACCATTCATCCATCGCCATGCGCGCAGCAACGACCAAAATACCACATTTGCTCTATGAAAAAGGCCTACTTAAAACCCCGAATGCGATGTATGATTTTATTTACAATTTATGAAAATGAGTGTATATGATGGGGATGGGAGAAAAAAAACCCCAAAAATGAAAAGACGAAACCAAAGAAAAGATTTTCCTCGTTTGGTTGCCTTCCCCTCCCCCCGTCTTCAAAATGGAGGCCGACTGTTTTCCGGTGTTCGAAAACACCGAAAACAAGTTGGACCTACCCTAGGGGGGAGAGGGACCCTAGCCTAATGGGGCAAAACACAATACAGGGTTGAGTGTAGTGTGGGCAGTTAAATTACAGAGAATATGAATTATATACATGTGAACTTTCAAGATCTTCGACAAAAGCGGGCTGGGGTACGGGTTGAGGTACAAAAATAATGGGGACGGGGAAGATCTTGAGAACTAACGGGCTAATCAAGCTTCCTCCTAGTTATTCTCAGTGAGAGATCATATAGGCTCTCTCTTACACTTATGCAAATTAGGAAGACTCATTTGCCAGTATCACTATAATTTCACAAATAACTTTGAAATGATCATAATACAATTACAAAAGACGGGCGGATGAGTATGAAATGCATAAAAAATTTGATAACTACTCATAAACGAAATCCATCTTTTTCTAAATAGATCAACATCCCAAAAATTTGCAACAATAGACAAAATTTGTATATATATAAACACACACACACACACACACACACGCACATGTAAACATATACACAAAGCAATTAATATTCATTAAAGGTGTTCCCATGGCGTAGTGGCTAACGTACTGAACTGTGACATCGCAGTAAGTGAGTTGAAACTGCAGTCGTGTTATTACGTTTACTTTCGTGGTTAAACCCTTGGAAAGGGCATGAACCCTCTCATCGTTCCATTAAACAACGACACCACACCAAACAAATAATATCCATTAATAATGTTTATTCTATTTTCTCCCTCGGAAAGATAGCTGCTCTTTCACTCCTTTTATTGCTTATTTGTAAGATTGAGGTAGGTTCGAAATGAGATTTAAAAAAAAAAAGTTGATGATTCATTTGTGATTCTAATGAGTTAAGAAAGTATTACTTCAATCTCGGTGGGAAAAGATTTCTTAAATTATTTTGGGTTTTGATCTTTCAAATTTTTCGCGGCAAGTCAAATATTGTCGTCTGTGAATCTCGAAGAAACTTTCAAAAACGAGCGCGTAAGCACAGATTGGTCAATAAATGCCAAATTACAAATACAAAAATTACAGCTCAGAGAGCCTATTTTTCCAGAAAAATTAACACTTTTTTAAATAACGAAATCAGTTGATTTTCCATATATATATATATATATATATATATATATATATATATATATATAGAGAGAGAGAGAGAGAGAGAGAGAGAGGAGAGAAAGAGGGAGATAAATTGGTTATATTCATTGTATTGTTTTTAGGAAGGGAATTTATGACACCAAGTCATCTACAAGGATATACTTCTGCACGTTTATCATATATATATATATATATATATATATATATATATATATATATATATATATATATATATATATATATATATATATAAGTAAGCATAAAGATCAGAACGATGTTAAGAAAAAGTCTAAATAACTAAATAGGAAATAATTTTTGTTTTAAAGCTTCATAGAACATTTTATCAAGGAAAAATAAGGATATAAAAGTAAATTAAACAATTCCAAAATATAAAGCTTAATAAACTTATTTTGATAAAGTTATGAAAATTATTATATAACATTCGAAAAAAAAAACAACAACAGATGATCAAAAACATCAGAACGATTTAAAAAATCCGTAGAATTTAATAATTATTTTGTATTATTGAAAAAATCTTTAGGGTAACAATATAAAATAGGGTATTTTACTTAATTACACCGGTTCATGCATTGTAAACATAGCGAAAAATCTGTGACATCATTGGGACATAGAAAACTGATAGTCAAGTTAAGTTATGAAGATAAACCCTCAATTGGGGATATTTCAAAGACTGTGGGGAAATCTAAATCTATTCATAGTATTTTAAGAAAACTTGAGGAAACTGGTGCATGTGAAGCCAAGAAACCATCTGGCAAGCCAAGAACTACTGATCGGGAAGACAGATAGATTGGTAATGAATCAAAAAGGATCGATTTGCGACAGCAACCGCTATCTCTAAAAGAGATAATGCTAACCTTGGCATTAAAATGTCAAAGCACATTCGATTGTTCAAATTTATTTCATTAATGCTTCAGGAAATATTGAACAATCGAGTAGCTGCGACGAAGCCTTACATTTCTAAAAAATAACCAAAGGAGCCGATTGAAATTTGCCACTGAACTCATCATATGGACTAAATAACAATGAGATTGTGTTCACTTCAGCTATGAGTCAAAGTTTAACCTGTTCAGTTGTGACGGGAGAATGTTCGTTCGACGCAGTCCTAAGGAATGATATTGCCTCAGTGTACTAAAAGCAACGTTAAATTTGGAGGAGGAAGTGTGATGGTATTTGGCATGATTTCTGCTGCTGGTACAGAACCTCTTGTCAGGCTAAACGGTAAAATTAACGCAACTGTATACAAAGAGATATTGAAGAAACATGTACCTAATTTGAGAATTTAGATTAATCAATCAGCTGTATTTATGCAAGATAACACTCCGTGTCATACAGCGAAATCTGCTAAGACATTTCTTTCTAAGGAGGATGTTACTGTAATGGAGTGGCCTGCTCAAAACCCTGATATGAATCCTATTAAGAATGTTTGGAAGTTACTAAATGAAAGAGATAAGGAAAAGAATCCTAGAAACATCGAAGAACTATAGACTAATTTGAAAAGAGAATGGGAGAAAATATCAGTAGATGAATGCAAGACATTAATTCGCTCGTGAAGCAAAAGGTGTAGGTTTGGTTTGTTTGTTTAATGGCATATCAACCTTTGTAGGTTATTTAATGCAAAAGCTATTCTCCTAGAAGAACAGTAGTGGTACTATTCAACTCATAGATGGGAGGATAAGGGGGTTCATACCTTTCCCCAAGGGTATTTTACTCAAAAGTTAACGTAATAGCGTGACTGGAGTACGAACACGTATAGTAAGATTCCGCAGTTCATCGCTTTAACCACTACACCACGAGGACACCCCCAGCAGAAGGCGTTATTGAAAGTGAAGGTCTACACATCAAGTACTAATGAATTATGAACATTATTTTCATTTAGATATGATGTATCCATTATAATAGTGTGATTTTGTTAATCCTTCTGATGGTTTCGATCATTTAACTTTATCAAAATAAGTTTATTGAGCTTTATATTTTGGAATTATATAACTCACTTTTATATCCTTATTTTATCTTGATAAAATGTTCTATGAAGGTTTAAAGCAAAATCATTTCTTATTTAGAATTTTTCTTAACATCGTTCTGATCTTTATGCTCGCTAATATATATATATATATATATATAGTCATCCACAGAAAGACTGTTTCGTTCTATCAGAACTTTTCAGTGAGGCAAGACACGCAGGACGCTCGAAGCCGGGATCGAAACCCGTCCAACTTTACGTTAGACTAAATCCCAGACCCCTCGGCCACCAAGCGGACCACGTTGGCTAAGGGAATCTTTAAGGTATTTATTTAGCAACAGCAGCTGGAGCTGTTTGTTTACATATTTTATACCCTATCGGCTACCAGAGTGCTCAATTCTTTCGAAGAGCTTTGCATTATGCGAGCGGCGTCCGACAATTCCTTCGCCAGAGTGCTCAACCCCCATGGGGGAGCGTATATATATATATATATATATATATCATCACTGATTACACATATCTGAAATTATAAGTTTTTTTTAGTGTTTGGGCACACATTTGACAGGAGATTAGTGAATGAAATATAGGGCAATGACTATAAAAATAGATTTAACGTAGGGGCGGAAATGGACAAAGGGTAGCATCGCGCAAAGCCGAAAATGAGGAAAAATTATTTTATTGGCTACGATTGCGCCAAGAATAAAGACGAGGTGGTAAGCATTAGAGCCAGGGTTTGTAAGTGTCTACGAAGAAACATTGCTGAAAGAATTTAAGGTGATACGTTCAATCGTGGAGCGGAGCACAGAAAAAGAAAGTGGCAGAGATTCATAGTGTAGCACTATGTGGGTAGGCCGCCAAAGCAGACGAGTCTGTTTTGGCGCGAAACCAGACAAAGGATTCTTGGACATGAAATCTCGCTGTATCCGGAAGTGGTAAGGAGACGCGAATGACAGTTGACGACGCGACCCAGCAGAGGGCAGTTAGCGGCTGGAGAGCAGAGAGGGCAGTTGCGGCTGGACAGGAGAGAGGCGAACAGAGAGGTTGGCGTGGACCCAGCGAGAGTGAGTCAAGATGAGTCTGATTCGAGTAGCATTGTGGAATTTTCGCTAGTAACCCACGCTAGCGTTAGTCCATATATGCTATCAGGAATGCACATGCATGTAGTTTTGCATACCTTCCTCTGCTCTTGGTTAACCCCAAGTTTGTTCGTGTTGTTCGTTTGTCCTTCTATTTTCTCCGTTCCCTCAATCGTATTCTTGTGTAGGTAAAGAAATGTGCGTTACCCCCTCGAACCACTAGTTGATCACCGGCCGGCGTAAGAAGGAATGGTTAGAAGACGGAGATAATGTGGTGGGGGTGAGGGTGTAACGTTTTACAAATGGTGCCGTTGACCAGAGAAAAAAAAACCTGATGAAAAAAAATTGGAATTGATCAGGAAGCGGGGAGTTTAGAGGCTGACAGACGAACGGAAAAAGAAACAAAGAAAAAGGCCATAAAGAACCCGCAACCAGCGAGACAGAGAGAAAAGAAAAAGAAAACGGAAGAGACAAAGAAAAAAAAAGTGGAAAAGAAAGAAATCTACAAAGGTAGGAATACACATTCCCCCCTCCCCCACTGCACTCGAATATAAGAACAAAAGAAAAAAAGATTTGTTAGATTAAGGAAATTTTAAGATGTAGAAAAAAAAACAAAAACAAGTAATCTATTTCGTTTTTGTGTGTGTGTGTGTATGTTTAACCCCTTAACTGCTGATAATTTTTGTTGTATTTTTGTTAGAAGGTAAAGGAAGGTCTTCTTCTTCCCCTACCCGGTTTTCACACTTAACTTGACCGGTAGAATTCAAATGCTTTTTTTTTTCTCCTTCTTCGTAGCAGTTTCACATAGTAATTTTTATACTTAAGTGTTAGGACCAGTGGCTTAAGAAAGAAAGTTAGTCAGTTCTGGGAAGTTTTATCGTTATTTTTTTAATGCTGGAAAGGTGATAAGTCACCGATTAAAAAAAAAAAAAATTTGCTGCAAGGTTCACTAAAAGAAAAAAAAAAAAAAATTTGTGGTATTTCAAAACCCCAGAGAAAGGGAAGATGAAACGAAAAATTAGAGAGAAAGTGAGATTTCGAAGCTAGGTTAAAATCGACTGGTCAAAGTCGGGTCGTTCCGAGTGCAGAGGGTAGAAGGTGGAGGAAAGCTTCTACCACAAAAACAATTTTAAAAAATGGAAAATATAAAAAAAAAAAAAATGGCGGAAAAATTGAACAAAGAAAGAGAAGGAAGAACAGATAAAGTCATGAAAAGAAAAAAAGAAAAGAAAGAAAAAGAGAGAACGAAAAGTAGAAAGAAAGAAAGATTGCTAGGGAATTTTTGTCACTGCATCCATGCCTGTCTCTGTAAAAAAAAAAAAAAAAAAAAAAAAGAAAGAAAAGAAAGTTTTTGTTTTTTTGTGGATTTAAAAAAAAACGGTTGGAAGCAAACGCTATCCCCTCCCACACCACCCCCAGTAGAGGGAAGAATTCAAGTGGACAGGAGAGAAGGAAAGAAAGACACAAAGAGAAATGGTGGAAGTGGGCAGAAATCTCAAGGGAAGAGAGACAAGGGTTAGAAGGTGGATGCTTGACAGATTCCTTCAGAACAATTTTATTTTATATAATTGTCAATTGTAGTTATTTTATTTTTTTTTAATTATTTTTTTGTCTGTGAATTGTTATTATAATTAATTTTTTTTTCCTGTTGTTTAATTTGTGTGGATTTTTTTTTTTGCTATCCTTTGTTTTTGTTTGTTTGTTTGTTTTTTTTGTTATACTTGCCTTGTTTTTTGTTGGTTTTGGGGGACTGGGCTTACCGTGTCATTTGCTTTGTTGTTTATTGTTATTTGTTTATTTTTTATTTTTTTTAAATTTATTTTTTTTTTTATTTTTTTTTATTTTTTTATTTTTTTACCTTCATGGATTTTCTGGGTTTATTTTTTGTGAGTTTAACTGCTCTTGGCACTTCTTCACTTCGTCTGATTGTGTTCTCCCTGGGGGGGGGTTGCACGGGGGCCCCGTTTCGCGGACTGGTATCGAGGGGTAGTAAGTTATACAAATGATGATTTGGGAAAGCGAGTGGCCTGATTGATATAGAATTGATGAAATGGTACCGAGGAAACGGTTGACGATGGGTTGGGAAGACGATACCTGGGCGCGGAGCGGTGTCCGGTTGCTCCTCCCCCCTGGCTGGTCATGGCTGGACGATCTGGGAGATGGTGTCAATTGCTTTGTTTTTTTTTTATCTTTTGAAAATCCATGAGGATTGATGGCTGGCAATCAGTTACAGTGAACTTTCAGTAACTCTGAGAGACTTGTTTTGTTTGTTGCAGGGGGCAGTGAAGGCCCCCAGGTTGGGAGGTGAATTCCACAGTGCTTTCTGGAACATTATTCCTGTTACGACACCGATCGAACTGCGGAGATTACTGATGCTCCCACGTCGTAAGGAAAGGGGGGAGACAAGTCCAAAAATACTCCTGAATTGTTGGGTAGGGGTGGTTAAAATTCCCCTGTGTTCTGATGGGTTGGAGAATGGGGTGAAATGTTCGAAAATTGAATAACGTTGGAGGTGAATGGAAAAGTCCTCTTAAAATCGTTGGGTAGGGGTGGTTAAAATTCCCCTGTGTTTTGTTGGGTGGGGGCGGGGCGAATTGAAAGAAAATTGAATAATGTTGGAGGTGAATCGAAAAGTCCTATTGGAATGAAAAATAGGGATGAGTCAGGAGACCCCAGAATTGTTCACAGGAGAGCAAGGTGGAAGAGCTGAATCCAGCAATATTTTTTTTTTATTTTTAAATTCTTTTTATGTGTATGATGATATGGTGTTGTTATATTATTTATTATTTTTTTTTAGGGGACGACCGAACCCCTTTAAAATTTTGTAAGTTCGGTTTTTACTTCCTGTAAATGTTCTTGTTTTTTTTTTTTTTTTTTTGCTGGTTAAATTGTGTTGTAATTTATTGAGAATAAATGACAAGGGTAAGAGAGGGAGTTATGTAGCACTATGTGGGTAGGTCGCCAAAGCAGACGAGTCTGTTTTGGCGCGAAACCAGACAAAGGATTCTTGGACATGAAATCTCGCTGTATCCGGAAGTGGTAAGGGGACGCGAATGACAGTTGACGACGCGACCCAGCAGAGGGCAGTTAGCGGCTGGAGAGCAGAGAGGGCAGTTGCAGCTGGACAGGAGAGAGGCGAACAGAGAGGTTGGCGTGGACCCAGCGAGAGTGAGTCAAGATGAGTCTGATTCGAGTAGCATTGTGGAATTTTCGCTAGTAACCCACGCTAGCGTTAGTCCATATATGCTATCAGGAATGCACATGCATGTAGTGTTGCATACCTTCCTCTGCTCTTGGTTAACCCCAAGTTTGTTCGTGTTGTTCGTTTGTCCTTCTATTTTCTCCGTTCCCTCAATCGTATTCTTGTGTAGGTAAAGAAATGTGCGTTACCCCCTCGAACCACTAGTTGATCACCGGCCGGCGTAAGAAGGAATGGTTAGAAGACGGAGATAATGTGGTGGGGGTGAGGGTGTAACGTTTTACAATAGGATTTAAAGAACAATTATTTGACCATGTTTATTTAGCTTTTTCTTTCAATGATTGTCATTTTTTCCAATCTTATTAATCAAATAACATTTTTGACTTTCTTTTTCTACACTTTTTGTCTCTAAATGACCAATTTCTTCATTTAATGTTCTTTAAAATGTTTTCATTTCATACAGGTGAATGGAATAGTTAGAATTTATCCAGTCAATAACGATCCATCGTACGCGGTTGTGCTGTTCTGCGGCTGGGTAACTGTAAAGACAAAATGGGGTCTAATAGTTCGATTCGACGGTAACAGCAGAGTTACTGTCTATGTACCAAGAATTTGTAGGAATAAACTTAGTGAAATTTGCGGTGACGGTAATCAAATAAAAGACGATCACTGCACTAAAGATGGCATAGATGTATCTGAAAAATGAAATGTATATTCATTTATAAGAGCAACAGACTACCTAATGATACTTATACGAGGATCATTAAATAAGTTTCCAGACTTTTTCCGTATGGGCACTTTTATTGATAGTACACACATGAAACTCTCGTCCTCTTCGAAGTAACCTCCTCCGGCTGCCATGCACTAGTTGTACTGTTCCAACAACTTCTTCAAGGCCCCATGGAAGTCCTCTTGTGTGAGCGTGTCAATAACCTTCGTCACAGCCTCTTTCATCTCTTCAGTTGTCTCATAACGATAGCGTCTGAGCTTAGGGAACAACCAAAAGTCACAGGGATCAAGGTCTGGACTATAGGGAGGCTGAGGAACTGTCTTGAGGCCCATAATGGTCAAATAGTCTGTAACAAGGATGGAGTTGTGAACTGGTGCATTGTTCTGGTGGAAATGCCACTGATCCGATTTGAAGAGTGCTGGCCTCTTCCGACAGAATCACTTTCTGAACTCCCTTAAAACCTCAACATAGTATTTTTGTTGACTGTCAGTCCAGTGGGAACCCAGTGCATGAAGATCATGCCAGTCAAAAAAAGGGATAATCAAAATCTCTTCCTGAACTCCCTTAAAACCTCAACATAGTAACCCTAACCCTAACCCTTTGGCCAATCAACTGTGATGTATTGACTTCTTTACTCCTCCCACACCCACTTCATCTCTCACAGACTCCATGCCTTCCTTGAATCTCTTATGCCACTCAAAAACTGATGCTCGATTCATGCAAGATGGTCAAAAAGCAGTCTGAAGCATCCCCTACGTTTCTGGGGCATTTTTCCAAGTTTAAAACAGAATTTTATTGCATATCGTTCTTCTAAAGTGTCCCCACGTCCAGATTGCATTATTGAAATTCACCAGCTGTGACAATTAGGCTTTAGTAGGGTGTATTCCAATTGCTGCTGTAGCTGTTGATTTGAAGCTGAAATCATAAAAATTGGTCAGTCATCTCATAAGATGTATAGCAATAGCATACTGAATTTTCAATAGTCTACGACAATTTTAAATACCTGTACAAAAAAGTCTGGAAACCTATTGAATGAACCATGTAAACCTACGTTTGCTTACCTCCAAAACGTAGGCCTTAATTTATCATAAAAGCAAAAACTGGTTGGTATTCAGTACGTATTTACTTAACCCCTACACACTGTCAAAGTTTAAGCGGAATACAACTGGTTTGAACACAGAATCTTTTCCTATTTCGGTTGATAAGGCTGAAGAGCGTAGTTCAAATTCCTGTTTTACTGCTAATTGGGGAGAAAAAAAGATTTATGTATTTCCTTAATGCATTATCATAAAGTGAAAAATGAACAGTCTCGTCTAAGACTTGAACTTATCTCGTCAACTCCGTTTCATATGATGATGCCCTTTACGCTATGATGTACCTCCTTAATTTGAATTTAGCATTCCATACAATAGTAGATTTGACGTGACATAACTCATTTCTCTTCTTCTCTGACACTGTCAAAATCAAAGGCCAGAGAAAAGAATGGAGAAACAGATTTTATTTTTTGTTTAGATCACATTTGTCAGATAAAGAACAAAGTTCAAAATTGTAAGAATGCGTCATCTAATCCAGGTCAAAAGGCCACAACTAGTGTTAATTAACAAAAAAGGCACTTTATGTTTATTGGATTTTGCCGTTCCGAAGGACCTCAGAGGAAAAATGACGGTGAGACTAATTGTAGTCAGCTTAGAACGGTCACTAAAAGGCTTGAAAAAAAGACTAACGAAATTGAAAATCAGAGGGAGAATCGAGACCATCCAGATTAAGTATTGTTGAAATCGGCCAGAATTCTCAGAAGGGACCTGGAGACCTGAATAGACTTGCTGTCACTTAGACTTCAGTGCTAACGCTGGTGTGAAAAACTTACAAGGTGTAAAATAATAATAATAATAATATTAATAATAATAATAAAAGAGGATGAGTGGAGACCATCCAAACTACAGCATTATTGAGATCGGACAGGATACTAAATCCTGGAGACTTGAAGAGACTCTAATAAAAACTATCAGCTAACGCTGTTATGAAAAACTCTCAAACAATAATAGTAATAATTATAATAATACGTGACTAACTTTATAAAAAAACCCCATCTAATCCTTGATCGAAATTCCACCCTTCAGAAGACAGTCACAGAAGAAAATAGCTTGAAAGAAAAAGAAAGAGAAAAAATCTCTGCTGTATGATCTGCGATTTTTTTAAAAGTCGAACTGGTCAGTAGATATTTAAAGTCTTTACTGTATTCTCAAAATGAATGGCATGCTTCAGATTTCTTTCTTTTTGTTTTCTTTAAAATTCTGTGCTGTTACTCTTTGAATATATAAGGTAGAGTAAAATTAATATATCAATAAGATGGTTTATGGAGTGAATAAGGAGTGTTCTGAGTAAGAGAGCTAACACAGGAAAAAATAGAAGAATAATCTTACTTAAGTGGCTAAATTTATCAATAACAAGAAGATCCAAATGGTTTTCGACTCTTAGAAAGCAGAGCCAATATCTTACCATAAAGATACTTGGTCATATCTGTGTCAGGATTATAGATAATAAACAACCCCAGGGTCTGGTATAGTCACCATATGATACCCACGAAAAAAGGACAAATCGAAACATAATTCAACGTGGGATCCAGACAGCTTGTTTAGGTGTCATGATTGGCCAGCACTCCCTTGAAAGACAACATGAGGGACCTAGTCGTTATCCTGCGAATGTTGGCTGTGCTTTTTTACTGGTACACAAATGATGAACTAAGCACCCCCACAACTCAGAGACATCAACAGAGAAAATGAACTGGGGAAGACAACAAACTGGCATTTTACTGTTGTTTTAGGGAAAACTGTACACAAAGAGGCTATAGAAAAATAATGATTGAAATTTGGGAAGAATGCGCTAGACTTAGTGACCAAGCTAGAACGATGATAAAGAAGGGTTGGTCTTCTGACCTTGAAATATTAGAAATATACCAACAAATAAGTAGAAAACATGTCAATAAAACCCTAATACAGAAACTGAAGCGCTAAGTAGAGAAAAACCAGTATCCTCAAATCGAATTGAAACGCCAAGCAATAGTAATCGAAATACGGCACAACATCAAAACACAAAACAAACACTAAGTTGAGAAAATGAATGTAGACACTATGAAGAGACTTATGTCTGAAATGAAGACCACATTACCATCTCTCAGGAACCAAGACTCGAGAACAAAGTAGAAACTGAAAAAATAAAGAAATTATTAACAAATATCTCAACGAACAAGATCTCGGAATTAAATGAACTAATTTATGCAGAAGCGAAATCAGTCAGTGAGAAAATTAGGGTTCCCCTAAACAATACGAACAGAAACTCAAAAAGTGGGTTGAAAATTAAACTGGAAACGCAGATGAGAACTCTACAACAACAAGCAAAAATGCGAAGACAGAAGAAAAACGTTGGAATGTGTTGGGACTAAAAGAGAAAAGTAACATGGAACAACGAATACAACTCGAAAGTATAAATCAAAAGGTGCTGACGAAAGAAGGAAAACTAAAAAGAGTGGATCAAACAATACAGACAAAACAGGAGCTTCTAAAACAACGAAAGAAAATTCTACCAGCAAGCAGGGGGAGAATGTATGAAGATATGCCAAAAAACGAATGTAAGGGAAAGAAAACAATTATGGAGGAAAATATGGGAACGAATATGCCATAACAGAAAATCTGAATGGATAATCAGCACCGAAAAAGAGTTACAAGGACACGAAAAAGCTCCTAAGACAAAAAAACCCCACCTCAATTCTCTCAGAGGAACATTAAAAAAGTACCAAATTGGAAAACGCCTGGCCATGATGGCATACGTGGGTTCCGGTTTTAAAAAAAGACTTTCACTTACGACAGTCAGGCTATGTAATAAAAATCTAGTCCTTACAATATTTTTATCACTCTTTCGTTCGTTTGTCGTTTGAAATGTTAATACAATTGCTTTTCTTTCCATGTTTGTTTTCAAGTTATTGTTGTTTTGTTGATCCTTGTTGTTTTAGTTATTTCTAGTCACTGTAATTAGTATTTTTGCTATTTTTATGTAGTCTTTGAGTTGTCGTATCAATGTATCAACGCTATTGTCAATGCAGGCGAGTCCTTCTTTTCTTGACACATATAGTCTGTCTACGTCATTTCTGGGATGCAATACCTCATAGATTGTCATGAGTTTTTCTGTTCTCTGGTTCATTTGTTTAAGTTTTCCCCTCGTCCACTTTGAGAATGGTCCCGAATATCTTACGAGGGTGACATCTTTGATGAGATTTCTGTTATGTAATTGGGTTTCGGGTTGCTTTATCGTTCTCTTGAGATACTCTTTTAAAACTTTTTTTCTTTCATCTTCGCTTCATTGATGGTGTTAGCTTCCAATATTCCCAAGTACTTGTAAGTTTTCTTTTCTGCGAACATTCTGATATTTTGTTGATTTGGTTGTTTTATTCCTTCCGTCATTCACCTTTTCCCACTTTTCATTATTAGCAAGGGGCATTTTTCTATACCAAATTCCGTTCCTGTGCTTAGTTTGTATAATTTCACTGAGTGTATTAAAGTTTGTTTTTGGGAAACAGTTTGATGTCCTCCATGTACATTAGATGGATATTTTCTTGTTATTAATGAAGTTTGTATCTACCGGTGTATTTCCTAAGTTTGTGATTGAATGGCATTACACAATTACAAAAAGTAATGGTGATAGCACATCTTCCTGGAAGATACTTTTCTAGATTTTCACCTCAGCTACGCTTTTTCCCCTGTTGTCACTTCCACTATACAATTTTCTCGATAAACTTAATAGCTTCGTCGGATATCTTGTACATCTTTTTTTCTTCAAAAGACAAAAATCAAGGATTTCTTTTTTATATTTCGAGACGGTCAGTTGTCTATTGCCATTTTTAGGTGTGGGGAAATTATGAGGATGGCTGTTATCATTATTATTTTACTCTTTTCAGAGTTTTTCACTCCAGTTTCTTACTGAAGTTTGAATGATAGAAAGTCTCCTCAAGTCCCCAGGACTCTTCTCAGTATTCTGACAGATCTTAATGATGCTGAAGTTTGGATGGTCTCCTCTTGTTGTTTGGTGACATTATAGACGCTGATATGGTAGTACATAGACTTAGGTATATGTATGTGCATATGTATAGGCACATAAGTAGGTGTGAGTATATGTATATGTGTATATGAGTACGCGCGAGTATATACATTGATATTGTTGTGAGTTGACCATAAGTGTGTATATATGTATGTGCATATGTATAGGCACATAAGTAGGTGTGAGTATATGTATATGTGTATATGAGTACGCGCGAGTATATACATGGATATTGTTGTGAGTTGACCATAAGTGAGTATACATGTATGTGCTTATATATAGGCACATAAGTAGGTGTGAGTATATGTATATGTGAGTACGCGCGAGTATATACATGGATATTGTTGTGAGTTGACCATAAGTGAGTATATATGTATGTGCATATGTATAGGCAAATAAGTAGGTGTGAGTATATGTATATGTGTATATGAGTACGCGTGAGTATATACATGGATATTGTTGTGAGTTGACCATAAGTGTGTATATATGTATGTGCATATGTATAGGCACATAAGTAGGTGTGAGTATATGTATATGTGTATATGAGTACGCGTGAGTATATATATGGATATTGTTGTGAGTTGACCATAAGTGTGTATATATGTATGTGCATATTTGTGTATGTCCATATACGAGCCGGAACATATTTGCGTAGTTATATTGAGTGTGTGGCGATATGTATTTGTTCATGAACCACTAATCCAACTCTACGAGTATAAGTGGGGATATTCAGATAAAAATGGGACCGTGATTTAAAAGCTTCAATTATATTACCACACCTTTTAGCATATACAGTCTGGCAATATTTTTATGTCCAGTCTATGGGTAGCCAAAAATGCAGAATTAAGAAATGTTCCCTGTATATATATAGTGTAAAGTCAGCCTGTGGACACACATAGAGAGACAGACTCTGAGAGGGACAGAGGGGACCAAAGTGTGTCTGCTGGACAGTGGGGGTGGACAGAGAAAGTCCAATGGGGTTACGGGATATTTTGTCGTTATTGGTTATTGATATCTGACTCTGTTAGTTTCTTCTTAACCCATCTTAATTCGCTGGCGTCTTCTTGTCTGCGAAAGCTGCGAAGGAAGAGAAAGAAGAAAGGAAAGAGGCATAGAGAGAAAATATCTTTTCAATTTCAACTTTATTCCATTTAGGTTTTCGCACAGCTGCTCTGTAGCGAAGAATGTCATCCTGGACTATTTGAGAACAGTCGTTTCTACCAAATCAGGCGTTGAAATATATTAGTTGTCTTCGATGGTTAATAATTCCAAGTTCCAGTGATGCCTTCGTGTTGCTTGCTGCGGCGTGTCGGCTCGATAGTAACAGATACAACCTGCATGTGAAAACCAGGGGACTCGGCAAAACAGGCATGTTACCTTGTTAGCAGCCAGGTGGAAGACAGTCCTTTTAATCTGAAGGGTTCTGCTGAAGTGAGCGAATCTCTTCCTTTTACAGGGACGGTTTCTTTTTGGCGCATGCACCGTCCCAGTTACTGTCAGGGGCTTCTGGGAGTGTCTGGATTTTTAAAAACCTATTTTTATTCATTTTATTCACTCCCACAGTCCGCTTCGGGGATCTGACGAAGAAATAAACAACGTCAAGCCCAAAAATTTTGCAGTCACTTTTAATTTTGATTAAAGGGATTTCATCGGCCGTCTACGTTGGGAAAGTGAGGACACCACACACCATCATTTTGAGAAGTGTCACTCACCCTTCCTTTATTGATATATATTTAAGCTTTAGTGTTTTCGCCTTTTCCTTCTATTGAGGACCCGTCTCAAACTCGTGCATTTCTATCCAATCCTACTGAGAAAGACAGCACGTCATCGGGTGAGATTATGCAGACGAATGTGCATAGGCCACGGACAGAATTTCCACAATTTTGTTTCCGAGCCTTCCAGTCCCTTTGCCAATATTTGGGGGATTGTTTTAAGTGTATCAATTACAATTGGTATTGCTATCAAACTTCATGTTCTATATTTTTTCTCAGGTAATGCCTAGATATTTATCTCTCTTTTCGCTTTCTTTCAGTTTTACCCTGAGGTCTGCCCAGATGGCAAAGTCCACTGTTCGGCAGGTACTCTTAAAAATTACCACTTCCCTTGTTTACTTTACAATATACCATTTTCGAGGGACGAGAAAAAACACGTCCGTTGATTTCGACATTAGCGTTACTTCTTCGTTTATTATTATTATTATTATTATTATTTTACTCTTTAGAGAGTTTTTTTATACCAGCGTTAGCTGATATTATTTTACTCATGTGAGAGTTCTTCACGTCAGCGTTAGCTCATAGTTTTCCACAGGAGCAAGTCTTCTCAAGTCTTCAGGACTTTTCTTAGTATTCTGGCCAATTTCAACAATACTTTAATTTGGATTGTCTCACTCGTTCTCTTATTTCCAAGTCCTCCAGACCCTGCACCAATCCTTTAGTGACTTTACCTATTACAATTGGTATCACCGTCACTTTCATGTTCCTTAGTATTTTAAAAAATTCTCTTGAAGGTCTAGGTATTTACCTCTCTTTTGGCTTTCTTTCAATTTTTCCTAGTGGTCAACCGGAACGGCCAAGTCCACTATACGGTGGGTTCTGTCTTTTATTTTCATTTTTATTTTTTTTTACTGAAATCGCTTATTATGTGATTGATCGTTTCGTCTCTTTCCCCACATAATGTACATCTGCTATTTTGTTGCGTTTTGTCTATTCTTGTTTTGATATAGTTAATCTTTATGGCATTGTTTTTTGTTGCTATCAGAAGAGATTAAATTTCTCTCTTAAGCTTTCCCTTTTTGAGCCATTTCCAACTTTTTTCATGTGAGATTTCGTTTGTTTGTCGCTTGAAATATCCAAAAACTTGTTTTTCTTTCAATTGTTGTATTCTGGTTATTTTCGTTCCGTTGATGTTAGTGTTGGACGCCGTAATCAGACTTGCTCCGCACTTTTCTATGTAATCTTTGAGTCATTGTATCGATGCATCGACGCCATTTTGAATGCCGGTAAGTCTCATTCCTTCTTCTTTTCTTGACACATATAGTCTGTCAACGTCATCCTTAGGATGTAAGGCCTTCTACATCGTTATGAGTTTTCTTGTTCTCTGGTTTTGTTGGACTTATTTTCTGGACCACTTTAAGAATGTTTACGAGTAGCTTACAAGGAGGGCAGCCCAGCTATTTATACCTTTGATGAGGTTTCTGCTATGTAGTTTGGTTTCGAGTAGTTTTCTCCTGAGATGTTCTTTTTATTTTTTCTTTCGCTTCCGCATGTTCAATGGTATCCGCTTCCAATATTCACAAGTATTTGTTGGCTTCCATTTCTCTGAGCAGTCTGATTTTGTTTTGATTTGTTAGTTCTGTTCCTTCTGACCTACGTCGTTCTCCGCTTTTCATTATTAGCATGACACATTTTCCTAAGGCGAATTCCACCCCTATATCTTGATTGTATATTCTGCCTGTATTAGGGTTTCTAATTCTTTTTCGTTTTTGGCAAACAGTTTGATGTCGTCAATGTACAAAAATTTGGTGGTTGATTTTTTGCTTCCGATTTATGAAGTTTGTATCTGAATGTGAATTATTATTTTTTTCCTTTAGAGTTTTTCATATCAGCGTTCGTTGATGGTCTTTCAATGGTAGCTTGATTGACAGCAAGTCTCCTCAAGTCTCCAGGACTCTTTTGAGTATTCTAGCCGATCTTAAAAATGTTGTAGTCTGAATAGTCTGGATTCGTCCTCTAATTTCCTACTCTTCCAGTCCTCTTTCCAAGCTTTTGACGACCGTTCAAAGTCGCCTTTCTAATTAGTATCACTAACACACTCATATTCCACTGATTTATCTGTTCACTAGCAAGGTCTAAGTACTTGTCTCTTTTTTGCTTTCTTTGATTTTCACTCTGAGGTCCGATGGGATTACAAAATCAAGTATATGCCAAGTTTTCTTTATCATTATTATTATTATTATTATTATTATTATTATTATTATTATTATTATTATTATTATTATTCACTCATTAGAGCTTTTCACATCAGCGTTAGCCGATGGTTTTTCACTGGAGTCTGAGTGACATCAAGTCTCCTCAAGTCTCCAGGACTCTTCTCAGTATTCTGTCCGTTCGTAATAATGCTGTCGTTTGGATGGCCTCCACCCGTCCGCCAACTTCCAAGTCCTCCAGTCCCTTTAGTAATCCTTTAGCTACTGTTCCAAACGCACCAATTACAATTGGTATAATTGTCACTTTCATGTTCCATAGTTTTTTTCAATTCCCTAGCAAGGTCGAGGTACTTATCCTTCTTTTTACATTCTTTCAGTTTTATTCTGTGGTCAGCCGGGACAGCAAAGTCGACTATTTTGCAAGTTCTCTTTTTTTTTTGTTGATTATTATCACCTCTGGTGTTCTGACTGGGATTAGGTGATCCGTTTGTATGTTAAAGTCCCATAGGAGTTTACTCCTAGAGAGTTTTTCACAACATTTTTTGCTGATGGTCTTTCACTGTATCAAGAAGACCAATTAGAATTGGTATAAACGTCACTTTTGTGTTCCACAGTTTTTTCAGTTCTTTAGCAAGGTCAAGGTATTTGTCCTTTTAATTTTCTTTCAATTTTACTCTATGGTCAGCCGGGAGAGCAAAGTCCACAATACGGCTCTTATTTTGTTGTTGATTATTTTAAGGTCTGGTCGTGATTAGGTGATCCGTTTGTATATTAAATCCTATAGGAGTTTGTATGCGTCATATTCTCCTGGGCAGATTCTGTTCGTATGGTCAAATTTCAATTTCTAGCAAAACTCTCATTGGATCACCTTGCCCACCCAGTTATGTTTACTCTTCTACTCATTCTGTGCTAATTTGCTACATTCACTTACTATGTGATTGATCGTTTCGTCTCTATCTACACATAAACTACATTTGCAGTTTTGTTGCGTCTTATCTATTCTTGTTTTGATATGATTGGTTCTTATGGCTTTGTTTTGTGCTGCTATTAGGAGAGATTCTGTTTCTATCTTAAGGTTTCCCTTTCTTGGGCACGTCCATGTTTTCTCATGTGAGATGTTGCTTAGTAGTCGCATAAACCTAGAGTTGTTTTTATTCCTATTTTTGTTTTCTGGTTATTGTGGCTCTGTTGGTCCTCGCGTTGTCAGTATTGTTTTGGTGGATGTAATCAGTCCTTCACTTCACTTTTGTATGTAGTCTACAAGTCGTTGTATTGATGCGTCAAAGCGGTCTTCAATGCTGGCAAGTTCTCTTCCTCCTTCTTTCCTTGACACATATAGAATGTCAACATCCTCTCTGGGATGTAATGCCTTATACATGGTCATTAGTTTTCTTGTTATCTAATCCATTAGTTTAAGTTCTTCTCTGGTCCATTTCAAGAATGGTACCGAATAATTTACGACGGGGACAGCCCAGCTATCTATTCCTTTGATAAGGTTTCTGCAATAGAATTTTGTCTCGAGTAGCTTTCTGGTTCTCCAGAGATACTCTTCCTTAATTTTTCTTTCATCTTCTTTTGTTTGATGGTGTCAGCTTCCAAGATGCCGAAGTATTTGGAGGTTTCCTTTTCTCTAAGCGTTCGAAATTTTCCTTGATTTGGTAGTTCCATTCCGTTCGTCAGGTGTCGTTTAACGTTTTTCATTGCTAACATGGTGCATTTTTCTATTTTAATTGCCACCCCTATGCCCTGACTTATATTCTGACTACGTGTATTAGTGTTTCCAATTCTTTTTAATTTTTTGCAAACAGTTTGATGTCGTCCAAATAGATTAGGTAATTGATCTTTTCCTGCGATTCACTAAGTTTGTATCCAGCTGTGCATTTTCTGAGTATGTGGATGGGTGGAGTTTTTCTCACCAGCAGATGCAAAAAGTCTTTCACTTGCGTCTAAATGACCACAAGTCTCCTCAAGTTTCCAGAACTCTTCTTAGTAATTTAGCGTATCTTAATAAATCTGTAGTCCGGATGGTATCCGCTTGCCCTCTGATTTCAAAACTTCTAGTCCCTTTGCCATGCCGATATTAGTATCAGATATTCTTTGCGAGTTTTTCACACTATACATATTCTTTCGATTTCATTACTATTAATAATATTGTTTATTTATTTATTTAATCGTTTATTTATTTTTAGTTATTATTGTTTTTTGTTTTTTTATTGTTGTTGTTCACTTTTGTTTATATGCGTGGTGTTTAAAAAAATTTTTTTTGTTTTGTTTTGTTTACTTTAGTTTTTTTTTGTTTGTGGTGTTTTTACGTTTACTGCACAATTCACTTTTGAAAAAAGCGTAAAAAGCAATTTTGAAGTGTTCGGGAAGTAACTCTAGAAAAATTTACATATGAATTATTTTTCTTAAACCTCATGAATATCTACGTATTTTCTTGCAAAACCAGCTTCGGTGGTATACATGCTAAAACTTTATTCGCTCTCAGTTTTTCCCTTTCCCCATGATTTTCCTGCTTTTGTATCTTTTATTTTCTATCTGATGCTTATTAAATTCCAACCATAATCATTTTGATATTTTAAAAATCTAAATTCAAATTTGAATGTTTAATATTTTCCATTTTCCTTTCTCTTTTTTAATGATACCTTGCATTCTACATTTCTCTTGCATGGAAAAACAGGTATGTAAGCGTACGCACACGCATTTGTGAGCGTGTGTATTTAAGCCTGTGTCTGTTCAGATGAGACTGAGTATAAGTGTATCAGTGAGTCAGTGTGTTTTTGAACATGTGTGTGTGTGTGTGTGTGTGTGTGTGTGTGTGTGTGTGTGTGTGTGTGTGTGTGTGTGTGTGTGTGTGTTTGTATGTGTGTGTGTGTGTGTGTGTATTTCATTACTAGCATGGCACATTTTTCTTTACCAGATTCCATTGCTATGTCCTGACTATACATTCGCACTGTTTGTATTAGGGTTTCCAATTCTTTTTCGTTTGATGTACATTTGGTGATTGATCTTATCTTGTGATTTACTAAGTTTGTATCCGGTTGTGCATTTCCTGAATATGTGGTTGAGTGGCATCATCACTATTACAAATAAGAATGTTGACAGCGCATCTCCCAGGAATATACCTCTCTGGATCTTTGCTTCATCTAAGCTTCTTCCTCCTGCTGTTAATTCCACTCTCCAGGTTTCCATAGTTTTCTCGATAAAGTTTATGACTTCGTCTGATATCTTGTACATTTTGTGATTGTGTAACTTACTTTGTAGACCCATATCAGATGCTTTTTTGTAGTCAATCCTCATCATAGCTAGATTTTTTCGTCTTGTTTCACTCTCAGTGAGGATGTGTTGATCAATGTACAGCAGCTCTCCCGTGCCTCTTGTTCACTTGCTTTAGCTATTCTGTTCCCCGGAGAAGAGTTCACGGCTTATTAACGAGTTGTAAATCTCATTGCTTATTTGTGCCTTTAGTATTTTCCACATCATAGACAGCCATGTAATGGGTTTGTAGTTTTTTAGGGTTGTTTTTTTGTTTTTGTTTTTTGTTTTTTTAAGAGAATCTTTCTGAATCAAGGTGTTTTTTTCCTTTGGTCATCCATTCGGGTACGTCTGCTTCTAAGCATCTGTTCATTTTAATCGCTAGTCCGTCATGGATGGAAGTGAATTATTATTCATCTATTTATTTGTTTATTCATTGGTTATAATCGTTTTTTGCTTTGTTTAGTGCATTTTTTTTTCTTTTTCCATTTTTTGTTTTTTGTCTTTTAAATTTACTCCGGCTTTTGTTTGCGGTGGTTGTTGATTTTTATTTTTATTTTTTGTTTTACTTACCTTCCAATTCATTTTGGACAAACGTGTAAAAAAGCAATATCGCAATGTACGGGAAGTAACTCTCGAAAAATTTACATATGAATTATTTCCCTTGGACTACAGCCTTAAAACTAGTGAATATCTACGTATTTTTTTTGCAAATCTTTATCCTTTCTTATTTTTTCTTTCACTTTTTTTTATCTTTCATTTTCTGTCAGATGCTTATTAAATTCCACTCATAACAATTTTGATATTTTTTAAATCTAAATCTAAATTTGAATTTTTAATATTGGTCAGTCATCTCATAAGATGTATAGCAATAACATACTGAATTTTCAAGAGTCTACGACAATTTTAAATACCTGTACAAAAAAAGTCAGGAAACTTATTAAATGACCACAGAATAAAACTGAAAGAAAGTGGAAAGAAGGATAAGTACCTCGACCTAGCGAGGGAACTGAAAAAACTATGGAACATCAAGGTAACAATTATACCAATTATGATTAGTGTTTTTGGTACAGTAACTTAAGGATTATTAAAGGGACTTGAGGACTTGGAAGTTAGAGGACGAGTGGAGACCATCTAAACTACTACATTATTGAGAACGGCCAGAATACTGAGACGAGTCCTGCAGACTTGAGGAGACTCACTGTCACCAAACTCCAGTGAAAGACCACCAGCTAAAACTGATGTGAAAAACTCTTAAGGAGTAATTAATAATAATAATAATAATAATGATAATAATAATAATAATAATAATAATAATAATAATAATAAATTAGCAATATTTGTAATGATAGTTACCTTTTATAATTAGTAATATAATTAGCATTGATTAATCCTTATAATCATATTAATGATTTTAACGATAATTAGAATGGCAGTATTAATATATATATATATATATATATATATATATATATATATATATATATATATATATATATATATATATATATATTGTTACGACTAAGCGCAACAGAAAATAAGTACTAGATTCGTAGAAATTAAAGTTGAGGAAACGGGATTACATCTAATGACTAAATACAGAGTTAATTTTACATAAAATAACAATATAGTTTAGAACAGTAGGGATGAGGTTTAAAACAATACAAGTTGGGAAAAATGCTAACAAGTTAATACAAACTTGTGAGAGCCCAGAAAGTTGTTTAGATGACGTGTTATTTGAAAAGGAAGGAAAGAGGAAATCCACTGTACTTAAGATTAAGGCGACGGATGGGAATTTGTCGCTCGTACAAGAATTATATTATTTTTGTCTTAAAAATACTTTGATTGATTTAGACATATAAAATGATAGTTTGGTCAATAATATCAAAAAAAGGGATGAAGTATTTACCGATAATCTTTTCTTTTCGGGGACTGTAGGAATTTAGGTAATTTCGGTCGAAGCTTTGTTCTTAAATCAAGTATGACTGGAGTTGACTTCAACAGTATTCGGCTGTGGGTGGAGGAGACAACTGACTTGTTAGTACGGACCCCTGCTTATATATATATATATATATATATATATATATATATATGTTTTGTGTGTATTGTTAAAAAATTGTTAGATACATAAGGATACATGACACTAGACGATGACATAACATTCGGTTTTGACATCAACTTCTAGCCTAAATTTTTTGTCTCCACTTCTTTCTTTCTTTATTTTTATTTATTTATTTTATTTAAACGAGTACGAATCCGCTGAAGAATGTTTTTATCATTGAAAATATTTTTCTCTCCTTTGTGTGAGGGATATCTGAAGAAGTGGGTTTCTCTTATTGAGTGGCCAGCAGAAATAAATTTATAATAGCCAAATAATAATTTGTTGATTTTTTTTTCCAATTATAGAAATTTGCTCGGTATAAAAAAAAAAATATGTATATATATTTATAAGTACACATTGAGCACTCTTGGAGATTTATAAGAATCCTCATATATTCTCAAATGGAATAATTCCCAACTCCCTGGAGACTGGGGTTCAATCCCAGGTCGAGTTATACGAAAGACTCAAAAATGGTACTTGATACCGTCTTGCTTAACTCTCAGCATTAAAAAGTACATATAAAGAGTAAAGAGGAGCAATCCAGGGAACGGAGAAGCGTCCTCGCCCACACTTTGGTATAGTAGCTAATGAAAGGAAAGCCTTCAGGTCGCCCTCGACTGTTGTCGTCAACTTGTACACACATACGTACACACATACATTAGCACAAAGAACGCGTTCCTTTTGTAATAATCGCTTTTCTTCAATTTCTCTTTCTTTCCCATCTCAAACTGTATTATCTTCCATATTTTACATCAGTTCATTGTCTTTGAAATTAATTTTGTCCTTGTGACTTCTTAATCTTTTTCATTGTTATTGTCTTATCTCTACGTTTTTGTTTTGTTTTGTGCGGTTTTACGGCCTAATTCACTTATTACACCGTATCAATAGAAATAGATGTCAAAAACCATATAAGTGGCAAGGGAGATAACTCTGGAAAAAAATAGTATCTGCATTATGTCCCTTAGACTGTGGAATGGTGTTAATTTTTCATTTTGTTATATTGATATTATTATCATCATCATCATCATGTCATGCTGCCAGCACAGATATCCCTGACCTTCTCTCGCCACTTCTCCCTATTGTTCATCGCCTCCGGCAGGTCCTCAGGTCCTCAGGGCTACATTGATATATTATTGCCCCAAATCATATATAATATATATGGGATATTTCGTTCAATTTACATATATCACAATTTTTCAATAACTTTTTTCTGTTAAGGCATTATTTATTTCTGTCTTTGAATTAGTTTGTACATTTTTATTATAAAGTATGCGCTAATTTTTCACACACACACACACACACACACACACACACACACACACACACACACACACACACACACACACACACACACACACACACACACACATTTTGTAATAATCTCTTTTCTTCCATTTCTCTTTCTTTTCTATCTTAGCTTATAATAATCTTTCCCAATATTTTGCACCTCTTCATTGTTACCTTTTGCAATTATATGTATTTTTTGTTCCTCTTTTTTTATTGCTTATCCTTTTTGTTCCTCTTTTTTATTGTTTATCTTTTTTATTATTTTTTATTGTTATTATCTTCTCATTTCTATGATATTATTATGTGAGTTTTTCAAATCAGCATAAGTCTTAAACTGGAGTCTAAGTGACAGCAAGTCTCCTCTAGTCTCCAGAACTCTTCTGAATATTCTAGTTGGTCTTAACAATGCTGTGGTCTGTATAGCCTTAATCCGTCCTCTGATCTCCAATTCTTCCAGTTTTTTTTTTTTGTTTCGAACCTTAGGAAATTGTTCCTAGTGCGCCAACAACAATTGGTATCACCAACATCATTATGATCCATGGTTTGTTCAGTTCTTTAGCCAGATCCAAATATTTGTCTATCTTTTTACTTTTTTTCATTTTCAGAGTGTGATCCACTGGAACAGTAAAATTCACTATATAACATTTTCTTTTTCTTAATTAACACAAGGTCTAGCCGTCTGGTCAGGATTTAATAATCCATTAGTATCTCAAAGTTGGAGAGAATTTTATTCATCTCATTTTCCAGGAAGGATTCAGGTTTGTGCATATACCATTTGGTAGTATGGTCAAATTCTAATCTGTTGTATAATTCTCAGTGGATCTCCTTTCCCCATTAAGTCTTTCATTCTTTTTGTACTAGTTTGCTGCATTCACTTATTGATCTATGATTAATTGTTTCCTTACTTACACTTACTATTCTGTTGCATCTTATTTATTTATTTATCTATTAATTTATTCCCAATTTCTTTTATTACAATTATATATCAATATATATATTTTATTTAAACAATATTGCTGTGTGTTGTACACCGGGATCTAGATTGTACCAGTATACTAATATATTCAGATTAGTTGTAGTAGCAGAGTTGTTCCATAGTTCGCACTCGTTCCATAATTTTGGTAGTATTACTATTACTCATAACGTCTGACTGTTCGAGCAATTGTCATAGATAAGTAGCCATAGACCAGTTTACCGATTAACGAATAAAAGTTTTTAGGTTTTAAAGTTGGAACGGCTAACATAAGAAAAATTAACAAAAGTGTACGTATGCTCGTCGCTTTCTTACTACAATTTTACCTAAATTACTTCGAGTTGAATGTTTTTACAGTAGTTGAATTACCTTTCCCCAGCTAAGAAATTCTCTTGTAGTAAGCCCTATTAAGGAGAGGGAGGGAAATTAAGCAAAAAAGAGAAAGCGAAGGAGAAGGGAGAGCAAATACTTTTGTTATCTGAAAAGAGAGGCGAGTCTATTTTTCTTAATAACAAATCAAAAGTTTCTTTCAAAAGTAATTTATTTCAAAGGAAAAAATATACACCCATTTGACATTAATACACTCACCCACATTGCATATTTTTCTTTATGCATGTCGAAAAAAATTCAACAAAAACAGGTAATTTACAGGTAACAAAAACAGGTAATTTACAGGTAACAAAAACAGGTAATTTACATTTCAAACAAAAATATTCGTACAGTGAATGGAATTACGCATGACTTACTCAAACCAACACCGTCAACTTCTCACTGTTTTATGCTCTTAGCAAATAATGATAAAATACCATTTCTGGGTATTTTATCTTAAAGTTCTTTTCCTCAAGCCAATTTTCCGGGTTTATCCTTTCTTCATATGTTGATACAGCTTCGGGAATCTTTAGTCCCTTATATTAGGTTGACTTGCAGAAAGAGGTCCTCCATTTCTTTAGTATATGCTTCGTGTTGAAACCACTGCTTCTTCCTGTTCGAGCCGAGATGGAATTCTTTCTGCTTCTTGTTTTTTTAGTAGAAGTCTACAGAGGATTATTACCGATTTTATCCTCCAGGCCTTAGACTTCACCTTATTCAAACAGGGAAAAGCAAACAAAACCACCATGAACTTACAGTAGGCTTATTATTCAAACAATTTCAAACTCCCTAAGGGGGAATCATCTAATTGTCAAGTTCTCTTCATCATGTCGATTAAAACTAGGCCTAAGCGGCAAATAGGCCTTTAGTTCAAGCAAACAGCTTTGAGAAAAACTGCCTAAAGAGCCCTAAAGTAAAAGATAAAGAGAAGAGGAGAGGAGATAAGTAATTTACAAAGCTCTTTGCTTCGATGTGGCACAAGGCCGAATAAATGGGGCACCCAATGAGACTCGAACTCACTCGTGTAGGTATGCTAGTCCGGCTTGCTAACCGTTACACTACCAGAGGTACCCAGAAGAGAGGAGATAAGATGCCCCAGCTCCTAGGCTGTTCTCTTAAATAGCAGCCAAGGGCGGGGCAATAATGGTACAACTTCAAAATAAGCCAATTGTATTCAAACTGCCGAATTTACAAATTCCAACAAAGTATAATTGGCTAATCCTCAACACTGGGTAAGAAAAATAATATAATATAATATAATGATATTGAATTCTATTTTTTGTATTGTTCAATAGGCATAATTTTAGAATATTATTGCCCTTTCCTATCTATCTATCAATCTATCTAATACAAATTTGTATACATTCTTTTATTCACATTTCCTTTTTTTTTTTTGATAAAGTTCTGTATTTTATGGTCAATGACCATAAAATACAGAACTTTAGCAAAAAAATATATGACCATTGGTCATATATTAATTGCCTACTTCTTTTATATTTATATTTTCAACCTTCCATTCTTATTATTCCTAATTTTTGCATATACCCCATACCTAATTTCTGCTGTTTTTTGTTTTTACCTTATTGTCTTTCATTTGTCTTTTCCTTTCTTTATTTTATTCATATACATTTGTTTATTTCCAATTTTTATCTTTCTTATTTTTCTTCCACATATTTTAAAGCAAGTCTTTTCTTTAATTTGTCTTTTCTCTTCATGGTTTTTATTAACTCTTTAACAATTGCGATTTTTAAACTAGTGTTTTTTTTTATTGAAGTCTGAGTGACAGTAATACTTCCAGGACTCTTCTTAATATCATAACTAATTTTAGTAATGATTTTATCAACCCTTCTTCTTGTTGTATAGTCACAATCCAACTATAAGAATATACAGATGCAGGGAAATACGAAACACTGGCGACCCTCCGTTGTTCAGGTACGAAACGTTTATTCACTTCTTGACTTTAGTTTTTCGACACGAGGAGAGAGAGACACAATTTTTACTATGCTGACTGTACCATCTGACCCAACCGACGCGCTGCGCATCCCGTAGCCCCCAAGATCTCTGTCGGTAAAGATCTGCAGAACTCCATGGTCAGACTTCAACTTCAACTGTCTGCCTCAATGGCAGACAAACCAACTGTCTCCTACATCGTCCACAGTCAACCCCCAGCTGGACTGGCCCGGCCCAGAGTCGAATCTCAACTAATTTCTTTTTCAAAATCACCAAATTCTCACCCCATCGCTTCCGGGCATGACGTCATTCACATTCCAGTCCATTTCCTATCTGGGGTTTTTATTATGAAATTTGTGATTATCATATCCTCTACGCACGAGCGTGAACTGTACCCAATGTGTGTGCACCTGCACTAAGAGCCGAATAGTTCAAAGCCCAATCAAACTGAATGATAAAATATAATTAACGAAAAATTATTGATATAAAAAAATCATTCCGTAATTATATAACACTCTTATCTTCTGTTAATTGAGTCTCCTCTCCAGGTTCTTGGGATCTGTTGCAAGAGCCCCAACTACAATTAGTATCACTGTCATCTTCATGTTCCACCGTCTTTTTGTGATTCATGTACTTGTCCATTTCTATTCTATGGTTCACTGGAATGACAAAATCATCTAATTGTCAAGTTCTCTTCATCATGTCGATTAAAACTAGGTCTAATTTTCTTCTCTGGATTGTATGATCTGTTCGTATCTCAAAATTTCAGAGAATTTTATGCATCTCAGATTCAAGATTGTGCATATACCATTTGTTAAAATGAAACTTCAACGTTTTGCACAATTCACAGTCAATCATCTTTCCCACCTATTCATACCTACTCTTGTATTTCTTTTGTGCCAGTTTTATTATTGTTATTTTACTCCTTTGAGAGTGTTTCACGCCAGCGTTAGACGATAGTTATTCACTGGAGTGATTTAAGGTTTCCCCAAGTCTCCAGGACTCTTCTCAGTATTCTGGCCGATCTTAACAATGTTGTATTTTGGATGGTCTCTACTCGTCCTCTTATTTTCAAGTTCTCCAGTCCATTCAGTCCTTGTACCCATCCCCTGGTTATTATATCACCATCACTTTTATGTACCACAGTTTTTAAGTTCCCTAGCAAGGTCTTGGTATTTATCATTCGTTATACTTTCTTTCCGTTTTACTTTATGGTCTACCGGGACTATTTTCTGCATTTACTTATTATGTGATTGATCGTTTCGTCTCTCTCACCACATAACCTACATTTGCTATTTTTTGCGCCTTGTTTATTCTTGCTTTGATATGATTGGTTGTTATGTCGTTGTTTTGTGCTGTTATTAGAAAAGACTAAGTTTCTCTCTTTAGGTTTCCCTTCCTTAACCCTGTCTAAGTTTTCTCATATGAGATTTCGCCTGTTGTTCGTTTGAAATATCCATGAAGTTTTAATCCCATTTTTGTCTTCTAGTTATTTTTGTTCTGTTGATGCTTGTGTTGCCTGTATTGTTTCTGATTGAATAAGTCTTCCTCCGTGCTCTTTTTAAAATGTAATCTTCAAGTCACTGTATTGTTGCATCAACGCTGTTCTCAATTCTGGTAAGTCCTCTTCCTCTTTTTTTTCTTAACACATATAGTCTGTCAACGTCATCTCTGGGGTGTAAGGCTTTATGCATCGTCGTGAGTTTTCTCTTTCTTTGGTCCATTTGTTTAAGTTCTTCCCCCGTCCACTTTAAGAATGGTCCCAAGTATCTTACAAGTGGGGACAGCCCAGATATTTATTCCTTCTATGAGGTTCCTACAGCATAGTTTGGTTTCAAGTAGCTTCCTTGTTCTCGTAAGATACTCTTTTTAAAATATTTTCCTTCTTCTCCACTTGTTTGATGGTGTCCACTTTCAATATTCCCAGGTATTTATAGATTCCTTTTCTCATAGTGTTCTGATTTTTCTGGCTTTGGTAGTTCCATTCCTCCCGTCATGTGTCGTTTCTCGTTTTTCATTATTAACATGGCATATTTCCCTTTGCCAAATTCCATCTTTATGTCCTTACTACCTGTATTCTGGATTTCCCTTCTTTTTCGATTTTTGCAAATAGTTTTATGTTGTCCATGTACATTTGGTGTTTGATATTTCCTGCGATTTATGAAGTTTGTTTCCGCCTGTGCATATATGTAGTTGAGAGGGTGACATCATTACGATAACAAATTGTAATGGTGACTGCGTATCTCCTTGGAGGATCCCTATCTAGATTTTCACCTCAAGTAAGCTTTTTCCTCCAGCTGTCAATTCCACTCTCCAAGTTTCCCTGTTTTTTTCGATAAATTTAATGACTTCGGATATTTTGTAGATTTTCAGACAATGGGGGATCACGTCTTAAGCCTTTTGGTAGCCAATCCAAGCTATTGCCAGATTGTCGCTGTTCTTTTTCGTTGAGGATTTGTTGATCAAGATACAGTAGTTCTCCTGTCCCTCTGGTTCCCTGGCGGCACCCTTTCTATTCATCGGAGAAAAGTCTGTGGCTTATTAACGAATAGTAAATCTCCTCCCCAATTTGTGGCGTTAGTATTTTCCACATCATCAGTAAGCACGTTATGGGTTTATAGTTTTTAGGGCAATTGGTTTTTTTGGCTCTTCCTGTATCAGGGTGGTCTTTCCTTTGGTCATTCTTCAACTGTCTGGCATATAGTTTCCTATACATAAACAATCATGTTATTTAAGAATAAGATGAATAACTATCGAAATATTAGAAATTTTCCTATTCTGAGGAAAATTTCTTCACACCATATGGTTCTCAGTGGTCAAGAGCTAAGCTCCTTTTTGAGCTGTCCTCTCCCTCTAAAGTCTTCTCCAAAAAGGGCTGTGTTTCCTATTTCCCGCTTCAACGTCAAAAACGGTGTCAGTTTCGGTCACGTCATTAATTCCACTTCCTCCGGTGAAGGTGAAAAAAGTCCCTACACAAATCTCCATCATTCAAAAAAATAAATTTCGACAGCATGTTTGCTTTGGAAATATATCTAAATTTCATAAAGTAAGTGACCAATGAATGTAACTGCGGATCCCTTTTTACATAAAACGTACAGACGTTGTTGTAGGCACTTATGTATTACTAATTTCTGTTTTTCTTTTTTTTTTTTTTGGCTAATGGTGCTAAATATTCGTGTTTTTCAGATTTCAATTTTTAACGGAGAGTTTTTCTTGCCTTTGATTCGTAAGCATCCAGGCAACTTGTTCCAACGAATCACTCCAACCGTCAGAAGTTCCAGATAGATTGTTTCATCTCCCATCTGTGGATCTTTCAAATCCAACGTGGGCACAGAGGGACAGAATTTTTAAATGAAAATTTTCCCCGAAATATCAGGAATCTTTCCTCGTTTCATTGTAAATTTTCGTTTAATATTTTTTGCAAGAATTTTAAAATAAGATGTTGTTGCCCTTTTTCGTTTATTTTAGGAACGTGAACTGATTACCTAAGAAGGGAAACATCAACCTTTGATAAGGAAACCGATACCACGATTACTGATATGCTTAAAAACCCTTTATTCAAATCCCGTTATACAAAAACACTCGTGAATTGAATTACCAGAAAATCCGGTGAACACTTACGCACGACATACGGAAGCATTGGACAGCTGTTTCGACTTTATAGATCTCATCAGCAGCGTATACCGTGATCTCCACCACTGGTGATCAAACCAGCGACCACAGATGGCAGTGCCGTAACTCTACAATTGAGCCACCAGATCCTACCGCACGCAAGTGACTCCAAATTAACTAGTCATGGTAATTGCGCGGCCAATTAACCTAAACGTGTCTTGCAAGTTACATCCGTATCCTTTACAGAGGACACGATCACCTCCGAGGCCACGTCTTTACACGAGGATTAGAAATACGCACCCGCGTAATTATTATGACCTCAAGGGCAAGAATATAGATCTACATTTTCGTTTTTACTTTTTTTTTAAAAAAAGAAAATGTATATTTATTTATTTATGATGAGTAATTTATTAATTGTTTTATTGTTTTTGATTAATTTATTCACTTGTTGATTGTTTTTTAGTAATTTAGTTTTAGTTTGTTTTCAATTGATTTATTTATGGTAATTGTTTGTAATTTATCTATTGTTTGTTTTGATTAATTTATTGTTTTTTATTGTTTGTTTGTAATTTATTTATCGTTTGTTTCCTATTCCTAATAATTGAGTCGCTGTATTTGAGTGCATACATTCTTAATAATCATGTAAATAATGATATTTTTTATACTACAAAAATGTCAATATTCTAACTTTACAGAATAATTAAAATATAAAACATCAAATCAAAACAGTGTCAATTATATTTTCAAATGATTTTATATAACAAAAATAATGAGAGATGAATTTCAGTCTTTAAAATCAACATTCATGAAAAAACGTACAATATTTACTTTAACGTAGCAATAAAATTAAAATTTTAAATACATTTCCTTACAAAATACCATTGAATAAAGTTTACTATAAAGTAAAAATCAATAACTGTTTTTTTTTCTTTTTTGCTTAAATGTAATAAAAAATATTTTATATCAATATTGTATCCGTTAAAATAAAACTTTTAAAAAATACCTATATATAGTTTATTGGTTTTTTCTTTCTTTTTTCTAATTAATAAAAGTCTAAGGTAAAAATCGAACTCTTGTTTCATTTTTTAAGCAATTTTAAAAAGGATTCTATACTTTTAAAAAGCTTATAATCCTTCATGCTTTGTTTATTGTATATGTTGTGTGACATCACATTCAAATCAAACAGGCCTTTATTTTTGGTGGTCATGACCTGACTTATTCAGGTCTTAAATAAACCTCTACAATTTTCTATCTTGTCTTTTACTCTTTCGAAATCAAATCAAACCCGAAAACATTTCTGCATTTGAAAATATCTATATTTCTATCGTTCAAATGACTTTAAAAAAGCGACATCCTAATCTGCAGAAAGTCTATCGAGAATCGTAAAATGAAAAATACATTCAAGATTTTTTTACATTTCTTTTTTTAGAAAAACCTTGCAAAATTTTTTTAAAATTCTTTTATTACTCTCACTCTTTAAATTTGAGACTTTGTGTTTTTGTTTATGATTATTAATCTTCGTGCGTACTTTTTAAAGCAAAATTTAGCAAATTTTTTAAAAAGTGTAAAACAATGAACTATAATCATTCCTGCTTGCATTATAAATTTGTTAATGTTAATGTCATTGACAGTAAACCTCAAAAGGATTAAAAATAAGCAAATAGATTAATTAATTAATAATTTTCTATCTTTCGAAAGTTTAATTAAATTAATCAATAGAAATTTTTATGTTTTCAGTCCTAAACGTCAAATACTAAACGTTCCGGGTAATGAAGGCTTGAAAAAGATAAGTAGCCCTGTTCATTGGATTATCATAGTCACTGTTAAAAGTAAAAATTTGAGTGTCTAATTTTAAATAGATTTTGCTGAAAAGAAACAATTGCTCAAGTAGCCTTTAACATTAGTATGTTATGTAGGAGTAAAGAGTTGTATTAACTAAAATTAAAGAACTTTTGAGAGTATTTCTTCTCTAATAAATTATGACACATTAGCTTAGGGATTACAAGTGAGTGCTATGTCAAACTGACAAGTAGAATCTTACGATACAACGAAGAAACGTTTATCGTCGACATCTCAAAGAAACTGACTACGACGAGTGTAACATCTAATTCTATATCTGTTTCTTGCCTTTAATCAAATAACTAATTAATAATCAATTACAAATAATTTTGAAATTAAAATAAAAAAATAACTGACGCGATATTTCAGAAATATCTTTCTTTCCATTACAGATTCTAGTCTAGAACAATTGCTAAGACACAATGAACTTTTTTCTTTCACTATTGTTTAAAAAAGTTAAATATATAAGATTTTGTTCTCCTTTCTGCCAATTAGAATATAAAATGTATATTTTGCAGCTCTGAATACCCAATCAGAAGAAGACGGCAAATAGATGAGAACAGATAGGTAGGCTGCATTTTCATTTGTAAAAAAAAAAAATCATTGGTCTGTGATTAGTCCACATTTTTATGACATTGTTGTTAGATTAGAGAGAGTCTTATTTTTTATTTCATGAGTCTGTTTTTTTTTTTTTTTAAAGAATATTTCAACTTTTACCGACTGGTATGTTTGTAACGTAGTGACAATAATTTTATGCCACGTTGTCTAATGATGAATAGACGTTTGTGGTGTTGTTATGGTGAATGTACATCTGTGATGTTGTTAGTGTGATCACAGGAACCAATACGACGTATATCACGTGGGCTTCTTGCTTCGTCCTTTGGAGTACGGTTACACGGTTTTTCGATCCGTAGCTAACCTGTCCAATCAGCTACAGACGATCGAATATCAATGTTTTTCGTTGTCTCTCCCTGCCATCTCTGTTTCGGGATCATCGAATTTCCTCCTGCCTTTGTTTATTTTTCGGGGTATAAGAAACTAACACCAACGCAAGGAATTTTAGTTGACAGTTATCTCTACTTGATAGCATCTTTTGATTATCAAATACTTTTGACAATAGCGTAAGAGAAAGAAAGACAGGTCTTTTTCGAAGTTTGTCTCTGGAAATAATAGAGGCCCTTTCGGATTGTTATATATATAATGAAAAAGTAATTAGCCATATATTTGTTCTTATAATCTACTCTTTTCGCCAATCTCATTTTTAACTGCCCGATTATAATTGATACCTGTTGGGTATCACCTACCTTTTTAGCATAATGAGCTAGACCATCTACCATATATGGCAATAGCTCTAATACCAGATCAGTCCGGTTAGAGATTAGTCCGAGATCAGTCCAGATCAGTCTGAGACCAGTCTACGTCTGAGTCTGAAGAGCGTTTCCTATTGTTGAAGTATATCCTTACTCTATCACTAATCCTATGTTCCTACTACTAACAGCCTCTCTCTTGTAAATACTCTTTCCTGTAAATATAACTATTTCCTCACATATCGTGGTTTGTCTATTTATGCTTACTACTTGTGTTCATTAACTAAAACACAGCAATACCGCTCCGTTTTTCTTCAGGTCTTAAGTATATCATTTTATGAAATTTGATTTATATTATCACCTTAATCCGACCAGCATCCAAAAAAACCTTTCAATCTAATTTAACCAAACCGTCTACATAAACTTCAAATGGCCTCTTTAAATTTGCCTGGAATTTTTAGGCATTTATTTTATCTGTGTGCTGGCTGAATAGGTCATTTGTTAATTTACTTGTATCAGTTGACCTAGTCGTTTATTTATTGATTCATGTAATTTTTCTCTTCACACGTGCCCTGGTTTTTTGCACTATTTTGCTCAAAGTTGAATTTTCTCCCATCTCCTTCTTAACCAAAATAATCAATTCATTTAAACAGAAAGCATGGAAAAAATCCTCCCAAAAACCCAACCAATTTTTAAACAATCTTAAGCCACGCAAATAACTCAATGACAATATGTAAGTAAGTAAAGTTGGCGACCATAGTCAAGGGCGACCAGAAGGCTCCTTTTTCAATAGCTTCTACACCAAGGTGTAAAGGAGGGCGCAACTCCTTTTCTTGGATTGCTCCATTTTGCCCTGGATACGTACCTTATATTGCTGGGTGTTAAGCAAGGCGGTATCAAGTACCGTTTTTAAAGTCTTTGGTATGACGCGACCTGGAATTGAACCCACGTCTCCTGGACCATTGGCGAACACTCTACCCGTAAACCTGTTTATGAGATCCCCAGAATTTTATATAACGACTTATTGTTGCTAAAGTGATTCAACACTTTTGCTAATTTGTAAGAAGCTCTATAGATACAAGATATGATAGGTCTCATTGGAATGTTAAGTTTATGTGTTATTGGTAGACTTTGAAGTTTAAATAATTTTGGATGGTATAGTCTCTTCCTCCCAGACAGGACTTGACACAAGGTCAGATGACAGGAAGGTCGGATTATAGAGGGGTTAGGAGAGGAGAAGGTCGGACCCAAGCCGAGGCTCGAGCCCGGCTGATCTATGCAGATTATTGGCAATGTGAGCCGATGAGCCAAGCTGGACATGGACCCAAACATGAGTCCAGGACAGATTATAAAATTATTAAAACAAGGTGTAAATAATGCAGCTCGCCTACCCGAAAGTGGCCCAGCCAAAGTCGGGGGCCCTCCCGCCTTGTGTCTGCCTTAGATGGACAACGCCCTGTCCGACGCGAATGCCACTGTCCGGCAAAAAGCCGGCTGGGGGCAAAGCCAACAGCAAACTAATGCAGTCGGTGATATTGAATGGCATTCAATCAGTCGGGACCATATTCTAATAGACAGGATTGGATTGTTGAAGTATATTTATGATTAACAGATTATTTATGATTAACAGAAGTCATCGGCGTTGCCAGAGACTCAATACATATGAAATACATCAATTATAGCACAATAACTGTTAGCACAAAAAACACTGATTTTTTTACACAGCTAATGAACAACTCAGTTTTGTGCGAGCGAGAATAATTATAGTTTTGAGAATTATGCTTTTGAAAAGGAGATATGAGGGTCTCTTGATCGTATTTTATGAGAACAAAAGCTAATTGGAGGTTAAAGGTTTTTCAAACGATAAATTTGATTGATGACAAGAAAAGAGTTTATATGATGATACCGCGACATTAATTGATGCAAAAATCTATGTAAAATCAGAAAATTTTTTTATCAATCCTAAACTGAACTCTAACCCTAAAAGTACCGGGAAACTGAAATTAGTTTAATTTATGTTTAGCTCTTCGATTTTAAGAATCAAATCATTAGAATATGTTTAGTCCGAAATGAATTGAAAGTTTTCATTTGTCATTTACAACAATAGCTGCCTTTTTTAAAAATATAAGCAAAGTATTGATTGATGCATCTTGCTAACCATTACACCTTGTGATTGGCCAAATAAGTAAAGTGTTCGCCAATGGTCCGGGAAACCAAAGTTCAATCTCAGGGTCGAGTCATACCAAAGACTCAAGAAATGGTACTTGATCCCACCTTGCTAAGCACTCAGAACTATAAGGTGAGGATCAAGGATAAAGTGGAGCAATCCTGGAAATTGAGTAGCGCCCTCCCGTATATCTCGGCGTAGTAGCTATTGAAAAGGGAGCCTTCGGGTCACCCTCGACTAAGGTCGCCAACTTTTATTGATTTATAAAGAAATATCTGATCGTTGTCCGTTTTTTCTTTTTAATCAAATTTAAGGTAAAGAAAAAGGACCTTCCTACTGCCGAAGTTAAAATTTTTTTTAAAAAGTAAAACCAATCAAATTGTTGAGTTTCCATTATGATATCAGGCGATAATCTTATTGGTTCTTCTATTCAGGAATGAGTAAAGGATCAAAAATCTTATTTCATATCTTTGTTATATCGAGAACTTTGACCATTATAGAAAAAATTAATGGCAAACGAAGACCTAAACAAATTGGACTTATTCTCTTGGATCATTTTAAATGTATTGCTCTAATAAACATCTGGCTGATATATTCCGTTTATTTTTTGCTGGGTTATAACGTATGCCTTTATAGATAAGGACAGTGGAGATATCTTGCTTTTATTTCTTTTATATTGAATCGACGCCTGAATAACTACGTTGCTTACAAGAAAATTGTTAAAACTGTCGCTCTTGAAAAATTGTCAAAAACATGATTGAATCAATTAAGAGCCAATAATGATTTAGTTATTATTTAATAAAAACAAACAAAATATTATGCATAACACAAATTTATTAAAGATTAAAAGCAAAGAAATTTGAAATAACGCAGTATAATGCGTAGATTACATTAGCCCGAAATATTATTCAAACAACAATGGAAAACATAAACATGTAACATTTTTGGATCAGTAGCCAAACCACGTGATTCAGTTTAGTGTTAGACACAAAACATAAAGTGCAATTCCATATATTGTATAGATTTACTGAACATTTCGAATCGAGCTGAAATAAGATAGTACAATGCGTACATAACCTTTACCCAATATTGACATATTTTTGTATGTTGGAGTAAGAAGAATTTGAAAGAAAAACTTTGAAAGTTTTCTTTATATTTAACCCTTCAAAAATACCAAATAGTTTAAAAACACCGATTTCTTCATCCATATCAAAGTAAACCTTCGTAGATATCTTATTTTCTCTTAGGTTTTGCACATCGTTCTGAAAAAGAAAACAGACATCATCATCATTAACATGTTACGCTGCCAGCAAGAATCTCCCTAACCCTCTCTCGCCACCCGTCTCTATCGTCCATTGCTCCCGGGAGGTCTTCAAAGATATCTCCTGTATCGGTACAGAGCTGTTGTCTATAGGTTCTAGCTGGTCATCCTATATATATATATATAAGTTTAAAATGAACGAATCTACAAGTAAATTTCTTATTTAAGTTAATTTTTCAACACGTGTTTCAAGTATATTAACACTTTAACCAGGAAGTTTATAAGGTTTGATGACGGCGTCGTCTTTGATTTATAGTGTGGCGACTGTTTTGATAAAGTTGCTTTTAATTTTTGTCTGATAGTTTCCAGGTCGCAGTAATTGTCCGTAACAGATTTTTGTCTCTTCAGGTTGTTTCTCGCTTTCTCACCTTTCTTCTTCCTTTTCTTTCTACGAGAGTGTACCCTGTGTGCCTGTGTGTGTGTGTTCGCGTCCATGTATCCACATACATATTTTCTTCTTTTTTCTAAATAATCTATGATACTTGATATAAGTAAAGTAATGTTGGCGACTGTAGTCGAGGGCGACCCGAAGGCTCCATTTTCAATAACTATTACACCAAGGTGTAGGGGAGGGCACGACTCCTCCTAGATTGCTCCACTTTACCCTTGATACATATCTTATATCGCTGAGTGTTAAGCAAGGAGGTATCAAATACCATTTTAAGTCTTTGGTATGACTCAATCTGGGATTGAACCCAAGTCTCCCGTGTCATTGGCGAATACTTTAGAATTTATTTGTTTTTCTCACTGGGTCATTGTGTGTGTGTGTGTGTGTGTGTGTGGTGTACAATAAAATTCAACTGACTATTTTTTTGTTCCTCAGTGTTTCAGTGTTTGTATTCATGCGCGTGCGCACGTGCGTGTGTGTGAGTGTGTGTGTGTGGTTAAGTTCAATTTAATGTTGACGAATTTTCTATATATATAGATTCTATGTTAGATATTTCATTTTTCATTTTGTAATTTTCGCCTAGATCTTCTTCTTAAAAACGAAAACAGAAATCGATTTACAATACATACATACATACATACACTCCCTCATAGATTTTTCGTCATTAAACGGGAAATTCTACAAAATGTAATCTTTAAAATAAATTAATTGATAAATATTTGAGTGTTAAAATAAAATGTTTTGCTGGTTTAATTTATTGTTAAGTTCATTTGATTTGGTTTTGTGGCACATACGTATTTGTGGGTTATTTAATGCTAAACTCATCCTTGTAGAAGGACAGCATCAGTACTATTTAGCTGGGAGAATAAAGGGGTGCATTTCCCAAAGGTATTTTTCCGAAAGTGAACGTTCAGCGGGACTAGAGTCCGAACTCGCTTACCACAATATCGCTATCCAGCACGTTAACCACTACGCTATGTGGGACTCCCCCGATTTCATTTGGCTAAGTGTTTCCAAACATAACATCAATTTCTTGAATTGAGGTGGAGTTAGATAATTTTTATCGATCTTCACTATTATAGTAAATTTAGCATTTGTATGAAAGTCATGTCTGTTAGACTGAAATGTTTGGTAAAATTATACTTAAAAAATGATCTTATATATATATATATATATATATATATATATATATATATATATATATATATATATATATATATATATATAATTGTTTCTTCTAAAACTGAAGGGCCATTCTGATTTCTCTATATGATTTTATTTGTGTACATTGTAAAAAATAGATAATGTTCTTGCTATTACAGTTTGATTCATGTTAGATTTTTAAAGGCTTTATTGACTGAAGAAAAAGTAGTTGAATCAGTGTAGATAATGTTTACTGCGGAGTCTGTTTCTACCCTTACATGCTTGCAGAATTAGTCATATTTGACTACTTTCTTTGTAGATTTGTTTAAGAAAACTGAAGACTTCAACCAAAACCGACACTTCCTTACATTTGATAAATCAAGAGTTCGTTTTCTATTCATCATTTATATCTATCTATCTATCTATCTATCTATCTATTTGTGCAGATTTTATCTATTAAAGAAGTAAGGACGAACTAATAAGGGACGTTCTCTTATAAACTAACACACACAGACACACCAGTGTTGGCTGACCTTGAAAAACTTGAATTTCCCAGTTTTGCGCCGATACAGATATTATTTCGCAAACTTACTGAGTGATGGCTTATAGGGTGGGATGGCGTTAGAGAGTAAAAGGAATCTATGCTGTCCTCATGGATATATGATGAACATGAATATCCTCAAAGTGTATTAAATCCATTATATTTACCAGGGTTAATATCTTTGCCAAAAAACAAATCTATTTGTGGTGAAACGGAGGATCTACCAATCGATAGAAACGGTTGATAAGAGGGAGTTAAAGGAATCCATGTCATTTGCATAACTTGATGTCATACTGAATGAAATACATTTTTAAGTATATCACGTCATATATAATCTTCATTTCTATGTTCTATAAGCAGAATTCACATTAGGTGTTCCATATGTATGCTGTATCAAAAAGTTTATGCCGGTTCTTTATATTAAAAAGGCTAATTTCACAAGCTATGGCAGAAATTCTAACGGTGTACACGGAAAATAAATAATTTTAAAAATCTGATCATTAAATTTATTTCAAATTTCTCCTTTATACTTGTTGTATATTAACTGACTTTCTTGTATTATGAAAAAAAATGTGATGCCTAATTACCTGGAATAGATTCTTTTTACCATTACATACCCTCGTATACAAACGCATTTACATAAAACAGTTTATATGAGTATATACTGAATATTTGGGACTTGGCTTTAAATTTATTAATCATTTCCCGCCGGCGCCGTAAATCATTTTTTACTGCAGTCAAGAAGGTTGTATACTGTGTTAATTTGCAAATAATTGTAACAAATTTAATTCATTTTAATGATATATTAACATTTTATTATTTTTTTAAAAGGTGGCATTTTATAATAAGCAAAACAAATTTGTAAATGAAAGGAATGATCGAAGATTTGCGCTGATACAAGCGAAAAGTAAAGTTGACGACTGCATTTGAAGGCGACCAGAAGGCTCCTTTTTCAATAGTTACTACATCAAGGTGTAGGGGAGGGCGCTACTCCTTTCCCAGGATTGCTCCACTTTACCCTTGATACGTACCTTATATCGCTAAGTGTTAAGCAAGGAGGTATCAAGTATCATTTTTATAGTCTTTGGTATGTCTCGGCTTGAGATTGAACCCAGGTCTTCCGGAACCATTGGCGAACACTCTACCCACTAGGCCAATCCCTTATCCATTAGAAAATATTTAACTATTGCTTTATGTGTAAAATAATATTTTGAATAATATGTTCAATTTCCAGTTTCAAAATGCAATTATTAATGCTTAAAAACAAAATACTATAAAAGAAAAGTTGAAACAATGATAAAGTAGAATAATGTTGAATGTTTCTGTCTTTTTTACCACGATTTTTTATATTTATTGTGAGTTTGAAAATGAATAGAAAATGAACAAAATCGAAAGAGCGAAAGTAAGTATTTATATAAGTTTAAGTTGGTCGATGTAGTCGAGTGAAACCCGAAGGCTCCCTTTTCTATAGCTACAAAACGAGGTGTAGGGGTGAGTGGTACTTTTTTCTCCGGATTGCACCAGTTACCTTGATCCGTACCTTATAATGCTGAGTGTTAAGCAAGGAGGCATCAATTATCGTGTTTGAAATGGTATGACTCGACCTGGAATTGAACCGCGGTCTCCCAGACTATTGGCAAACATTCTACCCACAAAACCTATAGTATTTATATGTTAACAACAATAATAGCAATTTTCAGTTAGTTCATGACAGCGGTAGATTTAATGGCAAAAATTTATGAAAATCATTTTGGGAACGAATTAAAAATTTTTTTTCTTTGAAGGACTCGTTTGCTGACCCCTAGATATTTCGACACGAAACAATAAAATATTTTTGTAATATTAAGTTTTATGAAGATCATTATATCATACTTTTTAAAGAAAATAATGTAGTAACAAATTACGTTTAAATATATGTTTTTGAATACGAAATCATATCGAAAGATTAGACTACATTTTTTACCATCCAGCACAAGTTGGTTTTTCGAATTAGCGCACGTTGATGACAATTTTTGGCATTGGGATTATATAATTGATTGCTATAACATTTTCGTACGGTAACCAGAAAATTAGGGTTTAAACAATTTGAAAAAATGTCACACGCAACACACACATATATATGGATTTAGAACAAATTTAGAATTTGGAAAACGGCTTCAACATCATAATGAAAAAAAAAATAAAGCTTAAAGAAATTAATAGATAATATAAGTTAGAAAAATAGATGTTTTCCTCTAATTTTAAAATCAGTTTCCTTATATGTATTTTTAGTGATATTTTCCATCAATTATTTAGGTGAAATGATGAATTAATTGCATCACCAAAAATAAAAAGGTGACCCCCCTCTCTCTCACTCTCCCCCCTCTCACTTTGTAGTTCTCTGTATGACTGTGTTAGAATTTATATATATATATATATATATATATATATATATATATATATATATATATATATATATATATATATATATATATATATGAGGTGCATACGATAAGTTTCCAGACTTTTTTCGTACGGGCATTTAAAATTGTCGTAGATTCTTGAAAATTCCTTATGTTATTGCTATATATTTTATGAGATGACTGACTAACTTTTATGATTTCAGCTTCAAATGAACATCTACAATAGGAAATGTAATACACCCTACTAAAGCCTGATCGTCACAGCTGGTGAATTTCAAAAATGCTATCTGACACTTTAGAAGAATGATATGCAATAAAATTCTGTTTTAAACCTGGAAAAAATGCCACAGAAACGTATAGAATGCTTCAGACTGCTTTTGGAGCATCTTGTATGAATCGAGCATCAGTTTTTGAGTAGCATAAGAGATTCAAGGAAGGCAGGGAGGCTGTGAGGGATGATAAGAGGTGTGGGAGGAGTAAGGAAGTCAATAAAGTTGATTGGCCAAAGGGTTAGGGTTAGGGTTAAGGTTAATATGTTGAGTTTTTAAGGGAGTTCAGGAAGAGATTCCTAGGGAAGAGGCCAGCACTCTTCAAATCGGGTCAGTGGCATTTCCACCAGGACAATGCACCAGTCCACAACTCCATCCTTGTCACAGACTATTTGACCAAGATGGGCATCAAGACAGTTCCTCAGCCTCCCTATAGTCAGGACCTTGCTCCCTGTGACTTTTGCTTATTCCATAAGCTCTGTCGATATGAGACAATTGAGGAGATGAAAGAGGCTGTAACGAAGGTTATTGACATGCTCACACAAGAGGACTTCCATGGGGCCTTCCAGAAGTTGTTGAAACGGTACAACCAGTGCATTGCAGCCGTAGGAGATTACTTGGAAGGGGACTAGAGTTTCATGTATGTACAATCAATAAAAGTGCCCATACGAAAAAAGTGTGGAAACTTATCGTATGCGCCTCGTATATATGAGTAATATCCAGTCAGCGTCCGAAGACTATGGGTGCGGATTATTCACGTATGGAATATATGAGGAATTTCATATAAATCTATGGGAATGCATGGCTATTGTTATATATTCCCCATCCAGGTTTATATAATAAAACTCACATACAGAGCGTATACAATGTAACTAGAAGAAAACTCAAACCTGTTTAAATCATCATAATAAATTCATTTCGGCGAAAACACTTCTATCTTTTACATCATTATTATTATCATTTTTCAAAGTTTATCTTCTAGACTAACTTATGAACATAAATTATTTCACTCCTATAAGATAATTAAATAAGAAACTTCTATAAGAAAATTAAATAATAAAAATAAATAATGACCTCATTTTTATTTATATTTTCAACGAAATGATGATGCAGTGGAGGCTATCTATAAAAAAAACTATATTCGCAAAAAATAAAAATCTTTTATTAAGATAGAAAGAAAAAAGAAAGCATAAAATGAATAGAAAAAATACTTACTTACCAATTTATTTATTTACTTATTTACTTACCTATATGCTGAAAGAAAAAGAGATATAATGATAAAAATTTTGTGCAATATTAAGTTTTAGGAAGAACATATCATATATTTACAAAGAAAATAATGCATTAACAAATTACGTTTAAAGAAAAAAAAAATGAAATAAGAAGAAACACTTGAGAAAGGGAAACAAAAGATAGAAAGAATTGAAGAAAGAAAAAAGAAATAGAAAAAAGAAAAAAGAAGGAAGTAGTAAAAGAATAAGAAAAGAGAAATCGAAATAAAAGGGAAAAAAAGAAAGAAAGAGAAAGAAATAGAATGAAAAGAGAACTAAAACAAGAAACAGAAAGAAAGAAATAATTAAGTTAGGAAAAACATATTCATATTACTATATATCTTTATTTAAAACATACTATGATTTTTTTCGTTGTATGTAAGTTCAAATGAGCAAAAATGGCATACGATGGCGAAATAATATTTGAAAGATATGCTTAAAGATATACACTATACTTAGAGATTAAAACAATTTCAAGTTTGTAGCTGAGATCTACTTTTACACTCTACATCATTGTTTAATGATCCAAATTCTTAGTTTAACAGAGATAACCGTGTAATGCTAATCCGATTCCTTCACTCCTTCCAGAAATGATAGTTGATATTAAATTCTTATATACATTCTCATCCATATTAATGATCTTAATATAAAACTGAAAAAGGAAAATCGTGTAATTCATGAACGGAACAGGATATGAAGTAGAGGAAATATAACATTGTTGTATAGTAGCTAGCACCTCTTCAGTACTCTGCCAGACAAACTGGTTCATAGCCATAAATATCCTACGATTAAGGACTTCAATGGTATTATTCACCTCGACGACACAACAGATTGGCAATAAAGATTCGGAAAATTCAACAGAATAGCGAACAGGATTCGAAAAATCATAACAGAAACAACAGATTGACTACGATAGCAAAAAAGGGGCGAACAAACACGTAGAAACATCTATTGGAAGTATAAATTGAAAAGTACAACTCAATTATAAAAAATGGAAGATTTTAAAAACTGCATGCTAGAATTCTTAAAATAGCAAAAAATTTTACGCAAACAAGAAAGTAAAAAATTTCAGAACTAAAGGAAGGTATTGAAAAGAACTCGAGCAACAAGAAAAAAGATTTCCGAAATTACTGAAAACCTTCTCAAAGAGAAAAAATGATCCCGGCAGTTCTAATACCTTTTCTCAGGATTTCGGAATCAACTCTATTGGTGAATGTGTACACGAACCAGACGAAGAAGTCACATTCGGAGCATACTTTCGGGAGTATGACGAAATATTCCAAAACGACTGTGTAACATGGTCTGATGGAAAAAATGCGATTATAACTGGGTAAGTTAGGCACTGTGGAACACAAAAAGTACGCAAATTTTATACTCTGAAGACACCTAGAAAAAATTTAATTCCTGGAAACAATACAAATATTAATAAAAACGTTCAGGGAGCTTGGTTCACTTTTCAATACAGGATGGCAGTGCTTGAATCTTAGAAAGAAAATGAGGATTACACAACCTTTGTCTGTACAGTCAACATCGAATGTGAAAAATTTAGATTGAGCGAAATAACACCAGATATGTTTAAATGCTTGATTTTCGTTCGGGTTTGACTGCACCAAAAGATGCAGAAATAAGACCGAGGCTGCTAACGAAATTAGAACAAGACCAAAAGATTACACTTCAAAATTTCGTGGATGAGTGTCAACATATTTTAAATTTAAGGGCAAACATGGCGAAAATTGAGGAACAAGACATTTCTCATATTCATGCAGTTCGGAATAAGACAAAAGGTAGGGAAAATAAACTTTTAAAATCAATCCCTGCTTTGGTTGAGGCGAATTACATTTATTTAAAAATTGTCCTTTTAAAAACAAAGTATAAAAATTGTGGGAACAAAGGACACAAATTTTCCCATTGGAGAAAAAAGCCCAAAAGTAAAATAAAAAAATACAAATTTGGTCTATTGTACAAGTGAACAAAAAGCAACCGAGACAATTAAAGAAAACAAATGTTTGACTAAATAATAAAAAAGTCAACTTTCAATTAGACACAGGTTTAAACTAAACAATAATAAACGCTGAAATCTGGAAAAGAATTAAAAGACCAACATTAATTACTTCTAAAAAAATTGCCTGAAGGGGTAACAGAAGGTAAATTAAAATTCTTGGACGAAATTGTCACAAATGTTTTTTTCCTCAGGGAAAGAGAAAAAATTAAACGCATTTGTCATGGATCGGTATGGACTGGATGGAGTCGTTCGACTTGTTCAACGAATCAATAAACACGTTTTGTAATAATATAGATGGATAGTCAACCAACACCGAAAAACTGAAAAGGGAATTCAAAGCAAATTTCCCCGATATTTTTTTCGGAGAGTTGTGGATTTTGCTCAAAAGTAAAATCAAAATTCGAACTAAAAGAGGATGTGATACCAATATTTCGATCAAAAAAGCAATTACGGTATTGGGGAATATTGACAAAGAAGTTAAAAATCTGAAAAAATTGAGGGTAATCGAAAAAAACGATTATAGTCCCTGGGCCAGCTAGACCATATACGTAAAAAAGAAAAAAGGGTCTGTGCATATTATTCGACAGGACTAAATTACTGCTTGAAAAAAAACTAAATGTTCCCTCCCATCGGCGGACAGAATTTTTGCACAATCAAATAAGTTGGCAACCGTAGTCGAGGGCAACCTGAAAACCGCCTTTTCATTAGCTACTACACCAAGGTCTAGCGGAGGGCGCTACTCCTTTCTCTGGATTGCTCCACTTTACCCTTGATTTCTTCCTTATAATACTGAGCGTTAAGCAAGGAGGCATCAAGTACCATTTTTTAAGTCTTTGTATAACTCAACCTGGGACTGAACTCCTGTCTTCCGGGCCATTGACGAACACTCTACCTGCTCGGTCAATGGACTGGTCATTTTCAACATTGGATTTATCGGAGGCCTACCTGGAAATACCAGTCGATGAAAAGTGTGCTGAAATACTAACGATTAACACGCACCAAAGGGTTTTTAAATACCTTATATTACCCTTTAGAATAAAGGTAGCACTAACGATATTTCAGCCGGCGATAGACATCATGCTCAATAGCATATCTAGATGATATATTAATAAAAAGTAAAACCTGGGAAAAACATGCAAGATATGAAAAAGAAGTTTTCAAAAAAATAAAAGCGTTTGGATTTATGCTGAGTATTGAAAAATGCGAATTATTTTTTTTACCAAAAATATAGTATTTGTCACAAATTATAGACGAAAAGAGTAGGAGGCCTGATCTTAGTCGTGCAAACGCAGTAAAGAACATGCCCTCTCCTACAAATGTGTCCTCTCTACAGTCATTTTTGAGGTTAGCTAATTATAACAGCAATTACATTCTAAATATTCGTATTCGATCAACTGAGAGCTACAGAAAATAAAATAGATGAAAGAAAAAATACCAAATGTAAACACAACAACCCCGGCGAAAAAATATATTTCAAGCATTATAAATTTAGAAAAGCAGCGTGGGAAGAAGGAACCATTGATAAAAGAATTGGTAAAATGTTGTACTTGATAAAACGTCCAAAATGGGTGATTAAGAAACATTTAAATCAAATAAAAAAGGTATAAGGCAGACGTAGATCAACGCAAAGAGATGAGCAATTTTTAAGTACCTAATTTGCAAATTAAGAACCTATGTCACATAAAATTCGAAAACATAGCAGTCTCAGGATAGAGATTGAACTACTCATCAGAACTTGAAAAGGATACCGGAGTGTTACTCCTAACTCTTTTAGTAGTTGCCTCAGTATCTCGAATACTGTTGTATTATCTTTTCTTAGTCCTTGTGACACTCTCGTCTCCTGAGCTGAGAAAATTCAATATGAATTTGTAAAGGGCAACAGGATGGCATCCTGACATCTAGCCACAGTCGAGTTGAAAAATATTTACAAACTATGAATAATGCATATAAATTGATACACAATTGCTGAGGAGGCGGTTTCGGCGTACGTATGAGGAAATCATTTGGGTATAAAGAGCCGTCTATAGTCATGTTTCATTTGTTAAAACATCCAAATACTTTTTGTAGTATCCATAAGCATACAATACTAATGAGATTCGTCACTGATTCCTGAAATGAGGATTGATATCGGATTCTCAAATACATTCCCATCCATTATAAAGATTTTAATCTAAAATTGTTAAAGAGAAAATCAGGTAAATAAGGAACTGAACATTGCAATTGATGCTTTGAAAGAAAACTTCAAATTCGAGAGAATTAACACAAGAATTGTGACGCTTTCCATCTATACACATTAGCTAATCACAGCGAGTACTAGTACAGTTACTATCCTGTTAAGGTGAAGGGCTTGTGAAATGAATATGGTCAACATTTAATACTCACAGAATTCACAATGTTTTCCAAAATATCCTGTCCAGCATCTACATACATATTTGCGACGACTTAGTGCAATACATTTTCCTTTATTTTGACAACGAACGTTTCGACAGGCGGGAGCTGCAAAACGAAATGAAAACTAATTAACAGCATATATGATAAGAAAAATGTTATTTGGAAAAATGGTTCTATTTCTTATGCAAAAGTTTCGGTGTATTTATTTATTTTTATTTCATCTATATTTTATGCAGGCATAGAATTCATGGACATTTTAGATGAAGGGGGAATTTTCGTGGCATAATCTCAAACTTACTTGACTGCTACATTGTAATAAGCGAATTTGAACTCCAGTCGTGTTATTGTGCTCACTTTCAGACTATTACCATATTTTTAGGAGGTGCCCGTGGTGTAATGGTTATCTTCGCAGGAATTGGACACGGCGACACGAGTTCAAATCCTGGACGAGACTGATTGCATTTCACATAGCACTAATACCCTTGGGAAAGGTATGAATCCAACTATTCACCCCCCCCCAGCTATGGGTAAATAGTAGGACAGACTAGGTTCTTCAGCCTTGGTGAGGCTACTAGTCTAGGAAAAGGAAAACTCTGAATTCAAACCTGTTAAACTCCGCTTAAAAATTGACCTTGTGTCATATCCTGCCCGAGCGGAGGGGTTGGGTAAATATGATTACCATATTTTATCACTAATGTACCTAAGAATTCGAAGTAGCGATTGTCACAATTTTTCAGATGCCTTTTAATATTCATCACGAGAATAGGTAAATATGTAAAACTTACATTTGTCAACCAGTCTATAAGACAAGAAAAGGTTTTATTGAGTATATAGTGTTGAGGCCCCGGAAAGGGCCACGAATGAAAACGCAGACACGGACATTAGGTAAACAGATTATATTGCACAAGAAAGTTAGAGTTACATAGAAAAGGTAATAAGTCTCGTACTGTTTCGGATAACTCCGGTATTGTTCGGCTGGCAGCGAAATCTATCAGTACTAATAAAGGTGAGAAGAGTACATTATGGTGAGATGGGTAAGGCTCTCACAACAATAGTAAACGTTATAAAGTTTAGAGAAACGAGATATAGAGCAGAGGAAATACAAGTGTTGATATCTTACCGGATATTTATTCTTGTGTTATAGGATGGACCATGTTAGATATTAGAAATTCAACAATAATTAGTGACTGTTGTTCCAGATACGAAGCTGTTTTATTCGGACCCATCATTTCATAGCAGTAAACGCAAAGACGAGGGAGAGAAGAAGACCTTGTAAGGGTTTATCAACGTATCTTCTTTACAACCACTCCACAACCCCATCTCTTACTGATTCGCACCAACGCCTAACCCATCTTCTCTCTTTGGTTTTCCAAACTCAACAGCCTAGATTCAAATATATATTATATTTCGTATTTTCTAAAATACATTGCATCATATCATCAACACCCATGCGTCTCCACTTTCATTATATTTTTATATCACCTCAATCACACTCTATGACACGATTCAAATGTATTTTATTTACATTTGTGTTTCCGGTGCGAGATGACTGGTGCCAGTTTCATGACTTCGTGGGTGCACACGCAGCGTCGAGTACAATTAAATTGAAAGACTCCCGAATAAGCTACAACCTCACCAAACTAAATAATAAAATAATCAACATCATTAATCATCAATAAAATAATCAATATAATTAACACCCTAATTATTTACCAAAAGATTTTTTTCATTGAGAATTTTTTTAAAAAACCTAATACTCTTCTTCGTGACACAAAAACTAAAAAAATGATATAGTTGCGACAAGAAAACAATAATTCAAAAGAATACAAAAAAGCTTATGAAATCATTAAAAATGTTCAAAAAATGAAAAATAAAAGTCAATAGATATGACTGTTTGTATCGATCTTTCTATTTCTTTCTTTTTCGTTGTCTCTTTTTTTC